>CAVLEF010000011.1:3617500-4817500 GCA_963661955.1 Leptosia nina
CAGTTCTTTTTCGCCTCCAGCTACTTTCAACAGCTTCAAGAATCGCCTATAATTAGGGTTCTGTCGTTGAAAATTATCGACCCTCACACGGTTGATGTGATGCGTGATATCAAATTTAAGCTTGAAATTTATAATTCCATTTCACGCTTGTTATACATTCTTAGCTTTTTTATTAGAAACCTGACAAGCATGGGTTCCCTTGATGGAAGGAATACCAGAGACATAATATCTAGACTTGGACTGTTATGTTCCAAAATTCAAACCTTCCGTGCTTTAGTGACTTATTAAGGGGGTTGGTCAAATAGTCTCGCAAAAAATAAAAATATCAACTAAATGAAACTTGCAAGAGATTGAAGATACGTATCGTTAGCAGTATTACCAAATGTTAGTTAACTGCTTCCTTAAGTAACTAGGGCAAACTCTTTTTATGTGAAAAGGTATAATTAGTGAAAACTCGTTTCCACCCCTGGGGTATGCGGCGGACACATTTTCGTGTCCGTTTCATTGATCGATTTATTATACGCAAGTAGTTGATTAGATTTCTGTGCTCTGCGAAAGCGAAATTTATTGTTCCCAGCGATTCGATCTCAGAACCTCTTATTTGGAGAACCTTGACTCGGAGCTCGTACTCACTTAAATACGCCTAAAAGTTGTTGAATTTTTAAATTTAGAATGGAAAATTTAATGTACGGAATTATATATAATTCAAACTGTTGAAGCGAATATATCGGAACCACTAGTCACTGATGCGTGACATCCCTATCCCTAGCCTATAATTTGGTTCCCAATAAATACATTCAAAAGAGAAAATTGCTATAAAGCGCGTGTTATTTTTAACGCTAACAAACCCATACAATTATTCGGCTGACCTCTTTAATGTGTAATTACGGGCCTTCATTTTGTAATAAAACTCCCAGCGGATGGCACTGGGAGCTCAATATCTTTACGAGCTTAATACAACAAATATATTTAATAAATTGTAAACGGCGGCCATTTTGCAAAGTTTTCCTTTTTAAACATTCCGTCCATCAGGGACTTTGCAATGTTTGAAATTTTTGGCATCAAATTATTTATTTTTGCGAAGCCTTAAATTAAATTGTTATCCACGACGTCGTGCGCGTCGTTTTTGCGAGTACGTCTTAAAAGATAACTGTCGCAACTTTAGGCATGTAAATAAGAATCGTTACAATTAATACCTACACATTTTATTTCTTGTACCGTCTTCGCATCGCACACAACGTAAGTTATCCACGATGAATAATTACCCACATTTTACATACATTTCGCACTGTTTCTTTGTTCGTATTTGTCGCATTCTGACTTATAGCCTTCCTCGATAAAACTAAGGTTCTATTCGAACCAGTCTGTAATTTACGCGGGGAATACACATTGTAATAAAGCACTTTAACTTTTTAGATCGCCTTATATAAGATTAACTAATACATTTCGCGTTTAAAACCGTCAAAAGCGTTTTGTTTAATGGAGCCTATAGGCCTGTTTGCGCCTTCAAACAGACTCTTCGACTTTATCATAACTGTATAGATTTATTACTTCTGACTACCGTCTATAAAGCTAGTTCACACCGCATTGGGCTAGATTTTTTAATTGTACATAATATTGACAGACATTTTGTAATAGCCCCAGCGATCGGTCTGGCTCATGTCACGAATACTAATAATATCTATATCGGTTCCAATCAGGCAATACTACAAATTCCTTCGATTCCTAAACAGTCTATGTTATCAATAGACGCACTGTTTATGGTAAAATTAATGAACACTTTATTTGTGCGGGCTTACCATTAATTAAGCGACGGGGGACTCAGCCATTGTTAGACTAACACAAATTGAATTTGGGTTACACAAATAAATAGTGTGAGTAATGATTTCTCAATAGATTATGTGATTTTAGTCTGTGAGCCTTGTTGATTTAAATAAATATTATTAAAATTCCTTTATAATCCATATTATACGAAATAAAATACATTCGGTTCGTTAATGCACAAACGTCCTAGAAAAAGAATCAAACAGTAAGAGAATTTTATGTTCTCTAACCATACCTTGTCAGGCTGTGGAATATATATGATTTAATTTACTTATTACATAATATGCATATATAGGTAAGATGTCAGACGTCAAAAGGGTCACATCAAAATCTGAAAATTTGTGTAGCGCCTGTGCACTACTTTGCCGAAGGTGGGGCTCTCTTTTCCATCTGAAATGTACAGAATACTTACTAAATCTAAGATTGCTTTTTGGTTAATTTTGACGCTATTTAAATAATAAAAAACATGTGATGGAAAATATTTTATTTTACTGTTATTCAATACGAGTTTTCAAATATTTTGTATAATAAAATAACTAGTTTGAAACATGACATTCCAATAACTACAAACACTTCTGACTTACTGACAGTAGAGACACCAATTAGACGGGGTCTTCAGTCCCCCAATAAGCACCGCTGCTGCAAAGCATCCGAAACGTCAGCTCTAGTAAAGTAAATTGTAAACAAGTTAACTCTGTAATATATTTCGCGTGGTTTATTCAAATATATTACAACGAAATATGTAAAACAGTTTTCACATCGTCAGATCTTACGCTATAATACTGCACGTATATGGACGATTAAATAGGGATAATTTCTCTATCTGTAAACAAAGGCGACTGCCGACGATTATAATAATATAATTACTATTATTAATAATCAAATGACGACGGCATATTGGTGTTTTTAATGTAATAAATCTTATTTTCACTATAGCAATAGTTTTTTTTATTCATGAGGTTCAAATCCAAGAAGAATTACAAATACTTTTGATCAGGCAGAACACGTGAAACTTTGAAACGGACATAGAATTGTGTCCACACTATGCGGAGTAAAATTAATATATTTATTTATTGTGCAATGGAAGTATGAAACTACTTACTACAGACAACTTATAAGTTAGAAAGGAGTACAATGGGCGGTCTTATCAACAAGCGATCTCTTCCAGGCAAAAAAAAAATAGGAATAAAAAACGATAGAGAAAATGAAATGTGCAAAGTATGCGAATCACATTAATATTATGAAACAAATTTAGACCAAAAACTTAATTGAAAATTCATATGTGGCGACGGTAGTGTTTCTAACAATGTCTGGTAGTTTTACTAACAATTAGTACGAAAGCATGGACGATGGAAAGAACGAAAAACCAACGAAAGAAGAAGAATGATCTTTTGCGTAATAAAAGTGATGCCCCTTTTACCCTCGTGGGGCATGTGGGGCGTGGGGCGAACACATTTCTGTGTCCGTTTCTATGATCGATTTTATTTACAGGTAAGCAACACGTTAACTACAGAGGAGGTCATTGCGCGTAGTAAGTCTTCGCTTAATCGAACACCGAGAGGAAACCAAGAAGCTTTGTAAAATGGCCGCGGAAGCCTTATACAATATACTAGCTGTGTACGCAACTACGTTCACGTCCCGTTGTTCTTGCAAGGTTAAAAGGTAGAAGATATATTTTACTGTTACGGACATTTTTTATCGTTAAAAGAGTAATCATTCGTGATACTTATTTTTTGGTATTTTTGAACCGTTTTCGCAGGGCACGCAACAGAACGGAACGGCAAAAAAAGGAACACCTTTTTTACCCACATTTCTCACTACTTCTTCTCTCCTACTGCAGCGTGATGTTTTATACTACAGCCTTCCTCAATAAATACTCTAACCAACGCAAAAATATTTTTCGATTCCAACCAGTAGTTTCTGAGATTACTGTGTTCAAACAGACAAACTCTTCAGCTTTTTAATAATATTACAGATATATTATATTAGTACACAATACTACCTATTTATTTCCATTCCGAATAACAGAATAGAGATTTGGAATTGTGACTTTTCATTACAATTAATTTAATTGAAGAAAGTCAGACCGTCTCGTCATTTCTATTCGTTGGGATATTCTTTATTAATCCTACACTTAAGAATATTCATTGTTGTAAGGCCTAGTTACCCTGACCTCGAGCTCGGTATTGGTGTTTTGCCAAGAGATTTTTGTTCCTATCACTTTAATATAAAGAGTGTGCCGTCTCAAGATGTAAGCGAAGGCAATATAATTTATATGATTAAATATAGGCGATCAATTTTGCCAGAAGAAAACGTATGTAGTTTTTTTTACAGTTTAAAGCGCGAAATATATTGGTTACCTTATTATAGAATGGCGATTTTTTGTATATTTTCTAAAAGAAAACGTATGTAGTTTTGTAGTGTCTGCAGTTTACGCAAGTAGTACCTACATAATTATTAAAATAAAACATTTTTAACGGTTTAAAACGCCAAATATGTCACTTGAATTGTTTTTAAAAGAGAATGTTTAGTAGATAATTAATTAGATCATATTTTACCCAAAAACGTATGTATTTTGTGTATGGTCTGTATTTTACGCAAGTATTACCTACATGTTAAAATAAAACACTTTAACTGTTTAATACACGAAACTTATTAATCATGTATTTTGATTTTCCCGTATGTTTATAATAAAACGACCCAAGATTTTACGTCGTCACACACGACTGCTGCAAAGTATCAGAAACATTGGACCATAGATAAATTTAAAATAAGTTGACTAATATATTTCACGATTAAAACCGTTAAAAGTGTTTTATTTAAAGTAGCTGTTTCTTCGCTCCTATTCATCACAGCTTGTTGTTTTTTATGGCCTTCCTCAATAAATGCTCTAATCAACATATTTCTTCAACTTGAACGGTAGTTCCTGAGATAAGCACGTTCAAACATACAAACAAACAAACTCTTCAGCTTTATATATTAGTATAGATATAGATGTAGATGACAGACATTGTTTTAAATTCATATTATGAACTGCAAAATAATGTAGGTATATACATCAATTTACTTTTGCAAAACATCTACCTAATCATACCGCGGTCGCTAATACAGAAATTCCACGCAATTTCGGTTAACAGCGTTCTGAGTAATATGTCGATAATAAACATCAAATTACGTTTATAGTCAATTTAATTTTAACAACACAATAGATAGGTTTAAACCAGAGCAATTAATATAGCCGTCTGATTTATTGATGATGTTGTTTGTATTGTTATTTTGCAAGTTACATTAAAATATCGGTAATGTATTGAACTACAACAATTTGATGACTGTAAAGTAAGTACTTATTCTAGTTTTAGTCGGCAAGAGAAGATTTGACGGACGAAGGTGTAGGCGGAATACATACGTATCATCATCGTCGTACATTTTTTTTAACTGATGGTGTGAATGCCTAACGCACGCCCACGTCGGGCAACAGTGACGTGGGGAGTGTGGTAAATCATATAGACGACCAGAACCAATAAACACACTACCAGCGCTCTACGATGCTTTGAGGGAGCCCTGGGAACGTAGGTATCATCAATGCCTAGTTGCCGCATAGGCTTGTGTGGTACTTTTCTCGAATAAGACGTAGAAATCGGAACTGAGTAGTGATGCAATTAAAACCTATGACGAAGTCGACGAACAATTATAACAATGGTTTTATACGCGCCAAAGTATTTTTTTTTTCACTAAACTTTCTTTGTGCCAGCCAGTTTCAAATTTAAATTAAAACCGTTGATAAGTTACCTCTTTGGTCGCCATGTTGCGAATGGAAGATCGTTCCATTTTTAAATTACACGAAAACTATGATTTTATTTAGTAATATTTCGCAAACACGACAGATATGGATTTACAACACTACTGTCGTCAGACATACAACTATTGTCGGCCCCTGCTCGACCAGTGCAGCAAGTTCGATTTGTTTCGAAGACGGTAGTCAAAATAATGCTCAAGTTTCCAAGCATGTTTGGGATTAAATATTTTATTTACTAATTGAAGGTGAAATTATGGAAGTGTACATTTTCCGAAGGTTTTACTGGTATCAAAACTTATCTTATCTTAAAATAATATTTTTAATAAACGTATTTAGTCTCCATAAAATAACTAATTCATTTGCGGGTAATTGTATTCGTATGTATGATATACCTATTCCCAATAGCAAATAGGTTTGAAATTTATCAATAAATAAGTTAAAAAAAGTCATAAGATTTAGATTGTGTCAAAAGGCGTATTATTGTTTAAAAGATTTCTTTAATGAAAACACTGCCTGGCAGTGCTGAATTGCTCCTTAGGTCATTAAAGTCACAAAAATGTATTAGTTTGTAAGTTGTTGAAAAAAGCCAGACTGAGTTTCTTGGATGTTCTTCTCGGTTATGTGGCTCTTTTAGTAGAATAAAGTTTATTTTATTTTATTTTATCGTATGAAGTACCGAAAGATTTCAATATTTAATACTTATTTACCTACCCAAGTAGGTAATACATACACCCTACATAAACTTTTACATTTACGTTTCAAACCGTTCGAATTGTTATATTTAATTAAAAACCCTGTCTTCTAGGCCTTTATTCTATTGAATTACTAGGCGTGGCGGGAGAACATATATCCTACATTGTAAATACTTTTACAAAATCAACGTTGTTATCGCTCTTAGCTTCCTTCTTAAAGCAATTCATGCAAGCGATCCATTCTTGCGAATCCAGATTAATGCTTGCGGGACTGGTCCCATCACTAAATAACTAAAACGATGACGTCATAATAAATTATAACACTACGGTAATCAAGTTTCTGCTTTACGTGGCAGTTATGTAGAAATCAATAATAAGTTACGCTTCTTAACTTGATGCAATAAATACTTTAAATCACTTGAAAAAGGCAATGCAACCACTAAGCCATGGGGGCAGCCCATAATTGCAATAGTTACTCAACACTCTACTGACTAATGATTTCTACTTAAGTCACTATTATTAAAATACGATATTTAAATAAAACACTTTCACGGTTTAAAACGCGATATATTAGTTAAACTTATTTAAAAATGTTTTTTAACTTCGGCCCGATGTTTGCACCAGCCGAAACGTCGGGCCGAAGTTAAAAATCATTTTCAAATAAGTTTAACTAATATATCGCGTTTTAAACCGTTAAAGTGTTTTATTTAAGTGTGTACTACTCGCGTAAACTATAGACAGTATTTAAAATACGATATGGTTATGAGGGCTGTTTAACAGACGAACGAAAGGTTTTGCTGAAAATCAGTGTTGTAGCATAACTGTGATACAACTAATGCTGGTGCAAGAGCCTTTAAGCGTTACTTTTCTTCAAATTCAATTATTTTTTTATATTATTTATTTTATTGTGTGTAAATTTATTGTTTATCGAAATGAATGCCAAGTAAAGACATTTATTATTATTATAACGCAATTCATTGTGCCATGGGGGCAGACCATAATTATTATCTACTAGCTGTGCCCGCGACTTCGTCCGCGTGGAATAGTGACTTGGGGTAGAATTTTTAATTATTGAGACTGTTTATTTAATTTATGTAAGGGCGCATTTAAGGCAGCCAATCTATGGTAAACACTCTCACCTCACATTGCCCCTACTCTAACTCCCACTCTCATCTCTACACTCACTCCCACTCCCACGCCTACGTCTACTCCTACTCCTATTTCCAAAAAGCCAAAGAAGAAAGTTTCATTGTTCTAGCTTCAAAAAACCACAAATTTCCTTTTTGCAATAAAAATAGCTTATGTCCTTTCTTAGGGTCAAGACCTTCTGTATACCAAATTTCATTCAAATCCGTTCAGTAGTTTTGGCGTGAAAGAGTGACAGACAGAGTTACTTTCACATTTATAATATTAGTAAGGATTTCTAAATCCCCTTGTCCCAAATAAGCCCATACAAATGAACGTATAACGATTTTAAATGTTCTATCGTCTAGTTAGGTCGATCTAAGAAGTTTTCTTAAGCCCGACCTAAGTGCAACTTAGGTTTGGCTGGTGCATTATGTAAGGACTTATAATCTCTTTAGTGCGCTATTTGCGCTTGTTAAGCTAAAGACGAAGTCTGCACATTGATCTAGCTTACGCCGATTATTTTTATCGTTTGTATCCCAACTGTGTTTAGGGTTGTCAAAAACGAAAAAATATTTATGTTAAAAAAAATTTAGGAACATGGACGAACACTTTCCTGCCTCCGTTTTATTTACAGGCAAGTAGTTGATCAAAGTTCTACGACCCTGTTCCACCGAAATAATTTATTGTTTTCCCGGGATTCGAACACAGTACCTCTCGCGCTTAATGCAATGCTAGGCAACACGTTTAACTATGTAGATACATTGTATGTAGGTATGCACGGATGGAAATAAACTCATGAGAAAATAAAAAATCTTAATCCTGCTAAGTGCAGTGTAGCAGTCATGCAACTGTGTCCGTTTCATTGGACATCTTTACAGAAAAGTAGTTAAATACTGTCTATAGTTTACGCGAGTAGTACACGTTTAAATAAAACACTTTAACGGTTTAAAACGCGATAAATTAGTTAAACTTATTTAAAAATGATTTTTAACTTCGGCCCGACGTTTCGGATGCTTTGCAGCAGCCGTGGTCACGGAGAGATATCGCGTTTTAAACCGTTAAAGTGTTTTATTTAGAAAAGTAGTTAGTCAGATACACGAATGATCTATGTACAACGTTGCCTAGCAACAGAGGTAAGGCAATCTTTTTTTCTGTTGCTAGGCAACAAGTGTTTTATTTATAAGATAAGGGATTACTTTTAAAAAAAAGTAATATTTTGATTTTCATTGTAGCATATTTTAAATTACCTACATCTTGAAGGTCCATTCCAATATCTGGGAGTACTGTTAAAAGCAGACAGATTCGGAGAATATTCGGCTATTGAATATTACAAACTTCATAGTTCCTAAAACATTTCAAAGCAATATTCGAATAGTTTGTAAAAGCTACCTCACTAAACAATTTTAATATGAAATATTATTTACATAGATTATATTAAAAAAGGTATGCCTGTCTGTCTGTTTCTAGACCGCCTCTGTAGCCAAATGGTTAAACGTATCGCCTAGCATTGCGTTAAGCGCGATAGGTCCTAGGTTCGTAGCCCAGGGAAACAAAAAATTGTTTCGGTCGCGCAGGGCACAGAAGTCTGATCAACTACTTGCCTGTTAAAGAACGTCTCAGTGAAACGAAATATAATATTATTATCCATTGTAACCTTGGCGAACAAAGTTTAGTTCTCTAGAAATTCAAGAGGCCTTAGGTTTAAAGGATTGCATAACTAAGAAATAAATTATATTAGTTAGGATAAGGCAGAAAAATGCATTGTATTATTTATTTTAACTTATATTAGCAAAAAACACTCCAAAACCTCTCTGTCATGATATCATTGAAATTTTTCACATGTTATGGCACATTTAAATATAAAAACAATTCAACGCGTGCGGGACTCGAACCAGCATCCACAGCGTTCGTGAGCTATCGTGTTGGTAAGAGCAAGAGAACTGAACGAGTCCCGCCCGAGTCATTTTGTCAATCGAAATAGATAATTAAGATGATATTATGTTTGCTAACATTTAAATATAACTATTTAACAGTTTAAAATTCGAAATATATATGTTAAATCTTATTTCTAAGACCTAACGTTTGCTATCGTATATTTTATACCAGAATTCATAACCTTGTGATCATCATCTTGCTCGTCATCATTGGTACTGACTAGATCAACGAGGTGATACAGCAATGTACTGTGTACTTATGTTTGCGAATCCCAGTATAAATTGTATTATCATTATTTACATTTCCAGTCAACTATATTTATGGATTCCACCCTCTCGCATTCGTAATATTTCTATGCAAATCGGGCAAGGAATTTATAGGAGCGAAGTATTTTATCTCGCAGTGCTTTATCGGTCGTTACACGAATGACAAAGTTTGGGGGGTCTGACCTAAATCATAGGTTATGTAAGCGTTCTTTGAGGATTTCCCGTTTTTTACCACACTTGGTTGCGGTACGTTCACACGGTGACAAGATTTACCGAATCTTATATTCGGATCCGGATAAACCGAACCGAACACGGCACAAATTGCATTGCCGTATCATGTGTGTAGTAGTCACCATCCGACTTTGTTCGGACTTTTGTATAAAATATATGTATAATATGAATGGCTTTATCAACGGGTCGCGAATTCGATCCCCACTGGGCCCAACATTTTTCTAATCAATTTTGAAATTTTCTGAAACGTTTTCCACTCAGTTATGCGGTAGGAATATCGAAATTCTATGCGGGTCACAAACCGCAGTAACTATTAAAAAGTTAAATACTGTCTATAGTTTACAAAAAATCCGAAGCGTCGGGCCGAAGTTAAAAATAATTTTCAAATAAGTTTAACTAATATATCGCGTTTTAAACCGTTAAAGTGTTCTATTTAAATATTCAAAAGTTATCATGTTTTAACTGCATTTCGATTTTAGTCTGAATTTCCGAATATCCAAAGCCGAAATAAGTCGACAACACATCTTGCTTGGATGCTATAGGCTAGGGGTATATGACCTACCATCAAGTCAACCCCACGCTTCTCTGTCCTCCTTTATCATTAAATAATAATAATAATAATACTTATCCTTCGTGATTACATTAAATAAAACACGATAAACGGTTCGAAAAAGTATCTATAATATGATTCATTGTACTGATCAACGTATCTCTTATTTTAATCTTGGCTTTTCAAACAAATTGAAAAGCAACCCTACAATTTCGGGGACCAATTACCAAATATTCATGTCGTGGAGTAGCGGGTCTTCATTAAACCTAGTTTATTAAAATAATCGATAATGATTTCGGAAATACTGTAGCGGTTTCTTTAGAGGTATTCAAGAGCTATTTTTATTACACAGATTAAAATTAAAAAAACAGCTTTGACGGTTTGAAACAGTGCTATTTTTTATTAATATGTATCTACAAGTTTGCTAATATATATAGGAACAAGAATTTTTAATTCTGTAACGACTGTAAACGTTTTTGCTCTGCGTCACAAAAAAAAAACATATGTCAATCAATTTAGTTGACTCATATAAATTGTTTGTTTTGTTTTTCAGATTAAATCATTGATTCGACATACAATTAAACAAAAATACAATACTTATAAATTAGACATCACTCGGTTTTTTTTTGTACCTGGAAGTAGGCACAACGTTAGTAGCGTAGGTGGACAAGGGCCCCGGTCTACCTAATCCTACGGCTCGAGAAAGAATCGAATCCTCATACCCTCTTTTAGCATAGCTTGAATTATATAAAAGTCCAAAATTAAATAGCAACAAGAACGTTAAAACATCCTCTTCTTCTCCGCTTATATCTTCTCAAAAATAAGGTTAGGGGACCCGTAAGTTCCGGGCCCCTGCTGCACTGCACCACTGGCCCTACGACATCTACACCAGTGCACAACGTCGTTATTAAGTGATGCCCCACGCTTCACATTAAGCAGAGATCATACATATATACAATATACACACATTACAGATGTATCATTAAAGCACAGTATACCATATATACAGCTACACAAAGCATAATGTTTAAAATAAAAAAAAATACTTTCGTATTTTTTTCACATTTCTCGCTTTATCTTTGCTTGTATTAGTCACATGGCGATATTTTATAGCCTCTAACCAACACAAACACATTTGTTTAATACGAAACCCGTAGTTCCTGAGATTAGCGCGTTCAAACACACAAACAAACTCTTCAGCCTTATATATTAGTATAGATATTACGACGACTATATCGTTACGTAGAAGGCAGTACCTACACAAGTTACATTTCCGTTTTAGTTGTCAAACTACTTTAAATAATGTTTCTAACAAAATAAACGACATTTCTGTAATGCGGGCTCTAAGTTATATTAAAAGAGTTTAATTACACATAGCATTAATTGGGACTTTACGTTATATGAGCTTTCATTTGGAGCATACTAGAGTTAAGGTGGGCTACTATCGTCGCGACTCACGTTGGAACAGTTGCTACTGAGTCGCGTGTGTTAATCTTTATTTTCTCAGAATACAAAAACTTATCAAAGTTAGGAAAGAAGTATTTTTTTAATCTAATAAAAAACAATCGACACAATCGTTACGTTAATTAGTAAATTTCACGATAGTCCACATTCTAAACTATAAGGGTAATGAAAAGGTATTACTTATTCACATATATATGGAATACATATGTGGATAAGTATAAGCAATATATATATCATCGAAATGGTATTTCTTTATACATAGAAAAAACAATAATCACTTTTATAAATTGAGAGCAATTAACAATTTGAAGTTATTGACGTTGTCATTCTCAAATACGTTTTTTAATAAAAGATTTCATTACTTTTATTCCCTTTATGCACATGCAAAAAACATTATAAGTAAAGATATTTTAATCCAAGCTTTAAAAGACACCTATTCCATGATTTTCATTAAGATATAGGGTCTAAAAGTATGCTTCAAATTTAACTTTTCTACCTACGGCGTTATGACTCTACAATTTAGTCGCTCGCGAGTCGCGCCGAGAGTAGCGAGCATTACTCCGCCCCCTGCACCCCAATCCTCAACCCTCAATCTTCTCATACATAGCGCATGTTCTTCGACGTGCGTTGATCGGTCTTCGTTCGAATTCAGTCGCGCGCTAGTCCTTTAGGAGAGCAGACGTATGTGGAATCGAGCGAGTAAACATCGTAATTATTAAATGTTCGGACAGTTTTGTTTTGCGACTTTTATTGTGATGTGAACTGTGGACTTTTTACGAGTTTTTTTTAGATATGTGAAGTGTTTCGGTGACTTTTCTTTGGATTATTGATATGGTCTTAATGGTGAGTTTTGATGTTTTTTAGAAAAAACTATTGTTAGGTAATCCAAAACTATATTTAAGGGTGTTATCTTAAAAAATAGTGTTTCGTGAATTCGTTTTGATCTGTCGCAACTGTACATAACGGTTATGTGCATTCAAATTTGGGACTCGAAAATTTTATTTAATAATAATAATATTTATGTAGTTAGAATCTAACAAAAATTGATTCCTAGCCTTTACACCTATACGCCTAGGAGAAAATACAAATAAGACAAGCAGATTTATTATAAAATTACGTTATTTTGTGACTGTTATGTAAGTACCTATTTATATCTTGACTTTATACCTAAAAAGGATTCTACTGCGCACTACAAACGTTATGTATGGCAGTTGCTATAGTTTTTTTTTTTGTTTTAATGTACCTAGTTACTAGATATATCATGAGTGAATATATGAACACATAGGTAATACGAGCTGTGCCCGCGACTTCATCCGCGTAGAATAGCCATTTTAGAATTTAAAATTTGTTATTGCAACCCTCATCTTTTTTAGATATATAATAGCTGTTACCTACGACGTCGCCCGTGCCCCGTCGTTCGTTAATCATAAAAGATAGTCATAATAGGTACCTATTCTGTAAAGGAGATTTTTTTAGATCATACACATCATACACATTTTTGGGTATCTTGAACAGTTCGCATCGCGCGCATCGGAAACCCTTAGAAATGAATAATTTTCCACTTCCCCACTGTGTCTTCGCCCAATAGGGCCAAAACCCAAAAGAAAATTTTTCCTATATAGTTATATGTTTAATTGCCTAAAACATTCCCCCATAAAAGCTCTAACCAAAACTACCCGGAACTAGTAGTCCCTGGGATAAGCGCCTTTAAACAAACACTATAGGTAATATTAGTAAAGATCGCGACTATCAAACCTAGGAGTTGTAAATAACTTATATCTATATATAGAAGGAAAAAGCACAATAATATACATATACCCAGATAACCTACATTGAAATAGAAAATTATTCTGATCGGTAGGAGAATCATTAACACCAATACAAGATTTATTAGTGCAATTGCTTACCTCAATTCTAAGCTTCAGCACTATAAATTGACTCTTACAAATATTTGTATATATAACATGAATTCTCTGCGTAGATTTATCAAGTTCAATGAATTATCAGTTTTCTATTAAAACAATAATTAATGAAAAATATGTTATCTTTTATGCCCCTAGTGGATAGCTAGTGACGGCAGGGGTCGTTCCTCGAACTGGGTTATTTATATTGTATTAACTTAGTATGTACGTCTTTTTAAACAAAAGGTTTGTTTTTAATATTGTTTTTATGATAGAAGACTGAAGCGTAGGGGTTTACTCGATAGAAGGTAATTCCCAGCCATATAGCATCTAAGGTACCCTGTCGACCTATTTTGGCATTTGACTATATTTATAAATCCACAGACTAAAACCGAAACGCGATTAAATTTGAGGGATCTTTCGTGTTTGGCTGGTGGTTCGCAACCCGGAGATATTTTGAATATTCATACCTATTTAAGTAGTATCCAGGTTTCCAGAAGCTCAACAGTTATTGAATCCGGTGGGGATCGAACCCACGACCCACGACCACGATTAGCTATACATTCAGACCATTACACTAACCAGCCCGTCGGAAGTTTTTTTTATAATTGTGTGTTTATGACGAAATAACAAAGAATACAAATACCTAAGTTCGGTCGGTAAAACAGAGAATAGTCGGTATTGCAGGCCTATTCTCTGCTAATCTCTTTTTGATGTTTCCTCCTTAGTATTCCCCCCCCTTTGGAGCTACAGTGTGTGTATAAAAAAAATACAATTTTATTTAATAATCATAAAATTATGTGATGAGAATATATTGTGTTAACTTAAGAGTCTTTGTTTAACTTTAACTATTTCGACAGTTAATGCATCTTTAAGCATAAATAAATAATCAGTTTATCAACATAACGAATTGACTGATTTAAATTAACTAACAATGAGAGAATAAAAATACAAAAGAAGTTTGGAGCTAGTTAAAATGGATCAAAACTTATTGTTTCCACTTTGTTATCAAACAAGAAACGAATTACCCAATAAAGAAACAAGGTTACGGGCTAAATCAAAGTAATAGTTAGGATCGTAAAAATGAAAAACGTCCGTTATTTATCGTTCCACAATAAACATAACTGCTTTTCATAAAATTGTGGCTGATTTACGGGTTCGTTGGGAACAAATCTATTGGTGTGGAGTTAGAGTGCGTATAGATGGTATGAACAAAGGAAACCAACGTATGGATTTATCTCGGTGCATTTATAAGTGTATTGTTTGAAAGCTGGGTATTCTAGATGTGTGCCAATTCATCTTTTTAAATGTGTCATTTGCATTGAGAGTAGGAGTAGGTAATTATAATATTATGTAATTGTAGGAATAAGGCTGAAAATAAAAATACTTAGAGTTTACTAACGCCAACTTATTTACCAAAAGTTGTATTATATTTTTTCGGATTCTCTATATATAACTAGTATTTTAATGAGAATGTGCTAGACCCGTGTCTCAATCAGTTCATTTCAATTCAGTTATATTTTCAAAGTTATAAGGAACACGTAAAATACGTGTAAATATCGGATCGTAGTAATATATTATAAGAATAATAAACAATATATATACTTACATATATATATTATAATTTTTTGTTCAATTGATCAATGTGGTTTAGTAAATAAATTTAGTATGAGCCAATAGAACAGATGAGCATCAAAGTGAATCAATATTTTGTTTATTTGTAAATATGCAGTTGCCTCTACACTACATTAACCGTTATTGACTGGCTCGTTAGGTGTAATGATAGCAATGTAGGCTATAGACAAAAGGTCATGGATACGATCCTTACAGGGTTCAAGATGTTTCTGATCAATGTATAATTTTTCTGAAACATGTGTTTTGGAAATCTAGATATCAAGTGGATGGTTGGAATATCGAAATTCCGTCCGGATAACGAAATACCGTCCGCAGATGAAATCGCCGTATGTGGATTTCCGAATATCAAAACCCAAATAGTCGACCGCGCTTTTAGAAGTGAGTTAGTTAGGCTGGGGTATTCCACCATATCCTCTAGTGAACTCCTTGTCTATGGTACTCTATCATAAAAAAATACATCACTGTCACGGCTTATGCTATAAGTAGTGCACGCGCTCTACAATCTATCTTACACAGTGTAAACCTACCGCATTTTATTATGTACGAGAAACACGTGCTCCGAATAATTTATTACGCGCCTACGCGTTGATACTGTACAGATTGGTGGACTGATTGTATTAGAACTCTGGCAGCTACAGGGTGTTCCTTTCGACACATTATTAAGTTAATTTCGCCCACAATAAAAGGAAAACAAAATATATTGGGGAAAGGGGAACTAAGTTGGCGCCAACGAAAACATGACTATAGTTCGGATATGTTCGTGTTATGTGTAAGTGGTAAGTGCAACACAAAGGTTAAAATTATTTCGTGAGGCTTGTGTCTCGAGACGTGGGTATCTATACAAATATATATAGCTGACGAGTTTGTTTATTTGACTTCGCTAATCTCAAGAACTACTGGTTCGAATTGAAGAATTATTTTTGTACTTTAATACTTGGATCATTTAACAAGAAAGTGCTATAGGCTATAAAACATCAGTCCGCGACTAGGGGCGAAGTGGAAAGACGGAGATTATTATGTGTTGCAAAGGCCGTTCAAGATACGGAGAAATGTGTAGAAAATAATTATTTTTCCTCAAATTATCTACAAAATTATAGCGACAGTGCAATCTCTATCTTTAAAGGTTAACTCACAAGTACGTTTTTTTGGTAATCGAATTTAGTCGAAATACTGCAAATGGGAAAAGAATGTTTCCCAGATCAGCTAGTTATAGAAGGGTGGCAAGCAATGATTCACTAGATGATAGGCGATATAACTTCATAAAAGATGGTTGTTTTGAATATTTCAAAACGAAACCCGTTGAAGCGTTAAATTTTTGTTTATCTATGGAGAAAATTTGATATTCTATCTACTATATTAATACTAGCTGACTATCGACTTCGTCCGCATAGAATATTTTGGGTTATTTTGGGTATACAAATTTGCTTTTGCAAATCTCCACTTCATCTTTATAAATTTAAAATGCTATCCGACATCGACATCGGACGCGTCCCGTCGTTCTTGCAAGTTAATCAAAAACCAAAAGTTAATCTGCAAAGATAGACATATAGTATCGCGGACATTTTTTTAGATCATTTGATAAGGAATCTTTCTTTCATGCATATTTTTTGGGTAATATGAACCGTTTTCGCAGCGTACACATCGGATACCTACAGAGAAGGTTTTTCCCCACTTTTTTTACATTTCCCGCTGCTTCTTCGCTCCTATTAGACACAGCGCGATGTTTCCTATATTATAGCCTTTATCGATAAATGCTTCAACAAAAACAATAATTTTTCAATTTGAACCAATAGTTCCTGAGATTAGCGCGTTCAAACAAACTAACTCTTCAGCTTTATATATTAGTATAGATAAAGATAGTCGGATATTCTATGGTTTGAGTATACGTTCCACTTACGTAATATGTAGTAATTGACTTAAATTTTGAAATTTGTTGTACATTATTTGTCCATTATTAGCTTTTCACGTTTAAGTCATTTAAAATAACAGCATCAATGTAACGAGAAAATACCTTTAGTCTCAAACAATAAGTTTGTGACAATTGGGCTTCGAGATTTAGCGGAAAACTTCGCTTGGCCAGTGTAAGTGGATTATAATGGCTGAACTTCTAAGCTTAGCATTTCATTAAAAGCTTAAACATTCTATGTTCGCTTCGCTTAAGAAATTGTTTTGTTGTACGTAGAAGCATCTCTATTTAAACACATTTAACAACGGCTTAAAACACAATGTATTAGTTGAACTTATTTATAATTTGTAAATAATTAACTCATAATTTAAATATATATTTTTCGTTTTAAATTTACAAGTGTTTTAATTAAAAGTGTACTTTTACTGTAAGTTACATACAGTTACGATAAGCATTGTTAAAAACCTGTTATATGTATACGTAACGAATATTTTATGATTTTATAGAAAAACAATTTATATGTTGTACTTATAAATTTGTATTACTTTTGTTTTACCAGTAGATATTTTTACCCAGATTCAATAGGTAAATTTTACCAACATTTGTTGCTACCGTTTCATTAAAAATAAGTAACTTCCATTAAATGCGTTTTCGCTATCGATATTTAAGAAAAATATTATAATTTGTGCGGGTAGTGCGGTTGTTCTTGTTGGCGGTTTTTAACGACTACCGTCAGATTAATGATGTGATTTAAACCGAAGGCTTAACTCTGAAGCATGGGCGTAACAACAACTACTTCCAACTCCGCGCTGGAAGTTTGAATTCGGGGTTCAAGTCATCGATTTTGTTACTACTAGCCCAACGAGACGAACTACCCACATAAATTCTAAAGATAATCACCCAGAATAAAAATTGCATTCGTATTCTATTGAATTGAACATTAGCTATTAGTACCACATAATTAAAGATAATTAAAAATGCAATCTCACTGCTGTGCAAATTAAGGCTTTGTGTTACGAAGGCCGGAGTAATCTCTGTGAATCGGATAATGTTAATAGTCGGGTGCAGTAAACCGTGGCTGTAAGCGGGTTATATTGCATGTTACAAATTACAATGTATTGTGTACACAATCAATTATTTTTCAATGTTAGCGTAGTTCAGTTTGATTGAGTGTCTAGAATGACACCGCTTTAGCTAGAGACATCTTTGACGGCGTCGTTGGTGTAATGGTAGCTATAGTAACTGCTTATAATCTACGGGCCATGGGTTCGATCCCCACTGGATTCTAACATGTTTCTAATTTTTCAATTTATAGGTACTTACTTAATTTTTCTAAAACATCTTGGACTTTGTCTGGAAATCTAGATATTAAATGGGGTGGTAGGAACCGCCGTGCACAGATAAAAAAGCCGTGAAGTTTAATCGCGTTTCTGTTTCGATCTGTAGATTTCCGAATATCCAAAGCAAAAATTGATCGACAGTGCATCTTGTTTAGACATATGGCTGGAGCATTTCACCTTCCATCAAGTGAAGATCATGCTTGTCTATCTTCCTCTATCATTAAAAAAAGACTCATGACTCACTAAGTCTGCTTTTTCAAAATACCGCGAAAGCTTCATACAATTTACACTCTATTCTTTTTAAATAGCTACCTAGGTTTATTATATGTACTTCAGAAGGTTTAAACATTTTTCTTTCTTTTAATTTTATTATTTTATATGTATTTATTTATTTACACTTGATTGCACAAAAAAAATATAAATGAGACTGATATATACTAAAAATATAGAGTCCAATAGGCGGCCTTATAGCTAACCAGCGATGCTGAAATAAAAGTTTATGGGAAAACGAGATGTGCAAGGTGGACGAAACAAAATTTACAAACTTATATATAACACACAATTAAACTTATCTACGGAAACTAAACCTAAATAAGAAAGATGTAAAAATATTAATAGATAGTGACAATTTATTCAGTGGAGTAATTAGATCATGTAATCAAATCAAAACGTGTTTTAATTAAATACTTTTTAAAACGTATGCGTGGCCATTATTTTAATCAGCGTTTTGAACTTCTAAGAGACCAAGTTTCTCATTGTTTTCAACTCTGGCTATTCTTAGAAATAAAGACACAGCGTGCATTTCTTTTTAGTCGTACTGTCTTTTCGGAAGTTTCTATTACGGTACATTGCAGAAACTTACTTACAATGTGTGTTGTTTGTAGCAACAATAACATTAGTTAACACCGTCGTTTTAAGAGGAGGACAAACAAATTTACATGTTGCAATTTAAATAAAACACTTTAACGGCTTAAAACGCGACATGTTAATTAAACTTATTTGAAAATGATTTTTAACTTCGGCAAGACGTTTCGGATGCTTTGCAGTCTCCCCGTGACTACGGCTGCTGCAAAGCATTCGAAACGTCAAAATGACGATTAATGACACAAATATTATTAAAAAGTCTCGGCCATCTTATTGTAATAAATATAAAGACTTTTGGAGATTGGAATTTTTTTTTATGACACGGACGGGACACAAACCCACGAACGACAGCGTTCCGTGCTCTATAAAATTGAAATAACACTTACACGGCATCATCGAATGTGTTTACTCTATTCAAGTACTTTCGATTATTGCCACTCATTTATTAACCAGATTTTCTAAACTTTTGGTCTAGGTAGGTCTTGTGTTAGAGAGGTATCTATGGGTCTAGTAGGTAGACATGTTTAGAAAAATCAGACCACAAAACAAACTCACGATCCCGCAGTCCGCCATATATTCTTCACAACCCCTTACCGAGATTTTAATAGTACAAGACGAATTGTCCATACAAGAAGATGCCTATAAATTGAACAAAATTAAATAATAAACCAAAAAGTCCGTAAGGGCCCAGCTAGTTAAGAAGCCGGGTTGTAAAATACACTGGGGCGATAAAAAACCGTAATCAGTGATCCTCTACCAATAAGATAAGGGCGGAAGCCGGCAGGTGTTTCTGTATTTACAATAAGATATCGAAGAATAGACTATAAGTTCACTTCAGGCTACGTTAAGCTTTAAGAGGTTTTTAAGTTATTTTATAACTCTCCATTGAACTGTCTTTGGGAGTAAGCTAAACTTTCAAGACTGATGCCATTTTTTTTAACGCAACGTCTGTATGACCATGAAAGAGTGAAATAAAACACGAATAACGGTTTAAAAATGCGATTACATAGTTAATTAATGCTTTATTCCTATTTGATGCGACGTTTCAGATATTTCAAGTCGGCTGTGAAGGTAGGCGGATCGATAGGGATCGTAGATGAAAATAAATTTATATTTTGCGTTTTAAAGTGTTAAGGTTTTTTTATAAACATTCTATTCTCTGCGTTTGTAATGCCGCATTTGTATGATGCATGAAAGATTGATATAAAACACGATTAACGGTTTGGAAACGCAATAAAAAACGCTAATAAAAGAAAACACTCTATTAAGAGTTACCTACCAGTTTTAAGCACTATTTTGAAACAAAATAGGTATATCAGGTAATACGTGGTTAACTTTCTTCGGCTCACCGTTTCGGATACTTTACATTTCCGTGGTCACGGGACGACTGAGTGTCCCTAATGTTATGTCAAATCAGCTACGCTGGCGCCATCTATGCATGCGTCATAGTAAGCGATATAACCCAATAAAACACGTTAAATTGATACTAACCTTTCACGATGTAAAACAAGAAATAAAAATACAAACTTTCCCATAAATTTCCCCAAGATTTTTGACCAGTATGACATTAAACCGATCGTAAAAGTGTTTCGCAGTAAAACGGTTTGGATTGATTGATATATTGATCTATTTCCATCGATCATAAATGGTTCCGTAGATGTCATTGTAAAAGTTTTGGATTTATTGTTCAGATAAACTCGAAGAAAGATGGATTTTTTGATCGCTACTCAAATTATTTTACAATGTTAGACGTTCTATGGTTTTTGGATAAATGCAAGAGGTTTTGAGTGCCACAGAAAGGATTAGTGAACGCTTACGGTCGGGCTGGGCACAAAAGTTGAAGTGGGCTTGACATGGGACGTACATGTGTTCGCTCCATGCCCCACAATGGGAAAACGGGGCTTCGCACTCCCTTCAATCGTAACCATTTACTTTCTAAAATAGTATGGTAATCATTTATTTACAAGTCTACTAGTTAAGCATTAAAAATTTAAACGGAAACTCTGAAAACTCCACTATAATAATACTTACGTATACATTTATCGGTTCATAGATAAACGTTTATCAAAGTTCAAATTACAAAACGATGACGTAACTAGTTTGAAAAGAAAGTTATTTATACTCTATTATGAGAGGGTTGCACGTCATCACAATCAAAAAAAAAAATTACGACACTACTTACGCTGCAGCTCTAACCAATCGAGCTACCGTGTCCTAAAACGTCATCGTCGAATTTATACAACCTATTGATACATGCATCACTCGTGCAATGTAATTTCAACCCTAATGCTTATTAACGTATTTTTTATATAGGTAGATAATGCTAGCATGTGGAATAACATGTGAAAATATTTAAGCTTTTATATTACCTTAGATTTAAGTATTCGTTTACAATAAGAATGACGTAACGTTATATAATATGCATATATATGTTGTTATAATTAAACAGTTGTTTATTACCTCCTTATACTACAGACATGGAAATGGACACTGGTGTGACTCAAATTGCGACCCCTAGTTCCGTGATTCTACAAATTGAGCTATTACGTCCCATACGTCATCATCGTATTCCGTCAATTTATTAACACATACAAAAAAAAACAATCAAATTGAATAGTAACAGTACATTATTTCGTTAGCTTTATTATACTAAGACTCTACCTATGCTGGGATGTCAACACGGTCGTGCGGTTTGCGGTGTGCATTACCTTCCAAGGTTTCTGGTGTGTTCACAATCAATTAAAATTGGTTGTTACTGAGAATTCCCTAATACGTGACACTTGAAGGTAACTTATTTAAAGGATAACTAAGAATTCGCGTTTTAAACCGTTATAGTTGCTCTAACCACTTGACACGATAGCTCAATTGGTTAGAGCAACAGCACGGAGCGCTGTGAATGCCGGTTCAAGTGCTGCCCAAGTCGAATTCAAAAAATTTAAAATCGCGTTTTATCTACTTGCCTGTAAAGAAAACCGATGATCAGTGAAATGTGTTTGCCCCCATGGGTTGCGGGGGGAAGGGGGGAGCGCTACAAAAGCTTTCCGTTTCCTTCCGGAATAGAAACGAGTAAAACTACGTCAACAATATCGTGACGCTATTCATGTATAACCGAAATTCTATTATTATGTAAATAGTATAATTGAACGGCCGACGTGGCCGGGCCCAAGTCCCCAATTGTGGTATTGTAATGATAATACGATTTTAATGAATATAATTGTGGGGAATAAGTGTCATTATTCGGTTCTTGCGACCTTGGGCCGAAGGGTCGGCCTGCCGGTCCATGAAAGGGGTCAGTTACTTTTGAAAACTTTCACCTATTACTATTTCGCCCTGAAGCTTAGCACTCCTCTTCAACAATTTTATTTTTAAGGACATATATTTACTTTTCGATTATTTTTTAAATCAAAGAAGTAAAATACTGTTTGAAAACATTAATATTTTCTACATGTTATTGCGCATGAAGGCACTATATAATTTAAAAATCGAAAATAAATTGAAAAATTTTTCGACTCGGGCAGGACTTGAACCGGCATCGTCAGCGTTCCGTGCTGTTGCTCTACCAATTGAGCTACCGAGTCCTACACCTCATCGTCGAATTTTTTCAACTTATTGATACATGCACCTCTCGCGCAATGTAATTTCAACCTTAACATTTGCGTTTTAAGGTTCAATGTCTTATGCTTTGCAGCAACCTTTTCAATTTATTTTCGATTTTTAAGTTCAATACTGTCTGTAGTTTACGCGAGTAGTACACATTTAAATAAAACATTTTAACATCTGCGGTAGTTCGTGGAGCCGGACGGACTTCTCGGTGTTCCTACCTCTCATTTAATATTTAGATTGCCAGACGAAGTCCAACATGTTGCAGTAAAATTATAAATATATTATGATGTTTATAACTTTTATTAAATTTTGTTTCATTAAATACACGAACATAACTTATTTTTTTCCGAATTCTGTCGGATATATTGTAAATAAGAGATGTAGGAAGCTATAGCTGAAAACGAAGAAAAATAAAATAATTAATTACTTTTTTTTCAATGTAATTGGCTTTAATTTAAATTTTTTATTCATTTCGCGTTTTAAACCGTTAAAAGTGTTTTATTTAAATCTATATGCGTACACCATAGATAACACATAATTCATAGTGTTGTCTAGCACAACCATTTTAAACACATAACTCTTTCGTCACAGTCGGTTAAACGAAAATATACAAAGCAGAAACGCAAGCCTTGATCCATTTCACAGGAAAACGATACCATGTGGTATATTGATCTGTGTAATGTCATGATACATGTTTGTTTGCGGTTTCTTTCCGCATCTACGGGTTTTAAAAATGAGACGCTTATATCATACTGTATATTAGTAGGAACTTAGTCCTTTGAAGGGTGGTTACATATATTTTGACTATCTTTACTCTTTACTAATATAAAGCAGAAGAGTTTGTTTGATTGTTTGAGCGCGCTAATCTCAGGTACTTCTGGTTCGAATTGAAAAAATAGTTTTATTTTGGTTATAACATTTATCGAGGAAGGCTATAAAACATCACGCTCCAAAGACACAGGGGGAAATGTGGAAAAAACGGGGGAAAGTATTAATCTCTGTGGGCTTCCGATGCATACGCTGCGAAATCAGTTCAAGATACCCAAAAAATAAGTATGAAAGAATGACTCCTCTTTACATGATCTAAAAAGATTTTCGCGACACTATTTGAAAAATGAAATTTTGATGCCCAAAATAACTATTCTACGCGGACGAAGTCGCTGACGCATATACTATATACATAAAGAAGAAATAAGGATTTGAGGTCAGTCGATCTAGAGTTTATCACCCGGGAAAACAAACATTTCGATTTGGCAGAACATAGAGGTCTTACACCACTTGCCTATAAATAACTCGTCAGTAAAATATGTCTATGACAGACCCAATTTTAAATAATCCATTTTATTCATTGATACCTATTAAAAATAGTTTAATCATATTCATATTTTCCCACCACGTTAGGTGGGTAGTTGTAGAAAAAGTACTCTAAAACTGGCAGTTTTAAAATAATCCATTCTTTCTTTTCCAGATAACACAAACTCAAAAGTTAGTGGACCTGAAAGAAGTGCTAAAATGTAACCTTCTGTGTGACAGCGTGTGAAAATGTGATAACGTAGAACGATGTTAAAATTTCGTATCGCGTGCTGCGTTATGTTCGCAGTCCTGCAGCGATGCGCTGAGAGTCAGCAAGATGTAATTATCGAGGAATCCGGTGAGTTGCAATCATTTGTAATCTGTCTCATGCTGTAACACGGTCGTTGGGAATCCGAAGAGTTCGAATACCAGAGAAAATTTAAATTTCGTTCCTCAAAGTACTGTTTTTAAATAATTACCATTGGTTTAAAACTGGAAACATGTATGTATAGCTAATAATAATCAACGCGTCCTATCTTCGATCCCCATCGGTGTATATGTTATGCTAGCTTTGTCAGCGACTTTGTCCGCGTAGAATAGATGTTTTGGGCATCCAATGTTTTTGCAAACGTCTCCATCTTTATAAATTCAAGCTGCCCACGACATCGGTCGCGTTCCGTCGTTCTTACAATTTAATCCTAAGAGATAGACTGGTTTAAACCCTGGTTTACTTGAAAGCCTCATTTTAAAACTGATGTTTAACGTTTGCACTGGACTAACTATGGTACTTTACGTATGGTACCTTAGAATATGGCTTAAGAGTGAAACCAAGACTCCACAGTCCTAGTTTAAGTTTTTTTTTGTAATAAGGCCGATAGTGTCTTATTTTTCAGATTATTTAAAGAGGGATCATTCCTCTATATTTCTTTTTTGGATGTCTTGAACCGTTTTCGCAGCGCACGCATCAGAAACCCGCAGAGATGAAAAATTTTCCCCGTTTTCTTCACATTTCCCGTTGTATCGTCGCTTCTATTAGTCACAGCGCAATGTTTTATTATAGCCTTCCTTGATAAATGCCCTAACTAACACAAATTCAATGAACTCGTAGCTCATGAGATCAGCGCGTTGAAACAAACTCTTCAGCTTTATATATTAGTATAGATTAGTATTTAGTGAAGCTTTATCTATACTTTGGAAGGTAAGCTAAGAATTGTATTTCACCTATCATCACGTCATCATCAAGATGTCATAACGAAATTGTCAGTTATTTCATTTATAATTTTTCACTAACTCATTCCATTAAGTGTTATAAAAGTATCCCGAATCCCTTAGACGACTTAATTAAGCCGGAGGTATCTATTAAAGAGAGGTCACGAAACTTTTACAAAAGACTTTGACAGCGCGTCGTGAAATATGAGCCTTTTTATACGTCGCACGGAGATTTAGCTTTTCATATTAGGGTCTTTAATAGACCACGAAAGGGCCTTATTTATTCCACGAAATTGTGTGGACCGAAATTTAGCTATGAATTATGTCACATCTCAACGTACGATAGGGAAAATATTGGCATAAAGTGGACCTATTTCTTTCGCGTTGCGCAGGACGCAAAAATATTTATTTTTTTATAAAAAAGAGACATGGGGGTTCACGGGTGCGCTGTCGACCTATTTTGGCGTTGATTATTCGGAAATCCACAGACTGAAGCCTAAACACGATTAATATTTGTTTTACGTTTAATTGTTTTGGTTTCCATACAACATACATGATTATAAATGTACACAACAACACAAGGTTTGAACATTTTGGATTTAAAGATAGGATAATACTATTTCATAGTTTCAGTTGCCACCATGTCAAGAAAAGTTGTAAGAACGTGTTGTTAAAAGCCAATTATGGGCTTATCTGAATCAATTTCATTATTATTATGATTATTTATATATCTTTTCTCTAAAAGTTTTCTATATACAACTAAATCTATAAATATTACTTTTACTTTATTTCTATACTTAATATATAAAGCTGAAGAGTTCGTTTGTTTGAACGCGCTAATCTCAGGAACTACGTGTTCGAATTGAAAAATTATTTTTATGTTGGTTAGAGCATTTATCGAGGAAGACTAGGCTATAAACCATCGCCCTGTGACTAATTACAAGGGAAGATACAGCGAGAAATTCATTAATATTGATTTCCGAGGCGTACGCTGCAAAAACGCTCCAAGATACCCAAAAAATATGTAGTAAAGAATGACTCCTCTTTAAATAATTAAAACCGACTACTGCTTGTGTACTTAGCGATAAAAGGAGTAACGGCGAGTTTCTTGCCAGTTCTTCTTACTCGTTCTACGCCCTTGATTTGAGAGTCTTTAGTTTTTAGCTGGCGTGATGTGTATAAGTGTACCTAGTTACCTAAGTGAATAAATGATTTTTGATTTCGACTATAAAAACGTTGCATTCACATATGAATTTAAGAAATAGATTTTCTAATTCTTTGTATCTTTACAGCATCCATAGAGTCTGTCCACGCAGCGTTGGGGCGGGCGGCAGAGTTGCCTTGTGACGTCACACCTGCGTTAGCGCACGATAGCGTGGCTCTGGTTATTTGGTATAAGCAAGGACACAACACACCTGTATATACGTAAGTTAAGGCTTTTTACGAATATTTAATATAACTAAATAAGACTTTGAAAGTTAATTTATAAATACTGTCTATAGCTTACGCGAGTAGTACACATTTAAATAAAACACTTTAACGGTTTAAAACGCGATATATTAATTAAATTATATTTATTTCAAAATGATTTTTAACTTCGGCCCGACGTTCCGGAAGCTTTGCAGCAGCCGTGGTCACGGGGATTTAAAAATAAGTTTAACTAATATATCGCGTTTTAAACCGTTAAAGTGTTTTATTTAAATAAAAACAAGCTACAAAAAAGGCCGCGACAGTAGATATCTAATTTGTAAGATTAACGTTAACGAACGATATAACTACTAAAATTTATTAAGTTGAGGATGTTAATTCCAAAATAAATAATATTACACAGTTAATTTAAAAATAAAACTCAATGAAACGGATATAAATGCCGCTATGTAAGCTGTTGTATGTCCCACATAGTGTTTTATTCCTTACGTAACATAAAAAACATTTAAACCACCGGAATCTCGTAGATGTAAGTTAGCCACTAAATTACGTCCGAGAATAGCTGTCACTTCGAGTTGCAAAGACAGAATGATACCTAAGGATTTTCTTGCGATCTATTTGTCACTGTCCTACACTACTGTGTCCCCAATTCGAAATCAAACAACGAACGTTCGAGTAAAAGTATTAAAGGAAACAATTGGTCAGGCGAGACAGTGTTTCGAAGTGTTCCATTTTTTAAATTGGACACTTGATACTGGCTGAAAAAAAACTTTCTCGAAACCAATTAAAAGGTACAACGTATGAATTAAACAACGTCATTTAAATAAACTTAACGGTTTAAAACGCGAAATGTATTAGATAACTTATTTACAATTCACACCGTGCCCATGACTGCTGGAATCCAAAAAAAATCATCTTGTGAAGGTTTTAATTTATATATTTAGCTGTTAATAGCTGTGCTAGCGACTTTGTCTGCGTAGAATAGTTAGTTAGGCATCAAAATTAGCAAAATTTTCAGAATTAACTAAGCTGCTGGACATGACTCTGTCTGTCTGTCGCGTCCCGTCGTTCTTGCAAGTTAATTTTAAAATATTGACATGGTGTCGCGGGATTTTTTTTTAGATTATTTAAAGAAGAATCATTTTTTTGGGGTATCTTGAACCATTTTCGCAGTGTAAGCAACGGTATCCCGGAAATAAAAAACACTTCCCCACATTTCTTACTGTTTTTCCGCTCCTATTAGTCCCAATACGATGGTTTTTTAGCTATTCGTTTCCCACTAGTAGTTCCTGAGATTAGCGCGTTCAAACAAACAAACATACATACGTAGATACTTCTCCAAAGCTCCCATTCTCCTCATCATTTTACTCTAAGAAATTAACACTTGGCAGCACAATGACCTCAAAAGCTCCTATGAGTTCATTCCAATCGAGCTTAATCTCTGAAGCTTTATCATTAACTCCGTATTAAGCGCAAGTGTCTGTCTCTACTCGTATCTTGAGATGTCAAACGCAACTGAGCACACACAGTGATTAATTATTGTAATCACGATCCGAGCCGTGGTTTAATTTCTTTTTGACTTCCTGCTATAAGAAACGAATGGAGTTAATTGATTTTATTTTTCATTATAAAGTTTACCTGATACTAAGATTTTAATGTTTGTCGAGAGGTATTTTCAGAAATTGTGTATTTATGTTGCCGCAAAGCAACAAATATTACAAATTTCGTTGCCATACAAGAAACGCAATTATTTCTAGGCACTTAAAAAAAGTGAAAGCCCGTTTCCCCCTCGTGGTGCATGGGGCGAACAAATTTCTGTGTCCGTTGTACTGATCCTTTCTTTTAACGGGCAAGTAGTTGATCAGACTTGTGTGCCCTGCCCGACAGAAACAATTTTATGATTCCCTGGGATTCGAACCCAGGACCTCTCGCGCTTAACGTAATGCTAGGCAATACGTTTAACCATTTGGCTACAGAGGCGGTCTAATCTAGGCACTATATGATTTGAAAATATGACATAGAAGTTTACATTATGATAATTATATTCCACTAGCTACACCCGCGACTTCGTCCATGTATAATGGTTATTTATGGCATCAAAATTTGTTATTGCATATCTCCTCATCTTTATACCTAAATTATAGCGGTTATCGTGAAATAAATTGTTGCTGTTTTTTTAGATAATTTATAGAGGAATCATTAATACGTATGTTTTGGCTGAACCGTTATCACAGCGCATGCCCGGTCGCAGCGTTATGTTTAATTGCGTAAAGCGTTGCTCGATAATTGCTCTTACGCAAAAATAATCGACCCAGATTTTTCTCATATTAACGCGCGTTCAAACAATAAATCTCTTCAGCTTCATAATTTTAGCATAGATAAGCGTAGCACTGTTTGTAAATTATATAAAGCTTACAGCGATGTTGTAGTAGTAAAGAAAACATGCTCAAGCAACCTTTTATAAAAGCTTCTTTGAATACTCAAATAGTATTCCAACGTTCCACATTTTTGTTACAGTTTCGACACGCGAGATGGCGTGGACACACATTGGTCTGACCCCGCAACGCTCGGGGCGAGGGCTTCCTTCCGAACTAGTACCACCCCAGCTCTGCTGGTACTTACTAAGATAAGGTAAATATGTACAACATTCAAAATAATGAGTTATTTGCCATTGGAATACAGGCATCTTGTTAAAATTATGGATTATGAACCAATCTGGGTTCTAGACTAGAGGGGGTAGTGGGACCCCCCCTCTCCCCTCTAGTCCCCCCCTTTCCCCTCTAGCCCCCCCTTTCCTCTCTAGGCCCTTTGCCCCCTCACCCACTTCCTTTTTACAGAGCTTGTGTTCTATTGCCAGTTCGTTAAATATTGTTGAGAGATATTTTCGGAATCTAAAATTAAAAATCTTTCACAGACATTGATTCGTACTAAATATAAAATATATAAAAGGACCTACTCATTCTACCCACATACATTTTTACACATCTCTTTTAATATATATAATTATTATATCGTGTGTAACACTTTGCAACAATACTTTTACTATTCTTCATCTTAGTCATTTAGTATTGTAAGATATGTATTCCTTATAAGACGACAACACACCATCTACATAGAGTTTTTATTCCAGGCCCGAAGACAGCGGACAGTACCGATGTAGAGTGGACTTCATAAAATCGCCGACAAAGAACACTAGGCTCAACCTCACTGTCTTGAGTTAGTATCGATTTAGCTTTATTTAAATACAGACGTCACACTAATTTGCTTAAGGTCACCCCTTAATTACATCACTCCTTTTCGTAAGCGTCACGTTGTGTGACACGGTGTGTGAGTTTACACACACTTATATAAACATTCAATTCCCCTTATACATGGTCGATCTAAATACTGTCTGTAGTTTACGCGAGTTGTACACATTTAAATAAGACACTTTAGCGGTTTAAAACGCGATATATATTAGTTAAACTTATTTGAAATGTATATATCACGTTTTAAACCGTTAAAATATTTTATTTATTTTGTTTGTCCAACAGTACCTCCAGAACGACTAGTGATACTGGATCAAGATGGAGAAGAGTTTCGGGGCAACGCTATGGGGCCATTCGATGAAGGGACCAGGGTCAATCTCACTTGTGTTGCTATTGGAGGTAGGGTATCTTCAATATTTTAACCGTTGAAAACGCGAACTGTATCAATTTTTATATCTACTGACTTATAGATGCTTAACCCCAGCCGAAACAGAGAAAAGTACAGGGTAATTAGGGTCACAATAAAATCTAATTACCAAATATATATCGCGTTTTAAACTGTTAAAAGTGTTTTCGGAATATTTAGAAACTGCGAACACTATAAATATAAATTAAAAATCGTTTATAGATTTTAAAAAATCACGACACGGGCATGTCTTGAACCGGCATCGACAGCGATCCGTGCTGTTGCTCTAACCAATTGAGCTACCTTGTTCTTTACGTCATCGTTGAATTTGAAAACCTATTGACACATGCTGCTAGCATTGTAATTTCAACTTTAACTCTTGATTATTAAAGTTCAATGTCCTATACCTTTGTGATCTATATTAGGCCGTCCAGCAGCAAGGGTATCCTGGTGGCAGTCTCATGCTCTACTAGCCAATTCGGAGTCACGAGCATCTGTCTCTTTCACACTGCAGCGGGATTTGTATCCTGCTACCCTTACTTGTCAGGTAAGTCCTGTTCAATATAGTATGTAACTTTATTATAATCAAGGTGAAAATGTTGGATGTCTCTTACTCTATACAAATTTAACTGATTTTGATTTGTTTGGACTAATTTAATTCGCTTGATACCATTATGTTGTCTGAAAATATACAGGTTACAATTAATAACATACGTATCAAAGTTGGACTGCTCACTAAAGAACAGAAAACACAATGACTTATAAATAGGTACAACAACGTTAGTAACTGTTACGAAAGGTTCATATTATCGCAAAATATACTTTTATTATAATATCATCCAGCTACAATTGGCTAATTTATATAACTACCTTCTTATAAAGTTTAGTAAAATGTTTTGTTAATTTGGTTGTAAATCACACACTTAAAACTCTCGGTACCTTATTTAAGAAGTTAACACTGTGTTTTGTTACTTTTCAAATCCTATGTTTCATAAATCTGACGGGCTAGTCGCTATTGTATAGCTAATAATCAACGGGTCGTTTATTCGATTCCTACTGGGTCCACATTTTTTTTATTAATGTATAATTTTTCTGACACATTCAATGGGCTGTAGGAACATCGAAATTCCGTCGTGAGTCACGAACCACAGATGAAAAAGTCTTCAATTTTAATCGCGTTCGGTTCTGCAGAATTTCGAATAACTAAAGCCAAAAAGATCGACAACGTATCTTGTTTAGATGTTATGTGAAGATCAGTTATATAATAGCAGGGGTATTTCAAATAAGCGATGCGCGCGCATCAGCGTTTTTTTAAGGTAAAGGTACAAAAACAGCCAGTATTACTAATAATGTCAATTAATATTTTTGTGTTGTTGTTATAGATAAATGGTTGTAATTTATTGTCAAAATTAATTAAATTAAAGAATTAAATGTTTATTTGTTATATTTTATTACCGAAAGTAAATTTTATTCATAAAATATATACCACTTTCTTGACATAAAACCTCTTTGCTAAAAAAAACACACGTGCCTTTTACATTACATTATCGCACAAGTACGTAATGAGATACATTACGATATTGAAATTGGTGTGATTACAAGCACTTTACGAGCAAATATGTTATAAAATATTTTACTATTTATCTGAGAATCTGATCTATTTTGTATGAAACAGGCCGTCACTGACCCATCTATAACGCCGCTTTCAGAGAACGTCACTATCGACATGAATCGTAAGTTTTTATGATTATTTACGTAGGATCGAAGCTTTGTGAGAGTACTTTATGTTTTATTGAAATTGTGGCCCACGCTCTGTCACGTGTATATTCCTGCTAATTCTATTAAATAAACAGAATCTTACTAGGAATTAAAGTTGTTAGACTGTTAGTAGATAATATTTTCGATACACCGCTGTAACTTAGTGTATTTTTGACTCATTAAACCAACGGTAAGGATAATTGGATCGTGGATTCGACGCCCACCGTAGATTTTAGTACCATATTGGTTACTAAAAATCTATAAAATCTACTATCTATCTTATTGAAAAGTATTGTTTACAGACGAAGAATCGTAAATTTTATCCATGTTGATTTAGACTTTTTTAGTAGATTGTCTAGTTGACTGACTTAAATTTACTAATGTATTGTATAAAAAAAAAACATTGTATTTTTTGTGATCTAGTCTACCCTCTATGGGTACGAATTATCGGTGGAGCAAGACCGTTAGTTGCTGGACGAGGAGTAGAACTGGTCTGCCAAGCTGTTGGGGCCCGACCACACCCAACAATGTCCTGGTGGAAAGGCGCCACGAGACTTCACACAATACGAGAAAAGGTAGGCGTTATACGACTTTAGACATAAATGAAGAGACGATAAATTCTTCGAAAAAAAAAATTGGTTAATTTTCCTCCTGAAATTACGATATATACAGAAGGGAAGTAGAGTAAGTAGCTTTGAAGTGAGCTTAGTCTTAAAAGATAGACATATATTTTTTTGTGGTACCTTGAATCTTTTTTTAAAGCTCGCGCAACGGACGTTCTCAAACATAAATAACTTTTCCCGTTTTTATCCATATTTCTTAATATTTCTTCGCTCCTTTTGGTGCAGCCTGATGCTTATAAAAAGCAAGTAATGCCTTGAGTCATCCTCGATAAATGCTCTAAGCAAAGCTGCAATTATAACCGCAGTTCCTGAGATTAGCGCGTTCAAACAAACAAACTAAAAACCTATACAGTTTTACAATATTAGTATAGATTATCCTCTTTACCACCGGAACTCAATCCCATATATTTTGCCCCAGTGCTGCATAAAAAAGGCGAACATCAAAACAACGTGTCTCCCATTTTTATGACGTCGTATAGAATAAAATCCGTAGTGGTAAAATGTGGACGGTAAAAATAAAATTTTTGCTCACTTGTGGGCTGCGACCCTGGCAGCAGAATTAGTATGCATTTTCATTGTATAATTCTTAGCTTTAAACTATTTTTAAGCCGGCCTCACCCCTAAGCAGCGGACTTGACCCAGTTTTCACCGCTGAAATCTAGATTATTTCTTCGCTACTAAGCTCTAAATTACTATTAAGACGGAGTAAAGGGCAGACTTTATGCTACTCTAAGAAAAGATGAAACGCGTACGGTCTGCAACGAAAGTTTATAAGTTTGAGATATGGACGTGAAAATTAAATAAAACACCTTGAACCGTTTAATACACGAAGTGTATAATTTATTTACAAATTATTTACGGCTCGACGATTCGATAAATAATCTTATGGGCTTAAACAATACATTTCTCGTTTTAAACCGTTAAAATTGTTTTATTCAAAAGTGTTGAATATAAATAACGCCAGCGAAATGTGTCATGCCCGCTAAGGGAAACAGGATTTCATATTTAATTTTTCTGCAGATTATTGTATTAACTGAACTTTTCTTAAGAAAGTTGAAACTAAGTTAGCTATCAAGAGGTATTTTATCTTCATCTCAAATGTCTTAGTCTTAGGAAGATATAAATCACCACTGAATCGGACAGAGAGTATCGTGTTTTTATCAGAACTGAGAACTTTCTAGAAAACTAGAAGTTCGGAGAGAATAATTTCTCTCTTTTCCTTAGCAAACATGATATATTGCCATGTACAATAACAAGTGAAAAATAACGTTTTCAAAACACACTCAACATTTTTAAGCTGGACGAGAAATTAAAATGACTATAATATATATTTTTTTTTAAATTATAGATTTAGACTTATTTAGCTCCCAATATTAAACATATATTGTAAAAAACTAACCCTAAAATTACTTATGACGTCACGGCTTCTTAAGATCGCGTCAACTTTTAGTGGGAGTTAACAAAAAATACTTTAACGGTTTAAAACGCGAAATATATTTGTGTTTACGAATTATTTTCACTCCCGATGTTTCGGATTCTTTGCAGCAGCCGTGGTCACGGGATGACTTCACATTGTGTTTTTCTATGTCTTAATATAATATGAACAAATATTGTTCTCTTTTGATACGTAGTGAAATTGATGTTATTACTTGTTTACTAGGTATCCCCTGATGGCAATGTTACAAGCAGCATTCTGACCATAGTGCCAACCGTAGAAGACGCCGGCAGGGTGATCTCCTGCAGATCAGTCCAGCAGAACTTAAAGCATTCCGTCCGTGAAGATGGATGGCAGATGGATATACAACGTAAGTTTTGAATTATCTCTTTATTATTTTTTTAAGGGCTCGGTGGTGTAATGATAGCAATCAATGTGCGGCTAAAAATCAACGGGTCTATAGGTTTCTAATTTTTCTAAAACATATTGGACTTCTTTCGATATATTAATATCCGAAATCTAGATATTAATATATCGAAATTCCACCCGGGTCACGAACCACCGTCCACAGGTAAAAGAGCCGTGAAGTTTAATCACGTTTCGGTTTTAGTCTGGATTTCCGAATATCCAAAGCCAAACGCCCGAAACGGGAACCGTAGTTAATATAAATTAAAAGTAAGTTAACGAATACATGTCGCGTTTTGAACCGTTTAAAAATGTTTTAAATGTGTACTACTGGCGTAACCGTACAAATAATATCTAAAATATATTCCTAAGACATCTCAAGTGAGTTTCATCTTGCTTACTCTGTTTTTTCTTCTAAATATCAAGAATCTTCCAAACGATTAGCCCACAAAGGACGAGTCTAATTATTTTTCTTCTCAACTTTAAGAGCTCGTCGGTCTTAAAAACGGTTGACCTGATTTTGATTTAATTAAATTCTCCAAGTGCTGACGCTTTAGCTTTTAAAGAGATACCTGGGATTAAATAAGTATTTTTGTTAAGATTAGTACTAGTGTGTGATAGAGACAGAATATGCTTCAATGTATTTTAAACGTCCTTTATTATTCTATTTCATACTTAGATACAAAAACAGAACATACAGATACACAATACACACAGTGCAATTTTAAAACCATAAAGTTTACCAGGTGCCCTTAGCGCTATAAGCTATCTCTTCCAGGCGACCCGAGTAGAAATAAATTTTGAAATAAAACACTTTATCAGTTTAAAATGCAATATATATTAGTTAAACTTATTTGAAAATTATTGTTAACTTCGGCGATGTTTCTGACGTCAAAGTAAAAATTGCTACGCTAGCGCCATCTATTCCGTCGGAGTTGGTATTTGGCGAAACTGGCCGGATAACGGTGTCTTGGCGTTTTCAAACGCGTCTTTCGTCTCCCCGTGACCACGGCTGCTGATAGGCATCCGAAACATCGGGCCAAAGTTAAAAATAGTTTTCAAATAAACTTAACTAATATATATCGCGTTTTAAACCGTTAAAATGTTTTTTTTTTAAATGTGTGTTACTCGCGTAAACTACAGACAGTAGAAAGAAACTTAATGATAATTTTATTATATCGCGTTTAAAAAAAAACTACTAAGTCTTATCATATTCCCGTTCAATCTATTTGGACGCCATTTTAAGTAAAATCTCTGCAAACGATAACGTTTCGTTACATGAGTAATCAAATATCATTGACCTAAGTACACTTTTAAACGTCATATAAATTTAAATTATATATAGAAGACATTCTTAAATTAAGGGGTGAAGCGAGAACTGCTAAGATACCTACTCGCCGTCACTCTTAAAACGCTTAGTTTAATTTAAATAAAACACTTTTACCGGTTCAAAACACGAATACACGATCGCGAGACACGACTGCTGCAAAGCACCCGAAACGTCTCGTAGTTAAAATATATTAAAAATAAGTTGTTTAATGTTTTTCACGTTTTAAACAGTCAAAAGTGTTTTATTCGAAAAGAAGATATCCGTAGATATTGTAATGTAACGTGAATAAGCCTCTAAGTAATTTATTTAAGGATAGAAAGAAACATTCATATCTAGTGGCGTTTTAAGGGGAATATATAATTTATATTTGTGTTGTTTGTTTCTCTAGATGTGCCGATCCCAAAACTAAAGTTGGGTGCCAATCTAGACCCTGATAACATAATGGAGGGATCTGACGTCTACCTCGAGTGTAGTGTTCGAGCGAATCCACCACACGAACACGTCTATTTTACTTACAATGTGAGTATATACAACTATATATCTATAGTAAAATATAAAGCTGAAGAGTTTGTCTGTTTGTATGTTTGTACGCGCTAATCTCGGGAACGACTGGTGCGAATTGAAAAAACTTTTTATGTTTGTTGAAGCATTTATTGAGGAACGCTATAGGCTAAACATATCGCTGTGGGGAAAATTATTCGACTTACGCTGTGCGTTTTCGATGCGTACGCTGCGGAAACGGTTCAAGATACCCGAAAAATATATATGAAAGAATGATTTCTCATTAAATGATCTAAAAAAAGTCCTCGACAGTATTTGTCTATCTTGTAACATTAACTTACAAGAACGACGGGACGCAGACGACGCGGTCGTGGGTAACAGCCTTAATTTATAGAGTTGAACAGGATGTTTGCAAAAAAATATATATATATCAGCAAAACTTCAATAAAATTCCACGTTAATAATAAACGAGGTGCGTAATTTTGTTGTTGACTGTACGATATGGCCCAGCGGGCACGACAAATTCCATCTAAGTTTGCCCGGAATGTTATTAAAAATATTTATAGAAAAGGTTCTCGACAAATAATATTCCTTCATGAAATATCCCTGTTGACGGGCTCGATGGTGTAATGGTAGCAATGTATGGCTAATAAACAACGGCTCGTGGGTTCGAACCCCAGCAGGTTGAACTTGTTCCTAATCAATTTATTTTTCTGGAACATATATTTATATTTCGTCTGGAAATCTGGATATTGAAATGGTGGTAGGAATACTGTCTATAGTTTACGCGAGTAGTACACATTTAAATAAAACACTTAAACGGTTTAAAACGCGATATGTTAGTTAAACTTCGGATGCTTTGCAGCAGCCGTCACGGGGAGACTGAAGATACGTCGGGCCGAAGTGAAAAATCATTTTCAAATAAGTTTAACTAATATATCGCGTTTTAAACCGTTAAAGTGTTTTATTTAAATGGTGGTAGGAATGTTGAAATTCCGACCGGGTCACGAACCAACGTCCACAGATATCTCGAATAAGGCGTCAAGTTTGATCGCGGATTTAGTTTATCGATTTTCGAATCCAAAGCCGAAATAGGTCGACAATGCGTTTTGTTTAAATTTTATGACTTTAATATATAAGAATAAATGCTTAACTATAGGAATAAGAGGATACTGAAATAATCAAGTTTTTCCACCAGAAGAAAATGTTACAACTAATGGCATCGCATTAACTGTTTTGTAGTGAAAACAGTTTTTACATTTGTTACTTGAAATTTTCAACATTTTCCTTTATTCAAATACTGTAAAAGGAGGTCACACAACTTAGCTTCTTTTAACATTCGGTTTTAATTAAGTACCGCACGTGTGTGGTTAGCAAGTTCTGTTTGAAATATTTTTATGTAAACTTTTACGTGTATCATTTAAATATTCTTCATTCTTTTGAATGGAAACATTAAATTCACAGACATGAAAAACGTAACGATTTACAAAAATTCTCCATCTGACTCAACCGTTCATTTGAAATTCTTTTTTTTTTTAAATTATATGTTCTGGTATTTTTGTTTTTATCTTAAACTAGCTGACCGTACAAGAATCTATGAAGTACTAGGTACTGTGTGATCGCGACTTCGTCCGCGTAGAAAGTATTTTGGCATCAAATCTTATCTTTAAAAATATACCTGTTACCCACGACGTCGTTCGCGTCCCGCATTCAAGTTAGTTTTAAAAGATAGATCGCTGACATTTTTAGATCATTTATGGGTATCGTGAACCATTTTCGCAGCGCTCGCAACGGCCGTTCTCAAAGATGAATAATTTTCTCAGTTTTTTTTTTCGACATTTCCCACTTTTTCTTCTCTTCTATTGGTTGCAACTTAGTCCAAAGCCTTTCTCTATAAATGGTCCAACAAACACAAAAACTATTTAGCTTCATAATATTAGCATAGATTTGTTTGGAGTACTGTACAGTACAAAAAAATGGGTCTCACTGAGTACTATATTATAGATACTATAGCAATGTTTAGTAAAGAGACAAAATGCAGACAAGACAAAAGATAATAAAAAAATAACTGATTTCAAACAGTAAGCTAAAAATTATATACATATTATAATTTTGAAGTCGGTGCCAACAATAATTACTACTATTACTTAAATATCATTAATTTCATATAGGGGGTGGTTGTAAAAGGCAGCGGCGGAGTACTAGTGTCGCGTCAAAGCCTAGTTCTACAGCGTGTTTCTAGACAACGCGCCGGCGCATACGTTTGTGTTTCCCGCAATTCGCTAGGAGAGGGCAGCAGTGACCCATTGCATCTTGATGTTAAATGTAAGTACATATTTTACAATAAATTATGATGTATTCTTTATTAGGTTGTAGTAAACTGTATGCCGACATATTTGATTACGATATTAGGACTTTTCAAAATAGAATATAAACGAAACGATAAGCTCGTCGGTTTAATTAAGACTGCGGTCCAACATTTTTCTAATTAATTTATAAATTTTCTGATACATGTTGTACTTCGTGGGGAAATCTGGGTATTAAATGGTTTGTAGCAATGTCGAAAATTCCGTCCGGGTGACAGACCACCGTCAGATAATAATGCCGTGAAGTTTAATCGTTTCAAACTGTAGATCAAGAAACCAAAGCCAAAATACGAGGACCGCGCATCTTATTCAGATATTATGTCTCACGTATTTCACCTTCCATCAAAGGAACCCTTGCTTCTAAATAGCGCAAGAGTCGATAAATTTTGTGTAACTAAACTACTAGGACAATTTTAATATACTCGGTATTATGTATATAATATAATTAAATTAATGTCATAAGTTTGACGGCATATCCCAAAATATCCCAAATTATCAATTTTTAATATTTTAAATAAAACACTTTAACGGTTTAAAACGCGATATATATTAGTTAAACTTATTTTAGCGACGGCCGACGTTTCGGATGCTTTGCAGCAGCCGTGGTCAAGTAGTGTCTCCCCGTTAAAGTGTTTTATTCAAATGTGTACTACTCGCGTACACTACGGACAATATTTAACTTTAAATAGATTTAACGCGTATATTAGCCATTATTAACATTTAGATAATTAACGCATTCTTTGAGGTACTTGAAAGTAGCATATGAAAACTGGCATGTACTCATTTACATTAACACGTTATTTACATACTGCTGTGCTGTTTTTACTTGACGACAGCACCGTTTTTTGTTAAGGTATGCATAAGAAATTAACGGTATGCATTTTATCGTAGATTACTTTTTGAGTACTTAAAGTTTTTACGTTAAACACTGTTATAGTATTATAATTCTTAAACGTTTTCGGATTTCGGATGCTTGGCAGCAGCCGGGGTCACGGGGAGGCTGCCGGAAGGGCCCCGGAAGGGGGGGCCGGCAAGTTAACATAAATAAGTCTAACTAAAACAATGTTTTATTAAAACGTTTTCACGTTACATACCAAAATACCCCACAAACAATACATTTTAATCTATGATAAAATAGATAATGTGTATTTAGATGGTAAGCCTCTTTTAAATATATAAATGATACGTAGATTACTACAAAGTGGGGTATGGGCCGTTACGACTCTATAAGAAATCGTATATAAATACTAACCGCGGGATTTATTCGTATTTAAACACGCAGATAGATAGTGAAAATACTTTTTCATTTAAGTAAAATAATTTTAACGGTTAATAAACACGTAATTAGTAACTTAACTACGACCCGACAACATTTTAAACAGTTGGGTACAGCTTTAGTTATAGGTAGAACCATATCCCTCCTATAGTTCGCGTTTAAAAAAGTTAATCTATATCAGTAAGAAACGTCGGGCCGAAGTTAAAAATCATTTCCAAATAAGTTTAACTAATATATCGCGTTTTAAACCGTTAAAGTGTTTTATTTAAAAGTTAAAGTATATCTAAATGTTTTATTTTATTTCTTGAGACCAGGATATTCAAATCTTATTATAGGGTATGTCGTCTATCTGTCCTCCTATATCATAAAAACAACTTATTTAGACCAATTTTACGTAGTATTACGTAGGGGCAAGAAATGACTAACAAATCAACATTCGTATAATATTAGTTTAAATATAAATATGGGAAACATTAATTTAATATGATTATACGCTGAAGCGAATTTTAATCTAAGTTATCTGGCAAATCAAAGTTATCCAAGTTTAGGCAACGCGCGAGTAATTTATGAGATCTGTGATTCTTGTGAAGCTTCTAAAAGCTTTCATGAAGATGCGAGTCGCTGCTCGAATATTAAGTGGTTTTACGAACTTGCGAGAGAAAGCTACGCGTATCACCTCACTTTTGATCCACTAAGTTTCGTATCGCTTGGCAACTTTTAGGTGACATCGTGTATATAGTTTAACAAGTGTCAACTGAAAAAACTTTTTTTAGTTCAGTTAAAAAAAAAAATTAAAGATAGTTCAGTTATTAGACCTATAGACGCGATATATTAGTCCTTGCTAATATTTACCGTTTTAAACCGTTAAAGTGTTTTATTTAAATGTGTAATACTCGCGTAAACTATAGACAGCAGATAGTTCAGTTTAAAAAAAAAATTTGACATAATCATTGTCATCAACACAACTTTTATTTGATACCCATATTGTGGGGGTTAGGAAAAATATGTAATCCGCCATTTTGTATCGGCGGCCATCTTGGACAATGATAACATTATAATGTATATTGATTTTATTATATTGTAATGTCATCTAAATGAAATGTATGTACCAATTTTCAGTTCAATCTGACAGCGGGAAGATGCTTAAATTTCAATTTCTAATAAATAAATTCCGTAGGGGTCGAGCTAAATAAAACCAATTAAAAATACCTACCGTTAAGTTTTCCTGTTTCACCCACTTTAAACTAAATGTTAATGTATATCTATGTACAAGCTGTGTCCGCGACTTCGTCTGCGTGAAATAGTTATTTTGGGCATTACAATTTGTGTTTGCAACCCTCCTCCTCATCACAAAATTGTGGCTGCTACCCTCGATGACGTCCGCGTCGCGTCGTTCTTGCCGAACAATCTTATCTTAAATATACTGTCGGCGACATTGTCTAAATAATTTGAAGGAGAAGCATAGCTTCGTACATATTTTTTGGATATCTTGTTCCGGTTTCGCAGTGTACGCATCGGAAACCCACAGAGATGAATAATTTTCCCCGTTTTTTTTTCACATTTCCCGCTGTCTTTTCGCTCCTATTAGTCGCAGCGTTTTAGCCTTCCTCGATAAATGATCTAAGAACACAATTTTTTTTTCAATTTCAACTAGTTTTCAGAGATTAGCGCGTTCAAACAAATTTCAAAGCGATTTATTCACGTAGTCATTGTATAGTGAGCGGTAAATATAATCTAGAAAGCTAACTGTACGAGCTTATTTCAAAAAGCTTTCAACTCGATCCCAAACACGGAATATAAATAGGCAACGTCTCTTCATAATGTAAGAACGTGAATAAATATACTTATATCGCGAAACTAGTTATCGTTTAAATACTGTCTGCAGTTTCCGCGAGTAGTACACATTTAAATAAAACACTTTAACGGTTTAAAAAGCGATGTATGTTAGTTAAATTTATTTGAAAATTCTTTTAACTACGGCCACTATTGCCCAATATTAACTTCTACGGAACAGATGGCGCTAGCATAGCAGTTTTTACTTTGACGTCAGAGACATTATTCTTTCTTTAGTCTCCTTGTGACCACGGCTGCTGCTAAGCATGCGAAACTTCGGGCCGTAGTAAAAATAATTTCCAAATAAGTTTCACTAATATACATCGCGTTTTAAACCGTTAAAGTGTTTTATTTAAATGCGTTATTGTTTCTTGAGAGCTAAAAGAAAATGCCATTAAATTTCGTACGATTAACAAGAAAATCGTTTAATCCCCTAAGAAAGGCACCCTGATATGGTATTTAATAATGAATAGATATTTCTATTACTTAAATAAAACGCCTAAAACGCGAAATATATTAGTAACGTCGGGCTGTGGGTTAAATAATTTTTAAATAAGTTTAACTAATATTATTAGCGTTTTAAACCGTTAAAGAGTTTTATTTAAATGTGTACTACTCGCGATTTGTAATTTACTACAGACCGTAGTATAAGTTCTTGTATTATCTATGTATAAGTCGTTTTATTAGTGTTTCACTTTTCACTATGTGTTTCTATTTGTAATTTTAGTATTAAATAACATAATGAATTTCTCTCTTTAGTTAGTCCGGTGTGCTCAAAGCGAGAAGGCACTGCGCTACGAGCGGCCCGAGGCGAAACTGTCACAATACAATGCGACGTGGACGCTAATCCTATGGTAAGAGATGTCTGTGGTTTTATGAAAATTTTAGTTGCTTCTTATTTTATCTGTATACAAAATATAAAAATAGAACATCGCGCGCGCTACCATTTTCATTTTGACTTATAGTGTTATTGCTCAAAATTATTTTAATATAAAATATAGCTTGGATTTTCTATCATTTTTTGTTCGATACGATGTATGGTTGCTCTACTTTTAACTATGGTGTAAATGCCTAAAGCACGCCCACCTCGGGCAATGGTGACGTGGAGAGCCCTGGGAATGTATACAAATATTAAAAAATAGAACATAACCAAATTATGTTAAGTGAAGATACATTTTCTTTAGAAGATATTATTATACATTCACCTTATGACAAGAACCCTACACGAAATGTATGATTAATTCGTAAACAAAATATTAATAAACAATGCTTTGTTTAGCCGTCGTCATTTCGATGGTGGTTCAACAGTTCAACTTACAGCGAACGAGAACTCAGCAGTAGCACTGGAAGTAAGTATTTTAAATAAACATTAAAACTAAAATAAAACCACAATATAAATGTTACACAAAATCCATATTACATTTTAAAAAGACATTTTAAATAAAATAACTAAATCGAGCTAATACAAAAACCCGATAATTGATTCAGACAGTACTTACGAAATCCTATTGGAACTTTGAGCGCTGTCTGTGTTAATTCCAGTTAATCTCTGAAAAGTTTTAATGAATTTAAAAATAAGCCGATAACAGTTTTAACGTTTTACCAATATATCACAGTTATGTTACGCTTGTTTAATAGCAATTTTTATTAATTAATATTAGCTACGCTCATGGTTTAACACACCTTTTATTACTTACTAGCTGTGCCCGCGACGTCGTTCGCGTCCGGTCGTTCTTGCATATTAATCTTAAAAATAGACAGACGTATGTTGTCGCGATTTTACATTTAATGCATTATTTCATACGTCTTTTTAGGTTTCTTGAATTGTTTTCGCAGCGCAGTCAACGAATGATGAACTTTATTCTATGCTATTTGGAAAACTGAACAGCTTAGACTAAACAAAACAAATTCTCCTTATTTTCCTATTAAATATCCTGATATATTTCGAGTTTTATACTATTAGATGAATTTTATTTAATCTTTACTTCTTAACCGTAACACAGGAATAAAACAGCCATAAGCGACAGATTCTTGTCTTTTCGAGCTGTTCGACCGTCGTAATTCAGAAACTGGTCTAGACAAAACTTGACTTAATCGAGGAACGGAGAACATCAAATGATGTCATTTACTCGTGAACGAAACATCGAGAGCAATTTCTCAAACACGGCGGCCGAACAGCTCCAAAAAGTCAAAAAAGCTTTGCAAAATGACTGCAATAGCTTTACAAAATTTTTGAATAAATGTTAACCCTTTTTTTAGTGCTCGCACTGCAACTATTCAAAATTGGAACAATTTTCTATTTTTGTTTGTAACGGCCAGATCGAATTGAATTGAAACAGATTATTTTACCACAGATTCATACCGCTACAGAGTAAATAGCTCATCGGAGTATGGCTGGGTACAATGTTCGGGGACCAATTCGGTGGGACGACAGACCGAGCCGTGCTTGTTCCATATCTTACCAGCCGGTCAGTATCTTATACCCTTGTTTTAAAAACTCGACCGTGTACGAAATACCTTTTATATTTATATATTGACAGGATCGTTGGTCTTAAGATAGCATTGACATTGCAATTGCTTTAATAAAATGGATGCAACATGATTTTTAATCAAGTTATAATCTTTCTTAAACATTATTATACTAAATAAGAAAGAAAGAAATTTATTGACTACCAAGGAATACAAAAACATGTGTTACACTTATTACTAAAACAAAAAAAAAGACAAAACATAATATTTCCTTAACAGTATAACTTAATATTAACAGGATAAGATAATGTTGTGTGCTGCTAGTAGAATAGGATCTTACTCAGTTTATATCAGGCCCTTTGTTGACCTGAGACTGATTTTCAGTAAGTACTTAGAGGACAGCGGTGCCGCACTCAAGTGAAAATAAACAAAAAAAAAGTCGCTATTGTAAAAATAAAAACACAGTAAACTTTACAAAAAAGTAAGACAAGTCAAGCTGCATAAAGAGAAAAAATTGTTGTAGAAATTGTTCCATTCCATCTACATAATATAATGGATTAAATATCATAGGTTTCCAATTACAGTGCCACCAACTTTGGTTTTTTGTAACGATAGCAAGTACTGTAGTAGGCCTATCAAAAGCTTGGATCACGAACGACCACAGACGAAAAAGACGTGATGTTTAATCGCGTGTCGAATTCAGTCATTGTGTGTGTGTGTGTGAGAGGTCGACCGCGTATCTTATAATATGACTGCGGTGTTTAACCATCATTACTAATTTTGATGTGCTGTCGATCTATTAGGCTTAGCATGTTAAGACATGGGTTCTACCACCTATTTGTGTTTAAATTTTTCAGATATATCGTAACTTTTGAATGTGAAAATGGTTTTCAAATATAATGGATCCAAAAAACAAACCCAAGATTACTGTTGGTTATCTATAGATGGATACCGAAAAAGTGTCGCCGTCGCGATCAGTTTGTCGAGGTCTAAATTAAAGAGATATAATTAATGTAGTCTGTAGGTCTGTAAATCAACAGATAATAAATAAATATTTTCCTCCTAGACAGACCATCTGCAGTCCAGAGTTGTGATATTAACAATGTGACCCACGACTGTTTTATGATCGACTGCTCGCCGGGTTACGACGGGGGCCTGTCGCAGGAGTTTTTATTACAGGTATATTTCATGATTAAGCTATTTCTTAATATTCAGGTTTATATGTTTCGTTTATACCCTCATTTCATGAAGCATTTTCACAAAAATGATCATTACTGTTTTTGTTTATTTGTTTTGGAGATCAGTGTGTTCAAAAATTACATTTTGTTTTAATATTAAAAGATGATATGGTATTATTTAATCATGTATTTAGATTTTAATGAATCATTTTAACGGTTTGAAACGCGATATATATTAAACTTATTTGAAACGGTGCGTCTCCCCGTGACCACGGCTGTTGCAAAGCATCCGAAACGTCGGGCCGTAGTTAAGAAATATTTTAAAATAAGTTTAACTAATATATATCGCGTTTTAAACCGTTGAAGTGTTTATTTAAATGTGACTCGCGTAAACTACAGACAGTATTTCATGTATTGAGATCTTCACAATCTATTATTATTCCTTTGGAGACACCAATCGAAGGCCGGGTGATCAGTCCGCACAAATGCTGACATTTCATCCAATTCCGTTGGGGATATAGGGGATGTGAGGTCATTGCTAATGTTTCCTTTCAAATCAAGTCTTGTAATTTACAAAATCTATCTGATGCATCTATAGATTTCAACAATCGAAGTGTTTTTTTTAAAAAAACACTTTAACGGTTTAAAACGCGATACATGTTAGTTAAACTTATTTGAGAATGATTTTTAACTTCGGCCCGACGTTTCAGATCTCCCCGTGACCGCGGCTGCTGCAAAGCATCCGAAACGTCGGGCCGAAGTTAAAAATCATTTTTCAATCATTTAACCATAATTTTGATTTTTCAACCATGAAAGTGTTTACTGGAAGAAATCGCCATACGAGATAAAGCTCGATAACAGTTCAATATAATAAATACTAATAACTTCTTTTAAAGTCTCAATAATAAAGACCTTTCAAATCCAACCTTGTAAATTTAATTCATAAGTCTCAACACGGTCTAATGTTTCGTCAAAAATCAAGGAGATCTCCCGTTGAATTTTTGACCGAAAATTAGACGTTACAGACTACCGATTGAATATAATGAATTCCTAATTTTGACACTCTAAAATGAATTTGTATGTTTAACTTTATTGATCTATTCTGAAGACATTTGAAGTTAAATGTCTCTAATGTAGATAATACTCTAACAGTTTGTATCACTAAACAATAGCCGCGTGATATGTTAATTAATTATATTTTCTATAATTAAAATATGAATTTCTATATTTACCATTCGTTTAGTCTTTATGAAAATCGACGCTGTATGTAAAACTAGTTCTCCTTGGGAAGCAGATATCTAACTCGGTCTTATAAAAAAAGAGTATGATTATATGGTTTTACTATCAATTTTTATTATACAAATTCATCTTTTAAACTGCCCTCTTGTACTCTACCCGGGCCAAAACCAACGCTGCTGTCTGTGACAAGCATTTTGCAGCACAGCTGAGACTCGACCGATTGTCATTTTTTATGTTTTTATTATTTATATATTATTAACTTACACAATTTAGTACTAATAAGTTTACTGTACCAATGGAGTACAAGATAAAATAAAAATAGAAGAAGTAGAAATCGAATATACAGAAGAATACATTTATTTGGGTCAGTTTATAACTCAAAAAGAACCTATGCTACAAGAAATAAACAGAAGAATTACAAACGGATGGAAAAGATACGATGAAGAGAGCGCCAATAAAAAATAAAAAACTTCATACAAATATCAAAAGTAAATTATTTAATACCTGTGTCCTTCCCGTTTTTTCTAATGGATGTCAAACATGGGCACTATCTCAGGAAATGACACACAAATTAACTACATGCCATGGAAAGAAGCATGCTCGACATCAAAAGATCAGACAGACAAAAGAATAAAGTAATTAGAAGTAAGACGAAAGTAACAGACCTAGTAACTAAAATTCGGCGATTGAAATGAAGATGGGCTGGGCACACAATCAGAGAAAAGAGAAATGGAGTAAGAAAGTAACAGAATGGTATTCCAGGGAAGGGAAAAAGAAAAGAGGAAGACCTCGGAAAAGATGGGAAGATGACATTAGGAAAGTGGCCGGAGTCACGTGGAATAGAATAGTCCAAGATAGAAAGGAGTGGATAAGGTTGGAGGAGGCCTTTGCCGATCGGCACACGGATCTTTTATAACAATAGAATAGATAGAAAACTAGTACAAAATAAACATTGTAAATATAAGTAAGAAACATTTAAAATTGTAAATTCCAAAGTGTAGATTTCGTAATAAAAGTCTTTTTATTTTAAGTGTACTGTAACTGTGTTGTATAAAAAGTTTTAAATTTGACAATCAAAACGACGGAAGTAAACTATATATGCTAACGTCTGTAGTTTACACGAGTTTTATAGACACATAGATAAAACACTTTTAACGGTTTTAAACGTGGCATACATTAAGTACTTAAGGCGCTAATTAAAACAACTGAATAATGGTAATATTTCGCGTTTTAAACCGTTATATCTGTTTTATTTAGATACGCTTATGTTTCTGAGCGTAAGCCCTTAATCCGATAACACTTAATTGATAACAGGTCTACGTCGTAGAGAACGGTGCCCTAATCGCGAACAGAACGGGCCTCGCCGGACAATGGAGAGTTTGCAATGTATCGGGCGCGGAATCGGTCCGTGTGTCCGTCTACGCATACAATAGGGTGGGGTTGAGCGAACCCCACACAGTCACCGTGGGCCTGCTCGAACACCCGCAGCGGCATACGGGTTTGTATTGCTTAATTTATTGGATTAAGACCCTTGGATTTTGGTCACTGTATGGTGGTTTTATTGTAGTATCGTTGTTGATCACGAGAAGTCTTGATTTCCGGGAATACATGCTCAAGTTGTTCATTGTATTTGTACTTTGTTAGAAAGGTTCAGAGTTTGTCTGTTTGAACGCTTTAATCACAATAACCACTAGTCCGAAGTTCGTTTAATATTTATAAAACACTAGCTGCGACGTCGTTTGCGTAGAATAGTTACCTTGGGCTCGCGATCCGTCTTTCGGTTCCCGTCGTTCTTGCGAGCTCTTCTTAAAAGATGAACATAATATACTGTCGCGGACATTTTATTTGGCAATTTAAAGAAGAATCATTCTCTCATAGATCTTTTTCGTGTATCTTGATCCAATTTCGCAGCGTACGCATCGGAAACCTACAAAGATGATTCATTTACCCCGTTTAATCGAATTTTCCGCTTTTTCTTCGCTCCTATTAGTCACAGCGCAATGTTCTATAGCCTATCTCAATAATTGCTCTAACAAAAAAAAAAAATATTAATTTCGAACCAGTAGTTCCTGAGATTAGCGCGTTCAAACCAACAAACAAACCCTTCAGCTTTATATATTAGTATAGATTACTGCGGGCAACAACGGTTAAGGATACCCATGTATGAAATAATTCAAATACATATTTACTAAAGAATGATTCCTCTTTAAATGATCTAAAGAAATGACCACGATAGTATATGTCTTATGTTTAAAGATTAACTTGGAAGAACGACGGGACACGAACGACGCTGTGGGTAACAGCTATAGTTAGTAATAGAGATGAGGAGGAGGTTTTCAAAACCACATGTGTCTGTGCGTTTGTTATCGCGAATCAAAGATGAATGTTTAATTTAGTGGTGTCATATATTGTATGAAAGCATTTTTGTTTACTATAAAAATGCATTACTAAATTACTCGTACGCATAGATATTATAATTAATAATGGCTTAGTAAATCGTGTTTTTGAGAATAATAATGGTTATCAACTTAAAGAGATGATATCAGTAGCTTTTATATAATAATTTCATGTAGGTAGGCGAATGCAATCTATTCCCTGGCTGGGGCAAGAAGAAGGGTCATTTTACACCTACCTCACAACGCACTTCATAAATCAAGTCGTGTTTTAGTTCAAAAAGTTCAGAACAAAACACCGCTGAAACATGACCGATGGAAAATTAGTTCACAACTCAAATTGACTCAACTATACCCCGACCGTAATAGCGTCCATTTTGCGGGTAGTTCGGGAAGAGAACAGTTCGCGCGGATACTAATTGTTAGCTAAAAGTGCCAAACTTTCCTGCCTTTACGAAATTTATCGTATTGTCATTGTATTGTTATGTACCTATATGTTGATACCCTAAAACTTTTCTCCGAACTTTCGTTATCGTTTTTTTATAATATGACCATTTTATATTTTACTAGCTGTGCCCGCGACTTCTACGCGTGAAATAGTGACTTGGGGTAGAATTTTTAATTATTTAGGCTTTTTATTTTGTAATTGGCTTTATCGGTTCTAAGTGCTACTTTGCCGCAACACTCTCACCTCACGTCACTCCTACTCCCACTCCGCTTTACAAATTTTCTCACCCCCCCCCCCCATTTAACCCGCTTTTCGCAATAAAAAGTGGTAATTGTCTTTCTTAGGATTTAGACCACATGTGTACCAAATTTCATTCAAATCCGTTCAGTAGTTTTGGCGTTAAAGAACGCCAAACGGATAACAGACAGACAGAGAGTTACTTTCGCATTTATAATATTAGTAAGGATAATATGATTTTGCCAACCTCCTCTTCTCCTCATCTTTATAAATTTAAGCTTCTATCCCCGACTTCGGCCCGTTGTTCGGGTTCCGTCATTCTTGCAAGTTAATCTTAAAAGATAGACATATAGCGTCGCGGACTTTTTTTAGAACAATCAAAGATAAATCATTCTATCATAAATGTTATTTAGGTGTTTTGAAGCCGCATACGCTTCGAAACAGAGATGACTTTTCCCCATTATTTCCACATTTCCCGCTGTTTCTTCGCTCCTATTAGTCACACCTGAGATTAGTTCAACAATATTTATGTTTATTAATTTGATGACGTTTGAACAGAAATCTTATACTCTAAACGTGAGATAGAATTTTCCTGTGTACTTATTGTCAGTTTCTGGTTTATTAACTAATTCGGAATAAATATTCTACTTGTGTAGTAACACGCAACATTTCTTAATTTGTCAACCACTCGTAATGACGAAATGTCGAGAACGATATCTCAATTACGACGGCCGAAACAAAACTTGATCTTGTATTCATAACCTTTGTATGTATTAAATTGGCTGTATTCACAGAATGGGGTGGCTACAGCTCGACTTCGTAAAATTGGTTTATTTTAATCCAATCCCGAACATTCACCTAATTTATCGTTTCCTGCTCGCTTAGGCTGGCCAATTTATGTTTATTCAAATGTAATTTCTTTACTTGAATGCGGAAACGGGATTTGTGTTATCTATTTATATTTTAACATTGTTTACGAAACGATTTTCATAAAACATGAAAGGGTAAATTTATTAGCCTCGTTGATAATGTGCTTTTGTTTATTGTATTACAAAAAAAGAGTCTTTTGAAATACCTAGAATAAATTTTTCGTGCTATTTACAATTTTGACTGATAGTCACGTATGGTTAATAATCAACGGGTCCGTGAGTTTTATGCACACCGGATCCACCGTGTTTCTAATTGATTTAAAATTTCGCTGAAACATTCACACTCCTGGAACTCTGGATATTAAATCAGTGGTGGAAATATCGAAAATTCCGTCCAGGTCACGGACCACCGCCCAGAAACGAACAGTAATCACCTTACAGGTGTCAGGCGTCAGTTCAAAATTTAAAGCCAAATTAGGTTGCTAAGACATCTTGTTTAGATGTTAGTAGACCTGGAGTATTATACCCTTCCAACAAGTGAATCTCATCCTTGTCTCTTCTATATATAAAAAAATTTTATAGTAATATACAGATAGATATACATCAGTATGAGGTTTCAAATATACACTTATGCTTATATATGACGTATAGACAAATTTATTTTCTATCTGACCATAACCTAACATCATGTATTTAGGTTCAAGTAAATGTAAAGATGTTTTTAGGTGTATCAGCCGTCAGTGTCCAGTTATCGGCTGTGTTGGTGTCGGTACTGTGTGCTGTCAGTGTTCTAGTCTGTATCGGAACTTTGGCGACATTTGTGCTTTGCTATCGACACTGCCAACCGAGACGTGGTGAGAATTTTATAATCTTAAATAAAGCAATCAACAATTTGCTTAGCTTATTCACTACGACGGGACTACCTCTGTGACGTTTTCATGGCCACGACTGCTGTAAAATGTTTGAACGTTGGTTCTTACAAAATAAAATTAAATTCTATAAACCGTTAAAAGTTTTATATTAAATAAACATACTTTCTTAGCAATGTGTGAAATCCCGTTTTCTGGGGGCATAGGCCGGACACATTTCTGTGTCCGTTTCACTGATCAACTTTATTTACAGACAAGTCGTTCATCTAAACTTCAAAACAATATATTGTTTTTAAAGGTTCTATAAAAAAAAACATTTTATCGCAGGAGAAAAACCGGAAAAGGCGAAAGGCCGCGACGAATCGACCAAGGACCTACTCGAAGACAAAAGCGAGGCAAAAGACGAAAAACACTCGGATACTAACCCCGATATAATCCCAGTTGAAACGAAACAGAGTATATCAGTGACAGAGACGGCGCAACCGTTGTTGTCTCACTCGCACGGCCATTGTTGTGATAGATCTATCTGCGACCAGTACGTAGTTAGGCCTTTACAGTACCACGTTCATCCGTACAATATAGATGCGAACTCACCAAGTTTGAGCTTAGAGCCATTGGACTTGAGCTATTTGCCATCGGAGTATCGACTGCCACATGATAAGGTCTATGAAGATTGGCTTAGGTACAAGAACGCCTTGCCTATGGATACCAGCAACTTGGTAAGTATAACCAGTACAATAAAAAAAAAATTTTAATGCTTTTAATTGTGACGGGTTTGTTGGTGTAATGCTAGGAATGTATGGCTAATAATCAATAGGCCCTAGGTTAGACCCCTGTCGGGTCCAATTTGCTTCTTATTAATTTCAATTACATAGATTTTTTCCGAGTCGTCTTAGAGTTCGTCTTCATCAAGTCAACCCATGATTGTTTGTCCATCCAGGGTCATTGGTTTAATAGCAGCAAAGTATTGCTAATCATAAACGGGTTGTAGATTCGATCCCCGCTAGGTCAATCAATTAGTTATTTTCATATGTTTCTACTTTGTCTTAAAAATTTGGATATTAACGTCTATAACGGATATAAAACGTGGAAAGTGAAAATCACTTTTTTTTTTTTTGTCTAAGACATCACTGTCTTCATTTTTTTCCAATCAATAGAAATCTAAATTTTAATTATCTCCTATTCTTCCAATAATTTCACTGTGTTACCCTTTTAAGGTCAAATATAAACTTAATTTGGACTAACAATAAAATTAAAATAGTTATACTCTTTCATACAGATCCCATTTCATTCCATTCCATTTTAATTTTGTTTAACATTTAAATTTGAATAAACCTATGTTTTCAGTGAATTCAATATTATCTTAAACTTTTAGGGTCTAGCGTAATTATTTGCGTTTTGATAAAATTATATAAATACTATATTTTTAGTATATTATTGCAATGTTAATATTACATACTTCCATAATATTTGTATGCTTCATGTTTAGATACTTTTTGCATCTTCATATAGATTAAGACAACAATTTTCCATTCAGGCCAGTTTCAATTTTCTTTGTTCTCTTCAAAGGTTGAAATCTTTCTCTACTGTATCTCACTGTCTATTCGATCTTTACCAATGGCCGGTTCCAAAAACGTACTCTCAGTCAATGATGGATAGCCATCCCTGGTAAGCAGTTCAAGTTAAAGTAGCTTTAACCGGCGTTTAGAAAGATTAAAAGTAGATAGAGAGGTTGTCATAGCCTTTCCGTCTCAGACGTTCCGTATAAACAATAAAATATTTCAGCATCATATTCATCACTAAACAATTCCATTTTTTTTACGTTTAATAAATAAAACAACGCAAGAAGTATTCAAAAGCTAATAACGCCTGTTAACCATTCGGTAATCCGTCAAAATCGGCTGGTAGCCAAATCTGTAACAGTTTGTCGCCATTGTAAACAAGAGTTATCAGTCAAAGTGTTATTGAAACACTTAAGTTCTCTTTTGTATGAAGTAACCTATCAATGGTAAGAAGTGGACTCTCAACAGTCAGTTGCAACCAATAGTTAAAATATCAATCTATCTGTGAATATTGAAACGCAAAACTTCAAAAATTTTAACTGTCAGTTACGATTGTCACTTCTCTTTAGAGGTTAGGTGAATATTGGGACCGGCCGTTAATCAGTTGTCATGTCTAAATCTTTAGAAACAAAGAGTACTACAACATATAACTTGTTTTTGCATTAAAAATGCTAAGAAAAGTTAGTGATATTGCAATATAACTTGTTCTTAAACTATTGTTACTGTAAAACTTTATGATATAACTTTACGATCTGTGAATATTCTGAAACTAAAGTATAACATGAATAAAAAGCTTGTCTTCAGTCTTGTCAGTAATTTTTCAAGTGTTATGCATAAAATAAACTTAACATGACAACGGTTCTGGGTCACAAGTCAGATAAAGTTTTTAACTAGATTTTATCTAGTTTGAAAGTATTGTTGTGGTTTTATATCGTGGTTTACGAACCACATGAAGTTTAAACTTAATACATTTATAACCAAACGAAATAATTCATTAACTACCATTCATTGGTCGAACGAAGTTGCAATTATATTTAAACAAGCATTAATAATTAAATTTATGTCAGTTTAAAGTTATAAACTAACTCGCCCCTTACCTAAACTAATATTTTCTTTGATAATGAACGGGAACTTTGACAGTTCACTGCTTCTATTCGTGTCTTAGTGAAACAATTTAACTGAAACTTGCTAATTTTATTTCTAAGAATCTAAATGCACAATACCTACACAGGGCTTTATTTTTCAAAATGTTTGAACTTAGCCATCTACGTTTAGATAAGCTTTTATACGTCATTTGTAACGTAATAAATCTAGTTTGAGTCAAGGTTGACTAATCGAACAAATAAACTAAGGCATTATTTCGAAAAAAAGATATTTAAATGGTCCATGTATCCTAAATTTGTAACTTTAACGTTTTTATGATAGAGGGGGACAGACAAGCATGTAGTTCAATTGATAGTAGGTAAAAAACCAAGCCATATAACATCTAAACTAGATGCGCTCTCGACTTTTTTTGGTCGGGAACCCATACACTGAAATTTGACGGCTTTTTAACTGTGGACGGTGATTCGTTAACCGGGCGGAATATCGATATTTCTACCACCCATTTATCCATCAAGACTAAGTCCAACGTGTCTCAGAAAGATTATAAATCGAATAAAAAATGTAGGACCCGGCCCGAACCGTATACGTTGCTACCATTATAACACCGATCCCGTCAAAACTAATTGAAGGTCAACCTAAGTAGGTATAATTAGTAGTTCAAAACTTCATCAATCCCTATATCGTTAAAAGGGGTAGCTAAAATTTAATGAATGTGTGTGCAATTAAAATTAATAAAAAGTATTTTGGACAACCCTAGCTCCCGCCGCACCAAATGGTTCCTCAGCCACACACAATCTACAGTAGCATCAAACGGAACCCACTGAAGCTTGTGAAGATGCCGGAACTGGACCCTTGTCGGCTTGAAGTCCCGAATTATCCACGATATTCCCCATCCCTCCAGTTGAACCCGGAAAACAACACGGCGAGATTCAACAACGCACAAATTAATGAAACTTTGGGCAGTTTGAACGAACATGGTGAGTTGAAATTAAACAAAATGTTTTTAGACAAATTTGAATTTGATTGAGAGATATGATTTGAAATAAATGAAAAAGTTTAAATACTGTCTATAGTTTACCGAGTAGTACACATTTAAATAAAGCACTTTAACGGTTTAAAACGCGATATATTAGTTAAACTTATTTAAAAATCATTTTTAAATAAGTTTAACTAATATATCGCGTTTTAAACCGTTAAAGTGTTTTATTTAAATGAAAAAGTTTATTAAAGTTGTTACTATGGGAACCAAACATTTTTACGAATTTGACTTTAATATTTGACGTGTGTATTTTGGAGACTATAAAGCTAATGTTCCCAAAATATAACCCATAGGTCATGAGGCGAACATAGGTCTGTGTCCGTTCCGATCGGTTTTGAGTGTAAATTCATAAAATTATTTTTGCGTACGAATAATAAGATGGCTGTCTTATGTTTTTTTGTGTGCAACAATTTGTAGTCCGCCCGCCTGGGGTGGTGGCCCCGCCTAAAAAAACAGGAAAACCAAGAACGATAATAATAAGAACCCGGGACGGTTTCGAATCAAACGATTCGAAACGGTTCGAAACAATAGATTGTTTTGGTCAGACAGGGTACAGAAGTCTGCTCAACTTGGATTCTACTTAACTTTGTAGTGTCCAAAACATACTCGTCAAAATATATTATTTGATTTTTGCCATTTCCCTATTAAAATCGTGCCTCAGCCGCTTTCCAATACTTCCATACATCGAAATAATTTTCCCAACAGCAAACGACGATGCAAATGCAAAATAAGAGAAATTCTGGAAATTTCCAGAATAACATGTCAGGGCTGCTAACTGCATAATGTCATTGAATAGAACGTGTAGAACTCGTTGTATTTTTCACCCCTCTGACCTACTTTTAAACGTGAAATGACAGCCCTAGGGTATAGAATACTTGAGAACAGTGGGGATTTTTAAAAGTGCATGTACATATATTTGTATATCAGGGACACTGCGCCAAAATAAGCTTTAAAGCTGGCTTATACTTAGTATGACCTGTAATTTTTTTTTAAATACTTTTCAGAGCGGCAGAAGAGAATATTTATAAAAAGATAGTTTTATGACACTAAACGGTACATCGTAGCTTAATAATTAATTTATTATTTTACTAAGTAGTAGTAATAACCATTTTTTATTCTTTTTATTTGAATATTGTTTAAGATATTTTATCAATTTACTTTCCCTTTGCACCCTAAAACCATATTATATGGTATGATATTTTACAATCAAATTGTCTGATCGCGTTATCTAGATTATGTATATAGCTATTCTAGATACACTTTGTCTGTTTATATCCGTTCTTAATTAAACCCGCAGTCTGTTCCCTTAATGTAAAAACTCAGTGCAGGTTTCACAATAGAGGAATGATTATATATTTTTAAGAAATACAATAATGTAACGGAGATAATAATACATATGCTAGTAAAAGTAGGATAGACATTTCCGTCTAGGAATTGTCTGTATAGTAGTCTTAAATTTAAAAAAATACATTATTATTTGTAGTAAAGCGGCTAGTACAAATTTGAATACCACTCTTTTAGCTATTTTAAACGCGAAATCTATTATTAAAACAAAACGCATTTAACTGTTCAAAATGCGAAATTATTATTTAACTTAACTAGTCTTTAATGTGTACTGTTCGCATAAACTAGACAATGCGAAATTTATCAGTTAATTTACTAATCAACTACGACCCGGCGTTTCAAATGCTTTTTGCAGCAGCAAGGCTTTAAATATACACTTAACCTTTTTTATGTACCTTCATTCCTTTTACAGAACGCCCACAACAGAACCAACCAGAAACAGCGAATACTACACACACACAGCGATGAAAGCAGTGACTTATGTGTGCGATTTTAATTATAATGTGAGTTTTTGTGTTACCGCGGAATTATATTTACGAGCTATATGATAAAAACCTATTGTCTATTACTCGTAGAGTGATATGTGTTCTTTTTCCAGTAAATTGTTTTATGATAAAAATATATAATATAATAACAAGACGGGATTCATAATAAAAGATGATTTTTCAATCTGTGGACATCCTTAGAAATCGACAAAGGAAATTGATGGCTTGTCAACTGTCACTCATGTCATTTTGACAGCGCTTAAATATCAATTGAATTTGGAATATTTTTTTTCTATCCTCTATCATGAAGAACCAGTATTTTTTTCAGATTACTATGTGATATTTAAATTTTGAATGTGAGATTTTTTGTTTAATCTTGATTTCGATCCAATTCAACGAGTGGAGAGTTTCTGTCCGTACTCTGGAAAACATTTTAGCCAATTGAAACGATAAGACATTAAATGTTTTCTAGAAAAACTAAAATGCAACAAAAATAGTTGTTTCGCATAATAATTGTAATACTAGCGGAAGTGTAAATAATTTTAGTACAAAGTTCAAAGATTATCTTCATGGTGGTATTTCCAGAGTAGGCCGGTCTTCTAATATCAATACGAAAATAAGATTGTACATATTACTAATACTGTTAATTGCATTTAACGATTGCAGATTGAATTGAATAATTATTTATTGTAAAATATTAATTATAGTTTGATTAATAACAAAGACTGTAATATTGTTATTTTAAATAAATTGTTTATAGATATAAGATAATTTTTAATTATTAAATATGGTAATTGATTTAAGTCTTTTATTTTGTGACCATTGTTCTAAATAAAAAAATATATATATAGTTAAGCTGGAGAAGTCCTAGGCCTGCAGAAACAGTCTCAGTGTATATAGGTCTGGAATAAGATTTGTCTGTCACATGGAAATGTGAAATAGAGACAGAAATATTTCTGTTTTGTATACAGAGACATGACTCGATATGAATTACTTATGATTTATATAGGAACTCACAGTAATACAACTAATTTCGACAGATCAAATGTTGTGTAAAAGAGCGAAACTTATTTATTAAAAACTCAGTCATCGCATTATATGAGCGACTGTCTTAAAATGCCATGGTAGTTTGTTTATAACGACGAAAGCTAAAAGTATTTCTTGTTACTAATTACATTAGACCAAACATCAGACATGTTCGAACGGGCGAAGTCGAAGGCACAGCTAGTTTTATATGTTCAAATGAAACTATGGATACTACCAACAAGGCATAATCATTTACTTAAGTACACTGATATGATTTGAAAAAGCGCCGGTTACTATAACAACGAATTTGTTCCCAATTTATCACACACACACACACACAGCCATTAATAATCTAATTGATTTAAACCGAAATAACCGTTTCGAATTAAAAAAAATAATTGTATTGCTTAGAGCATTTATCAAGCAAAATCGCGGAGCGAAGAAACAGCGGGAAAAGAACTGGTAAACGTCGTGTACGTTACGAAATCGGTCCAAGATACCCAAAAAATTCATGACAGTATATGCCTATCTTTTAAAATAAACTTACAAGAACGTCGGGACTCGAACGAGTTCGTGGGTAACAGTTAATAAGGTTAGGACGAGATTTGCAAAAATAAATTTTGATGCCCGAAGCAACGACTCTACGCGAGAGAAGTCGCGGGCAAAGCTTGTTTCTTTTATTGTTTAAATAAAACTAATTTATAAGTTCATCTCGCAAAACCCTTTTACTTAGTTTGAAAAAACACTGGTTACTATAGCAACCTATATGCTCCCAATTCATAACGCAGCCATTGATAATTTAGTTTTTTTTCACGTCAACACAAGTTCTGTTATAAATAACAGGTAATTATGGACGCCCGTTTAAAAAACAATCTTCTCATTAAAACTAGTTCCATTGATCTCAGATAATTTCCTGTTTCTACGATTTATATATGTAAATGAAGTGGTCCGGCATTTTATTAATTGCCGGCCTATCGAGGGACACGGTCAAGAATATTTACTGCTAATTAGATGTACCCGTAGTTAACGCGACTGGTTCACATTAAATAAAACATTTTTAACGGTTCAAAACATTTATTATATTCGTTTATTTATCTTTCCCCGTATACGTATTGCAATCAGCCTGAAATGTATTAACTATTACGATTCTAGTTTAAACCGTTTAAAAGTGAGATTACTAGTGCTAATAATAATAGTGCTGTAGATTTCCGAATATCCAAAGCCAAAATGGGTCGACAGTGCATTTTGATTATGCTTGTCAGTCCCTGTACGATTTTTTCACATGTGGACGTTGATTCGCGAACCCGATGGTATTTCGATATTCCTACCATCCATTTAACACCCTGATTTTCAAACAAAGTCAAATATGTTTCGGAAAAAAAAACGAAAAAAAAAAATTACAACTTGATTCGCAGCATATTAAATCCAATAGGGATAACACCCCACGACCCGTTTACTAGCCACCAACGAGCCCGTCAAATCCACGAAGAAATATCTTTTAAAATCAGGTCAAATGAGGCTGCTACAGGCAGAGTGGCCTAATAACAAAAAACATTATTTCCAATAAGGAGCAAAATAAAAAAATGCAATTAACTTAGGTGAAAATGAATTTATACTATTATTTGTGTAAGAATTATGTTAACAATTTTCGGTCCCTGTGTGTGTCTTGTAGTTTAACATTTTTCACAGTCATAAAATTGCAGTTAAGCTACTCTGCCTCTAGCCTCACATAGCCTAACACCGAAGCTTAATGCCGATTAATTCAGACACGATTAATCCGATACAACGTTTGCGGTGGATTTGAACTAAAATAAACAAGATGAAATACGATTAGCGATGGTCAGCTGTCCGTAATCCGACCGACAGTTTCACATTTCGGCCACACGGAATTTTGCACTAGCGACAAACGCAAGAATTTAAAATGTCCCGTATCCCCTGTTGTGGGGCTTGGGGCTACCGTGCATTTTACCTAATTACGATGGCTTCAATATTCTACTGGATTACTACTGCAACTTTTGATGTGAAAAGCTTTTTTTAATGACAGAGGAAGAAAGAGGAGCATGGTGTTCGCTTGATGGTAGGTAAAATATCCTATCCTATAACACCTCAACAAGATGCGACGTGGAACTATTTTGGCGTTGGATAGTCGGAAATCCACAGACTGAAAGCGAAACGTGATTAAACTTCACGGCTTTTTCATCTGTGGACGGTGCTTCATGACCCGGACGCGATATTTCTACCACCCATTTCAAATCGAGGTTTCAAAGTCCTTGATGTTTTAGAAAAATTGTGGAGGGGATAAAACCCATACTCCGTAAGGCCCCCGTAAAAAATATAATACGCTATAGAAAGTGAACTCAATTCAATGCTAAAACTGGATTGATAGTTAATTAGTAATAAGGTTATATATTTCGCGAATTAATCCGTTAAAATTGTTTTATTTAAATATGCCACTACAGTTATACTTTAAAAACTGCCTGATTTTGCGTATTAAATAGCTTGCAAGTATAAAGTAACGTTTTGTTTTTTTTTTGGTAAGACATACATTTCCATACAAGAGTGCTATTTTTGTCTGGGTGTGACAATCGACGCTTTAAAGAAGCCCTATTGACGTCTGTATGCATCATGAAACAACAAGAAGTTATAAATAAATCGTTTTGAGCTCGTCTGACACATAAATAACGTTTTAAAATATGTTTAAGCAAACTGAAAAGCGGAACGCCGCTCACAAGGAGTGTAAAATTTGTGTTGCATATATTTAATAATAATAAATATCTTTATTTGGCATTCATTTAGTATGCTGGAAAAGAATAAATGTGATTACAATAAAAGAATACATAAAGATTAAATCTCATTTAAAGAAAGTGATGCCAAAAGGGTCTTGCGTAAGTTGCAGCACAGTTAAGCTATAACATTGACTTATTGATGTATATCTCTTGTGAGAAGTGCAAAACAATATGTAAGTATCTTTAACGTAAAAACTAAATATAAAAATAAATGAAACTAACAGTTTGGATGAATAACAGTTTTTCACACTTTGGTTATAATTCAATAATACATTTTGCGTTTTAATCCGTTAAAGTGTTTTATTTACATGTGTACTACTCACGAAAACTACAGACAATGGGTTCTAGTTCTACACACAGTGGGTTCTAGTATACTATACACACAGTGGGTTCTAGATTGATTTTGGCATATTTTCCCAAAAACCGGCATTTGTCAAAAATATTTTTTTTTATATCAATCATGGAGCCCTACTCTTGATATATATTTAATGTACACGTCAAAGACAAAAAGTTCAATGAAAGCCGTACAATTCGCACATATAAATTACATTTTTATTGGCATAGAAAATTATTCAAGAATGTCCAACCCAAAAGTATTGTTCAGTTAGAAAGGATTATGTAAAGATCTACCCTTATTACCCTACAGGTACTTCTTTACATATAAATAACCCTCCAACCCTCTTGTCCTTAATTCACCCAGGCGAAGATAACAAGGTGTAATCGGTCCGTGCGGCCAAAACTGTCCCGGTATGTAAGCATATATTAGAGAAATGGCGGTAGTCGCACAAACGCGTACAAAAACAAGTGAATTCGGATTCCAAAAATGCTTGTCACGGTTAAAAGCTGGTCGTGGGTTCGAATACCAACGGGTCCATTAATATCCTGATATTCAGACGAAGTTACACACATGTTACAGAAATGAGCCCACCACTCCGTTATTAGGCATACATTGCGCACATTACACCTTTGAGCCTATCAATCATTTCATTAAAATCGGTTTAGCCGTTTTTGAGGAGTTCGAGTACAATGGCACAAGTGAATATACATAATAGTACACAGTTACATCCATCGTCTGTAATAACCATATAACATGCCCCATTTTACTTATCTCATGCCCATTAACAATGTAGTTTTATTTGCGACAGACATCGCCAACAAAATGTGTATGTACGGATAACGTCAATTAGTGTGACATTGTTTGTGAAGATGTGTGATTTGCAGTGGCTGTCTGTACGTAATGAACGCTCGTATCTTTTGAGACTGTAATAAGGAATTCAAATAAAACACTTTAACGGTTTAAAACGCGATATATGTTAGTTAAACTTATTTCAAAATTATTTTCACTACAGCCCCACGTTTCGGATGCCTTGCAGCAGCCGTGGTCACGGGAAGACACTATTATAAATCCCATTTTAGATCGTTAAATTGTTTAACTTCAATGTGTACTAATCGCGTAAGCTACAGACAGTCTGTAATAGGGAAGTTTTATAGATATGTATATGAGAAGTGAAGAAGTAAAAACGAAAACACAAATCTCAGGAAACTGTATACATATATACAACTGGGTAGATCGCATGAGTGGCTCAATGTTTAACGCATTGCTCCGTGTTAAAGGTCCCAGGTTTTAATCCTAAGAAAACATACGAATAATTATTCTAGGGTAAGGTTTGATGAACTATATGCGAGTAATAGCGCATTGAGATAAAACCGGTTTAACGGTTTAAAACGCGATATATATTACTTTAACTTATTTTACTAAGTTTCGACGTTTTGGCGGTAAATAAAATAGACATCTGCACTAAGATTCTTTTTATATATGATTTATTTATGTGTTGTTATAAAATAAATATGAAGTACTTTTACTTTGTTTTTAGATATAAATTAGATCCTTTAGAGAAGGATAAAAAATACTTCAAATAAAACACTCCTGTTACTCCAAATACTATTTCCCCGTGACCACGGCTGCTGCAAAGCATCCGAAACGTCGGACCGAAGTTAAAAATCATTATCAAATAAGTTTAACTAATATATCGCGTTAAAACCTTTAAAGTGTATTATTTAAATGTGTACTACTCGCGTAAACTATAGACAGTATTTACTTCAAATAACTATGACAAACTATAATATTAAATAAAACACATAAACATCTCTTAAACAAACATACTTTTAAAACGCGAACTATATAACCAAGGTCTTCGAAATGTATAAGCTATTTTAAGAACTTCATAATGTCTGATCGAGGTTAGTACTTAATTATATAATATAATTCGCTTTTTAAACAAATAGAAATGACTTATCCAATTACTACAACTTATAACTATACAATACAATAAATATTATGATTATAATTTGCTTGTGTGTTATTTTTAACTGTTTTTTTTTTAGTTCTTAGTAATTTTAATTGTAAAAGAATGTTATTAGATGTAAGGATGAAAAATTAATAAATAAAGAAATAATACAGAATAGATGAATTCCATATTTCAGTACTATTAACGAACAGTAATTAATAACTGTACCCTATTAAAATTGTAAAAAGTTTCCAAAATTAATAATAATGATACATTTTTATCTCCAAACATACACCTGCCCAGTTCTTGCTTGTTAAAATACCTCGGTGAATGAGACCGGCGAATCAATGAATGAACGAATGTGCGGTCGATCGGCGCCCGCGCCGGCTCTGTGTCGAATGTGAAACAAAAAACTTTGCGTTAGTATATCTTTACTACGATTATTTTGAATTATATAATTGATACTTGGAGTAGCCATATTATTACAATGTTGAAGAACATATATCGCTAATCAATATTTCGAATTCAAAGACAAGCAAATTGGTAATCAGTCTCTCGTAGTTACAAGGCAGAAGGACCATTCCACCCTTAGTGGTTATCAACTTAATTATTAAAAAATATGACAAATATTAACAGCATATTTACACAATTGTACCTAGCTCGTAAGTGTTTACTTAGTAACATCTTAATATGGTAACTGTGAAATGGAATATCTTCTTAAGTTTTCGAGACATTAGGCCGTCGTAATAAAAAATCTCTCGACATGTGTATAGTTTATGCGAGTAGTACACATTTAAATAAAACACTTTAACGGTTTAATATATCGCGATTTAAACCGTTAAAGTGTTTTATTTAAATCTCTCGACATTTTAATAATCAGTTCGCTAAGTCGAAGAACGCGCAACGTTTCCTACTGACGTCATCTCCTCGTGTTGTCGAAATCCCAAAAAGGTATGTTTTTATTTTTACTGTTTCAATATTAAGATACTAACCGTTAGGCTCTTACGAGGTAGTTGCAAAAAACAATGAAAACATTTTGTTAATATTATGAAAAGGTGGTAGGAATATCGAAAATTCAGTCAACGGATGAAAAAGCGTGGAGTATAATCGCGTTTCAGTCTGTAAATTCCAAAATAGGTCGACAAAGCCTGTACATATTAAATGATTGGTTTTTCTCACTTACCCAGCGAACTCCATGCTTTTCTGCCTAATATAAAAAAAAAATCTAATTGATAGCCACCATGCCTTGGTGAAGTTTTGTAAAATGGCTGCATAATCTTATACAATGTAGAGTAAATATATGAAGATTTCCAATTAGTCCAATTAATTTCAAAACGATGCGCACCCTACATTCTCGTTCCCGATCAAGTTTTAATAAGGGCATGTAAAGTGCCTACTTATGAAGTCACCGCCTCTGTGTACGTTAACCTTAAAAAACAGCGCACGATCAACTCTTATTGGTAACTTTTTGCAAGGCGGGTTTTAACAGACCAAACATGCTTCACAGCCCAACTAGAGTTTTATGGAAATTATAATTCGAATATCAACAAGATGGAAGACAAATTTTAAATGGTTAAATGGTGATAAATTATCAACTTGGGTAAACGCGTTATATTAAAGATCTATTTAGATTGACAGATGGCGTTGCGAACGCCGGCGACAGTTTGCTTGACAACTATCGTGTAAATGCTAAAAGCTACTGTTTCGACACAAAAAGTGTTACAGTTATTATTATGTGTTATTATTATGTGCAAACGTTATTTTGTCAAAGTGTACAGTGTAACAAAGTGTTTTAAGGTATAAAATTTGCTTCTTCGACAATTTTTTTGTAAAAAGTTAATACTATCGACATTTGTTATCATCTACCCTCCTCTGGTATACATTTTTGTAACTTTGTCTAACGTGAAAACATAAAAATTACCCGAAAATGTACCGTATGCGGGAAGTTTACGTCGTCGGAGACAATCAAATGTATGCTGTGAGTGCCACTGCCACAAACAATCGGCCATTAGCGTCAAATCAACTGTTAAGGGCCGCGTCGATGGATATGCAAGGACGGCAGTAAGAATAAACCTTTTTGTCAAAATAAAAAAAAATGTAGAAAAGAATTATTTCCCTTTAAGTGATCTAAAAAAAGTCCGCGACGCGGGTAACTCCTAAGTTTATAAAGATAAAGGGTTTGCAAAAACGAATTTAGATGCCCAAAATAAATATTCTTAGCGGACGATGTCGTTGGCAGACCTAGTATAAATATACACGGAATTCTCTAACCGACTTGTTCCTCTATAAAATAGTGGAAAAGTATAGTAATTAGGATTATAATTAATGTCTAGTGCCGTTTTAAATTATAAATCCTTAGACATTTTAATACTCGCCCAGCAACCGCCTTAAAAGTTTGCACTTTTCTTAAAAATTTTATAGCAAGCTGTTTTAAAATATCTTCAAGTCTTCGTACTGGCAATTTTTAATTAAGCACTCGGCGTTAGTCTAACGTTGCAAGTATAGTTTAAATATTTTTCAGTAATCTTGCTCGCTTCACTTTTTATCAACGGGTTTATTTTTAAATGAGAAAAAGTGGCAAAAGTTACGTCGTTAAGTATCGTGACGTCACAACTAATACATAAATATAATAAAAATAAAACTCTATTGCACTAACATAGACACTTAAAATTATATTTACAAAATAAAAAGGTTTGTGCAAATGCGGCCTTATCGCCTTTGACGATTTCTTCCAGGCAATCTTTGCCTGTAGAAAAAAAAAATTAAACGTAATATACGTATTATAATGTGTATTAATAAATGGTGTACCTATTTAAATTAAACACTTATAACGGTTTACAACGCGAAATATATTTTTTAACTTATAATAATATCTTATATTTTTAACCCGTTGTTGCAAGCCGTGGTCAAGGTGGGACAGTCTCCTCGTGACAATGAAAGCTTCGGATGAATTAAATAAGCTAACGAATATATTTCGCGTTTTAAACCGTTAGAAGTGTTTACTTTAAATGTGTAGGTAGTACTCTCATAACCTACGTACAATGCTTAAACGATGTGCAGTAGGTGGGCCAAAATACTTTTAAGTGCCTAATCCGAGAACACAATTCAGATTTTTTTTTCAAAATTGAAATACTATATTTCCTTTTTTTAAATGCTGAAATAGATACGTTATAGTTCTATTTATAACACACCTACCTCAGCAGCGATGGTTTAAATGATTTAATAATATTTATGGCATATAATACATCAAGTTGTCGAAAAATTAAACAACTGCGTAACTGTTTTACAGATGAGGTTATTATTTAATAAATCGGACATTGAGACTTAATAATACGTCAGTTTTAAAGTCTAGTGATTATATAAATCAGCTATAAAGCAAAATCACAGAAATAATCAGTTTCATCGAATATTCATGTTTAATTAGTTATACTGCGTTACCTATTTTAAATATTAAAACTTAAACTTTTACATAAATTACAAAAATAAACTTAAAATTAATTCCAATTAACAACATAGTATTCTTCTTGTCATAAATAGCACGTACGTATAAATTTAAGACATTTTTGACAATAAGAGTCCTTTGTATAATTAAAGATACAATAAAAACAAGAGGGACACAAAAGTAACGCAGTATTAATCTTCGTAACACAGTAGTATTTTTTATATACTATACGTTGTAGTTTTAATAGAGATCTTTATAACAAAACAATTTTAACTGTTCATGACTCGACATAAAATTAAGTATCTCAAAAAACATAAAACGTTTGCCTACGTCAATATTTGTTAAGAACTAATATACCTTAATGAGAAAATCAACTGTATAAACTAATGAGGCACTATATCTTCAGTCTCTCTTCAGAAGTTTAATGGCTTGTCATAATTGAAGTATAATCTTTTACCTTTCACGACAATTTTGGGGTTAGGGACAATTTCTACAATGTTTTCATAAGGTTCGTAAAATATATCGGTATCTACTGCTTTGAATCTTTTGCCAGTGTCGTCAATTGTCTTGTAAATCATAATTTTAACGTCCCCTTCTTCATCAACTTTACTTTTAACAACACCAAGGTAAGTATAGCATATGTCCTTAAAATAAGTAACTTTTACTAAAACATGGACACCTTCATATATCGTCGTAGGATGAACGTTTTCCTTTTCAATTTGCTGCATTTCACGTGCGTGTGCGTGTACGTTAGATGTTGACACTTGGCACAAGCTTGATAAGGGCTTCTCGTCAGAGCTAGAAGACGAATAATAAACTTCTAATAAATCTTGTAATACGTACCTTAAAGGTACGGCAACAATATTAGTAACGTCATCAAGGACTATATCATTATCCGATTCATCAAATGGAACGTCTTCTTTATGTGTGTCAATGATGGGATAGGTTTGTATGCAGGCTTGTATGTTTTTAGATTCATGCACTAACAAAAGCCCCTCTTGCAAAAACAACTAAGGTCTCTTTAGCGAAGTTCACCCAAAGTGTGAGTAAAAACCTGATGTATTGCATCGTACCCTGAAGTGGCACTAGACTTTCAGGTAGTGTTTTTTCAACGTTATGAATATCACTGTCAGTCAGTGTCACCAAGTAAAAACGGACCTTGCTCAAGTCTTTTAGGGTGTCAAAAAATTCTTCTGCATTAGAAATATTTGAACTAAGAGCAACTTTTTTATCTGCAGTGCGTTTGAGATAGCCGCCAACACCATCAGCAGCCCCTTTGCCGTGCCCAGCTTCAAAGAAATTCCATGTAACGCGTATGATGTTTTACTCATTGAATATTCGGTGACTAATGAAATAAAAATTTTGCTTCTGTCGATACTGAGTAGCTGGTCCATCGGAAAAAAAATGAATTGTAGTTATGTTAGGATTGTTATGTTGTATGTCACTAATTATTGGATGTAAGTGTGCCCAGATAGAAGCTGGATTATTAGAATTATTTGCAGATATGGTACGAAATTCTCATAATCCAGCTTCAGCATTTTTTACCTGGTCTTGTTTCAATTTTTATCTATAGCGACGTTGTTTTTCTGCGTTTGTCAGTGCCATTTAGGACAGAAACTTCTTTCTGAGAAAAAAAGATACAATTTTCCTATAGCTATATCGGTTTTAATAACGTATATACTGTTTATAAGTAACAAAAATACAACTACGTTATCTATCTAACTACTGCGTTACTTTTTTTTGTAACGCAGTGTAGCAGTTACGCAGTTGTAAATATTTGACTAAATTGTAAATAATTTCCAAATCAAATAATAAAATCCAGATATTTTTACACTCACGGTTGCAATACATACCTAAATGCGTAATAAAACAATAATAACGTGAAATATCGTCAGGACGTAACATTAACAGCGGTAACTCAGCAGACAGGCAATAGATACACGCACCTCCTTCACGGACCGGGACGCGACCAGCACGGCGAGAGTACTGCCCCCGCGCTGTTGCTGTCGTTTGTTAAACGAGTTACTACAAATCGAACCAAATAATGTGCAAGTAACCTTAATCCAATCATTTTAAAGTCTTTTTTCATACAGTAACGCAAGGTAGCTACGATATTGTTACTCGTTGGGGACACAGATACATTAATTTTTTATTTTACTAAATGTTCAATTTAAAACGTTTCTAATGCCATTCTAATAACGTCCAAACCTTGCATTTTTATTATACCATCTAGAATTAACCGCCACCTAGGAAATATTTTGAGAAATTGTTCCGTATAGTTTGGCACACATGCTCAGGGACATAGATATTTAGTATGAAAAACGGCTGCGTTACTAAAAATGGCAACTTTGTTACTGTAAATTTTCAATTAATAACAATTATTTCGGTTCAAATCATGTGTTTTGTATTAGATAATAATGTTAAATTTTAAAATTATTATACTATTGTCACAATTTTGTATCGGATTCGCATTAAATGTAATGTTCATTCCAGGGACTAGTTTTTAGGCATCAAAAAGTATTTTGGCCCAGGTACCTAGTTGAATGTTTAATTACGACACCACAAAACGTGCAAATAACAGTTATTTAAAATTACGTAAAAGTTGTAATTTTAAAATTAATTACAAGTATTGCATTGCAAATGCATGCTTAAATGTAATGATGTGAGCTGATCTTATTTCGATACGAGGTGATATAAAGTATAACTTTTTATTTAAATTTGTTTAAAATATAAAAGTACCTACCTGTCTCAGCAAGTTTATAAGACTCTTTTACGTACGGTAAGTAAGCGAATTGCTTTCTCTAAAAATATTATACTATATCTAAAAACCTATCAAAGAAATAAATGCTTTAGCAGACACAGTTCTGCAACAGTACTTGCAAATAGTGTATATTTTAAATTAAGTTTATTTAAATTCCATCGCAAAGTGTCCGCATCGTATTCTTAAATTTTTAATTAAAATTAAGTATTTTCTTAGAGCTTCTTTGATCTCGTCTCTGGTGTCATGCCGGTCACATTTAAATAACATGGATAAAAAATTCAAATAAACATGACTCTTTAAGCATTTATGGCTCGATTTACAATTTAGCTTAAGAGCCAACGCTTAAACACAGAACTTAGTTAAGCGCTTCAAATTAAACGTAGTTGATATTTCTCAAAACAAACATTTCCAAGCATTTTAAGGGTGTAGGGAAAAAAATTAATTACGATATTATTTAATTACGTTTGTACACATTTTAAATAACACTCGAACGGTTTTAAAGGCGAAGTATATTAGATAGACTTCTTGGCAAATAATTTTAACTACGGACGTCCTAAAACGTCGGCCGTAGTTAAAATAATTTGTAAATAAGTTTAACTTATTTATTTAACGTTTAAATTAGTTAAGAATTTTATTTAAATTAGTTTTCAACATCAATAAATTACCATTGCCTGGTGGAAATAGCTCGATTGGGCCGCCCTTGCACATTTGTTTTTATTTGTTCATCACATTTTTTGTGCACAATATTAAATTTATCTACTACTATTCCATATGTATATAACTCATACCTTATCAAGTAATACATAAGTTATTACTACAAAAAAAATGGTGTTAATCCCTTATTTTAACTGTGTGACGGTAGATAAACAATATATAATCGAGCACAACGAGAAACTACTTATGTGGTATTAAAATATCAGGCAAAAAGGTATGTAAAGAAAAGCTAGTAATAAATTGACTATATTTTTTTTGTAGAAGTATTATTATTGCCTTTGTGGGTATAGTAGTGTGAGCTCTATAATTCTGAAGTCGAGAATTTAACCCTTGATGCTGCAACAAAACAATTTGGTCAGTAATTAAGCCATACCAACGCATACGAAATAAGGCTTTCCAAATGCTTGTTAGTGGGTTAAGGGCCAACGGATTACAAAATATAAATAATATAAATTTAATTTTATATAGTTTAAAACGTATTTGAGTTAATATTTTACGCGTAATACATACAGCAAAATATAACTCCAACTAAATATGATATTTACCCTTTCCAACCCTTTCCAATTATTTCCAACGTTTCCGCAATAAAGGATCAATTTTCCTCTAAGATTCAATATAGTCGTCATTTCTTGGCTATTCCTGAGAGGGATAAATTACTTACCATGTAACGTAATGTTTGTTTATGCGAGTAGTACATTTAAATAAACACATTTACCGGATAAAATATATTAATTTATATATCTGCTTTACTTATCTGCCAGTCACCAAAGCCTTCGAAAAGTGTCCAAAACGTCGGGTCGAGAAAACAAATTATTAAAATATTTTTAAATAACACTTAAATGTCACTCGGCAGACAGTATTTAATTAACAATAAGTTACACTATATACTTCGTGTTTTAAACCGTTAAAGGGTTTTATTTAAATAAGTTATTCCTGTAATTACAACAAAGCAATGAATGTAGTTTTCTTTATAGGCAAGTTATCATATTTTTTTGCCTTAACCGGTAAACTTTTTGCTTCCCCAGGATTGGAACTAAAGCAATACACATCGTCGATGCAGAGATAAACTGAAATTCCTGTTCCGTAGGCCACTTTTAGTGTCTTTTTTTTTTTGGGTTATCTATACAGGAAAATAATTAATTATTCTTTGCCCTGCCCGACCGAAGCAATCTATTGTTTCCCCGGGATTTGAATACAGTACCTCTCGCGCACCAAACACAACACGTTTCAACCATTTAGCTACAGAAGCGCATGCAAAGAGATTGGAATAAATTTGCACAAATGTACTCGCTCAAAATAATGTTTAGCTCTTAGACTATAACTTAATATCACCTGCAGTAAAGGCGTTCAGTCAAGCGTTGGTGTTTGTTTACCTCGACGCGCTCCTTTACAAGCGTTTTGTTTGAGAAATAGCTCTACTTGATCCTTACGTTAATATTAATTTGAGTAATGTATTTTTGGTATTAGAATTAAATAAACTAGGCTCTTAAAATATGCAATACTTATTTCGATTTATCTAACTAGCTGTGCCAGCGACTTCGTTCACGAGAATTGTTATTTTGGGCATCCAAATTAGTTTTTGCAAACCCCGTCATCTTTATAAACTTAAGCTGTTAGCCATGACGTCGACCGCGTCCTTTACCGTCGTTCTTGCAAGTTAATCTTAAACGACAGACATATAGCGTCGCGGATTTCATTCATCATTTAAAGAGGAATCATTCTTTAATTTTTTAGGTATTTTGAACCGTTATCGCAGCGTACGCGTCTGAAACCCATAGAGATGAAAAATTTCCCCTGCTTTGTTCATATTTCCCGCTGTATCGTCGCTTATTAGTCACAGCGCAATGTTTTATAGCCTATAGCCTTCCTCGATATGTGCTCTAACCAACACAAAAATAATTTGTGCCTATAGTAATCAAGTACTAAATATAGCCTATCTTACTCAGTGATAATGTAGCTTTCTAATGAAAAAATAATTATTCAAATTGGTCCAGTACTTTTTGAGTTTATCCATTACATACAAAAATACAAATCTTTCCTCTTTATAATATTAGTATAGATAATACATACCACAAAAACTTATGTAGTAACTTATAAATAAAAGGCCTTATCATTAAGCAGCAATCACTTCCAGGCAACCCGAAGTACAGGAAAAAAAGTGGGTAGGTGTAAGCAATTCAACAGTAAAAGTATACACAGGAAATATTTGTTTTATGATAGAGAAGCACAAATGAAAGGAGAAATACTAGCTATATACCATCAGATGCGTTGTCTGCCTTATCATCCTTTTGGACTCAAGTGCTACGATAAAATATTTCTAAATAACTTCAACTTATACACAACTAGCTGTACCCGCGATGTCGTCCGCGTGGAATAGTGACTTGGGGTAGAAGTTTTAATTATTTAGGCCGTTTATTAATTGGTGTAAGGGCGCATTTAAGGCAGCCAATCTATGTTGTAAGTGCTACTTTGCCGCAAAGCTCTCTCCTCACATCACTCCTACTCTGACTCCCACTCTCATTCCTACATTCACTTCCACTCCCACTACCAAAAAGCCAAAGAAGAAAGTTTCATTGTTCTAGGTTTCACGAATTTCCGTACAAACTTTCATCCCCTTTTTCAACCCAATTTTTTTTTTGGTATTAAAAAGTAGTCTAAAATATCTGTATACCAAATTTCATTTAAATCAGTTCAGTAGTTTCGGAGATAAAGCCGAACAGACAGACAGACAGACAGACAGAGTTACTTACATTTAAAATATTAAGTATGGATTTATTTTAATTTTATTTCCCGATTAACCACGACTGCCGCAAAGCTTCTGAAACTATAATAGCGTAGATAGGTTACATTTAATCCGTATAAAGTGTTTTATTTTATGTATACTCGCGTAAACCACAGACAATACTTAATTAACTAGTTATTTATATCGAATTAAAAAAAATGTATCCGGCAACGCGCTACGTATTTCTCATTTACTGTGAAATATGTCAAGAAAGTTTGTAAATCGAGAAAGTTTCGGGTTTGTCGGTAACAAAGTTGAAATTATTTCGGTGAAAAAAAAACTGTCACAACTTTCTGTGTTCCGAAAGCGGGTTTTTATTGGTGTCTTTAATCATGAGTGTTTTTTTAGACTACACTTAATCAATGAAATGTTGATGAATATCTGTGCCCTGCTAGACCGAAACTAATAATTATGTGCCCAAGTGCTTATTGCACTGAATATGTATTTTTTTAGACAAAGAAGGACAGTCAAGTATTGTATTTACTCAAAATACATTAGCCATATAGAAGATGTGCTGTCAGCCTCTTGGTACATTGCTTCTCGACATTCAAAAATTAACTGATTGAAACAAAAACGCGATTTAATTTCACTTCATCTGTGGTTCATGACTTAAACGGAATTTTTGATTGATTGATTATTAGCCATACTACGAGCGAATGATTCTTATACTTAAAGTGATATGATTACCTGAAAATTAGGTCTCCTAATATACGTAGCCCACGTATATTAGGAGACCTAATTTTCAGGTTTAAATACTGTTTGTAGTTTATGCGAGTACACATTTAAATAAAACACTTTAACGGTTTAAAACGCGATATATTTAAGTTAAACTTATTTGTAAATTAAACTTAACTACGGCCCGACATTTCGCATGCTTTGCAGCAGCCGTGGTCATGGGGAGACCTCCCTATATACCGCGTTTTAAACGGTTAAAGTGTTTGTTTAATGTTTAATTTTCTCATAAGGTGCGAAACTTGCGAAAATCAATTAATAATTTAATATGTTATAATTAAACTATATATACGTTTGGAAACTTATGGTAACATAAACATCTCAGCATAAATTTCTGATAGCTTTGAGAGTTAATTAGAATTTCTAATTAGGGAAGCATTAATGTGTTAAACGATTTTACGTTATGTCTGATTCACTAGCTGTGCCCGCGACTTTGTCCCCGTGGAACAGTTATTTTGGGCATCATATTATTTTCTTTGCCAATAACCTCCTTTATAAATTACTAGCTGCTATGCTCGCTTCTACTTCCCCGTAGAATAGTTTTTTATACGACGTCGGTCGCGTGCCGTCGTTCTTGCAAGTTAATATTATGAGATAGATATATAATGTCGTAGAATTTTATTAGATCATTTAAAGATGAACCATTCTTTCATACATATTATTTAAGTATTTTGAACCGTTTTCGCAGCGTACGCAACAGAAACCCAAAAAGATGATACATTTGTTTTTTTTTTCAATTTGAACCAGTAGCTCCTGAGATTAGCGCGTTCAAACAAACTAACAAACTCTTCAGCTTTACAATATACATGTGTAAGTTCATGCCGCGGTTTCTGCTATTATACAACACATCGGAAGTACAAAGTTCGTGAAGTTGGTTCTACAAACTCTGCAATATCCTACGAATTAATATTTATACTCTTTTATTAGTATAATAAAAACCGTGCGATACTTAGAATAATGGAAATTTTAGGATTCTGAAATCTCTTTAAACCGCTAAATATTGTAATTGATTATTCAAAGGACTTTTATCAAATATGTATGCAGCTTAGAAGAAGGCATCTTGTCAAGTGTTTTTGCATAATACGTTTTTATAACGGTTTTATACGCGATATTGGTTTATTTACTGTATGAACAGTATATTATTTTCAAGTCTTTATTAAAAATATTCTCAAAAATCGTTTACATTATATGTAGCACTAGTTAAAACGAATAGTACACTTTTAACGGTTTAAAGTGCGAAATGTATTAGTTAAAAGAATTTAAAACGTGCTAACCGGGTTAAAAATTGTAAATATCTTTTACTAATAAAAAAAAAACACTTTAACGGTTTAGAAGGCGATATATATTAGTTAGACTTATAAGATTATTTTAATTACGGCCCGACGTTTAAAAACCGTTAAAGTGTTTTATTTAAATATGTACAACTCGCGAAACCTACAGATAGTAATTAAGTTTAGCTTATATATTTCGCCTCTTAAACCGTTCAAAGTCTACTCAAAGCTCTCTCTAAATAATAAACCCAGTATATGGGTAGCGATAAATACAGCTCACATTTCATATCGTGGAGAATCAGTTATGTAATATTATGTTCTCATCTGTGCTGTCAGGGCGTGGATAGAGTTGTCACTCTCGTTATTGGATCGGGAGAAAAATACGGAAATACAGGGAAATAGCGATGAAATTACGAGATTATTGGAGGTATTGCCAAGTGAATTACGCAGGGTTAAAAGATCCGACCCTACGCGTGGGACATGGGGCGAGCACATTCCTGTGTCCGTTTCACTAATCGGTCTTTGTTGCAAGTAGTTGATCAACCCTTGTCCTGCCAGTGGGAAACAATTTATTGTTTCCCCGGAGTACGAACCCAGGATCGCTCGCGCTTAACACAATGCTACGTTTACGCAATCAGTGTATAGTCATACATCTATGATGAAGTCATAAATTTTATTCACGATTTATTGACATGTTTAAACGGTTTTAATTAAGCCATGTTTTGTTTTACTTGTCAATTTATATATTAACTAGCGACCCCTCCCGGCTTCGCTCGGGTGCTATGCTGATACTAAATACGCTACAGAAACACTGTGAGTGTTGTATAGAAACAGCCTCCTCTTATCACTCTCTCTATCTTTAAAAAACCGCATTAAAATCCATTACGTAGTTTTAAACGTACATAGGGACGGAAAACGCGACTTTGTTTAATACGATGTAGTGATGATATTGTACATAATATTCGGGATAACGCAGTTTAGAAAACAATGGAGAGTTCGATAATTGGTTGGGGGCGGATTAAAAAAAAATGACGCATTGTTTTTTTTATCACAACTTTTAACCACCCGAATGGGGGGAATTTAAGGGAATCAGTAGTAGATTCCCTTAAATTTCCCCTTCCCCAGTCACTTGTCATTCCTTCAACAAGCTTAAAAAAAACGACTTTTTGTCGCTCCATTTGCCGTAAAAGAAGCACAAACAAACAGACATACAAACAAATAGACATTATAACAAAAGTAAGATACACGTGTCTGTATTTCCGAAGGCTTTGTTGCTAAACACATTATTGTTGCGAAGACATATTTGTCGTTTCGCTTTAAGTTTCCTGTTCATTGGTCTGCAAGTGTGTTCACGACAAAGCAATTTGAACAAAACAAAATGACTTCAATACGTTAGGAGATAATATTTTCGAGAAGTTAATTAAAAATATCAACAGCATTGTCTGTAGTTTACGAGAGTATATATTACAAATACAAATATTCTTTATTGTTACAAAACTTAGCTAATTTTTATTTTTTTGTTACTAATTTTTTATTATATTTTAAAAAAAAATTGATGTAAATTAAGAACAAACGGCTGCCTCATAGCTAGATAGCTGTCTTTTCTAAGTAACCGCGGTGAAAATAAAATAGCTTTAACAGTTTAAAACGCGAAACTTTCTCTTGCAATTCGGAGGAAAAAGAAATCTAATGTATTTCGATTTTTTTAGAGTTTTGATCATGATGTTAAGGTTATTAAAAAAAGACGATATTAATACAAGTACTTTTGTTTAAACTTTATTTTAATACACACCAATAAAAATAAAGTTTTAAACAGAAAAACATCTGATCGTGTTTTTTCTTCAAGCAATCACAGACTGCTTCGCGACTTTTAATATGTAAAGAGTGGTCGTACATGGCCCGGACGGAAGAGTCTAAATTCCTAAAACTTATTTAATATGTCCAGATGAAGTGAAGTCAAACATATTAAAAAAAAATAACGAACATGAACGACCTGGTGGGTATTAAACCCACGACCGGTTAGACCAGAGTACTCACTTGCCTTAACATCATTAGACCAAGGAGCCCATCAAATTCTAATTAAGAAAACCATAACTTTCTTTTTTGTTTGGTAGCTTATATATGTACATATAAATATTATCCCTTTTTTATCTGAACATCTTCGTTAACGCATTGATTATCCACTAACATACAGAGATGAACTCTTTTCTTTCAATTCAATGCTGAATCGGACATCTAAACTTTATAAAAGAAACATTTTCCATTCTTATAAATAACAGATGTAAGAGATTGATGAAGTATGGCGGCATAAATATTAATGGGGCGCTAAGATGAATTATGTAAGAGGAACATTGTGTTAGTGTTTGGTCGAAAACTGTTTAAGATTATTTTTGGTTAACGAAACGGGACGTGGGTTCGACTTTCTTGTTGTATTTTTGTAAAAATTGTCAGTATTTTGCTTAAAAATATGAGAAAGGTCATGAAGTGTGAGATCGCATTTCGCTTTCAGTCTGTGAACTTCCGAATGGCCAAAGCCAAAATAAGTCAGCAAGGCATCGTAATTAGAACTAGGTTGAGACATTTTATCTTCCATCTAGTGAACAATCTACTCTGCCTTATACGATAGTTACCATAGCAACCAAATGAAATATTCGTAAACTGTACTTTATATCTTAAAATAATGCTCTCAAGCTAAAAACTCCTTTTGAAAAAAAAAATTGTTTTATCGGGTGCTGTAGAAATAAAACGTATTATGCCTTTTTTTTGAGATATGTGGTTATAAAATTGAGGAATTCTTTCCTACCTACTTTGCACTGCTTTTTTCAAAGTAGCAAATTGAACGGTTACGCCGGCTTGATTTTAACTTGTACTATCATTAAAAAAAACAATGAAATAATAAAAAATCTGTAATTAAAAAAATCTTATTTTAATTAGTCACTGATCTTATGCACACTCAAATTTTATAGCAATATAGCACAAATCAATTTCCGAATTTCCAAAGCCGAAATATCAAGATCGCATCTTGTTTTAATGTTATATGGCTGGGATATGTCACCTAACATCAAACACCATGCTTGTCTTGTTGAAATACTACAGCATCTAAACAAGATGCGATGTCGAACTGTTATGGCTTTGGATAATCGGAAATCCACAGAATGAGAACAGATATCGAACCCGTTGTAGATTGCTACCACTGCACTAACTAGCCCGTCCAATACGATGTATTTAAAAATAAACTTAATGGAAAATCCAACCGTGCATTTGTCTTTCAGCTTATCCTTGCTCAAAATTATTTGAATTGCATTGTTGGACGTCAGTGAAACGCAATCTGTATCGGTGGAGCGGTCACGTACGGGAGATAGCTACGTGGCGAGATCAGCTAATGGGCCAGGATCGATCGCCGTCGTTAAAACTATTTTTGTATCGGAAATACTTAGCGTTGGTACCCTTGTATTTTAAATACTGTCTGTAGTTTACGCGAGTAGTACACATTCAAATAAAATAGAAACGGTTTAAAACGCAATAGTTTTATTTTAGTTAAACATATTTGAACTACAGCTCGACGTTCCGGATGCTTTGCAGCCGCCGTGGTCAGGGGGAGACTCAAAGCGTTCGAAACGTACGCCCTCATATTTTACTTGAATTACCGTGGTATATACCTACCGTAGTATATTGTTTAAAATCACATTAAGGTAAAAGAGACTAATTTAATTACACATAGTTTGATTACGAAGAAGGACAAACAAGCAGAATTGATTTTTCTTTATTTAAATTCGCACAGACTGTCTAATTAAGTATTTTTAACTTAAGTAACTATGAACACACAATATGACCGTACGCATATATAAAATACGATATTGAATCTTCCTAACACTAAGATAGAAAACAAAAAAATTGAAATATAAATTCAAATTAATATTTTTATATGTTAATCTGAAGACTTACATATAAATTACTTATTACAATACAAGCACTAACTCTCAAACCTGGATTAAACCTTGGTTTATTTGAAATCCGTAATACAAAACGAAGTTTAACGTTTGTACTGGACTAACTGTGGTACTGTCTTATGGTTTAAAAGTTTAACCGAGACTCCGTAGATCTGGTTTAAGTATTTTTTTGTAATAAGGCCGTATGAGTCTATCGTTTGAGATTAACTTGCAAAAACAAAGGTACGCCGGAGGACGCCGTTGATAACAGCTATTATTAATAAGGAGGTTTGCAAAACAATTTTTTATGCCTAAAATAACAATTCTAAGCGGACGAACTCCCTGTCACAGATAGTAGCTAGTAGTATTCTGGTATGTAAGTAAACTCTCATATAAAAAACCAATTAAATTTAATACAATAGATGAAAAGCCTTTTTCACTAATTCAAAACACGAGCAAACCCCCATATTTCATAGAGCCAAAAGAATAAAACTTTGACTTACAAAAGTTTTTATGCTAATCTTAACATCGGCGTATCAAAGGCATAATTGAATTTTGTGCAGCCTTTTATCGATACAGCCATTATATTTGGGTTCCTTGGTTACAAAAATAGTCCCTGTTATGTGTGAAATTGAACATCGATTTAGCATAAAAATTAAAGCATTTGTTTAAATTTTGTTTAAAATTTCAATGTTAATTCAACAATGTTGTATTTAAATACTGTCTTTAGTTTACGCGAGTAATTTGAAAATAAGTTTAATTAATATATCGCGTTTTAAACCGTTAAAGTGTTTTATTTAAATGATGTATTTGTTATTATTTATTTATTTTTACGATAGAAGAAGACAGACAAGCGCGTGGTTCCCTTGATGATAGATGATAAAACCCCCCCATATAACAACAAAAAAGGGGGGCTGTTTCCCCCCTTTCGGGTTTGGTTTTTTTTTTTCCCCCAAAAAAAAAAAAAAACCGGAAAAAAACTGGTTTTTTTTTTCTTTTTTTTTAATAAAAAAAAACCCAAAAAAAAAAGATATGTACCTATTCAGAAATTTTGACAGATTACATCGTTATACAGAGTATTAAATAAGAAATACGTGTTAATTTGTCTAATCTGTGCAATAAATTCTCTTTTCAAAGTGCTCTATTACATAGAAAAATATTGTCTACACTGTATTTTACGCGTGTAGTAAAAATTACAAATTACTTTTAACGGCTTAAAACGCAAAATGTAGTCTATTTTTATATTCGTAGGAAACCACGACAATACCTTTTAAAAAATTTTTGCTTATAATATTTATTGGGAAAAAGAAAAAAATAAGGACACATAAATATAAAATACCTTTGACGGTTTAAAACACGCATAAAACGTTTTATGGTTGAAAACTATACAGTAGCTGAGGCGTAGGACCGTAGTCACAATAAATAGTAAGTTAACCAATACATTTCGAATTTTGAAACTGTTAAAAGTGTTTTATTAACATGTGTACTACTCTCGTAAGCTACAGACATTATTTTTTGTAATATTAACGAAACATTTTGAAAAGAGAATTTATTTAACAGATTAGACCAACTCGCACAGAATCAAATGCTGGTTTAAGATCAATCAATGGATCGATGTGTGGTATTTCAAATCAAACACCTGGCCCGATAAAAACATTTCAATGGCATTCCTTTGCGCAGGTACCTTTTATTTTCGGTTACGCTTTGTGAGCGCTGTTAATAGATTTTACCTGAATTTTTGTGTATAACATGTAAAATTTAGTATGTTACACGTTGATAATCAAAATAGACCACAAGTTTTAGTTTTGAAGGCGTTTAAGATTGTAAGCATTGTAGTTAACAGCATTAGTACACATTAAAATAAAATACTTTTAACTGTTTACAACGCAAAATACATTACTTATGTTTAATTGAAATTAACATATTTAACGTTTTAAACGGTTTAAAGTGTTTAAAACGTTAAAATTTTCTTCTCGAGCAGGACTTGAACCGGAATCGTCAACGTTCCGTGCTGTTGCTCTAGTCGAGCCGTAGCTCAATTGGCTTAAATCCTGCCCGTATCGAATTTTTTTTCGATTTATTATCGATTTTTAAATTGTATAGTGCCATCATGTAAAAACTTAAAAAAAAGTTTTCAAATACTATTTATCTTTGAAAACTTTATTATTTTGTACGTGTTGCACATGATGGCACTACATGACTCAGTAGGTCAATTGGTAGAGCAACAGCACGAAACGCTGACGATGCCGGTTCAAGTCCTGCCCGAGTCGACAATATTTTCAATTTATTTTCGATTTTTAAATTACTATTTATCTATTAAAATAAATTATATAACACAATTGTTTGTGATCAAAACTCTAATATTATTTAAATGTAATCCCTCACAATATTAAGATGTTACGAATCATAAAGGACTTGACAATACCGGCCCGTGGGATGCGAAACAGTCAGCTTGAGCGTTCACTAGAGTCATCATTAAATTCTATTGTTGACTGCAGCATTGTTCATTTATTTTTAAACTGAAAATTTGGAATTTGAAACAAGGGAAATGTTTTTAAATGCGAAAACTGGCTGATGTTAGTTTTGTTCCGTTGTTTGCAGCAGCCGTGGTGTAATTGTAGATATAGTGGTAACTACACATACATTTTACGTTACTATTACATAACCGTTAAAATTGGTTTTATTTACATTTATGTATGGTTACATAATAACTATAGCATTATTAGCATTCAAATTTGTTTTAGCAAACCTCCTTTTAATTTTTATAAATTTAAGAAGCAAAGGGACACGACATCCGACCTACTTCTTATAGGTTAATCTTAAAAGATAGACATATCATGTCGCTGATTTAGATCATTTAAAGGGGAAACATTCTCTCATACATATTATTTTGGTATCTTGAACTAAAACACTTTAACGGTTTAAAACGCGATATATTAGTTAAACTGATTTGGAAATGATTTTTAACTTCGGCTCGTGTCTCCCCGTGACCACGACTGCTGCAAAGCATCCGAAACGTCGGGTCAGTCGTCCAAATAAGTTTAACGAATATATCGCGTTTTAAACCGTTAAAAAGTTTTATTTAAATGTGTACTACTCGCCTAAACTATAGATTTAATATTTTAAACACGCAATGGAAACATGGATAAACGGAGAAATGATCTAACCAACACAAAAAGACTTTTTCCATTCAAACCAGTAGTTTCTGAGACCAGACACGTTTAAACAAACAAGCGAACAAACAAACCCTCCTTTTTATATATTAGTATAGATTAGATTATATGTTAAATGGATGGGGTATTTCCCCCTACTATCAAGCGAACCCAAATTTCATTTATCATAAAAAATTCAATGGAAAACTCAAAAATTCTACTTTAAATAAATTTAATTTACTATCTATTTAAAGGAATTTATCTTTCACCGTTAAAACGTGTTTCGAAAGGTATTAATGTATCCTTTTAATGTAAATTAAAAATTTACATCAACTCAAAATATTAATTAAGTTTGCAAGTAATGTCCGGTCCGGTTAGGTCCGGTAGATTTAGCGTTTCGAGCTGATTGAATCCCGGTTTGATTAAGTGGATTAAATATAGTTTGATTACGGATTTGCTGATATAAACCTTTAAGGTTTACTGAACATAAATATGTATTTATCCAGATTTAAATAGATTTAGGTTCTCTTAATTGTAATGAATGTATATACTGTCTATAGTTTACGCGAGTAGTACACATTTAAATAAAACACTTGAACGGTTTAAAACGCGATATATTCGTTAAACTTATTTGAAAATGATTTTTATCTTCGGCCCGACGTTTCGGATGCTTTTCAGCAGCCGGGGAGACTCCCAGTGACCACGGCTGCTGCATCATCATTTTCAAATGAGTTTAACTAATATATCGCGTTTTAAACCGTTAAAGTGTTTTATTTAAACCAAAATTTATGTCAAACTAAAATATGTAGGTACCTGAGCCCTTAACTTCGAATATCCAAGACCTGCTCGTTTGACGGGTTCGTAGGTCTAATGCTAGCAATTTACGGTTGATAATCAACGGGTCGTTGGTTCAACCCCCACCGGGTCTAACTTCTTTCTAATTTTTCAATTAAATTTGCGGAAACATGGTAGACTTCGTCTGGAAATCTGGATATTAAGTCAGTCCACAGATGAAAAAGCCGTGAAGCTTAATGGCGTTTCGGTATTAGTCTGGGGGTTCCCAAATATCCAAAGCCAGATAGCTCGATAGCGCACCTTGTTTAGATGACATTGGCTGGGGTATGTCACCTACCGTCAAGTGAACTCCAAGCTTGTCTATCATAAAAAAATCTTGCTCATAAATCTTGAACAACGTTGATCATCATTTTACACGAATCACTTCAATCAGTACAAAAGTACTTACTTACTACAATAGTGCATCTACAATATACAATACATGACAATATATTTTTTTCTGCCTCCGTCCTTTCAGGATTTCCGATCAGGTATTGTATCGCATCAGAACGAAAGTTTAACATATTTTAACAATTAAAAAATCCAAATGTTTTTCAATTTATTTACGAGTTTTAAATTATAGAGTGCCTTGTGAAAAATAATTATGTTTTCAAATATTTTAAAGATTCTAAAAAAGTGCATAGCTCCGTATTTAGTACACATTTAAATAAAATAGGTTACCAAATTAAAACGCGAATTGTATTAGTTAACTTATGTACAGCACGGCTGCTGGAAAGAATCCGAAACGAACTGGAGTTAAAATATAGTGTAGACACGATAACAAACACGTTTTAAACCGTTAAAAAGTTTTCATTTTACTCTTAACATGAAAACTTTTTAATACGCTGCTAATTCTACCAATCACGCAGAATACGACTATGCGATTTATGGCCTTTAAATACATCCAATTATGAGAAAGAGAGACACAACCAATTAATATCTAATTGCTGGTCCTCTGCGCAAGCGCAGCGAATAAATCATAACATTGTCTGCTTCGCTCATTGCAACAAACCTTCTTCAATTGCGCTTAATTATTGCGCTGTTTGACCAATCATTTCAATAAGTAATGGCAACAGAATAGTAACGAAACAGTTAGTGCTTCTTGAAATAAAACACTTTTAACGGTATAAAACGCGAAATATTTTAGTTGACTTATTCGTTAATTAGTCAGCGAATGATCATGGCGGCTGCAAAACATCCGAAGTGCTGTAGTTAACTATAATCGTTAAACATGCTTTTTTTAATATGTCCTACTCGCGTAATCTACAGACTGTACCAAGTTAGAGGCATCCACTCAAATAATCCATTGATTTAGCTAATCACAATAAATCTTATAAGGATAAAATAACTTAATAGAATAACGGATAAAAGCATTCGAAACGTCGAGTCGAAGTCAAAATAATTTTTAAATAATTAAATCTAATATGTATCGCGTTTTAAACCGTTAAAGTGTTTTATTTACACTAATGATTTGTCTTTTTAATCCTCTACCATATTCTTATAAAATTGACGTCACAAAAGGCTTTCAAGCCGGGATTAAGTCAACATTGGCTTCGAGTTCGTGCTAAGTTTAATTGGGTACAAATTCTACGAGAGGTGAAACTTTGTTATTTAAAGAATTCGTTCAATTGCTTTAATCGTGTATATATTGAGGTATTAATTCATATCTTATTAACTGACTTGGTAATCTTATGCCTACTAGAAATTTGTTTTATAAAAACAGTTCTTGTGAAAAAATATAGGGAGAAATTATTTTTACACACATTTTTTTAGTATCTCAACGTATACTCTCAACAATATTCTCAATTTTTCCATATTTTCCTCTCCTTTTATTCCTTTTACCATTTGCCTTATGTTTCTACCAACACAAAAATATTTTTCCATCCGAACAAGTACTTCTTGATATATGCGCTTTCACATAAACAAAGAAGCAAACTCTAGCTTTATAATATACTAGCTGTATCAGCGACTTTGTCCCGTAGAATAGTTATTTTGGGCATCCAAATTCCTTTTAGCAAACCACCTCTTCATCTTTATAAATATAAACTGCTGTCCGACAGCGACATCGGACGCGTCCCGTCGTCAGGTCCCCTTGTTCGGGTCCCGTGTTCTTCAAGTTACTCTTCAAAGATAGACATATAAGTGTCGCGGACATTTATCTAGATAATTTAAAAAAAGGAATCATTTTTTCATACATATTTTTTTGGTATCTTGAACCGTTTTCGCAGCGTACGCATCGGAAACCTACAGAGATGAATTGTTCTTCCGTTTTTTTTCACATTTGCAGCTGCTTCTTCGCTCCTATTAGTGCGATCTTCCTCGATAAATGTTGTAACTAACACGAAAAGATTCAAACCGTCGTTCCTAGATTAGCGCGTTAAAACAAACAAACTCTTCAGCTTTATACGTTAGTATAGATATTATTTTGTTTATTATTTGTATTAGCATTATTGTAAATGGTTCTAATATTTTCTATTATATATATTAGTACATATTGTTAAAGATTTTTTATTATGGTATATTTGACTTTTTCTACCTTGTTGAAGGTACTTGAAAAAACTACAAAAAGGTTTTTGCATTACTATCTAAGCGGGTACATATGGACAGACAAAAATATAATTTTAAATCTTGTCTATTTCATTCTTTTTCAAGCAATTCAAACTTCCTTATTATCGTCTAAATTAGATGAACAAGACAAATATATGCCTTATAAATTAACAATCGTTTTGATATGGCGGTGAGTTTAAACAGAAACCAGACTAAAATTAATAACGATACAAAACTTGTTTAACATCTTATAAATTCTCTTAAAGATGTTATTTCCCACTTAATTAGTGAACATTTTCAATCACCATTTATCATTCTAGTTTTGGAAAGCGGCGCTTCAGTGATCTCTGGGTTCGTTTTAAGATATTTATGGACTAAATTCTAAAAGATTTGTAAGCGGAATTGGGCCAAGTCATGGCTACATTATAATGACGCCATTGATAAAGATTTTAAGAGCATGGGAGACATATATAGGGTCAGAAAATACTTGCATTGGGAGAGGATATTGGTCAGGTGTAAAGCTAAACCATTTGGTTCTACAATACCAAATAACTGGCAGAATCAAACGGTTTAGTTCTTATATTTGAGAAGTTGGAAAATATATGTAGGTGATAAAAAGAGACACTAGTAACATTAGTTAATTAAAATTGAACACCCGTGTCATTTCAAAAAATCAGATTTTTTCTAAAACATATTAGACCCAGGGTCTAATATGTGTTTAGAAAAAATATTAAATGGATTGATAAGAATTGAACTCATACTAATCATGACTGTTTTCATTGCAGTTACGTTGCCCTGTCAAGAGATGTTTTCATTTATATTAAAGGAAGTTATTATTATATTTTTTTTCCTGTTCCTTTTTTTGGTTAATTCAAAAGTAATTCCACTTTGATATTTTCTGCCACAGTCGCGCTAGCATAGCATACTGTGACTTTGACATTAAGGGCACCCTCCATCTTAAGTCCCTAACCCCCCGCTTCTCCTGTGACCAAGGCAGCCGCAAGGCACTGAAAACTTAGGTCAATTTAAAAGTAGTTTAATCCATGTACAGTTTTAAACCGTTAAAGTGTTTAATTTAAATGTTCACTCGTGGAAACTACAGACTATATAGAAACTGAATTGTACGTCTTTCATATTAGTTTATAGGAATCTTTTTAAAAGCAGACCTTACGTTATCAATTATTACGCCATGTTAAGGTCCATATTTCACGCCGGCGCGTCAAAGACCTATTGTGTAGGACGGGTCTTATAATATCTTTTTCTTCCTTAATACCGAGATAAAACCGTTTTGCACGAGATTCTTTGAATTTTAGCTAGTATTCAGGGTTCCGTGCCCAAAGAGAAAAAAATAATCTTACAAAAATTGTACTGTCACTTGGCTTACCTCTAGAACTGTAATAACTAGATAGAGAGATCTGATATTCTGACAAATATTTCAAATTTCAAAACAAACACTAATAAAACAACTTCCCAACTACAAAAACTAATAACTAAAAAAGTTTACAATATTAATTTTCTTTACCTCTTCAATCACACGGAACCCTACGTGCAAGATTTCAACGCGCCCTTGGCTGTTTTTATAATAGCTCAATAACAACGAGAAGCGAATAGAAAAAAAAACGGTTTTTAAAGTCTATAATTAAGATTTATACAACCTGTGGTAATTAAATTAAGAAACTAGAGCAATTAATTCTGGCAACTTCTTATCTGTGTGCTACTAGTTTTATGTTATTTGTTATATTCGTTATTTAATTATTACAAGGCATTGAGAGAGAAATAAACGTCCTAAATCTATGTGATAATATATAAAAGGCAAGAGCGTGTTTGTTTGTTTAAACGCGCTTATCTCAGGACATACTGGTTCGAATTGAAAAATTCTTTTGGTATTGGTTAGAGCATTTATCGAGGAAGGCTATAAAACTCAAAGAAGCAAAGAAACAGCGGGAAATGTGAAGAAAACGGGGAAAATCATTCACTTTTGTGGTTTTCCGCTGCGTACGCTGCGAAAACGGTTCAAGATACCCAAAAGATATATAAAAGTATGATTCCTAATTTAAAAATCGAAAATAAATTGAAAAAAATTTCGACTCTGGCAGGACTTGAACCGGCATCGTCAGCGTTCCGTGCTGTTGCTCTGTTGTATGATTCCTCTTAAAATGATCTTTAAAATATCTGCGACACTATATCTCTATCATTTAAGATTAACTTGCAATAACAGTGACGTGGGGTGGGTGGTGTGACGTCGTGGGCAACATCTTAAATCTATAAGAGAATGAGGCTTACAAGAATAAATTTTGATGACCAAAATATCTATTCTATACGGACGAAGTCCCTGGCATATATAGTTATTGATACGATGAACCGGTCTGATCTTCAACCGTTCAAGATAACAAAAGACAAGAACAGATGCTGAACGTCTTCCTAAATTCAGTAAGTGTTAGTATGCATGAGGCTTACCCTGGGAACCTATCTGTGACGTCACACCGGGAAAATTCTGTGTCCAATGGGATTATCCGGGATTTCGGAGCATATGTGAAATTGTTGAATCAGGATGTGATGTAGTCTTTTATGATAGTTCAAGATAGACAAACATGTGAATCACTTGATGGTAGGTGAAGTAGTCCAGCAATGTCTAAAGATGCGCTATCGAACTATTTAGCCTTTCGACATTTGCATTTTTTAATTTTTTATATTTGGAATTAATTTTTTGAATAAAACACTTTCACTGTTTAAAACGCGATATATTAGTTAAAAATCATTTCTCCCCGTGACCACGGCTGCTGCAAAGCATCCGAAACGTCGGGGCGAAGTTAAAAATCATTTTCAAATAAGTTTAACTAATATATCGCGTTTTAAACCGTTAAAGTGTTTTATTTAAATGTGTACTAATCGCGTAAACTATAGACAGTATTTAATTATCGTGTAGTTTAAAAATGGAACGACCCGCAACATGTTGACCAAAGAGATAACTTACCAAAGGTTTTATTGGAATTTCGAAATGGCTTTCACATAGAAAGCTGTTTAGAAAAAAAAATTGGCGCGCAAAAAATGATTGCTATTAGTTGTTAGTCAACTCCGTCATTGGTTTTAAAGTTCTGAATTGTACTACTTAGTTTTAATTATTTGAGAAGTCCTTTACAAGCCACCATTTGGCATATCTGTGTACTGTAAAACCACTCGACAACGCGTCCTAAGACTCGCCATAAAATTTAAAAAATCTCAGCTTGGAAAAGTGTCATATGTTTTCCAACTGTACGGGATCGATCACCTTAGGGACCTCAATAAAAGCCTTTTAACCGTAACTTTGATCTTTTCCCATTTCATCTCCGTTTGTTAAATATTTAAGTTGGGTAAAAGCTTTTAAATACGTTTAAGGAAAATCTTGTCAAACTCACATGGGTTTAAAGCGCGGATTTATCTTTTAATAAATATTTAGAAAATAGATTTTGAATAAATAACGAAACGTATATAAGAATAAATAAATACAAATTATGTACATAAGCGATCAGTTTTATTTACAGACAAGTAGTTGATCAGATTTCTGTGCCCTGCCCGACTGGAACAATCTTTGTTTCTTTAGGATCCGAACTCGAGACAGCTCTCCCTTAATCTAATGCGTTTGTCTCTTCAGCTATAATCCAGGTATTTTTACAATTGTTATTGTTAACAAATAGTAGTTAATTGGAAGGTAGATAAAAAATTGATTACCAGATGATTAAATATTTATTTAGAGTTACACATAGCTAGGTTACTTAATACAACACTCTCCTTATTACTTCTTGAATAAAAGTTCAAGATTAAAATAACATTTAAATAGGGTTTTGATTTAGAGAGAAAAAAAAGTATTAGATTTCTATCTCTCTCTCTATTTAGTTATTTTGGGCATCCCTCCTCACGCCGTCCGCCGTCTCCCGTCGGTCGTGTTAACAAGTTAATCTTAAAAGATCGACATATAGTGTCGCGGACATTTTTCAAGATTGTTTAAGGAGGAATCATTCTTTCATACACATTTTTTTGGTATCTTAAACCCTTTTCGCAGCGTACGCATCGTAAACCTACGGAGATGTATAATTTTCCCTGTTGTTTCCACATTTCCCGCTGTTTTTTCGCTTCTATTATACACAGCGATGTTTTATAGCCTTCCTCGACAATTGTTCTAACAAACACAAACCTATTTTTTCAATTCGAACCAGTAGTTCCTGAGAGTAGCGCGTTCAAACAAATGAACTCTTCAGCTTTATACATTAGTATGGATTATTTGTGTGTTTGTTGTAAAAAGCTGATCTTCTGTTATTTTGTTACAATGACCGGGATATACAGCAGAAAAGCGTCCAGTTAAGTGGGAAGGCGAGGACACTAGCAATAAAAGGATATTTAGCTGCCCCAACAGTGCTCTTTATATTTTTTGGGACGCGATACGTGTGCAGAGAAATTCAACGCTTAAGCTGTTTAGAACTGAAACAAGGGAATTCCTTTTAACATTGAAAAATGTTAACAAATATTTTGAGAACTTTACAATTGTTCAAGATTAAACGCGTAATGGTTGTGTCACGTATTTAGGTAGAGAGCGAAATAATGCTATTGTAGATTCGAATCCTGCCGGGGTCATTAAATTTTTCAATATACCTTTATCTTATACTTCAGGGGAGAATGGTTAGAGCAGCAGCACGGAAGCCTGTGAATGATGGTTCAAGTTCTGCCTGTGTCAATATTTTTTAATCAGACGAAATCTATGTAGATTTTTAATTCATATCAGAATTTATTAATATTGAACGGTTTAAAACGCGATATATATTAGTTTGCATTTTCTAGCCCGTACTCGTAAATTAAATACTGTCTGCAGTATACGACTGTACACATTTAAACAAAACACTTTAACGATTTAAAACCGATATATATTGGTTTAATTAGTAATTTATATATCGCGTATATATATGTGGCTGGACCTTAAACTTGAGACAGTAGGTATTTCATTTATGAATATTCATTCATTCACAATAAGCAATTAAATAATAATAAATCTCCATGGTTGTAATTAGTGGGGTATTATGATAAGGCACATATCAAAGGCACCAATGAATCAACTGACAAGATCAAACATCTTCATTTAATTATCTTTATCACACGGGTATCGAGTTACGGAAACCCTTCGGCCGCTCTGATGGAGATAAGGGAGCGGACTTACAATAGGCAGAGCGGGAGCGATAGCGATATTTTTCTTTTTATGTTTAGAAAACTCAACTGCTTAAATTAACAAAAAAATGTAAGAAGATAAAGCAATAATGCTAAAAGAAGTTTTCACTTATAGATTATAGTACAGTTTTACAATCAATACATTTTCTTAAGACTATAGAAAGAAAAACTAGTAGTTTTATAAAAAAAACGATGGAAGGGAAAATATTGAATAACCTTAACTAAATGCTTGGTTTTCTTTAATAAACCGTTCGTAATATTCCTCTATAAATACAATATGCGTACGTACAAGTCTTCGCGTGTGTAGCTCAGAGTCAAAAACGTATTTTTTTAAACGGTTTAGTTGAGAAATATATTTGTGACTAAGAGCTGACGTTTCGATTCCTCAACATAATTCGCGTTTTAAAGAGTTTAATTTTACTGATAAATTTTATTTAGCACCTTCGATAAAATATTTTATTGTTATAAAATAAATCGCGCCGCTTATAACTAGGTTCAATGAATGGTTCGTGATTAAAGATCCCTAAAATATCTGTGAATTTATCTTTATTTGAAGAGTGTATCGTGTGTTTGTGCCCTTATTTCTTTTATTTAAGAAGTGGATTCGGCGTTTTTGTTACGTATTCCGAGAGTAAATCAATATTATCTTATCTATTGTGTTTTCCGCCTTCTTGGCTTAGTAGTAGCGATATAGTAATGAAGACTTTTAATTTAGTCTATTGCCTAAATAGTATTTGTATATAAATAAGACAATATACGAATTAAAAATCAATTTAGAGTGAAAAAGAAACGATAACGCGAGCGGGACTTGAACTGGCATCTACTTACAGCGGACCGTGTTGCTGCTCTTATCAATTGAGCTTCCGTGTCCCACACGTTCAACGAATTCTTTAACGCATTGATACAGTTACGTATTGCATTTGTCATGAATGCCGGTTTATGTCCTGTTCGTGTAATATTTTTTTAGGATTACGTAGTATGCGATTTAAACTAAATGGTGTCTATATTCATACATTACATAATTATGTGTAACTAAGTTTATGGCCCACCCAAAATAGCTCGCAGACAGGTAGGTTTTTTCCTAGTTACTTGACACTTAATGTCATATTTTGGAGAGCTCACACAATTTTTTTATAGTAGCCTATTATTATTCTGATGTAAAAGCTATATTATTGGAAAGTTTAATTGAATTCGATTCAGTAGTTTTTTGCGTGAAAGGATAACAAACATCCATCCACACATACAAACTGTCACGTTTATAATATTGAGTAGGATAATAAAAGTTGTAAAGTCTTTACACAAAAATAAATCAGTTCTGTTGTATGTTTGGGAGATCGATTCTCGATCCTGTAAAAATTCTTATAGTGTGCCAAAGTATATATATAAAGCTACATGATATTCAAAGACATGATATAAAAAATATTTATTTTTTCTTTTACTAAACTCGATCACTTGTATTGTTTGGCTTGCTTAAAAAACTTTTATCGAATCGAAATATCGCGTAACAAAAATGTTACGGGCATGATTTATATGTAAAGTTTCAGTTCCAAGTAAACATAACGGGACATAAATCATTACATTTTACACGTACACAGTCATGCGTAAACAAACTATTAGTCAAACAAATAAATGTTTAATGGCTTCTACTAGCATGTAACTTTAAAAAAATAATTAAAAATTCAAATAACTTAAACAACGTTTATTTATTAATTTTATGTATAGGTTTCAATAAAACCTTTAACGGTTTAAAACACAATATATTTTGGTTAAACTTATTTGAAAATTATTTTAACTACGGCCCGACGTTTCGGATGCTTTGCAGCAGCTGTGGTGTGGTTAAAAATACATTTCAAGTTTAACTAATATATATCGCGTTTTAAATGGTTAGTGTTTTATTTAAAAGTGTACTACTCGAGTAAACTATAGACAGTATTTAAGGAATCATTCTTTCGCACATATATATTTTGAATACTTTTAACCGTTTCTGCAATGTACGCATCGGAAAGCCACAGAGATGAACAGATTCCCCCGTTTTTTCCACTTTTCTCGCTGTTTTCTTCGCTCGTTTTAGTTACAGCGCGGTGCATTATAACCTATAGCCTTTCTCGATAAATGCTCTAACCAGCACAATAATTTTTCAGTTTGAACTAGAAGTTTCTGAGATAAGCGTGTACAAATAAACAAACAAACCCTTCAGCCGTATATGTTAGATTTATAATTTCTCTCTCTCCCACTCTCTACCCTCTACTTAGTAACATAAGTGAAACTCTCATAAATTCCGAAATTGTTATAAACCCAGAAATTTAAAACCAATTATAAGTTGATAATCTGTCCGTCCTTCATTAAGTTGACTAACTCCAATTTACTACACTTAATAAACCTTCGACAGCCGTTTCGTAAGCCTTAATTAAACAGAATACGAATTTAATGGTCTGGATTTATACATATACAATACGGAAAGGGGTTCTCAGAGGATGTTATTACGCTTCACTTAACAGTATCTTCAAATATGTACTAGCTGACCCGGCACACGTTCTTTTGCCATATGAATTATTTGGACGAAGTTTGATTCCCATAAAAAGGGATCTTGTTAAAAGATAGATATATACAGACGGGAATATTTTTTTAGATTACTTAAAGAATTACAATTATTACATACATATACAGCCCACGCGACGGAAACAGCAAAAGGTTAATGATTTTCCCCGTTTTTTCCACATTTTTCCTCTACTTTTTCGCTCGTATTGATCCTTTCCCTCCTTCGTCGATAAATGGTCTACCCAACATGAAAAGATTTTTTTAATTCGAACCAGTAGTTCCTGAGATTAGCGCGTCCAAACAAACTCTTCAGCTTTCTATTGGTATAGCTATCGGTTGGGCTAACTGCTACTTATGTAAAAACACATAGATGAAAAAGCCGTAGTTAACCGCGTTACAAAATATCAATATTTAGCTATAGCTAAAACATATGTCGACAGAGCATTTGGATTAGATGTTATATGGTGTTTATCTACCATCAAGTAAACTCTTGTCTGTCTTCTAGCTTAAAAAATGTCTGTAGATTACGCGAGCAGTAAACACTTACATACGCGAGATATATTAGTTCACTTATTCGCACAACATTGTCTCTACGCCCGACGTTTCGGATGCTTTGCAGCAGCTGTGGTCACGGGAGAATTAAGGAAGAAGGTTATCCATGTCAAAGTCAAATCTGCTACGCTAGCGCCATCTAATTCCAAATAAAATAAGTTGTAAACATCATAAATAAGTGAAGTAATATTTTTCGCGTTCTTAACATTCTTTTGTATATTGTAGCTTCTTCTTATTTTTAATTTTTTGGTAGTATACAGTTTTCTGTTCAAAAATGTTGAATATATAGTTTTGCACATACTCTGTTTGAAATCCTTTATTTAGTTGTGAACGTTGATATTTTATTTATTAGAAAGTTCGAATGAATATTCGAGTCTGAAAACTGCCGTACAGCACCGCTCTGCCAGCGGTAGCTATTATTTTATTAATCTTTTTATTTCTACATGCAAAGGTTGTCTGGAAGAAATAGCCATAGGCGATAAGGCAGTCTTTGCACCAACGTGTTTTATTATTATTATTAATCTAGGATTAAAAGCCGCAGGTTTGAATCTCGGTTATGCTATTTTCTGCTATATTAAAAAAAACATGTTCAATATGTTATGTTAAAAGCCGTGTTGAACGCAAGTGGCCCTGGGTTCGAATTCCGGGGAAACAATAAGATTGTTTAGTTCGGACAGGGCACGGTAATCTGAATAAATCCAATCAGTGAACCGGTCACAAAAATGGATTCGCCCCATGTCCCATGTCCGGGGGAAATTTCGATATTCCAGATTTCCAGTCATGTCCAACATGTTTCACAAATATAAATTGATGAGAAACATATTGGACCCGATAGAAATAAAACCCACGTTCCTCCACCCCTGTTCATACAATCACATCATAATTTAGTGAACAAAAAAGTCAAAATTTTTAGTGCACTAAAGAATTATTCTAATTTACTTGAATTTTTGAAGTGAAATAATAGCTTAAAAGCTTTTAACGAATCAAACGTTTGTGCTAACCACAAAGAGTGTTGACTGTGTTTTTTTTTATTTAGGTTTTATGGCGTATTTAGATTTTTACCCGGGCGGCGGGTAAAATCTGTATATGACAGATACTTCACCCAACGGCATCTGGTTTCATGAAATAAAGCATATTATATGTTGCCTTAAGTCTAAATAATTTGAGCTGAAACGCGAAATGATCTGCGACACAGTTAAGCATCTGACAAATCTAAATGAATTGAAAACATCTATATCCTGCCCGAGTCGCCGGACTCGGTAGCTCAATTGGTAGAGCAACAGCACGGAACGCTGACGATGCCGGTTCAAGTCCTGCTCGAGTCGAATATTTACTTCTTATTAATCAGGCATTTTAATCATAAAAAGATCATGCAGCAGACGTAGTTACTACGCGGGTCACCGTTTAACCAAACATCTGATTCAATAAAGCCTTTTTTAACAGGTTAAAACGCGAACTATAATGAATAAAACATCTTGCGATTCAGCTCCCGTTTAAAGTAGCCCTTAGAGTCACCTGCGAACTTCTTGCTCGTTAAAATACCTCAGTCGGACGAGATCGATGAATGAACATGTTGTTTGAAACATCTGTGTCACTCAATCATATGTACCGTTCAAACAGAGTAAAGCATGGAGGTGACAATACTAAAGCGCGTTGAAATATCTATACAAATATATAAAGCTGAAGAGTTTGTTTGTTTGAACGCGCTAATCTCAGGAACTTATGGTTCTAATTAAAAAAATATTTCTGTCTTGGCTAGACCATTTATCGAGGAAGGTTATGAAGCATCGCGCTGACACTAATAGGAGCGAAGAAGCAGCGGGAAATGTGAAAAAAAATGTGAAAACTAATTCATCATTGTGGGCTTCCGATGCGTACGCTGCGAAAACCGTTCAATACACCGAAAAATATGTATAAAAGAATGATTCCCTTTAAGTGATCAAAAAACATGTCTAGAGTTGAACAGGAGCTTTGCATAAATAAATTTACAATACAATAGGTCCGCATTAAAATAATTAACACTACTGAGTAATAGTAGTGGAACTATCAGGAAAATTAAAATAATAATAATATAAATAAAACGTCTTTTAACGATTTGAACGGCTCGTTGGTGTAATGTTAGCGGGCGGCTAATAATCTACGGGTCGTGGGTTCGACCCTAGCGGATACAATATTTTTATGATCTAGACCACTCTTGCGCTGCCTATACGATGTATAGCTGGCGCTTATTCACCTTTATTCAAGTGAACCAAATTTCTGTCCACCACTATCATAAAAAGAAGAAATAATTAAAATATAAATGATCCCATTTCTACCGTATATATACCTCAACAACACACACGAGACATTAAGCTCAAAAAGGACATAGAAAGTTAGACCAAGTGAGAAAGCCAATTATTGTATCAAAGTCTAGAAAAAACATGTCTAATTTACCATTTCATTTCCTCAACTACATTTTTCTTTATGACCACCTGTACCGAATGGTTAAGTGTGTTGCCCAAGCGGTCTTGGGTTCGAATCCCAGGGAAACAATAGATTGTTTCAGTCTGGGCGCAGAATTCTGATCAACCACTTGCCTGTAAAAGAACCGATCAGTAAAACGGACACTGAAATATGTTCGTCCCATGACCCACAGAAGGCTACGAGATTTCATTCAATATTCATAACATTGTTATGTAAGTCTTTTCTGTTTTTCCTTCCTGGGCTACCTAACCCAGACTAATCCTAATTGTGTGTTGTCAAATGGCTGAATACGTATTATAAAATAAATATTAGTATATATTTTGTATTCAAAATCCGTAATTTAACTTTTAACAAAAAACACACGTATAACGCCTAATTCAACGACTATAATAAATATGTAGCTATCATTTAAAAATCGAAAATAAATTGAAAAAAATTTTCGACTCGGGCAATCGTATGTATTTATTTAGATATCGTCTGGAGTTTACGTACGTAGTAAACTTTTAAATAAAACACCCTTATCCGTTCAAAACGCAAAATATATTAGTCACATTTTTACAAGCTATTATTACTAGCTCGACGTTTTGGTGACTACGGTTGCTGCAAAGTAGAAACGTAAAGCCGTGTAAATATTTCTCGTTTTAAACCGTTAAAAGTGTTTTATTTGAATACACACTTCGTACTCGCGTTAACTACATCGAGTGCCTTATTTAAATACGATAAATGTTTCCATGTTTCTCACAAAAAATCACTTATATTCATTGCTTATGCAAAAACTTCGGTACAACATCGAGCAAAGCCTTTTCAGGCCTATTTTTATTCATATCCTACGTTGGCTCTAAAAGTTTTGCTTAGAGAACGTCGTAAGAGGATATCGCACATAAAACTGGCAAACTGTTCACTTTGTCGGTTTACTGCGGAACTTAGCACATTGGAACACTCTTGACATGTAGGTACACTGCGCGGCCAATTATTCGATTACGTTCTGTGCCAATTTAAAAATTTAAAGTCAATGATCAAATTAAGTATTCTCTGTAGTTTGCGAGGAGTACACATTCAAACAAAACACTTTTAACTGTTTAAACAAAAGTTAGGTTTAGGTTAAAGATATTTATTAACTCGTAAGAAGTAAAAATACTCTTCACTTTAAACCGGAACTACAATTGTTTTATATATAATTTTAGTGTGCCTCAGGCTATTCTATACAATATTACGGTAATATAGGGTTATAATTTAAGATGAGACTCGAAAATTTATTTTTAAACAAAGTCAAACTTGTTGATCTCTTAACGATGCTAGGCAGATTGTTCTACATATACTTTCTCGAGTAGGATGGTTTGTTGTATTACATCTGATATATAAAGATCTCGTGTCACAGTTTTCGTTGCCATACTCCTCCGAAACGGCTTGACCGATTTTGATGATTTTTTTGTGCTTATCCGGTATCTATGAGAATCGGCCAACATCTATTTTTCATCCCCCTAAATGTTAGAGGTAGTCCACCCCTAAATTTTATTTTTTACTTTTTAGACAAAAATTTTAATTTCTATTTTTTTATGATATAACATACAAAAATATATACAATCCTCAATTTTAAACCTTCTAAAAACAACCTTTATTTTTTAATAGCCATTTTAGTAATATAATCATTTTTCCTCTCCGGTCTAAAACTCAATCGTCATTTAATTAGTTATAAATTATTTATATGGCAAAACAACGTTTGCCGGGTCAGCTAGTAAAAGTAAAATTACGACCAATGTTTAGAAAGCTTCGCAGTAATGTCAGCCATGTCACTTAATTACTAAGATTAAACTGTTAAGATGAGTGAATGAATAATTTGTTATTTCTTCGTATATTATTGTTTAAAATATTTTAAATTATAAAATCTATATATATATAAGTAATGAATAAATTTTGAACTTCATATTTAGGCTATGTAATCTCTTAATAAATAGAGTTGATTTAGCATATTATTGGTTTTTCGGGCTGTTCGGCCGACGTGAGTGAGAAGACGTTCTCGACGTTTCGTAGTTGGTAATCAGAGTGTATATAAAGTGAGGCCAACTCATAACTCTTCGAGCAATCGAGGAGCTAACATCACCTGATGATGCCGACCACACGTGATGGCGAAACGTCAAGAACCTCTTCTCGCTGACGTCGGCCTAACAGCTCGAAAAACAATGATATGCTGAACGAAGGCCTTGAAAACCTTACACAATTTATTAGAGTCAATTATTTAAAAACACTAAAAGACATTCATTTCTAAATACAGTTCACATAATGCTATTAAATATCACATTTTAATCTTACGATATTTCTGTAGAATGCTGTTATTTTAATAGGCATGCAAAGAGTCTCTGACTTGATGTACACAGAGTTGAAAGGAAATCATGGAGGTTATTGAATTATTAGGCCAGACATCGCGTTAATAATATTACGTACTTCCCCTAGCTTGGTGCATGCATTTTATTTTAAATTACGATATAAGAGGTGTTTTCCTGTGTTAAGTTGTATTTACAGACATGATTATTCTGATGAATTGCAAGTTTTAAATAACTATATAAATAATCTAAAAAACATACTTTAAACTGTATAAAACGTCGAATATATTAGTTAATTTGTATCGTATTAAATTATTGTGTTGAGTACCACTGACGCAAACTACTAGCGATATAATAATGCTTATCGATTTTTATTTATTATAAACACAGTCATACTTTCAAAAATATATTAAATAAAAAACACCAAAATCTAAATTTTGCAAGGGAGTGTATCGTGTAACCAAGGATAAAAGTCGTAACAAAGAGTATGTCTACGTTTGAGTTTGTGTTATTTTATTTGATTTTCCAGAGTTTCTCTTAGCCAATAACACTTAGGCTTCCAAACAGTGTTATCTACTTCGTTAAGAAAAGCTATTTTCGTAATTATTATTCATTTAACGGTGCAATGTTGCCAGTTACAATACGTTGACATAAATTTGAATTTAAAGCTTACATAATTCTAAATTTGAAATTTCTACAGTTATTATAATATATAATTTATTGTGTATAGTCTGTTGATAATATATAGCAACAGACTAGATACATAAAAATAAATTACGCTGTTTTCGAGTGTCTAAAGTAAACCGATACAAAACAGTTTTTCAATTCCGAGAACTTTGGCAAAGAGAAATTAAAGGAAACGAAATTCAACACGAACCTTTAATACGAACTGTAAGCGAAAATGTTATTTATAGGACAAACTTTTAAATGAGTCGGTAATAATGTAACATAGTTACGTAATTTCCCGGAAAATTCGTGAAGTCCCGAACACAATCCCTGCGGCTGCAATAAAAACTTTTTAGTAACAAGTGACTTATTGTTGTCTGTGGTTAGTCTGTGACAATGTGTTGATATTATGAGTGAAAAATTTCGCGCGCTTCTTGTTCAACATGGCGCGGGCTTATACGGCGCGAAAATAACAAGAGGCTAAATAATTTATAGCTACACTTAATAGAGTTTCTTGGGGTGAGAAGTTATTAAAAGGACAAAATGTTTTTATTGTTGAGTAAATGAAAATATTTAAAAACTATTATCGTTATTTCAAACATGAATATCAGTGTTACATATTAAATCTCTTGAGAGATAAGAGATCAAATTGTTTACTTTAGGTGGGCAAAAATGGGACCTAGAATAATATTTCTTTCGTCTCATTATGGATAATTGAAGTTTGATGGACTTCTTGGTCTATACCATAAGACCAACAGGTCGTGGATTCGAACTCCACCGGGTGCAATATGGCTATCAAAATTCCGTCCAGGTAATGAAACACAGTCCACAGATAAAAAAAGCCGTGAAGTTTAATTGCGTTTCGGCGAATCCAGAATAGATCGGCAAGCTTTTGTTAAGATTTTTAGTTTGCGGTATTATTGTCTCAACTGGCCCCTATGCGCTTGTTTGTTTCCTTTATCATACTAAAGTGAAGTCACAGAGGTGGTATATAACAGTACATTATAAAAAGAAAAAATTTTAGTTCTTTCTAAACTCCCATATCAAAAACTATTCTCAGAAATATTAAAGTGAAACTAGGAATATATGAAGATGTACCCTTGTAGATGAATAGCGTTACAACGATTTGCACTTAAAGGCCACACAATATTATATTCCCCTCGCTCGCCCTTATATCCTATTTCATTGTCATTTGTTTTTATGACTAGTAGCTAGAGTTTGGCTCTGGTTTTTTCTATTTTAGAGAATTACAGATAATCATGGTTGACTTGATGGAAGGTGGAATACCCCACCCATATAGCATCACAACATGATGCGCTCTGGATCTATTTTAGCTTTTTCTATCTGTTGCTTCCTAGTCAATACGTTTCCTAGGATGTCATGAAGCGTGAGAGGCTTGTTGCTGTAGTAATTGCAATGTATGGCTAATAATCGATGAGTCGTAGGTTTGATCTGCACGGGGTACATTTTCTGATCAATTTATTATTTTTCTCAAACATGTTGGACTTCGTCTGTAAATCTAGGTATTAAGTAGTAGGAATATAGAAATTGGGTGGAAACGGACTCCAAAGGAGCGAAAAATCCGTCAAGTTTAACCGCGTTTTGGATTCAGTCTGTGGAGAACCAAATATCCAAAACCAATATAGGTCGACGGCGCATCTAGTCCACTTGTTTTAAGGGTCGTTTATTTCACCTATCATCAAGTGAATCCCATGGTCGGTCCTTCTCTATCATAAAAGTATATATTATTCAACAAACTATGTTGTATGTATATTTTTCAATAAAACACTGTAACGGTTTTAAACGCGATATATTGGTTAATCTTATTTGAAAATTATTTTTAACTTCGGCCTGACGTTTCGGATGTTTTGGAGGAGCCGTCTCCCCGTGACAACAGCTGCTGCAAAGCATCCGAAACGTCGGACCGAATTTAATAATAATTATCAAATAAGTTTAACTAATATATCGCGTTTTAAACTAAAAACAGTATGTATGTATATTCGCAATTATCCTGGGTTCCGTACGCGCCGCGCATATCATTCGAGTACAAAAATGGTAATAAAACGTCAACCCATTATTAAATCATTTGCATAACATTTTACGACAGCGATGGCATTTAATTTGTACGGGCAATTAGTGCGGTTTCTATAAAATGCCACCACAGACTATAAAACATTATCAATTAGTATTATAATAGCTATACTAATATACAAAGCTGAACAGCTTGTTTGTTAGAACGCGTTATGATCAGGAACTACTGGTTAAAATTGAAAAAATTGTGTTGGTTAGAGCATTTATCGGGGAAGGCTATAGGCTATAAAATATCGTGCTAAGACTTATAGGGGCGAAGAAACACTGTCTTTTCCACAAGCGTTTTTTTCTGTGGAAATGTGAAAAAAACAACGGGGAAAGTTATTGTCCGTTGCGTAAGCTGCTAGAAAGTATTAAGATACCAAAAGTTTGTATGAAAGAATGATTCCACTTTAAATTACCAAAAAATGGCCCAAAAAATATCTTTTAATATTAACCAACGGCAGACCAACTTGCTAAAATCTATAAAGGCGAAGGGGAAGATGCCCAAAATAACTTTTCTAGGCGGACGAAGTCGCGGACACAGCTAGTATTATAATAATAGTTTACAAGCGATCCGTGAAAACAATAAAATGTTTTCGTGAATAGGACACGGAACTGATGAATAGCTTGCCTGTAAATAAAATCAGTCCGTGAAACGGATGCAGAAGTGTGTCCCCCTATGTCCTAAAGCGAACAGAGGCGTTTATCTCTCTCTCTCTGTCACACACACACTCATTCACATACACATCAATCTAAATTAAAACATACGCGCTCTAAGACTGTATTAAACGTTCCCTTTTTAGTTTTTAGTGGGTTTAAAAGTAATTTAGTTTTGGTGTATAATATTTAAAAGTAATTAGTTCAACTATTAATACAGAGGTAGGTGTTGACTCCTGCGCCACAGTGTCAACACCCACCTCTGAAACTAAAACCCACCTGTGAAAAACTACTTCAGGAGCCAACGACAAATTGTAAATAAATGATATTAAGCTTTTTTTTTTTTTACCACACAATATTGGTGTATTTTCGTCAAAGTCATTTTGATCAGATATATAAGATTTCCTGTTCTTAGTCTTAATATTTTACAGGTTTCTTTCGTAATTTGTCTAAGTACTTCAAAGCAATCTAAGACGCCTTTCAGACGCTTATACATTCAAATTCTCTGCTGTAAAGTTTCTAGGGGGAGATAAGGGAGATGAATACTATGATTAACTATATACTATTACTGCTATGACTGTTTTAATGAATTATTTTTAAGCACTGTGTGTAGTACGCACATATTTAAATAGAACAATTTTAATTATTTAAAACCTGGTCATTAGCCAATTTCTCTATTCAGCCTATTAATGTAAAAATATTTAATGCTTTCAGCCTATTTAATTAGCTTGTATAAAATTAACTAAAAACAAAAGTAGATAAATTCAAAACAAGCAAAAATGTTTTTATTCTACAAAAGCTCGTTTTTCGTCCATTGAATCCCAAACTTGGAAAGTCCTTCAAATTACCTTTAAAAAGCTATTATAAGTGGCGTCATCTGTCCCCTATTAATAACTGCGGCTTTCAACGTCACAAAATGAAAAATCGATTCAATTTAGCCGTGGCAGCCGCTCTCATTTTGATAATATTATTTCGTTTGCTGTCTGTCTATAAAACAGTAATAGAAATGGTTTGTCTGTAAGTTTAAAAAAAACAGCGTGTATTATAAATCAGTCTTCTGTCTCGGGTCTCTTCCCGGTTTCACTTAGATAATTTAACTGTTGATTATGAAATGTTAAAATTGGTAAAAACTACGCTTCTTTCAAATATTTTTCAACCTACGTCATTCACTCACATAAACTATATAATTATTTATATTACGTTCTTATCTTTTCAGACCTTTAAAAAAAGAGTATGGCCAATCTGCACAGTGTTTAGAGTTTAGACCACAAATTGTGCCTTTTTTGAAGTAGTAGTAACATAAACGTGTATACCTGAATACCAGTTTTTGTTACTATTGCTTTCATTTGTGCATTTCTAAAGTAATCAATTTTAAAGTACTATGTCCGTTTGAGGGTAACTAAGCTAACTAAGCTAAGCTTCTTATTAAATGAAGTTCACTTAGGCCTATATTATTAAGTAGTATCGTATCTTGTCTGAAATTCAGGTTAGTTCAATATTCTGCTTGACGTTTCAACTCTGTGGAAAGCCGAGCTAAGTCCTATTGTCGTCATATATTAGACTGTTGAGCTGAATTATTGCAGCTTGCAGTGCTCTACTAGCTGTGTAAATGATAACTTAAGCTGGGACGCATACATTTTGAATTTAACGACGAAGCGATCCGATCGCGTTTTAGGATTCTATGATTCTCAAACTTTTTAGAATGTGTCAATTGTCAGTTGCTACGAGTTGTAATGTTAAAACACTATTCATCTCTTTCTAATGAGCTCATGTTTGCTTTGTGAGACCTATTCATTAAAAAGAGATAGTTATATCTTGTTCTGCATATTTTAGCGAGCTTTTCGCTCTGGACGAGGAATTAATGTTTGATTATTAAAGTTAGACAATAAATAGGTTCTCGGTAATTTCACGGTGACCGCGAACGTATTATCTTTAGTAGTCGTTGTAACGTAGAATACGACTGATAAAGCTTAAAACGCGAAATGTCGGGCCGCAATTAAAACAATTTCTAAGTAAGTTTAAATAATATATTTCGCGTTAAAAGTGTTTTCTTTAAATTTGTATTACTTTAGAAAACTACAGACAGTACTGACGGTTATTTTTAATAGTTTAATTACAGTCTAAACTTGTAACTTATTGAATATTTAATACTCAAGAAGTTACTCGTCCCTCATTGATATTTTACACATTTCGTTAGTGTCATTCAGCTACAAAGCAACAATTATATTGCATTACATTCTCATTAATGTCCGATATAGGTTAGCCAAAACTAATATTCGATTAAAACGTTGGTTCTTATTGGATACTTTGTCACTAAAAAGTGATTCAAATTGGACAGCATCTGGTTTCAATTTAATAAATGTGACAGTTGTGAGCGAAGCAATCAGAGTTCAGTTCTAATTCTATAGCTCACACTGTGACCTATTTTCAAATATACGCACAAAGGACGCCACAGCTTATTGTGGGTGATGTTGACATCAGCTACTGTAATACCACGTCTATATAGAAACACATAACTAATAGACGGAGGTTCGATCCCCGCAGGTCCAGCATGTTGCTTGTCAATTTATTTCTGAAACATGTTGCACTTCGTCAGGAAATCTGGCTGAAATGGGTGGTATCGAATTTTCCCGATCACGTCCACGGTCAAAAATGCCATGGAATTTAATTGCGTTTTGTCTTCAGTCTGTGGATTTCCGAATATCCAATGGCTTATGTGGCTGGGTTATTGCACTTCCATCACGTAAACACCAAGCTTGTTTATCCTCCTTTTGCAAAAAAATTATAAGTCATACTTCCATTGAGTAGCTGGTGAAGTATACAACAATATAGACTATCTGAAATTTATGATAAATTTAATGAATATTGTCTGTACAACCGAAGAGTACACATTCAAATAAAACCCATTTAACGGTTTAAAACGCATTTATAAGTTAAATCATCCAGTTCTTGCCTCGTGCTAACGATATCAATTATGTTTTATATTGATTGAAAGTAAGACCCACGCTAAAAGCAGTTTTAGACAATAGACGGTCATATTATATACTATAATTATAAATACTTGGAAGAAATAAAACAAAAAGGAAGTACAAAATCTATACTTCATATATAAAGCTGTTTGTTTGTTTGCACGCGCTAATCTCAGGAAATCCTGGTTCGAATTGAAAATTATTTTTTTGTCGGTTAGAGAAATTATCGAGGAAGGGAATTATAAAATATTGCGCTGTGACTAATAGGAGTGAAAAAACAACGGAAAATGCTGTAAAAACGAGAAAAATTATTCATCTTTGTGAGGTTTCGATGCGTACGCTGCGAAAAAGGTTCAAGATACACAAAAAACATGTACGAGAGAGTGATTCTTCTTTCATGCGACATTTATTTATTTATTAAAACACGGAAAACTTACAGCTAATAACAATAGGATATTATATACAAAATATTACACATCAGAGAGCCAATTAAAAGTTTTCACTTTTAACTTCAGAACTGTAAAAATTTACACAATTTTACAAGAATTTTACAAAAAAATTACAGAAATTTTACATTAGGTACATCTTTAACTATTCTACGCGGACGAAGTCGCTAACTCAGCTAGTTAAATTTACAATTAAAATTAACCGGTGCTAATCGAATGCGCAATTAGATGACAGCTACGCTGGATAATATTATGTCCGTAAAATATAATTTGATTTAATTAACACGTTATAAAGTTTTAAGACTGGTATTCTCGTTAGTTCATATGTGTTGAGTGATATTGAACGTGTTTTTGGGATGTAATAATAACGCGTAACAGTTACTTTGTTAAGTCACTGTTACTGTTATTTTCGACATAATTTATCATTTAAAATGTCTTCATTAGAGTTTAAAATTGTAATGTTTTACGTCAGTATTATATCTGTCAAATTTGAGACATCTATTAAATGTGAATCCGTTTCCCCCTTCTTGAGGCAGACACATTTTTATTTCTGTTATACTATTTTGAAACTATTTTCATTAAGCGCTACTAAGAGACCAAGACATGATCTTTAATTGTTAATATTGTATATTTTATATCGTTTTGCTTCGTCTAGCTTGAACTTTTACTAGAAGGATCTCTTTGGTTTTAAGTGTATAAGTATAGTTACAATATTTATTTGATAAATTAAAACTTTATTTAGCGTCTAACCTATTGAAATCTAAAATATATGCTATATTATATTCCTCCCTCCTCTAGTTGTAATTTATAGAATGCTACTAAATCTCTTTCAGCATTGAACACAATATTTACCCTTTCCTTTCGTCGGTAATTTCAGAAAAGAATATTTACACACGCGACTGCTTCTGATAGGTAATGTCATGAAATGTTCGAGGAAATATTCAATACGGCGCAATATTACTGGAATTATTTATCTATTTGCAAGTTACTTTGTGATTCTAGTTATAGATCAATTTATTGATATCTCGTATTGAACTATGGTACTTATGTACTTGTATATTGAATTCCACATGTTAAGCTCATTAGCTTACGCAAGTATTACACGTTTAAATAAAACATTTTAACGGTTTAAAACTTATTCGTCTCTCCGTGATCACGGCTACTGCAAATAATCTGAAACGTCAAGCCGAAGTTAAAAATATTTTTTGATTAAGTTTACCTAATATTTATCGCGTTTTAAACCGTCAAAGTGTTTTATTTAAAGGTTGTTAGCATTTCTAATTTGAATTTTATCGAATAAATTTAGGAATACTGTTACTTATCTCAAGTAACGTTTATTTATAATACTAATACAAATAACAGGTATTTTTAGCACAACACTATTCCATGCGATAATTATACGTCCCAATTAGCTGCAAACAGAACAGTGTGCTCGTTTATATTAAATACAAAGCTAGATGTTAAGTATGTTTTAGAAACTTGTTATAAATTAAGCAATTGCTAATTAGAAGTGTTATTTCTTAAGTCATATTTTGTATAGCTGTTACGGCCTAGTGGTACTTTCAGCTTAGTGTGGTCGAGAGTTTAATACCTACTGGACCTAAAAAATATTTAGGAATCGTGAGTTGTGTTTGATATTTAGGAATTGTGAGAAAAATATCGTTAAGTGAGTGGTAGGGTAAGGCTTTAATAGCATTTCACGTCCCAGCCGTGGGAAATATTTACAGATTAGAAATACATTTAATCAGAAACAACTAAATATTTACATTTGACAAGCATACAAATAATTTCAAATAAAAAAAACTGATTACAGATAAAATAAAACAGTTGCCTCTGAAAATAAGTCAACTTCGCTAAATTGGGACTAATGTCCCAACACTGGTATACTGTGGCCCCATATATTTTCACATTTTGTCAACTATGTGCGTTTATATGTAAACAGAACACAATTAAATTAATTAATATATGTATATAATATAAAAACATAGGATAACAAAATAGGTCCTTGAAATTATTTCACTAACGTTTCTATAGTAATTTTAATTGCTTAATTTAATAGATATTTTATAAATAGAATTACTCAAATTATTTATTATATAATTACGCAAAAGGTTTTTAATTACTTTTAGCTATCCTGGCAAAAGTCCTGAGATAAACGCGTTCAAACGAACAAACTCTTCAGGTTTATAAATTTAGTATATATTCGAGGGCTGATGATAATTGTTAGTTGTTTTTTTTAGTGGTGAAGTGTATTTAAAACAACGAACTAGAAAGAAAATGGTTTTAGATTTTTCCGTCTTGTATATAATGAAAATGTTGTCCCTAGCGTAATTTTCTTGTCCCGATTTCAAAGACAGATTGAATAAAATATGTACAACAATGGAGTCGTCTAAGTGTAAATATTTAAGATCAAACCGAAGCAGATGAGTATTCTGAAGATTAAAACAAATATTTTTTTCTGATGTCCGCTCGTCTGAATTATTTTCATTCCGTTATTTAAAGATAAACAAATAGTACCAACCGCAGTGAAGGTAAGCAGGTAGGTTGTTTTTACTTGATGTTTTTTTGACCGCGAATCTATAATCAAATAAAAAAGTGAGTTATATATAGATAAACTTATTGATTTCATCTATGGACTAGCTGCGCCAGTGACTTCGTCCGCGTAAAAGTTATCTGAGCATCACATTATTTATTTTTGATATCAACTTCCTTAGCTTTAAAAATTATAGGTGTTACCTACGACGCCGTTTAATATCATGTAAAAAAGAATTATTCTGTCATACATATTTTTTGTTTATTGTTTCTTGATCAATTTTCGCATAAAATAAATATTTTTTTCACATTTTCCACTCAATCTAGGCTCTTATTGATGTTTACATCATAATACATAAAACTTCCTCGATAAGTGATCCAACCATTACAAAAATAATTGTTTAATTTGAACCTTCTGTTCCTGAGACTAGCGCGCTCAAAAGAACAATAGCTTTATAATATGAGAATATACAAGTAGTTCCGTGTTGCAATCGATCACAATAATAACACGCTTAACGCAATTCTAGGTACGGTGTGTTAACTTAGAGTTGTACACTGTAATAATTTAACCAAAAATATTATGTTTCAGTTCAATACCTTTTGAATAAAGAAAATTCAACTCGAGTAACTATCGTAAAATGTCGTGGTATTTTCTGCTGAGTCATAAAAAATTCACCCCTAATTTAGTAACACGTAAAACATGAAATATTTGAAATATCATCATGACAGGCCCCCGGAGGTTTCTGATATTATGTAAATCAAGCAATTGAGTTATTACACATAATTGAGCGATTTAAAAATACCGATCTGAAAGAAAGAGCTTTAGAATTCGTTACTGATACTGGGAGGTAGTTTGGGCCCTCTTTTATTTATAACCTGGGGTAATGACATAGTTCACATGGGCTATTTATTTGATTATATTACGAATTTGGTCAATCGTACAACACGAAACTTTACTTCTAGCTGAAAAAAGCCAAAGCGCGGGGCGAAAAAGCTACTAAACACATCAGTACCTACTTACGTTTTTAGGAGAGAAATTCTAAGACCGCGAATAATACACATTGATGTAAAACACTTTAACGGTTTATAATGCGATATAAATTAGTATAACTTATTTGAAAATATTTTAATTACGGCCCGACATTTCGGATGCATTGCAGCAGACGTCATGGTCATGGAGAGACTAAAGATGGAGGGTGTCTCTAACGTCGAAGTAAAAATGACGGGCCGTAGTTAAAATACGTTTAACTAATATAACATGAAACTGTTAAAGTGTTTTATTTAAACTCTAGGACAGAAGCCCTTGAGTAAGCTACAAGGCAGGTAGAAAAACGTTTCGCCAATTTCGTACAATTTAATTACCTACTTACATTGGCTCAAATCTTGTCACTCATTATGAGTTGCTTTCCCAGATAGATACTAATTGGTAAGAACTCGGTAGAGAGTTGTGTACCTTTTTAATTGCTGTTTGATGATGCTTAACTGTCTTTAGTGTTATTAAACCTATTCTGCTTTAAAAAAAATAACGATTTGATTAGGTTGATTGAAGATAAGATGAAAGATAAACGGTTTTTTTGTAAGCAATGAACAGGTATTTTTGTTATTCGTTGAATATCAATTTATTCATTTAGGAAAGAGAAACAAGAGAATATGTTTGACAGTAAGATTTGAACTTGAACAAAATAATCGCATCGAAACAAATGTTTCATAGATAATTTTAGAAACATAATTATGGCTTCACCTCCTGCATATAATTAATTTCTAAACTTTACAATAGCGTGTTTAAGAATCATATTTTATTTTTATTATAATTTAAAAAGTTTTATAATAATGAGTAAATTTGTCATGTAAATGAAATTCACGAAGAATTTATTAAGATACATTTTGTTAACGTGCTTATTGTTTGTTCTTTGAGTATGTTTTGTTTTATCTCTATGTGTATATATTAACAGTCAAGTCCTTATTATAGTTAGTTTAAATATAGAAAAAATAATATGCATGGGCCGTTGTTCAGTGTTACTGTAAAAACGCGTCATCAGAAAAAAATATCAGTCTAAAACGATTTCTAATTTATATAATGCCATCATGTGAAAATTATTATAACATGTTGTATATCTAATACGTTATATTAAATAAATAATATTTTACGTAGATTCATTTTTTGTGGTATTTTAATAATAGTACAAAAAATAACTATGATAATCCATGTTCCCTGTTCCACTGTTAAAACAACTTTCCACATTCTACAGTATAAAACCACAGATTGTGGTTTTATACTGTAGTCTACATATCGGTTGCGTTCAAAGAATATCGGCCGATAGAGGCGTTTTTGTTAATCTTTTAAAAGCTCAATACTGACACAAACGAGCCCGATTTATTTTTAGACTAAGATTTATTCCCAGCGCACTTTGTTTTCTTTTGTGATCGCTCGGGATGATTTTTGGTGTTCTCGGACACAAAAAAAAACGTTTGAATAATTCAACAAATTCTCTTTATCTGATATTAACGAAGTTCTTCTCACTGGTTTATTTTATAATTTCGTCGTTTATTAAACAGACCAACCTATATGTTATTATAAGTTGATAAAGCAACAACACAGCTGTTGGTCATTTGTTTGGGTTCGAGTCCGCCAGTGTCATATTGTTTTATAAGACAACATTCTTTGTGTACAGATAATAATTCTATTTTTTCAATTGAGTTATTATTATTTCACTTGATTTCATCGTACTTGACATACATAAAAAGCAATGAACGTTTTCCTTATTTTCTCAAACATTAATACAGGGTAGTATTATATCAAATATTAATACACATAGACAGGGTCGGATTTAGAGGACTGGAGGCCTAAGGGACACAAAGGAGTAGTTCCTGGTCCTAAAATATTTTCTAAATAATATAACTAAACAAATTTTTGCAGTCGAGGTTTTTAATACATAGGTTATTGTGGTATCAAATAGGTTCCTTTGGTTTTTTACAAAATGACACTTAAATAGCTTTAAATGTGAAATATTAAGAAATTTTATCAGCCAAAGCCATATTGCCCAAAAAAATGATAGAGATCAAAAGATGGGAGTATCTGTCAGCACTTGAACAGACAAATTTAGTTATAAGTAACTATAAAGGCGTCTACTAAAGAAGTAATGTGATTTATTTTATTCCAGGAAGAGATAAGTCATAACGAACTTTATAAATTAAATATTTCCAGCTATCTGACGAATTTGAACCAACGAATGAATGGCATGAATGTTTTAAAAGAGCGACATTTTATTTATTCAGTTGTCATCATTTTCATACTCTGTATTGAGGCAAAAAGTTTATTCACAAAACAAGGAATGATCATAATATTACCGCTTTTGAAATTGAAAAAAACATCGTTAGAAGTGTTTTCAGTAAGCTTATAATTATGTAGGTAGATCAACCACCTTAGGGCTTGAACATAATGTCAAACGTCACTAAAAATCGGCGTTGTGTCTACTTCCAGGTACAACCAAAGCTAAGTGGTGTTCCTCCACATCCATTATTATTAATGTTATTGTATTTTTGTGTGTTTTTTTTTTTTTTGTGTGTGTCGGTTAAATGATTTGATTTGATATTGCCTATATTGAATAATTATATAAAGCAAAAGAAGAGTTTTGTTTGTTTGAACGCGCTACTCTAAAGAACTACGGGTTCGGATTGAAAAATCTCTTTGTTTTGGTTATATCATTTATCGAGGAAGGCTATAGGCTATAAAATATCGCGCTGTGACGAATATAAGTGAAGATACAGCGGGAAATGTGAAAAAAACGAGAGACAAGTTTTCGGATTTGTAGGTTTCAGATGCATACGCTGCAAAAACAGTTCAAGACACCCAAAAAATATGTACAAAAGAATGATTCCTCTTTAAATGATTTTAAAAAATATCTGCGACACTATATATCTATCTTTTAAGATAAACTTGCAAGAATTACGGGAAGGGGACCCGACCGACGTCGTGGGTAACAGATTAAGTTTATAAAGATGAAGGGGTTTGCAAAAACAAATTTTGATGCTCAAAACAACTATTCTACGCGGACGAAGTCGCTGACACAGTTAGTATTTAATGAAGCACAAGACTTCGTAAGTATGAATTCCCAAGACGCTACACTCAACGTCCAAGTAGAGACAGTAATCTAAGTAACTACCTACTTGCCTTTTAAAAAACGATCAGTGACACAGATACATAAATATGTCTCCTCATTTCCCTATTTAGGGACGGTATTGTGTTCGTAAGAGCATTTTAAGAAACATCTTAAAAAATTGTGCGCTAAGGTCGAATTTAATTACTGTGATATTTTAGTTGGACTATTCCAAAAATAGGACTTATTACCCTGAAAAAAATCCAATCCAATTAGATTAACAAAAAAAACGTGATACTAACAAACTTATTACACTATAGATTCTAAATAATAAAACATAACAAGGGCAAAACTTAATTTAACAAACTTTTCCAAAACTACCCACATAAAAATGTTTCATAATTTAAAGTAAAGTAGTAAAAGCGTTTGTGGTTGAAGACAAATTGTGCTCAATTTGTACGCAAAGTTGCAAGTGCGACAACAAAGTTTACGATTATTACCACTTCTGTGGGTTTCATTTGTGCCCTACATTCCTACAATTCAGTCGAATTTACATGAATACTAAGCTATACTATAAGACGTTAAAGCGCTGTTCTACGCAGATGCCTTAACCAAGGAACGGGGACTATCTCACCAAATGTTTCTTACCATTTGGTGTGAAAACCTACGCTGTAACCACATGCTATGTTAAAAAATGTCTATATATACGTTAGCAAATAAATAAAAGTATTACCCCAATAATCAAACGGTTACCCCCACGCCCATGCATGTAAAGTTTTAAAAAGTAAAGTATTTTAATTTTATTGATTAATTATATGATTTTTAACGGTTGGTTTAGTACACTCTAAAAATAGTTTAAATTATATAGTGCCTTCATTTGCAATGTAAAAAATATGTAAAAAATAATAAAGCTTTCAAATAGAAAAATAGGTTAAAAAAGTCGTTTAGTTTAATAAGAATACGATAATCCTTATTTAGAAAATAAAATGATAATAATAACATTTAAATAAAACACTTTAACGGTTTAAAACGCGATGTATTAGTTAAACTTATTTGAAAATGACCACGGCCGCTGCAAAGCATCCGAAACGTCGGGCCGAAGTTAAAAATCATTTTCAAATAAGTTTAACTAATATCGCGTTTTAAACCATTAAAGTGTTTTATTTAAATACACAATCTTGGTTAACCTCTAAGACCAATCTTAGTCCAGTACAAACGTTAAACTTCGTTTTGTAATAAGAATTTCAAATAAACCAGAGTTTAAACCACGTTTCAGAGTTAGTACTCGTTTTGTAATAAGAGTGATATAGTTGCGACCTTTTTTTAGATAATTTAAAGAGGCTTCAGTCGATAAGTACCTTAAATTAACTAATCAATAAATTTAATGAAATCGGATATCTTTTGAAAACTTAAATATTTTTCACGTGTTATTTGTGTTTAAATAAAAAAAATGTTTTTGCATATGATGATACCATATAGATGAAACATCGATCTAAGATTGACTAAGAACAGCACGGAACGCAGTAGATGCCGGTTCTTCGTGTCGTACTTTTTTTTAATCTAAAATCTTTTTTTTTAATGATTAAAGTTTATTTTTTGGAAATTTTATTTTTTTATATATATTAAATACTGAAAAGTAATTTTATACTTTTAAAAATATATTTTACATTTTAGCACATTTCGTTTAGAGATTCACATACATTTCATTACATTGCACAATAAATACACACTTATAATAGCAACACTGAAAATTATTTTACAGCCCAAGGCCACAATCAAAATGGCGCTGAGGTACCTCAGTTCAGTATTTCCATTTTGCTGTCCCATTTTGATGGAGCCTCGTCGACAATCCTTTTACAATAAATTGTGCGGAAGCGCAATAATCCTATAATAACCCACAGCGGAAATAAAACGGTTTTACAAAACTGAAATCGCAATAATTTGTATCTGTGAATGAAATATTTTTATACAGATTTAGACAGGTCGGAGGGGGCAGGGAGGGGGGGGTCAATTTTAAAGAGTTTTCAGGACGTAATTCTAAGGCACTGAAACCTGTATAAATCGCTAGACAGTTTCTTTACCGGATGTAATTAGTCTTCATAAAAACGATGTAGGTAAATAAGTTAAATAAATGAAATGAAAAGAGATTAGACCTTACAAAGTGGAAATAGATAGCCAATACCTCTAAATGAATCTTCTGAACGAAAAAAGTTAATAAGTTTAAAGCCTCAAGCTTAGCCAGTGTGAAAAAATGTTTTTGAATAAAGAACACGTGCGCATCGCGATAACATCCTACAGATTTAATTTCGTTATCTGGAAGAGTTTGCTTGTGTGATAAGGCCGCCCAATGCATCTCCAACTACAGCACTTTTATCTGTACATTACCGCGTTTATGCAATAAAGAGTCATAACATAATTTATTATTATAATATTATTATTCGATAAACTAATCATTAGACACGTATTTCTTATAGAATCCTATTTCTTAAAAGAAAGTATTTTCCTTAAATCGATTGTCAGAGTATTTCAAAAACACGTCAGTACGATAAACAAAACGTACCAACAAAAACAAGTTTGAAAAATAAAAGAAAAAAGCACTCAACTTTAGCACAAAAGACAACTTTTCGGCAAAAATTTATCAAGTTTTGCGTTCGTTAGGCCGCCTTTGCCGCAAAAAGATATGTAAAACAGCAGTTCCCTTACCAATAAATAAAAGATTTATTTTTCTTTTAAGACCAGGTTTTCAGTTCGTGTAATGTGGCTTTTGAAGTATCCTTTGCGAGAGGGTGGAAAAATACTAATATATATTTAGGTTGAAGAAGGGGAACTTTTCTGTAAGTGGCTGTTGTTATAATAAATTAAGTTAAGCATTATAATTAAGAATTAGTGGACCTGTCTTCTGACTGAGGAAGGGAAGACCCATTATCCTTAGCTGGTTTACGAGCTAAGCATAACGGGTCCAACACATAAATTAAAAAAAATATGCATAGATCAAACAGCCTAGATTTTTACTCGTTATCAGGGTGACATCCTAATATGCAAAGCCAAATAAGTCGATAGCGCATCTTGTTAAGATGCTATATGACTATGCTTGTCTGTCCTCTATCATAAAAAAAAGTTCTACATTTAAAATTATTATTATATTGCTACTTAGGTCTTCAAACTGATCCGCCGTCGTAATTGTGGACCTCTACGTTTACCACGAAGAACGATGACATTAATTAACGTAAAAAACTTTAGTTACAGTTTTATTTTTTGTGCACTAAAAACTACAAAAATTTTAAATTTAGACATAACCATCGTGTTTTACTAGTGTAGCCCTTTCATTTACCCATATTGAGGGGGGTTAGGAAAAATATGTAATCCGCCATTTTGTATCGGCGACCATCTTGGATTTATAATGTTATTGATTTAATTATATTGTAATGTCATCTAAATTAAATGTGTGTACCAAATGTTAGATCAATCTAACAACGGGAAGGTGCTTCTAATTCTAATTTCTAATTTTGAGCCAAATACAGTAATCTCCGTACGGGTCGAGCTAAATAAAACTGTTTAAAAATCAAATTCGCTAGTGTAATATTATGTATAAATAAAAAGTATGTCTTTCAAACTAAAGTCTTGTATACAAAGCAATTACTGAACGGAAGCACACTGTAAAGACCGACCCTTAAATTCGACAGTGCTTTTTCACGATAAGATCTTCGCGTCATAAATTTTAGTTCGCCGATGTAACCGCGTTTTATTCTAAATTATACGATCATTATGCGTTATAACTCAATCTGTGGATTTACATAATTCGGTCCAGGGTGCCCGGGAGCAAGACTGCACAAAAGAAATGTTTTCATGGAAGCGTATTTTAAAAATTGCGATACTGTAAGAAATATCAAACCGATATATTCTCATTAATAGACACAGGTATAAAAGATTTTAAAAAATAATTTAAAAAGGGTTTTTATCATGAATATAAAGAATGTTATAAAGAATAATAACGGGAAGAAATATGTAGGTATATATTATTTGAATTTCTCTAAAGAGTTTGTTAGTTGAATGCGGTAATCTCAGGAACTACTGGTTCGAATTGAAAATTTGTTTTTGTCTTAGTTTGAGTATTTACTAAGCTTTAAAAACTCATGCTGTGACCAATAGAAGCTAAGAAACAGACGTAATGCGGAAAATTTTGGGGAAAATTATTCTCTTTCTTTCTCAGCTCAGTCTTTGAGGATTTCCGTTGCGTTCGATATGAAAACGGTTCGAGATACCTGAAAAAAATATGTATGAAAGATTGATTCTTCTTTAAATGATAGACATATACTGTCCGCGACAGTATACGTCTATCTTTTAAGATTAATTGGCAAGAACGACGGGGCACGGGCGACAGGAAAATAACTATTCTATACGAACGAAGTCGCTGACACAGCTAGTCAAATGAATAAACAAGTCTAGAATTACTTCAATTATTAGTTACAGATAATACAAGATACACAGATACATCGAGAGATATTGTCAATTACTCGATGTGCAGATTGATCCCTTGTCTTACCCGCAGAGCAATTAGTGGTGTATTGTAATTATTGTGCCAGGATATTTCATTGCCCCATCTAGTGTAGTATCTGTAATTGACAACTGGAATTGCCTAAGGAAATGATGCAATAGTATTTAAATAAAACACTTTAATTTAAAACGCGATATATATTAAGTAAACTTAATTGAAAATAATTTTAACTACGGACCGAAGTTTCGCCCCCCATACCCACGGCTGCTGCAAAACATCCGAAACATCGGGCCGCAGTAGTACATTCAAATCAAACATTTTAACGGTTTAAAACGCGAAATATATTAGTTAAACTAATTCACAAACAAACTATATTAACTATAACCCGATGTTTCGGAGGCGTTTCCATGGTCACTAGACAAGTGACACATAGTTTTTTTTTTTACAGTACGCCCCGGAGCTTAATTAAACGAAGACAAACGACAATCCATTCAGTTTGATGAGGGATAGCCAGCCCATATGAGCTTAATGACGAATGAAAGGTAGATTATAATTTTATATTTATGTAACCTATGCTTTGTCACAAATTGTGGAGTTTTAAGGGATTTCCTTCGCGATTTGCGATGAGTTACAACCGATTACTATAATCGGTAAGAATAAACCGTTCAAAGAGTATTATTGTAGGTTAACGCCTCTTTAGCTAATTGGTTGAACGTGTTGCGTTAAGTGCGAGAGGTCCTGGTTTCGAATCCCGGTGAAGGAACAGATTAAAGACCTTAAGAAAAAGAAAAGATTACCATTTATTACATGTAAAACACACGTTTAGAAGGACAAGTTGATGCATAGCTAATAATTAACAGGCTGTGGGTTCGAGGCCCACGAGGTCCAACAATTCTCTAATCAATTTATAACTTTTCTGAAGCTGTTCGACTTCGTCTGTATATCTTGACATTAAATGGGAAATTCTGTCCCGGTTGCACCGTCGATAGATGATAAAGCTTGAAAACTTTTATTAATTTTTACGTGTTGCACATGAAGGCACTATATAATTTAAAAATCGAAAATAAATTGAAAAAAGTTTCGACTTGAGCAGGACTTGAACCGGCATCGTCATTCGACGTAGGACTCGGTAGCTCAATTGGTAGAGCAACAGCACTGAACGCTGACGATGCCCGTTCAAGCTAGCCCGAGTCGAAAATTTTTTCAATTTATTTTCGATTTTTAGATGATAAAGCTGTCAAGTTTTATCGCGTTTTGGTATCGATCTGTGTATTTCCGAATATTCAAAACACTCACTATATCAAACTCTTCTATCATAAAAAAGCGCAAACTAGCTCAAAAATAAAGACTATACTAACGGACCTTCGCCAAAAGCTTTTCAATTGAAAGGAACGCTTTATTAGTAAAGGTGGAAAAACTTTCCAGAGCTACACGTGTCATCGTGTTCAAAAGCTTTCCGAAACCTTTTGCCTTTGATATAAGATCTGAAGTGTGGGGATATATTTACGGATAAATATTTGGAAAGCAAAGTAAATGGGTCGTAATATTTATTATATTACAAAGGTATAGCTTTCACATTTTTCTACAGCAAGCTAATGTCATGTGAAAACCTTGTTGAGTTAAAATAACAAATGATTCAAAACAGAATTAACAAGTTTATAGGCTTCCCATAAACTATGGTACTGAAATAAATTACGCTAATCTAAATTCTAAACTACTGGCTCAAATTAAAAAAAAAATGTTGGTTAGGCCATTTACCGAGGAAGGCTATACATAAATGTGGAATAACAGGAAAAATTATCCATCTTTAAAGGTTTCCATGGCGTGTCCTACGAAAGCGGTTGAAAATACCCAGAAATATGTATAAAAGTGTAATTCCTCTGGAAATTACCAAAAAATATCCGCGACAGTGTATATCTATCTTATATGATTAACTCAAAGATCTACGGGCCGCGGACGACATCGTTGGTAACAGTTATTTTAAAGCCAAAATAACTGTTCTACGCGGATGCAGTCGCGGGCACAGCTAGTGCGTTATAAACAGAGATGTAAGTAAAAAACTGAAGGTTTAAAACGCACAATGTTGATGTTTTTTTAACAGAACCCTATCAAACTATTAAAATAAAATATTTTAATATTTTAACGATAATTGAAAAAATAACCCTCTGTTTCTGCAAAATTTCCTTTCAAAAGCTGTAGTGTTAGCAAACTCTTTAAGTCATTACTCGCAGAGGTGTTAAGCGTCGACTTAAGTATTCATTGTTTAGTTTCAATACGCTTTTGAAGTGAATTTATATAAACGCAGCTGTGCAGAATTGAGGACCAAAGGTAATACGTGGAGCTATATTTCAGATAGGTATGAACGATATATATGTTTAAATAAAACACTTTAACGGTTTAAAACGCGATATATTAGTTAAACTTATTTGAAAATGATTTTTAACTTCGGCCCGACGTTTCGGATGCTTTGCAGCAGCCGTGGTCACGGGGACACTGACCGTCATTTTCAAATAAGTTTAACTAATATATTATCGCGTTTTAAACCGTTAAATTGCTTTATTTAAATGTGTACTACTCGCGTAAACTATAGACAGTATTTGATATATATGTTTAGCAGTGTTGATCTCTGTAATAATCGTACATAATATACCGCCCTCTTAGCTCATTAGTTACACGAGTTGCCTAGCATTGTACTTTGTAATATAATAATCTCGGTAAAACAAAATTATTGTTTAGGAAGTCTCAACGACTACTTATAGTACTGACATCGACCGGGGTAACGTAAAATGTGTTAGCCCCAAACCCCTCACCGAAAAGGCGAGATTTCTCCGAGCTTGTATCAGCAACCGTTTTATGCTAGGTATATATATATATATATATATAGGTATATATATTTGTAATACTTTTAGATTTGTTCACCTTTCGTATATCTTGTTAATTTTTAACTTAATATTGGTGTCTATGTATTTCGAGTAACGGAAAAAAGCGTGATAACGGTTTAAAAATATGTTGTTTAAAATTGTATATCGGCTTTCTTGTACAAAATTTATTAAAAAACATCACCAACGATTTTAACTTTATTTAGTGCCATCATTTAAAAATATAAACGAACGAATTTTCAAATGATGTATCATATTTATCCTCTTGCAAGTGACAACATTTCAGTATGAACTGAAATGATTTTCTTGTTCCACATAGTTTCTAATTACCTACCTTAGACTATTGTTGGGTGCATTTTACATTGTAACATAAATGCGACTAACGTGTCGTTTGCCCTTTAATGTAAGACATAACGTTTTACAGTTTATTAGTCACAAAGGATAATACAAATTCATATATACTAATATTCTTACGTTTTAAATATATTATTACAAAACATTGCATGATATGTACAAGTATTAATAGATTGAAGAAATTTGAAATTGAAAAGCGAAACACGGTAGCTCAATTGGTTAGAGCAACAGCACGGAACGCTATGTATGCCAGTTCATATTTCGTTCGTGTCGTGAATTGTTGTTTAATCTAAAATCGATATTTAGAAGAAATATAAAGGAGGAGAAGAACTTCCTCGTGGTGTTTATGATTTGTCTTTATCACAAAGTATAGCGAAAGTTTATATAAATTTAACATCTCAATACGTAAGTATTATAGTTTAAATTACATTGCGCGAGAGGTGCATAAAAAAAGTTAAAGCCCGTTTTCCCTCGTGGGAGATGGGGTAAACACATTTTTGTGTCCGTTTTATTGATCCGTTCTTTTAACGGGCAAGTAGTTGATTAGAATTCTGTGCCCAGCCTGACCGAAACAATTTTATATTTCCTTGGGATACGAACCTAGAACCTCTGGCGCTTAACTCAATGCTAGACAATACGTTTAACCATTTGGCTACAGTGGCGGTCGCGACAAGTACATATTATGTGGGTTAAAGGAATTCGACGATAACGTGTGTGACACGGTAGCTCAATTGGTTTTTTCATTTAAAATTGATAAATCATCACTGAAACACATATCAATTTTTAATGCCCTTATTGTATTGTGCAGTCAATAAACTTACCTTTTAACAATTGGGAACGAATAACAATAAAATCTATTTATAATCCTCGAATAAACAATGTGCGAACGAATGAAAGCAACGACCGAATGAATCAGAACGTTTCACGAATGTCAGTGAGTTTCGTGGAAGCTGAGTGAAATTCTTTTGGTGTGAAGCAAATGTTTATGTTTTTCCTATCTCTGTATTTTAACTCTTCAATTGATTTGAACTGAGCCACAGATAACATTAACTCTCTTTACAGGTAGGTCAGTTTTATAAAGTTAAATAAAATCTCGACTTTTATCATTCAATTCGACGGGCTTGTTGGTCTAATGGTAGCAATGGCTAATAATCAACGGGGCGTGGATTCGATCCCCACCGGATCCAATACTTTCTGGTTTTTAATTTTTCAATTAATAATTTTTCTGAAACATATTGGACTTCGTCTGGAAATCTATATATTAAATTGGTGGTAGAAATTCCGCCCGGATCACGAACCATTGTCCACAGATAAAGCCGTGAATTTTAATCACGTTTCGGTTTCAATCTATGGATTTCCAAACATCCAAAGCCGAAAGGGTCGACAGCGCATTTTGCCTAGATGTTTTATTGCTGGTATTTCACCTCCAAATGAAACCCAGGCTTGTCTATCCTTCTCTATCATATAAAAAAATGACATTTATTAGTTAGATAAGAGTAAATTTTAGTTATATTACTTACTAGCTGTTATCCTTGAAGTCATCCGCGTCCTGTTGTTCTTCCGTACCTGTCCTGGAACCTGGAAGCATAGAATTTGTGTCGAATCTCAAGAAAAAACTTAGATTTCAACGTTTTAAGAAATTAACAACGTTGATCTACACATTATAAATAAAGATTTTATTGGATATGCTTTATTAGTAAATTAATTAGTTACTTCTTCAATTTATGAATAAAATATAGTAATAAAGTAATTAGTTACTTTTTCAATTTATGAATAAAATATTTAAATAAAATAAAAACTTACTCCCAGTAATTCACACAAAAGTAAGAAAAACACAGAAATTGAAATTAGACTAGAAAAGGGTTCGACCACTCAGCGTGTTCTGATTTTCAGTGGCCTATGTGGCTTTGCGCAATTGACAGTAACACATTTAAAAGAAAAAAAAGTAATAACTACAAGATCATTGACAAAATACAGAGCAAACAGTCACAATGTGGATAAGGCATATAACTAGAGACACATTTTAATTTGTCACTACTTTTATTACTAAAAGTAATATACAGTAATAATAAAAAAATAATAATTACAAGATACATATCATTTTAACAACTTTTATAAGTTTCTTTAAAACACTCGGGCAACCGCGAAAATAAATTCAAAAGTTCAAGTTGAAGTTACAAGTAAAAACAAGAACTAAGTTCGGACTAAAATGTGTCTTTTGGCAGTGAAGTAAGATAGCTAAGTTAGTAGGGTGAAACTCTTTTGATTCAGTTGGGAAATTGTTTAAACTGTGGGGACCGTCTGTAACTTGGGAAATGCGAATTTTTATTTAATAATAGTTTCTAGAGAAGGACTAAATCGAGACGTGTTTGTGTTTTTTTTTTCTTAAAAAATTCACTCAGATTTATTTTACATTGGAGGGTTTCTATTACATAAACAATCGGCCAATAATATATTTATTTGTAAAACCTCAACTACTTAAAAAAAGTCAAACTAAAGTAATTTTAATAATACGCTTTAACGGTTTAAAACTTTCTTAAGCTGCAAAGCATAAGATACTAAACCTTAATACGTAACTGTGAACAAACTCTCCGGCTTTATAATATTTGTATAGATGAAAACATATAATAGATGTGGAGTTTATTTGGTTGTTTATTTTCTTTGTATAACTGCATCTCAATAGCGACAAATAAAGGCCAAGTGCTAGTCAGATCCTTACCATGGGTTCCGTACTACTGACGCGTTATAACCTTTTTAAAGTTAATACCAATTGAAAAAATAGCGTCGCGTTTATGGAAGCCGCTCTTATATATTAGTTTAATGATGCAGCAATATAAATATGTCGGAAACTGTCATGAATATGGACAGTAAACGTGTCGGAGGAGGAAATTATACAGCGGGTAAATTGTAAAACAACTGACAACAGGACGTGTGAGATTTCATGATGGCTGTGTCGCAGTGCTGCCATCTATTACATTTACTAAATCGAGGTATACTAAGGTATATGTGGAAACGTTAAGTAACACTTGTGACATAATGGTCGATATATTGGCTTTGACGTTTTACAAACTGTCATTGAGGGGTGACAGACGGTTATTGACAATTTATAATTTTGAAATTGATGGTATCAATTCCATAAACGCCGACCTTCAAGTAGTTGTAGATTGGTCAAATTCTCACGGCCTCCTTATTAATCCCGTCAAAACCCAAGCAATAATTATTGGAAGTTCATATCAGTTGGCGAGAGTAGATTGGAGTAACATTCCCTCTATTTTGATCAACGGTGCCCAAATTCCGTTTTGTAAAACAGTGAAGAGTTTGGGGATTCATATCGATAGTTCCATGTCATGGAATAAACAAATACAGGAGGTCAGCAGAAAGGTGTATGGAGTTGCGGGCATGCTTCGACGTTTACAAAATTTCCTGCCGATCCCCACCAAGACACTACTTGCCGAATCGCTGTTGCTCTCTGTTCTTGATTATGCCGACGTCTGCTACCTAGACGTAACAGGAGAGCAGCTTAATAAATTAGAGAGACTCCAAAACTTTGCTATTCGTTTTATCTACGGTCTCAGGAAGTACGACCATGTCTCAGAGTTCCGCTCAAAACTTAAATGGCTCCCCATAAGACTTCGTCGCAATACTCACATCCTTTGTCTTCTTTTCTCTATCCTTTTTGATCCGCGCACTCCTTCCTACCTAAAGCAGAGATTTATATTTATGGGTTCCTCCCATGAACTGGACCTTCGCTCTACTAACAACCGCCTTCTCTCCATGCCGATCCACTCGTCAAAGTTTTATGACTCTTCTTTTTCGGTACAGGCTGTCCGCCTATGGAATGAGCTACCACTTACAGTCAGACTGTCACAGAGTCACACTATATTTAAGGTCAGGGTCAAGCAATACTTTCTTGGTAATGCTGTTTAGCCTTGGCCTCATTGGCTTTAGAATTAATCACATTTAGGATCTTCATATGCTTCTCTAGGTTTTAAGTGTGTAATTTTATCTATTAAGTATGTTTAGCTTTAGTAATTTGGTGTTAATTTCCAGTTTATATTATCTTTTTATTGTATAATTTAATTTTTTATGTTGACTTTTGATTGTTTTCCAAAATTATCTTTTTTATTTCTTATTTCTACATGCAAAGGTTGCCTGGAAGAAATCGCCATAGGCGATAAGGCCGCCTTTGCACAAACATGTTTTATTTTGTATATGTAATTCTATGTATCCATGTTCTTATGTCTATGTTTGTGCAATAAAGAGTTTATTATTATTATTATTATTAAATCACGTCGGGGTAGGTATTTCTGGTGGTGGGACACTGTTTGTGCGGAGGTATTGTAGTTTTAATTGTGAATAGAGAGTCTTGTTGAGAGTCAATATAAGTCACAAATAATTCGATCGGTGCCTATTTTATTGTTCATTTTGTAATATACGAAGAGACGGGCTTGTTGGTTTAATAATAATAATAATTTATTTTTCAGACCATAAATCCATTTCTTAAAATTATTTAATTCTAATGTGCGTTAGTTGGGTTAGTAACAATTTTTAACTTAAAATGTATATTAGAATGTGTTAGTCACTAAAATTAAGTAGACAGAATGAAATATACAGAGTAATGTAATGTTAGCAATGTATGGCTTATAATCGAATTAGTGAGTTCGATGCCTACCAGAACCAACACTTCTCTAATTTTTCTGAAACATGTTGGATTTTGAAAACCTTTTCGTTTGAGTATTCTATCGGGTCGTGCGATAACGTTTCGTCAAATACATAATTTATGAAAGTTTTAACTGTCTAAACATTTACAACTATATAGTTAAAACTGCCTACGTAACTGACAGACAAAGAAACAGCATAGATTTAGTCAAATTCCGTTTTAAGCCTTTAGGTAGGGAACACTAAAACAGCTCGGATTCGTTATACAGAGTTTACACTGTAATTTAGAAAAGTTTACCAGAAAATTCCGTTCCCAATGGAAAAAGTAAATTGCCAGAGTAGAAAGTGGCGGGCTAGCTGCTACCAATTTCCCTCTATTATTTGTTATAGAAATAGGTTACGAGTTAAAGCAATCAACTTGCTAATTATGTTTCATGTTTGAAAGCCATTAGCGAGTATTGTCACTCAGAAATAGTGCGGAGTTCAGGACAGTTTATCACGAAATGCTCTGTCATTGTTCTTGCTAACTAGGGAAAGACTCTTAATAGGGAAAGCTGCACTGTCTTTAGCTTATGAGACGTCAGTTGATTACTTGATAGTCAATCTAATATTGTAGAGATGAGTTTGTTTGAACGCGCTATTCTCAGGAACTGTTGGTTCGATTTTTTTACGGAATACAGAAAAGCATGACGCTCATCTGATGGTACGTGAAATAATAATAGATATTGAAGTTTAAATAAAACACTTTAACGGTTTAAAACGCGATATATTAGTTAAACTTATTTGAAAATGATTTTTAACTTCGGCCCCACGTTTCGGATGCTTTGCAGCAGCCGTGGTGTACCCCGTTACTAATATATCGCGTTTTAAACCGTTAAAGTGTTTTATTTAAATGTGTACTACTCGCGTAAACTATCCCCCGGGGGGGGGGGGGGGGGGGGGGGGGGGGGGGGGGGGGGGGGGGGGGGGGGAGACAGTATTAAGATTGTATTACCTCAGATAATGTTTTCAAAACCGAACTGTTCCTATACAAGGATTTTGTAGTTTGTACAATGTTAATAAAGATAGGATATTATGTGATAAAGTGTAGAAATGGGGACAGGTAACGAGAAAAAGTTAAATTTCATAATGTAGGTGAATTTGCAAGTTAAAAATTAAATCATTTTTAAAACTCGGTGGCGAGAAAACGACAGGAGTGGATAAGCGAATGAATAATGCAACCTCAGCATGGCACAGTGTATTACTAACAGTAATTAAACGTACTTAAACGTACATGTAAACAAGCACTACCTATGTAAAATACTGTCTGTACGATACGCGAACGTCGTTCCAAATATGTATCAACTTCGTAGAAATTTTTACTTTGACGTAAGAATCATTCTTCATCTTTGGTCTTCCCGTCACCACGTGATCACGTGACCACGGCTGCTGCAAAACATCTGAAACGTCATGCCGTGATGATGATGAAATATTTTTGAATAAGTTTAACTAACTAACTATATATCACGTTTTAAACCGTTAAAGTGTATTATTTAAACATTATGCAATCAACATTTGGGATCGCGCCAACGCGTTTTTTTAAATAAAAACACGATAAAAAGGGGCCAAATATGTTTCTTTTCACATGTATATATCTTTTAAATATTAAACGGGTGGTAGAAATATTGAAACTCTGTTCGAGTCACATACCACCGTCGACAGATGAAAAAGCCGTGAGTTTTATCAAACTAAAACCTCGTTTTCATCCGTAGAGTTCCGAGTACCCAAAAGCTAAGATAGGCCCACAGCGCAATTTACTGAGATGTTATATAGCTGGAGCACTTTATTTACCTTCCAGTTCACCCCACGTTTTTCTATCTTCCTCTATCACGAAAAACTTTTTAAATTCCCACGAGAATATTATAATACTATATTTAGATGATATATCAAGCGTTTTTATAGGTCCAACTGGTTTTAACTGTGCTATGCGGGTCAGTAATGTTAAATTTATGAAGGCTATTGAATACCGCTCTGTAGTCTTTACGTAACTTTGAAAAATGTTTCAAGACTGTTGAAAATTATTCCATAAATCAAATAACGTCTAAAGCATTCAATTAAATTATATGCAAACATATCTACAACTTCCATTGAGTCGAAAAGAATTGAAACTACTTTGTTTAAAAGGTAGACTAGTTTAATTTAATAACGCTTGATTGTATACCTACTGTCTAATTTACGCTAGTAGTACGCATTTAAGTAAAACACTTTAACGGTTTAAAACGCGATGTATATTAGTTATACTTATTTGAAGATTATATATATTTGTTTATAACTACGGCTCGGCGTTTCGGATGCTTAAACTAATTTTCAAATAAGTTTAACTAATATATATCGCAATTCAAATCGTTAAAGTGTTTTATTTAAACGCTCGATTGCTTGATTATGAATAATTTCTTGACATCTGATGAATTTTCAGACTCTTAATACGCTCTTAGATCCAAGCCCCATCGAAGTATTTTATTAATTAGTTCTCTCCTGTGAAACTAATAACACATACCTTTATATTAGTATTGTTAATAATTTACTTGGTAATTAGGTTCAAAACGTGAAATATATTTGTAAATTTATTTTAACTACACCTCACGCGACCGCGACTGCTGCAAAGTATGTAAAAGCAATTCGTCGTTAAAATAAATTAACTAATAAATTTCGCGTTTTAAACCGTCAGAAACATTTTATTTAAATATTGTGTGTATAGTTTCTACCAAACGTAGGCTCAATCGCTTCTAACTTAAGAGTGCTTATTTCAAAATTTTAACACGATATATTACTAAACTAATTTACAATTTAGGGGTTGTCCATTAATCACGTGACCTTTTTTAGAATTTTTAAACCCCCCCTCCCCCATTGGTGATACGTAGTGAGGTTTAAGACCACCCCCCTCCCCCTTCTCAACATCACGTGTATTTTTAGTACCTACAAAGAATCTTAAAATTTTCTGAATATTATCCTAATATAATATAAATAGGTATAAACTATAATCTTATTTTATTCTGAAATTAAGGACCAAAATAAAAATATCTACACCATTTGTTTAAAAATCGCGCGTTTGACGAAAAAATAAATACACGAGATATCTCACTTCACCCCCCCTCCCCCCTTGTGTTATTTTCGTGATTTTTATCAAACCCCTCCCCCCCTTTCAAGCCTCACGTGATTAATGGACAACCCCTTATTAGACGTTTCGGATGCTTCGCAGCAGACATAGTTACGGGGGGACGTTGTTGCTGTTGTTAATAAGTTAACTAATATATTTCACGATTTAAACCGTTAAAGGTATTTTACTTAAATGAGTACCACTCGCGTTAACTACAGACAGTACTTAATTTTATCCGTTTTACTAAATTGCTAGGTAGGTTTACTTTACCCATTATTCACAGAATAAATCCTAGGGCGCATCTATATTAATATTCTGTAATCAGTTCGTGTATCAGGCTGGCAGATCGCGCCGCGGGTGGCCGCAAGCGGCTGTCAACTAATTTTATTGCAACCACAGAGTGTGTAATATATTGTAGAACGATAGTATTCCGTAGCGGTTTGACAATCATTTGTTTATAATACCATATCGATTTAATTAGATGCCGTCGACCTATTATAAAAGATATATAAACGTATAAAGTTTTATAATTTTCTGCAACACATACAGCACTCTGTATGTCAACCGTTTGGAAATATGAATATTAAATGACTGGTAGTAATATCGGGATTCCGTCCGGGTCACGACTTAGTCCACAGATCAACCGTCAAGTTTCATCGCGTTTCGGTTTTAGTCTGTGGATTGCCAAATATCCAAAGCGAAAATAGGTCGATAGCGCATCATATTTAAATGTTATGTGGCTGGGGCATTTGACCTACTATCAAGTGGACCTTATGTTTGTCCTTTTAAAGATCCTTGATCTGCCTGACCGTAGATTAAAAACATTTATCAACGTCGTGAAAATAAGTAATATATATATTGTTTTAAACTGTTAAAAGTGTTTTATAAAATTTCTTCTTCCATCAACTACAAAAAATACGGACAACGTTTAACCGCGTAGACCTCACTTTTTTAATCTAATTGCAAGTCCTTCGTCATATTATAAAAACGAGTTCTAATCAGTTTGAATATCTCACGAGCACCCCGTGGTCTTCTTTTGTATCATTCTAAATGGCTTTGTTACATTAACTTTATAACTGGTTATGAATACTTGAGGTTTGATTTATATTTCATATTGTTGTATGGTTCTCAAAAAAAACTTCCTAATCTATCTGTACTAACTAAAGAGTTTATTTCTTTGTATGTTAGAACGCGCTAATCTCAGAAACTATTAGTATAATTGTTTTTTTTTTGTTTTGATTATAACATTCGTTGAAGATTGCTTTAGGCTATGAAAAATCACGCTGCACCCAATAGGGGAAACAGGGGGAAATGTGGCAAAATGGGGATCTTTGAGGGATTCCGTTGCGCGCGGTGCTAAATAGATTTAAGATACCCACAAAATATGTACCAAAGAATGAATCCTCTTTAAATCATGTATCAATAATATACTGTCTATAGTTTACGCGAGCAATACACACATTTAAATAAAACACTAACGCGATATATTAACTAATATATCGCGTTTTAAACCGTTAAAGTGTTTTATTTAAATACAATACATGTTCAAATGTACAATAACAGAATATGTCTATCTTTTAAAATCAACTCACAGGAACGTAGGGACGCGGCCGACCTCGTGGGAAGTTATAATTAATAAAGACGAGAAGATTTTGCAAAAACAAATTTTGACGCCCAAAATAACTATTCTATGCGGAAAAAGTCGCTGGCACAGCTAGTATGTTATGAAACTCAATATGAGACTAAATAAGCACATATAATTGTGACAAGAACATGATGAATTATGAAATATTTTAAATTTACAGAATAAGTTATAGATTTATAGTTAGTTATATATAGCGTAAAAATCAATATTTATAGCCACTCTGAATAACCCGATAAAATAAGCATACCATCTAGGAAGGCACAGACTGTATGCATATTAACGGCAGGTGCTTCAAACAGGTTCAATTAAGATCAAAGGGGATATACGGTCCTGCGACGATGTTTTGTTAAACCAATCTTTTAATCAAACGCATAGATGGCTGAATATTAAAGATCAAAGATCTCCTGTCTACTTTCACGTGATACTTAGGATCGATATTTGTAACGTTGGGAGATACCACTCTAAAATGGTAAATAAATTGCGATCATAATATTATTTACTAGCTGTGTCAGCGACTTCGTCTGCAATAATCGTTTGGGCATCCAAATTCGTTTTTGCACACCCCTGCATTTAGAAATCACGACGTAGGTCGCTTCTCATCCCGTCGTTCTTGCCAGTTAATTTTAAAAGATAGACATATAGTGTCGCGTACTGTTTTTTAGATCATTTAAAGAGGAATCATTCTTTGGTACATATTTTTTGGGTATCTTGAACCGTTTTTGCAGCGTACACCTGGGAAACCCATATTGATGAATTTTTTTCTCTTATATCGGGTTCTTATACGGGTTCGAATTGAAAAAATAATTTTTCAATTCGAACCCGTAGTTCTTGAGATTAGCGCGTTCAAACATAATAAACTAGCTCATCCGGCAAACGTTGTTTTATTATTTGCAAGATCAATATTATTATATTGATATAACTCTAACAAATAGTTCGTGATAATGCATTAATTTCGACCAAATTTGATTACCGTAAAAACGGTTCCTGCGAGTTAATCTTAAACATTTAACTATATTGTCGCGTTTAATAATCTTTGCCTGGCTTGAAAGGTTATATAGCCTTCCACAAATAATGCTTTAACCAAAACAAATATATTTTTTTAATTCGAACCTCCAGTTCCTGAGATTTGCGCGTTTAAACAAGCTTTAGCTTTATAAGATCAGTATGAATACGTCCGGAATTTATACAAAATTCCAAAGCCAAAATAGGGCGACAGCGCATTTTGGTGTGTGTGTTTATATAACCAAATAATTCCTTCAGCTCTGTTATCCTCTGTAATAAAAGAAATACGACAATGTGTAACGTACCTTTTACGCCCATATGGCTTGACGGATTTGAAAAATATTTCATCCTATTAGAACCAACTATTTAAATCTAAACTAATCAACAACAACTATTTTCTGAAACAGAATCAATCAGAGATACATACAAAACTGTCTCTTCCTCTTGCTATACAAAGAAATTTTTTTTTAAACTTGCATTATATAGCTATATATTATGTAAGTTGTATATAACATTTAGTTTCTATTCGTATGTTTGCCCAATACGAGCTATGAAACCTAGTTGTATGTGTCTAATCGTTAATTAGTTTATAATTATAATAAAATATAGATTACAAAGTTAGCGAATCTATCGAAGGCAAAAGTTAATAATATAAAAGCAGTGTACTCACGTTGTGACTGAAATTAAATACAAAAACTGTTAAGGCAGTGAATAAAATGGCATAATATTTCTTAGAATCCATCTAACAAAGAATGTGAAACACGTTTAAGTTTATTGAGTTCAAGATAGCAGTGAAAAACTTGGCATAACTGATTGGAAAAGTTTCAAATAGCGTCGCGGAGTCACTGGCGTCTTGGCGCTAGTTTACTACGAACGAAGCTAGATTATTAAACTGTATTTTTTCTATTTTATCTAGATAGACTTGAACTGTACTGATCTACAGTCGCACAATTGTGTCCGTATTAAAAACATTACTTAGTATAATACAATTTAACAAATTCATGAGGATGACATGGACATAATATATCATTTATGGGTTTCTATCTATTCTTTCACTAACATACATATATACTGATATATAAAGCCAATGAATTTGTTTGATGAACGCACTAATCTCAGAAACTACGGGTTCGACATTATATCGTCCATCTTTTAAGATTAACTTGAAATAACGACGGGTCCCGAACGACGGGTCGCGAGCAACGGGACGTAACCGATGTCCTGGGCAGCTTAAATTTATAAAGATGTAGAGGTTTGCAACAGCAAATTTAGATGCCCAACTATGCTACGCGGACGAAGTCGCTGACACAGCTAGTTTTTAATATACAAATATGATTTCAACAATAATCGTGTTTGAAGCAATACATAATTACCTAACAATTATTCTGTACAATTAGTCAAAATGTCCTAATGAACTAGACACTAATTATAATTCAGTATAAGCTGATTTATTGTCCAAATACCCAATATTTGTTTGGAACAATAAAATGTTGCTCTGAATAAGTCTACTTTCACATTTAATAAGCCTTTATAACTCAAGGAAATAGACTCTTTTATCATCATATACTGTCTATAGTTTACGCGAGTAGTACACATTTAAATAAAACAATTTAACGGTTTAAAACGCGATAATATATTAGTTAAACTTATTTGAAAATAACGGTCAGTCTCCCCGTGACCACGGCTGCTGCAAAGCATCCGAAACGTCGGGCCGAAGTTAAAAATCATTTTCAAATAAGTTTAACTAATATATCGCGTTTTAAACCGTTAAAGTGTTTTATTTAAACATCATCATCATTTTAATAGTACTGCTGGGACTAACTATGACTTAATTCATTTCGTATCGCGAATCATCCACAGATGAAAAATTCGCTAAGTTTATTTGGCAGTCTGTGGATATCTAAATGTCAAAAGCCCAAATAAATTGACAGCACGTCTCGTTTATATGTATAGCTTTGTCAGCGATTTCGTCCGCTTAGATTAGTAATTTTAGGCAAATTTGTTTTTGAAAATACTTGAAAATAATAAATTTAAGTTATTACCCACGACGTCGGACGCGTCCCGTCGTTCTTGCAAGTTCATTGATACAATTAAAAGACATATAGTGTTGTAGACATTTTTGTTGGATCATTAAGAGAGGAATCATACTTTCTTACATATTTTTTGGGTGCCTTGAACCGTTTCCGCAGCGAACGCATCAGATACCTAAAATATTAATAATTTCCCCATTTTTTTTCACAGTTCTCGCTGTTTCTTCGCTCCTATTAGTCCCAGCGCGACGTTTTATAGCCTATAGCCTTCCTCGATAATTGCTCTAACCAAAACAAAAATATTTTTTAAATTCGAAACCCGTAGTTCCTGAGATCAGCCCGCCAAACAAACAAACAAGCAAGCTCTTCAGCTTTATATATTAGTATAGATGAGGTATTTTAACTTCAGTCACGTGATCCACGCTGGTCTGTCTTTCCATTACATATAAAAAAGTTACAAGATCCCATTCCGGGCCACTAATTCCTCCCAGACGGAGTGGCTGTACATTCATTAGAGCACCACACTTGGAGTAATGTAATTTTTTCATGTAAACGTGTCAAGAGGACTGGCAGCACGCCAGCCAGAGAGTGCTAATTAGACGGTTAACGTTTTGTGGGACAAAGCGAAAACTGTTTAACGCGACTTAATGAAACTATTCTGCATTTTTAGCAGAGAAAAAATTCTGTATACATTTAATTAACACATGGAAATCAAATCGTATAAGTATTATCTGTAGTTTACTCTAGTATTAGTACGAACAACTTTGAAGGGAGGGTGTTCCTACTTACTAATGCCTTAATAATATTTATCTTTGAATAATCTATATCTATACTAATATTATAAATGCGAAAGTAACTCTGTCTGTGCGGCTTTAACTCCGAAACTACTGAACTGATTCAAATGAAATTTGGTACACAGATATTTTAGAGAAAGAACATAGGCTCTTTAATGCCGAAAAAGAGTTGATAGGGGTTGAAAAGGGGGAAGAAAGTTTCTATGGAAATTCGTGGTTTTTGAAGCTAGAACAATGACTTTCTTCTTTGGCTTTTTAGGAATAGGAGTGGGAGTGGGAGTGAGTGTAGGAATGAGAGTGGGAGTTAGAGTATTAGTGATGTGAGGTGATAGTGTTGCGGCAAAGTAGGACTTACAACATAGATTGGCTGCCTTAAATACGGCCTTACATACATTAATAAACAGGCTAAATAATTAAAAATTGCACCGCGGACGAAGTCGCGGTAATAGTGACTTGGGGACATAGGACACAGCTAGTACCGAATATACATAATACCAGCTCGTTGAAAACAAGATTTAGTTAAAAGATTAAACATAGAAGTCATATTAAGGAAATCAACGTTTTTTTATTTATTAAAAAATAACTAAAAATTGTGAAAATAAGCAAATAGTAATAGAAAAAATAACAATACGATTAAGCTTGATAAAGAATAATTAGATATAGTAGTAATACGTAAACAATAATTCATTAAATTACTGTACTTATATACATGTCTTTATTTAAATAAAACACTTCAACGGTTTAAAACGCGATATATTAGTTAAACTTATTTGGAAATGATTTTTAACTTCGGCCCGATGCTTTGCAGCATCCGAAACGTCGCGACATGTTATATATATTAGTTAAATAGATATATTAGTTAAATCGACGCGTCGATTTAACTAATATATCCCGTTTTAAACCGTTAAAGTGTTTTATTTAAATGTGTACTACTCGCGTAAACTATAGACAGTATTTACATGGCTTTATCACATTTGTCTACGTTTTGCTGGTTGAATGGTTAAACGCATTGTCTAGCATTGCGCTAAGAGCTAGAGGTACCGTCTTCAAATACCGAGAAAACAATAAAATTTCCAATAAATAGAATATCTATATGTATAATTGTATTTTTGGGCCATTTCCGTAGCATGTCTGAATTTTACGCGAGTAATACATATTTATATACAACATTTGAACGGTTTAAAACGCGGAGAGACTCCTCGTGACCTCGGGCTTTTGCAAAGCATCCGAAACATCGGGCCGTAGTTAAAATAATTTTCAAATGTAACTAATAAATATCGCGTTTTAATCCGTTAAAGTGTTTCATTAAATGCAAAAAGGCGACAAGTATATTAAAGATTTTGAAGACTACTTGGACATCGAAAAAACTTACTCTTGTTTACCCTTGTATTTATTTATTACTTTATTTTGTAGTTTCTCAGTTTTAGGAACAAAGAACGTCCAAGGGTTGATTTAATAAGAAATCTACTAAGTTACAACACATAACATCCCTAAATATACAGCCGTTTATTACAAAAACTCGTTCAAAAAGGTTATCGTTATTTACACCAGCCCACTATTGAAAATGTCGACCAGCTGGTATTAAGAATCTCGAGTGGTCTTTCAAATCCACAATAGGTGCTTAAAAACCGATTCTCAACGCCTAAATACAATACTTCTTGGCACATATTCGATTTTGCAAATGAAATATTCGAAACGGTTTAAAAAGTTTCCAGCGAGAATAGGTTCTTTGTTAGATTTTTTCTACGTTTAGTGAGTTAAGCGAGTGTTTTTTATTCGAATTTATTGTGCGGTCGTATAGGTCCCTACAGGGTATATAACTTGGCCCACATTTTATATGGTTCACGCTGGTGGCTGTATGAAGCGTGAACACACACACACAAAAACAAAATGTACAAAAATACAAAAAGACGGGTTTTTGTAGCTGTGGCTGGTAGATTAGAAATGCAAATATTTACTAAAACCAATAACGTAAACGAAGGCATCTTTGATTGATATTGACACGACTTTTGAATGTGATTATACCAATAAGGTGTTGTGGAATTAGAATGATTGTTGTTTTGATATATCATCTGTTTGTTACTTTAATTAAATAAGACACCGATTTGAATATTGATTAATATTTGAAACTTACCTATAGGAACACGTAAACCTAGATTTTAATGTAATAAAAAAAAATTATTATAAGTTTTCATTGGAAAATAACAATTTACTATATAATAATTTCTAATCCAGTAAAAAGCTTGTTTTGTTTAATTATAATCTCTATCTGTCTAAAATAAATACCAATTCTTTTCTCGTTTTCCCAGCTGTACCAAGGCTGAGAATAATAGCAGGTATCTCTACCGTTAAACTGCGAAGGTTATTTTAATTGAAAATGAGAGTCTCTTTTTAAAAACAGAGAAATAAGTACGAACTTTTGTTATTCTTTGTTGGCTTCTTTATGTTTCATACGCAAACGTGTGTGGCCTCAAGGTATTAATTTCTTACTATATTCAAGCAACATATCATCCAAATACATCGATATAAGAACAAGTATGGTTTGATATGATGTAAACACTTCAAAACAATAAACTCTCTATAACTAGATGAGATTTTAATTTTATTTTACTTATTTGGTTTACTTAAATATGGCTATTTAAAGAACATCCAGGTTTTTTAACCGACTTCACAAGAGTGAGTCTCTAGTAATTGTTTGTGAGTTTTGTTTGATACTTTTTACTTTTTTATATTGTATACTTCTTTTGTTTCACTTACCTTTCATTTTGTCATAAGCTTTTCTTCTTTCAACTTTCGTTACCTAGACGAGATCGCTCGTTAGCGATAAGGCCGCCTATTACACTCCATATTTTTAATATAGATGTTTCGTTTTTATTTTATCCTGTTTTTATACCATAAAGTAATAAGTAAGTATAAGATCTAGTTTACATCGTTTGTCATCCAAGTTTCACAAGATAAAGCGAACTTCAACCAGAACTAAACGTAATAATTAATTTTCCCTTTGAACTGTATACTGGTGTCAGCAAATGCTCAAAGATGATATGTCTAAACAATTCCTCACATGTTACAAAGTCGTATCCCATAGTACCCTTGTGTAGCTTAAGTGACGTCTTAAGAGCAGATTACCTACTGTAGATAGATTGTATTTCTCTAGATTACTGTTCATTTTAATCTGATGCTCCATGTTTACTCCATGTCATAAGCTATAAGTGATACTGGCTGATCCGGCAAACGTTTTGCTGTATGCAAGTTTTATGTTATGTTGATACAAATGTAACAGGTAATTGGGTAATAATGCATTAATTTCGACCTAAAGTGAATACTGTAAAGACTGTTCTTGTTAGTTTATCTTCAATTATATATATTATAATTATAATATATAAGCTACAGGAGGGGATCGACATTTTTACGTGCAGCTTGGGTGAATTGACATAAACATCACTCTATGAAATATGTATATAATAAGTCTATCGCAATGGATTTTTTTTTCTCTAAACATTATACACATATGTAGAAAATGTGAAACATATTCTACATATGTGTTTAATGAAATAAATAAATAAAAATATTGTCGTGGACATTATTATAGATAATTTAATAAATAATAATTCTTCTGTGCTTATTTTTTGCCACATTTTATAACGTTTCTACCCAGTTTCTTCCAGCGTTATTTATTATATAGATTTAAGCTTTCCTCGAAAAATAGATGACTATATGAGGCCGAGGTTTTGATTCTGACAGGGAACTTTTTTAAATTTATTAGATGAAAGTAAAATTTATGCGACTGCGAACAGTATTATTAATTGTTTTGAAAATTTATTTATTTATACTTATTGTAGAATAAATAATTTTAATGACAAAAAATGTATTTTTTATGCACCACTAAAGATTGCTACTAACTCTTTTATTAGTTATTTATTTTTATGTTAGATGGGTTGATTTTTAGATGAAAAAAAAATTATTGGAATACATATTCACCAAGCCTGCAGTAAAGCACCCAAAACACCGAGTCGTAGTCAACAGAGCAATTAAAGCGTTTTAAACCGTTGAAAGTTAAAATTTTGCATGGAGGTCATGTTAATACTTCCACGTTTAGATAAGGAGAGTACCTACGGTGTTCCTACTTCAAATCATCAAACCTTATCAAAATCGATTCATCCGTTTGGGCGTAAAAGAAGACCTCTACTTTGAAACCTTCAAAACAGCGTATTTCGTAGGTAGCAACCCCAAACTTACCTTAGAGTCTGATTAAATAATAATAATAAACTCTTTATTGCACAAACATAGACATAAGAACATATTTTGTTATATTAAAATTAATTAATATAACAAAATTTACCTCAAAAATAATTATAACACCGTATACATTAAAATTTTTGATATTACATATTGTGGTTAATTTGCTCGAAGCATTTATGTCCATGACAATAATAGCACTGACCCAATTAAACTGTGTCATTAAATTTAAAATCATTACATAATTAATACGATTATTATAACATTCTGGCGATCAGGAACATATTGTGAAAAAAATAGAAGCAACAGTGTTAATATAACCTGAAGAGTTTGTTTGTAACGCTAATCTTACGAACTACTGGTTCGAATTGATCGTCTTGTGTTGGTTAGATCATTTATCGAGGAAGGTTTTATACTAAATCATCACACTGGGACCAATAAGAGCGAATTAACTGTGGGAGATATGGAAGAAAAGGGGAAAATATCTTTGAGGGTTTCCGATGCAAACACGGATCAAGATACTCAAAAAATATAAATAAAGAATTTCTTAAATTATTAAAAAAAATTATCCGTGGTACTTTATGTGTATTTTTAAGATTAACTTGCAAGAACGACGGGACGCGACTGACGTCGGGGGTAACAGCTTCAAGGATGAAGAGAAGTTATAAAAACAAATCTGACACAGCTAGTATTTGGATTGAAGTTATAACCTTGTAATTACCGACAATAAAAGGGTAGTTGGTACCTTGTAATTTCTGGTAAGAATGCGTTGATTTTGATAAAATATAATCGGAAATCTATAGATTGAAGACCAGACGCAACTCGTTTGTAGTTTACGCGAGTAAGTTTATTTCAAACACTAACGGTAGTATCCCGTGACCACAGCTGGTCCAAGAAATCCAAAATGTTGGTTCGTAGTTATATTAATTAAACTAATATTTTCGCTTTTGAAACCGTTATTTTTCTTTTATTTAACACATATTTATCCGAAATGCACCACCAAATTCAACTCATGTATTGGCTTAGTGGCGAAAGACCAATCGCCATCATCATCACTCTCGCATCATCCGTATTAATTATGAAAAAGCCGTCCAGTTTAATCTCGTCTCGGTTTCAGACAGGAGCTTCTCATAGAGACAGAGCTTTACATGGAGGTAGGTGAATACTCACCAACCTCCATGCTTGTCTATCTTCCTTTATTATAAAATCCTCTTTCTTACTGCGATATCCCCAAACACACTGTGGTCCAAAGAATAGCAAACCGATATCTCTATTACACTTCAGTGGCAGCGGAACATTTACATAATAATTCTGTTCCCGCAGCTGTTCCGAGCTCCTTGTAATCGATTTTACGAGCGCGAGATATCCCTACTTGAATCGCATTTAAATGTTCTAGATCTTGCGGCTTAGTTTTTAGATATTTGAATTTGGAATTGGAGCAAGGAGGTCCGAAAAACAAACTGTTTAATCTATACTTATATTATAAAGCTGAAGAGTTTGTTTGAACGCACTGATTTCAGGAACAATTGGTTCGAATTGAAAAATATTAATACAGATTTGTTTGTGAATAATTAGTGTAAACGCAAGTAGTAACTTATTGCTGAAGGGCGCCTGTCGCACTTGTTTTTATTTTATATGTACATAGTAAATTAATATTTTAGTTGTAATTATTTTGATATTATGTTTGTAAATTTCTTGTGTTGTTTTCTATTCTATTATACTAAGTGGTGCGAGCTACAGACAACATGTTGAATTACCACCTAAGTTCGAGTAAAATTAATGTTTGAAGTGAGTTGCATGTGAAGTGGTTGTAAACAACTTGAAAATATTATTCCTTTATTAAGTAGTGCCAAAGACTTCTGTGCCGGTCCAAATTAATCTAGGTTTCTATTCGTAGCGCATCACCATGTGCCCACAGCGGTGAGCACATGGTGATGCGCTGGTAGTGGCAGCAGAAGAAATTTAAATATTGAAAGTTTATAATTTTTGAAATGTTGGAAAATAATTTTGCGCGAATTGCTTTAATTATCAGTACAAAGGTATAATCACTTGTGTTGAAAAATACAATATTCATTTATTGCTCTATCGTACAATTATGTCTTTTTAATTTATATTACATTGAATTTTAGTTATTTTGTTTGATGAATATTGGATCAGGTCCGTCTTGATGCGAATTAAAAAAATGTTTACCCATTACAAATAGTACAATAATGCGAAATAAGTTTAAACTTCAAAGAAAGCATTTCCCGGGCGACCGCAGTTTCCGTGCTTTGTTCTGAACCATAAAAAAAAGAATAATATTAATGTTTTCAAAAGCAGGAATGACTTACATTCTCTTAATTAAGTTATCTGAAAATTAATATTGTTATAGCAAACATAGCAAGGCTTCATTAAAATTTAATTAAATGCCAGATTTTTATTATGATAACGACTCTCTTTCTTTTTTATTATTCTTTATTACTGGGGAGATACGAAAAAAAATAATTAAATAATTTGTAAATCTTACTAATACAACTTAGGAGTTTGTATGTTTGAACTAATCTCAAGATCTACTGGTTCGAATTGAAAAAAAAATTGTGTTGTCTAGACTATTTATCGCGGAAGGTTATAAGACACGCTGTGATTAAAAGGAGCAAAGAAACACAGGCAATGTGAAAAAAAACGGGGAAAATGGATTCTATTATAAATATTATTATATCTTTGTGGATTTCCAATGCATACGCTGCGAAAACGGTTCCAGACACCCAAAACATTTGTATAATTACATGATTCCTCTTGAAATTATCTAAAAATATGTCCGCGACAGTATATGTCCATCTTATAAGATTAATTTGCAATATTAAAGTTATGTAGATGAGAAGGTTTGCAACAAGAAGTTTTGATGCCCAAAATAACTATTTTATATGCGGACGAAGTTGCTGGCTCAGTTAGTAAGTTTATATTTCGCTTTTAAAACCGTTAAGTGTTTCATTTAAATGTGTACTACTCGCGTAAACTTCATATTAATTTAGATTACTGATTGAATTTAATTTAATGACTTAAATATAATTTAATTTTAAAAGTCTAACGTTGCGTGATTTAAAAAAACGTATCATAATTAAACTTGAAATAACTATTCATTTGAGTTTGAAACTTCGGTGCAGTAATTAGTGATAGATGATTCAATGGATATGGAAAAAAATAATTCACAGATCTCGTTAAAAAACTAATTCAATTTGTAAGCAACGAAATATACCTACATCCCATTACCCGCCGAGTTACGAGTTCAATATTTCCATTTCAATTTCGAAAGTGCCGGTTTTAATTAAAATATCAACTGAATTATGCATTTGTGTAACGAACGACCAATTTATATAAAAAAAATATTGTATTTGAGTGCGTTTGTTTGAAATATATCTATACCACACTGACGTTACTATGACTCAAAAGTTTAAACGCAATAGTGTTAAAAGTGTTAGGTTCTGATCTTACAAAAGAACACTTCCGTTTTAGCTTGATTTAAGAGCACTGTCTGTAGTTTACGTGAGTAGTACACATTTGAATAAATCAATTTTAACTTCGGGCCATAGTTAAAATAAACGTCATATGTATTTAAAAATTTACAAAATTATATAAAAGCAAATAATACAATTTTACGATATATTAAACGGTATAACCTGTTAAAAGTTCCCCCGTGCCCCCTGTGTTAGATTTTAATAGAAAGAAACCTAAAATATAGTTATAGGCATTGGTTTTTATGGTATTTTAGGGATATTATGTAAAAAACAAGAAGATATACTGTCAAAGGCTATTCTATTTCGTAAACAAGATATATTTCAGCAAAGTATTCCCCATAATAACAGCAACATATTTATTGTATATGTTTATGTATATACAAACGTCTGGGAATTTAACAAATAATGGTACCCCAATTATATATACATTTTATAGATATTTATCTATGTATAACACAAGGTTACGATACTTAATTGACATATATTGATGCCAATTCAATATAATAAAAAAGTATATATGTATACCTATTTATTACAATGTAATAATGTACATCATACCTGGACCCTCCAACGTTCCAAACAACGTTCAACCAACGTTCCAAAATACGTTAAACAAGAGATGTTTCTGGTCCAAACAACGTTCACCGTACATTTTCTCAAAAGCAACTGCCTACCCGCTTTACAACGCACCCCCTTTTACAACAATCCACAAACAACCGACCAAGTGTTAGACGGACGTCATCGAATATTACGAACATTATTTTAAACATTTTGTAAACTACCCACATTGAAACACCACAAAAATAATGATTAATACCGGCCATACTGACATGTGATTTGTTCTCAAAGCACTTAGATACCAACAAATAGAATTGTTGGTTATAATTTGAATCGGTTATCACAAAAAATATTATTAATACTAAGTTTAATTATATATAGAAAATAATTCAAATAATCTGTTACTTGCTACAAAGCTGCAAAATGTTAGACCGTAGTAAAAATACATGGTAAATAAGTTAACTAATATACTTCGCGTTTTAAATCGTTAAAAGTGTGTAGAAACACGATTAAACCTTACGGCTTTTTCATCTGTAGACCTGGTGGAACCTGACCCAGAATCTCTATATACCCATCATCCATTTAATATCCAGGTTACCAGACGTTATCCAACATGTTTTAGAAGAATAATAAATCGATAAAAATATTCGACCCAGTGGGGATCAAACACACGACCTATTGATTAGCCATACATTAGCCATAGCGTGCCAAACCCAGAACCAATAAAATTTCTCGTAGAGTCAGGAAACATAAACCTCTGGTTCCCAATAATAATTATTGGCTGTTCACGAACACATCTCAAGTATATCAATCAATGTTCTATTATGGGAATATCCATTACAAATGAAACATCTTGACCTAAATGAGAGAAATAATTGATATCCTTTCTCTGATACAATGGATATTCTGTGATAACTGTAATTAAGCCCTCATCTACGTATAGGGTTTGGTTGGGTAGGATTACAAATTCGAACACTTCCGGTATTCGAATTAAATGGAGTTTAAACAATTTATTACTTTCCCTTTCCACGGAAGTCAATCGAGCTTCTTTTGTGATCTGTCAAAATAATTTGACATTTGTATGTTTTAACGAGTTTTGGAAAGATAGCGGCTCGTTGGTGTAAAGGTCGTGGGTTCGATCACCACCGGGTTCAACGACTTTGTCTGAATATCTGGCAATTTAATGGAACGTTAATTTTTCTTACGACTTGTCTGTCGAATTCCAAAGCGAAATAATTCAGTGGCTCATCTCTTGAATGGGTAGGCTAGGGTAATATACCAACCATCAAGTAACGTGCTGCCTTTCCTCCTCTAACATAAAAAAGAACCACCGTAATTTCCACAATATAAAAAACACGACCGCCTTGACAAATGGTTAAAAGTGTTAGCGTTGTGAAAGTTCCTAGGTTCCTAGGCTAGGATTCCTGGGGAAACAATAGATTGTTTCGGTCGGGCAGGGCACAGAAGTCTGAACAAATAGTTCCTGTAAATAAACCGATCAATGAAACTGTCAAACTAATCATTAAATTTCCGCCTTTCCATAATTGATCTGTGCTCGTATTACATACTTACTGTATTACTTATAAGATACATACTCTGTGATGTCTCTATTATAGAATAAATACTCTATGAGTTTATGGTACAACGAGTGTAATTATTTACTTTATTTCCTTTAATTAATATTATAGTCATCAGAAACGGACCCAGAAATGTGTTCGCCCCGCACTCCACAGTGAGAAACGAGACCTCACGTTAGAGAAAAGAATCAACTTTATTTTATAGCAAATTTCTGTTCTCATCGTGATTTGAAAAATAAAATTGTTTATTTTTAAATCGAGTTTAAAAAAAAATACATTATAAAATTACATTAAATTTATAACATTGTCTTTCCGGCTGTTCGGCAAGTGCAAGAAGAGCCCGAAAGACAATGATATGCTGAACGACGGCCGTGAAAGCCTTACACAATACATTAAATGTGTATTAATAAAATCCAAAATTTCGTTGTTAAGTATAAAACGTTTTACATTGAACACAAAAAATAGTTTATTATTAAAATACAATCGATACAACTTTACTTAAATATAGTTTTCATTTTATATTTAGTCAACAAAGTTTATTTGTTAAGTTATATCAAATTAATTTGGTAAACGCCAATTTCGTTTAACTTTTCGTTTAAAACTTCTTAAGTCAATTATATTCCATATTCAAGAAATGGATCGAGCCGCGCTGCGTGACTCCGTCAAAGTAATTTGGCTTATTTTTCAATTTTGTAAACTCACTCAATAATTATAATAATTAGTTCAATAAAGAAGCAATATTAATTGTGTGATGTTTTATAATATTCAAAAATAGAGTATGGCTAATTATTAAAAGTCTTTGTTGTTTGTATACCTATCATATATCATAGATCATTGGGTCTGAGTTCAACATTTACTAAATTTGAAAATTTATTATTTTTTACATTTAAATAAAACACTTTAACGGCTTAAAACGCGATATATTTAATTAAACTTATTTGAAAATGGTTTTTAACTTCGGCCCGACGTTTCGGATGCTTTGCACAGCCGTGGTCACGGGGAGACAAAAGTTAAAGTGTTTTATTTAAATGTCGCTACTCGCGTAAACTATAACATATCTATTTTTTACATGATATTGCACATGAAGGCACTATATAATTTAAAGATCGAATATAAATTGAAAAAAATTTAATACGTAAGTGTTAAGGTTTAAATTACATTGCGCGAGAGGTGCATGTATCAATAAGTTGAAAGAATTCGACGATGAGGTGTAGGACTCGGTAGCTCAATTGATAGAGCAACAGCACGTAACGCTGACGATGCCGGTTCAAGTCCTGCCCAAATCGAAAATTATTTTTAATTTATTTTCGATCTTTAAATTAAGTTACTAATTTTACTAAAACATGCTGGACTTTGTCTGGAAATCTCGTCATTAAAAGCAGATATTTAAGGGACTTAACTTAACCATATTGGTATTATAATTTAACATTATAATAATTACTATTTATATAACGATGAATAAATAAAATATAGAGGTGATTCTTAGTGAAATTATATTTACTCTACAGAAAACTACAAAAATATTATTTTTGACAATTAATGTCTAATAATAGAAGAACCGAAAATGGAATCTTTGGTAGGTATTAGCTGAATCATTTTATTATTTATTAAAATAATCAATATATAATTACGTTTCATATCACAAAAGCCGTGCTCAGTTAATCCAACGGATGCCGGCCGTATACGTTCACGAGTAATCCGAAAATCCCTGATGAGTGGCAGGCCTATAAATAGTTTGCATAACAACGTATGATAGGTATTATGAGCTATTTGAGCCGACCATAAGGGAAATCATTTTTTGTCTCATATCGACAAGACATTTCGAATAAAAAAAAATGTTATGGACCTTTGCACTTAGATTTAGTTTCTACTATCTGCATAATAAAATATGGAAGTAATACAATCTAAATAAAACAATTTAACGGTTTGAAATGCAATATATTAGTTAAACTTATTTGAAAATGATTTTTAACTTCGGCCCGACGTTTCGGATGCTTTGCAGCAGCCGTGGTCACGGGAAGATACGGGGTGACTCAGTTTAACTAATATGTATATCGCGTTTTAAACCGTTAAAGTGTTTTATATAAATGTGTACTACTCGCGTAAACTATAGACAGTAAGTAATAAAATCTAGTAAATTAAATCAATGTACTTTATGTATAGTAGTAGTACTAGCATTTTATATGTGAAACTAGCTGTGCCAGCGACTGCGTCCGCGAGAATCGTTATTTTGGGCATCCGAATTCGTTTTTGCAAACCCCTTCTTATTTATAAGCTTAAGCTGTTACTCACGACGTCGCGACCCTTCGCGTCGTTCTTGCAAGTTAATATTAAAAGATAGACAGATAGCGTCATTGTTTTTTTAGATCATTTAAAGAGGAATCATTCTTTCGTATATATTTTTTGGGTATCTTGAACCGTATTTGCAGCGTACGCCTCGGAAACCAATATTGATGAATAATTTTTCAAGTTTTTTTCACATTTCTCGCTGTAACTTCGCTTGTATTAGTCGCAGGGCGACGATTTTAAGCCTATAGACTTAAACACTAAAATATTTTTTTTCATTCGAACGCAGTTCCTGAGATTAGCGTGTTCAAACAAACACAATCTTCAGCTTTATATATTAGTATAATTGGGCATTTTTCTGAGCCTTCGTCAGTGGGTAAGATAGCCAGGGCCACTGATATAAGAAGCCCAATAATTGTTTATGTATTCAGTACAAAGGAATTTAATATAAGGAGCATTGTGGCATTTCTTTTGTATATTGTGATGTGTACAGTATAGAATTCTTATGAGTAAATTGTATTACTTTTGTATATAAAAAGATTCTTACTCAAGGCACAACGAAACGAGGACCTACATCTAACTAACTTCATAGATAACTTTCTACCATATTTTGAAATATTTTGCCTTGAGCTTTTTAAAAATATGTTAAATAATGTTTTATCCCATCTAAAATATGTTAAATAATTTTATAATTATTTAGTTCCTAGAACTGCTTTTATTTGTAAAATATACGAGTTAACTCATTTTTAATTCATTTAAAATACGGCCCGACATTTTGGATGCTTGACAGCAGTCCTCGGTCACGGGGGAGTAAAGTAATCGTAGTTTAATCTATACTAATATATAATTTCGTCACCCGCATAAGATAGATATTAAATGCGAAGTTTAATTAATGCACACGATTAAAAAGTTATATTCAAATGCTTTATCTCACTCACTCAAATGTAATTAAGTGTAGGATAACACGAGATAGCAAATAAGTAATAATTTTTATACCTTACTATGTGTGGTCTTATTAATAGACCCTCGAATTCATTTACACATTACAGCATAAAGCTCGTTGTACACTGAGAAACAGAGAGAGAGAGAGTTACTTATTCTGGTGGATAATAGTGTATACTGTCTGTAGTTTACGCGAGTTGTACACATTTAAATAAAACACTTTAACGGTTTAAAACGCGATATATTAGTTAAACTTATTTGAAAATTATTTTTATTCGCGCCCTTTCAGATGCTTCGGGGTCACGAACCACCGTTGACAGATGAAAAAGCCGTCAAGCTTAATCGCGTTTCGGTTTCAGTCTGTGGATTTCCGAATATCCAAAGACAAAATAGATCGATAGCACATCTTAATTAGGCGTTATAAGGCTGACGTGCTTCACCTACCTTCAAATGGACCCCATGCCACGTCCTCCATTAAAAAATACCATATGTGCATTTTTAGTCATCAAATGTGTAGGTACCTTTATAACCTACTTTAATTATGATGATGAAGAAAGATGATTTCTTTATCCACACTTTTAAAGACACTTGAGAATGTAAATTGAATTCTTTATGCTCTTGGTCTGATGAAGAGCTTTTCCATAAGAGTGAGATATTTTTTTTAATTGAGATTTTATTTTAAATTGTTGTACCATATCTTATGATGGGAAAGTCGCGAACTGTTTTCTAGACTATTTACACAAGAATCAATCTTTCATACATATGTTTTGGGTATCTTAAACAGTTTTCACAGCGTACGTACAACGGAAACTCGCAAGAATGAATAATTTTCCCCATTTTTTCTACATTTCCCGCTGTTTCTCTTATTAGTCGCATCGCGATATTTTATAGTCTTTCTCAATAAATGCTCTAACGCACACAAAACGATAAAAGAAAATTATTTTTAATTAGAACCAGTAGTTCCCGAGATTAGCGCCTTCAATACATACAAACAAACTCTTCAGCTTTACATATTACTATATTCACCAGTCACAAAATCCTCGTTAACCGATAAAGAGAGCAACAAAAATTCGAAGTTCTTATAAATTCCCATATAAATATCGAGGGACCTGTCTACCTGTCTTTGTGTCTCCAAAACGATGCAAATATACATTTAAAACGAGTTCGATTCAGCAAACGAGCGACATTTGTTTGCTTGAAAATAAAAGATTATCAGGCAGCGTAGATATTTTTTGATTCCTGTTTTAAGATAATGTTTTGAGTCAATTATTGATCTTCAATATAGATATAGTTATATATATTTTACATATCGTCGTCTTAGTCCCCTATGCATATAAAGCTATAATAATTACGGATTAAACACTCCACTACAACACATTAGACATCTTTATAGCAGTGTTTTTAAAATACATAATACAATAGACGGTTTTCTCAAAATTTCATAAATTTCAAAAATCTTAAATAATTTTGTCTGTTCATAACATTGTTTCATTTCGTATTTACTTCCATATATTTATATTTATAAATCCCGTAGGGCATAGGGCGAACACATTATTGTGTCCGTTTCAATGATCGGATTTATTTACAGGCCAACCGAAACAATTTACTGTTTCCCCCGAATTCGAACCCAGGACCTCTGTTTTTAGTTGCTTTTATGTTGTATTAAGTTGGTAAGAAATAAAATAATTACTTAAAAGTGCTTTAACATTAATACAATATACCGACAACATATTATAATATCCTTTATATTTTAAACAATGAATTGTTCGTTAATAAATCGTAATTTGCGTCACTTCGCAAAAGACATCCTTCATCCAGGAGCTCTGGTCCTAATTCTGGTCCCAAGACGGTTGAAATATTCCACGTATTCGGGAACAATATTCTATTACATAAGAACCTGTTAATTCATATTTTTCAATCATTTGATTACAATCAAATGGGAGCACAGTTTTGTCCAGACTGACTGAATATCTGATAAACATTTTACGATTTAATAATAAATATTTTTCGATTTATTAAAATAATTAAAAGCTATGACTACCAAACTATTATTTTATCAGAAGAGACTTTATGTATATGTACCAGGATAGAATTAAATGTAATTAATTCAATAATAATTTGTAAGTTTAACAGGGATGTCCGCATTTAAATAAAACAATTTAACGGTTTAAAACGCGATATATTAGTAAAACTTATGTTAAAATGGATTTTTAACTTCGGCCCGACGTTTTGGATGCTAAATGTGTACTACTCGCGTAAACTATAGACAGGGATGTCCGCGGCAAATGGATCCGTTTTTATGGAAAAAGTTATTATTACGAGCCAAACAAGATTTTTTCTATGTTGTTCATATTCATTTTTAATATACCTTTTAATATTAAATTTACCAAACTAATTTTACTTTTATAGTTTCATATTTAAATAAAACACTAAGGAGGATGGTCTCCCTGACCACGGATGCTGCAATGCATCTGAAACGTCGGGCTGTAGTTAAGAATAATTTTCAAACAAGTTTTACTAAAATATATTGTGTTTTAAACCGTTTAAGTGTATTTATGTATGTGTGTATTGTTTATTTATTACTACCCGCTAATTATAGAAGTATAGTTCATATTGGTTATGGAATTTTTCGTCAAGTATATAAAATATAATGCGATTGAAACCGCGGGCAAATATAGTACGAAAGTATTTAAATGTTTACAAGTAACCCTTTGGAATTATAAAATATCACAAACGGGATTTTTTATGATCTAAAGGGGAAATCAACTTTCATTTCCCGTATGCAAATGTTACCAATTTAAAGAGAAAAACTCACTCCTTCCCAGAAAATAGGGAAAACAAACCATTCGCAGTGAAACCTCGTGGAAAAGCAGCTTGTTATGACATGGTTTTGATTTATAACTCTTTTGAGGAAGTAAAAGTTAGCGAGTTTTCTTTTAAGCGAGGTAACATTCGGTGAAAAAAAGTCGTATCGATTTTTGCCAATAGAATTAAACATCATGTCGCGTTGATATAATATTATTGAGTGTAAAAGATACTTGATTAATTATCAAAAATAATTAAAACGAGGAATAAAATATAATTAAGCTTAACTCTAATATATTTAGCGTTTCAAACCGTTAAAATTTATTCTGTTCAATTAACAATTGTTCACTTCACAATATGTTAGGATATAATGATAAATATTGTTTTGTTTCGACGTCAGACATGTGTGTATATAATGCAAGTTGCAATTTAGTTAAACTCGGCACAGTTTCCCGTATTACAGTATGAAGCGCCGTCACTCTTGTAACAGTTGATCTATTGGAATTATGTATTCTGTGGCATTTACTAACGAGATCGTATCGACATTTAATTATCATTGGAGTAAGAAGCCGCCACAATTTATGGACCGATGCGTAATTGAGAAGAGTTGCCCGCGGCCACTATTAAATTGTAAAATATTTTAAAATAAAACACACACATATGTCTGACATACAAAACGTTATATTATAAGAGATATGAAATCCAATCGAATGCTAATTGCAGCTTATAAGTGCAAATATTTTTGACCGCTACAGAAACAAACATACTATTTATATAATACACTAGCTGTGCCCGAGACTTCGTCCGCGTGGATTAGTGACTTGGGGTAGAAGAACATTTTTAAGGGCTATTTATGAATTTATGTAAGAGCATTTAAAGCAGCCAAACTGTGTTGCAAGTGCTACTTTGCCGCAACACTCTCACCTTACATCACTCCCACTCCCACCCCCACCCCACTCCAACTCCCACTCCCACTCCTATTCGCAAAAAGCCAAAGAAGAAGGTTTCATTGTTCTAGCTTCAAAAACCACTAATTTCCATACACACTTTCCTTCGTCCTTTCTCAGGCTCTAAAATAACTGTGTACTAAATTTGTTCTCAGTTCAGTAGTTTCGGAGTTCAAGCTGGACAGACAGACAGGCAGAGTTACTTTCGCATTTATAACATTAGTATAGATTAGCTACGTCAACAACTACGTCCGCGTAGAATAGCTAGCAAATCTCTTCAACTAAATAAATTTAAGTTACCTACGATGTCATCCGCGTCCCGTCGTTCGTGCAAGTGAATCTTAAAGATAGACATGTACTGTCGCGAATATTTATTTAGATTATTTAATGAACAATCATTCTTCCATACATATTTTTCGTTTCTTTAAGCGACCAATAGAAGCGAAGAATAGAGATTCTTCGCTCCTATTGGTCACATCGCGATGCTATATAAACTAAAGTCTTCTTCGATAGAAACTCTAGCCTACACAAGAAGACTTTTTAAATTCTAACCAGTACTTGTTCCTGAGATTAGCGCAAACAAACAATCGAACTCTTCAGCTTTATGTATTAGTATAGATTATAGATATTTCGTACTGCTTTTAATTTATCTTTTTCATAAATTGCCTACTAGGAACATTTACCTTTTTCATTTCGATTTAACAAAATCTACTCTAGGCTTAATCGATATCTGGAAAACTAATTACAGTACCGGGAATCGTTTTAAACAGTAACTAAAACGAAATGTTCGTCTGCTTAACATACAATGGAATAGATAAAATACGACTATTTTATCTTTAATAATTGAAACTTGGTTGTGAATTATGGCATTTCCATCTATCTATTGATTTCTATACTAATTTTATAAAGCTAAGGAGTTTGTTTGAACGCAATAATCTCAGGAACTACTACCTCTAAATAAAAATATATTTTTGTGTTAGATTAACCATTCTATATTGAGGATGGCTTCAGGCTATATAATAGCACGCTACAAACAACATTGGATATAGTTGTAAATAAAACACTTTTAACGGTTTAAAATACGAAATACAACTTTTTATTTTTTCTAACTACGGTCTGAAGTCTGGAAAGCTTTGAAACAGCAGTGGTCACCGAGGAGACTAAAGATGGAATTGATCTATAACGCAAGGCCATAGTTAAAATAAATTTTCCAACATTTTTCATCTTTTTAATCGACTGTTTTTTTTTAAAAGGTATTTCCTTCCAAAAAATTTTTTCAAATTTTAAAAAAAAAAAAAGGAAAAACCCCCCCTTTAAAAAAAATTTTTTTTTTCTTTTCTTTTTTTTTTTTAATGGGGGGGTTTTTTTTTTTTTTTTTTTTTAAAAATATTTTTTTTTTTTTTCCCCCCCCCCCCCTCCCCCCCCCCCCCCCCCCCCCCTTTTTTTTCCCCTCCCCTGGGGGGGGGGGGGGGTTTTTTTTTTTTTTTTTTTCCGCGGGGGGAAAATTTTTTTTTTTTTTGGGGGGGGGGGGGGGGGGGGGGGGGGGTTCCCCCCCCTTTTTTTTTTTTTTTTTTTTTTTTTTTTTTTTTTTTTTTTTTTTTAAAAAATTTGTTTTTTTTTTTTTTTTTTTTTTTTTTCTTTTTTGGGGGGCCGCCCCCGGGCCCCCCTTTTTTTTTTTTTTTTTTTTTTTTTTTTTTTTTTTTTTTTTTTTATTTCTTTTTTTTTTTTTTTTTTTTTTTTTTTTTTTTTCCCGGGGGGGGGGGGGGGGGGGGCCCCCCCCCCCCCCCCCCTTCCTTTTTTTTTTTTTTGGGGGGGGGGGTTTTTCGGGGGGGGTTTTTTTTTTTTTTTTTTTTTTTTTTTTTTTGGGGGCGCGCCCCCCCCCCCCCCCCCCCCCCCCCCCCCCCCCCCCCGCCGGGGGGGGGTTTTCCCTTTTTTTTTTTTTTTTTTTTTTTTTTTTTTCCCCCCCCCCCCCCCCCCCCCCCCCCCCCCCCCCCTCTGTTTTTTTTTTTTTTTTTTTTTTCCTTTTTTTCCCTTTTTTTTTTTTTTTTTTTTTTTTTTTTTTTTTTTTTTTTTTTTTTTTTTTTTTTTTTTTTTTTTTTTTTTTTTATATATATTTTCTCTCCCCCCTCCCCCTCCCTTTTTTTTTTTTTTTTTTTTTTTCTCTCTTCTTTTTTTCTTTTTCCCCCCCCCCCCCTTTCCCTCCCCCCCCCCCCCCCCCCCTCCCTCCTTTTTTTTTCCCCCCCTCTTTTTTTTTTTTTTTTTTTTTTTTTTTTTTTTTTTTTTTTTTTTTTTTTTTTTTTTTTTTTTTTTTTTTTTTTTTTAACATTTGGTACACACATTTAATTTAGATGACAATACAATATAATAAAATCAATAACATTAGTAATCCAAGATGGCCGCCGATACAAAATGGCGGATTACATATTTTTCCTTAACCCCCTCAATATGGGTATCAAATGAAAGGGCTAGACTAGTAAAACACGGTGATTATGTCAAAGTTCAGATTAAATCAAGTTTTTTTAAGGTGATACTTGTCTTATATTTATCAAATCATCGAATTTCAACCTTGGAATATACCTACGTCAAAAACACCGTTGAAGTCAACGTACGAGATATTTATACAATCTTTTTATTTTCGTGTCTTTGAAGTAGCGTATAAGTAGTTCAGATACGCAATAAAATACGCAAAACATTTTCTACTTCATCGAGCTCGAACTATCTTCTTTATGGGCTTCTATAAAAAGAAATACTATCGTGAGTATCGAACAATATGTATCAATATCATCAATATATTCAAATGCCAACAATAAATGCTTAAGAACGACATTGTTACTAAAGTTCTACTTATTCATTAGACAAACTAGCTGCGTCAGCGACTTCGTCCGCGTGGAATAGTTTGTTATTTGTTCTTCGTAAACCTATAGGTTCATCTTTATAAATTTAAGATGTTACTGACGACATCGGTCGGGTCCCGTCTTCTCGCTAGTTAATCTTAAAAGATAGACATATAGTGTCGCGGACTTTTTTTAGATCATTTAAAGAGGAATTATTCTATCATCTTTTTTTGGTATCTTGAACGATTTTTGCAGCGTACGCATCTAACTCAGAGAGACGAATATTTTCCCCCTTTTTTTCCCCTTTTTTCTTTTTTTTTCCCGCTCCTATTAGTCACAGTGCCAGCCTTCGTCGATAAAGCCTAAAAACATTTTCAATTCGAACTTGTGGTTCCTGAGATTAGCGCGTTGAAACAAACAAACTCTTCAGTTCTATATAATATTAGTATTGTTTGTGCAATAAAGAGTTTATTATTATTAATAATAATAATAATAATAAAACACTTTATTGCACAAACAAATACAATACAAATATAGTAAAACTAAAATAAATATTTACATAAAAGAGTTAGTGCAAAGGCGGCCTTATCGCCTATCGATTTCTTCCAGGCATTTCTAGTAAACTTTTAGTCTAGTCTAGTTTATTAGTATAGATATAATAAAAAGTTTACTAGTAGTGCATTTCTTTGTGTTAAAATAAGTCAGACATATGTTGTCACTTGACAAAAACTGAGGTACTACATAATAGTAGTAGAGGTAGGATACATGATATAGATAACATTTTCCAACCAATAACCTCGTATGACAGTAAGACATATTTATCAATCTTAATGCTTCTTACTCTTATGGTTATCCAAAAAATGTTAAACTACATTCTTGGAGCATGCAACGTTGAGCATCTGTAAAAATCACTCGTAACAGTAAATATCCAAAGCCAAAAATAGGAAGATAGCGCATCTCGTTTAGACGTCATATGGCTGGATAACCTACCATCATGTGGACCCCATGACTGTTTTTCCTCCTCTATCATAAAAATCCCAGCTATGTTATCCTATCAATGATCATTAAATCACGCAAGAACCACAAGACATCGATGCCCTGTCGACCTCAATGAATGCTTCGTGTTCAACCATTATTACGATACATTCACGGACGTTGCACCGATGTAAACACGGATATTTTTAGTTTGAAACAAAAGACGATCCGTAAACATGTCTCACGTGATAACTAACAAACGTTTCCCGTTTTACCCGACGGCGAAGCCATAAGTAAGTAATGGTTTTATACTGGCTGAAGTTCACGCAAGTAGTTTTACAATTAAATAAAACACTTACCATTTTAACTACCGCCCGACGTTTCGAATGCTTTTCAGCAGCCGTGGTGACGGAAAGACTTGACTCCTTAAAACTAATATATTTCGCGTTTTTAAACCGTTAGTGTTTGAAGTCATATATATATTAAAAGCTTTTGTAGTATTTTGCAATTTTAAGGCACAGCACACTTGGTATATGCTTGCTTAATATACTATAACATAATTTGTAGTTTATCTGAGAATATATATCAAATGAAACACTTTTAACGGTTTAAAATGGGGAATATTAGCTTATGTTTATTTTAGCTACGGCCAGCTAGTTTCACCAAATACCAACTACGAAACAGATGGCGCTAGCGTAGCATTTTGACTTTGACATTAGGGACAACCGCCATCTTTAAATTAATATAATATCAATGTGTATATTGTTTGTTATCGTTATAAAGCGGTATATCTTAGTACAATTTTATTCCATAGGGAGAGTTATTTAAACTTTGCCAATATCATGTATTCGCTTCAATGAATTGTTAACAATATTCCGATCATCTTTATGACATCGTAAATCTATGAAAACGGCACACAAGGATATTGCTCCCAGCATAAGTTTAATATTACTTCAAAGTATAGCAATTCGTACGTGGAAATTCGGTGAAAATTTAAATTGCATTTTCAACGGCTTAAAGTATGGTATATATATATCTAGTTTATTTTTTAAGTACTTACAAATAGTGCATACAATGCAAAAAAATGTGTCTAAATAAAACACTTTTAGAAGTTATTTTTGTCAAAGTCGATTTATCGAGGAACGCTTTGGGATTTAAAACATCGCGCTGTGACTTATAGAAGTGAAGAAACAGCGGGAAATATGATAAAAACGGAGAAAAATATACATCTGTGCGTGCGCTGCGAAAACTGTTCAAGATAGCCAAAAAATATGAAATAGAGGAGTACTCCTTTAAATAATTTAAAAAAGTCTTAGTTATTTAAAAAAATATTTTATGATTAAGTCAAATTAACCGTTGTTATGGAAATAAAATGTTGTCAAAATACTTAATATGGCAAAAGAAGGTTTGACAGGTCAGCCGGTATATGATACTAGCTGTACTGGCGACATCGTCCGCGCATTATAGGTTCTTTTCATTTCGAACTAGTAGTTCCTGGGATTAGCACGTTTAAACAAACAAATTTAGCAAAACATTTAGCTTTAAAATATCAGTGAAGATAGTGTAAGTAACAAAGTGTCAAATACATTATGACTATGTTAAATTCACTATAGCTATTTAGATAGTTTCTATTGTTGATTATTGTCACAGTATAAGTTTAAATAAAACACTTTAACGGTTTAAAACGCGATATATATTAGTTAAACTTATTTGAAAATTATCTTAACTATGGCTCGACGTTTCGGATGCTTTGCAGCAGTCGTGGTCACGCGGAGACCGAAGGTGGAGGGTGGCTCTGTCGCCAAAGTAAAAACTACCTAGCGCCATCTGTTCCGTCGAAGTTGGTAATTTCCGGCGAGTTTCGTCACATATATATATCGCGTTTTAAACCACGGACAATGTTAATTATTAGTTAGTACTTAGTTTAGTATATGTGTATGATAGTATGTTATTTTTTCCCTACATATTCTTTTTCACTTAGCCTTTCTTGTATGTGAGAGGGGGTTTTTTATCGTTTTCAGTTCAGCTGTTTAGGATTTGAAATGAAACCTTAGTTCGCGGTTAGGTAATAAACGCAGGTCATTAATCTCTAGCCAGGCTCATTAATTACTTTTCCCAAACCCACAATTTTCCCCAATCTGTGTGAATATAGGACCGCATGGGACCCCAAACTTTCCTAAACGTAGTTCTATCACTGCTTTTATAAAGGGATTTGGACTTTGATCAACGACTCGTAATTTAATCGTAAAAGTCGTTTAACATACATTGACTTATACGTGTTGGTTCTGACAACGTCGGAAGTTCGACTCTCAGCTGTGCACAATTTTTGGGTATATAAATCCTTAGACATTTAAATAAAACACTTTAAATGGTTTCAAATAAGACTATACAGTTTACTTACTTTAAGGCTTCGCAGTAGCCCTGGTCAGGGAGGGGTGGCTTGACTGAAAGAGGAGGGTGTAAAAGTCACATCTGCTACGCTAGCGCCATCTGCATCGTCGTTGTTGGTAATTGAAGAAACTAGTTGGCCGTAGTTAAAATAACTTATTTAATATATTGCTTAACCGTTAAGGCGTTTTATTTAAGCTCATATATTTATTGCAAAATCTTTATAGCTGCTTTACAAAACGGAGCCCGAGGCGAAAATAAATTAGTAATACTTAACCGTTTTTCTCTAGTCTTTGTGATTAATTCAAACGCTATATCGTTGGCAAAGCGCCAAAGCTCTTGTTTTCAGCTATTTAGAGGTTGTAAAAGAAATCTAATAAATGGCTAAATCTTCTAGATAAAGACTTTTAAAAGGATATATTTAGCTCCGCTTTACAAAGTTTAATGTGCTTATGAGTTTATTGAGTTAACGGAAAATTCTATTAACGAGCTTTTAAATGTCGTTAATGTTTTAATGGCAGCATTTAGCCATTATATTGATTGAAATAAAACTTATTTGATTGAATTGGCCTATATTAATATATATAGAGTATTTCCATTTTATTTGAGTGAGTGTGATATATATTAGATTAGATGACCCGGCTAAAATTTTATTGGTTACAAGAATAATAAATGCGTTTATTTCGACCAAATTCGATTAACATAAAAAAAGTTTAAATAAAACACTTTTAACGGTTTAAAACGTGATATATTAGTTAAACTGATTTAAAAATCATGCCGTGGTGCCGACGGGGAAACCACGGCTGCTGCAAAGCATCCGAAACGTCAGGCCGAAGTTAAAAATCATTTTTAAATAAGTGTAACTAATATATCGCGTTTTAAACCGTTAAAGTGTTTTATTTAAATGCGTACTACTCGCGTAAACTATAGACATAAAAAAAGTTCTTGCAAATTTGACCTAAAAGGTAGACATATACTGTCGGACATATGTTTAGGTAATTCAAAGAGAAATTTTTGAAGAAACATATTCTTGAACCGTTTCCAGAACAGTAGTTCCTGAGATTAACGCCTTCAAACAAATTCTTCAGCTTTATAATTTTAGTATACTATATTTAGATACTATATTCACTCGTATATTTTATCAACATCTTTAATTTGGAGTTAACTAAGACATATGATATGTATAAAATAAGGGTCAGTTGACCCACTTAAGCTTGTCTGAACATGTAGGGTTCGACCTTCAAGATGTTATATTTTTGAAGTACGGTTTGCCAAGTGTTACTGGTTTGATGAGCTCTTCCTTCAAACTCTTTGATTTACGATCTGTGTTTATTACCTCAATGACTCAATGGCTTGAGAGCGCGGGAGGTCGTAGGTTTAAAACCTCGCGAAAACAAAAACAAATTCGGGAGGAGCACATGAGCTCGATTCACTTCGCTGTTCGGTGCCATTAAAAATATTGAGAGAAACAGACACAGAAATACATCTGCGTCATATTGGGGAAAATGGTTAATTTTATCAATTGCTTTGTTATATTTTCGAGATGTTTATCTGCTACGAAAAGTAAGAGGTTTAAAGGATCGTTAAAATAATTAACATTTTTTGTTATAACACAAAACCAACCAACGTTGCTCATGACTATAAAACAAATTGTATTTCAAATTCAGTTAACATCTTTTGTTCGGTCGTACGGTGTTATATTTTCGGTAACTTCATACGAAAAAATCCATTGTTTCACCTACAATTCACTTTCGCAGCTAACGAAGCGAGAATTATTTTATGAATTCCATTGTTCGCAGCAAGAGTTACTTTCAGCTTATATTAGAAAAAAGTTGTCGAAAGTTGAGCGCTCAACGCTTGTGAAAATTATATATATTTAACCGACTTCTAAAAGGATATTTAATTTGTTTAATAAATTGTGTAAGGCTTCTATTATATATTTTTTTCCACCTAAGAAGGGGTTCTCGATTGACAGCGACGCATATCAAAGATTTAATTCATTCTAAGAATTTATATTGAAGTCAAATATATTTGTTATATAATTTGCTTGTTCTTTAATTTTAAAAATATATAATTAATATTTATAATTGCCTTTAACAATTATTATAATATAAAACTGTTAATTATATCAATAATTGAATTTATTTAAAATTGATATAAATTATTGTTAAATATTTAATTATTATTATTGTTGTATAAATCAAAATTAAGTCAAAAAAATTATTTATATTAATAATTAATTCTATTTAATTGTTTAAATTAACAAAGGATAATATGTTTTGCATCCACCTAGTGGCGCCATCTGTTGCCAGTTTTTGAAATATTGTAAGGAAAAAAGATCATTTAAACAATAAATGTAATTTAGTAAACTCATTATGAGTAATGTTAAATTTATCAAAATATAGATTAAGAATATTCATCTATATTTTAAGATTATGTAAAGGAAATTGCGATCGTAATAACCTTTGAACCGTAGACAGGGTATCTCGTTGAGACCTTTAATGGTTGAGGTAACCCCCATAAAGTAGGTTAAGCCCGTGCTTGTCTATCCCCCTTAATCATATAAATATTACTAATAATGTTTTGTAGCACAGCTTTCTAAGTTTTCTTGCCAGTTAGTGACACAGACACAAAAATATATTTGCCCCATACCGTCAGTAGTAAATATCGAATTTCGTGACATTTTAGTTAACAAACACTCGCGTTTGAATAAATGAATGAATTAACTATGTTCAGTAGCTAATAGCTCAAACGTATTATGTTAAGTGCGCTCACACCAAAATAAATAAGGTCTGATCTTTAAATTATTTAATGGTTTATTAGCCACTGTTTAGGGGGACAGCATCTGTTATTATCTATATTAATATATAAAGCTGAAGAGTTTGTTTGTTTGGAACCTGTTACCCACGATGTCGGTTTCTTGTAAGTTTATCTTAAAAGATAGACATACAATATCGCGGACATTTTTTACATCATTTAAAGAGAAATCATTCTTTGATCGCATATTTCACAAAGATGAGTATTGATCCCGTTTTCTTCGGAAATTTCCAAGTTGTTCTTGCTTTCCCGTTATTAGTCGTCACAGCTGTTTTTTACAGCCTTTATCACAGCCTGTCCCTAGATAAATGCCCTGCCCAAAACAAAAAAAAATCAATTCAAACCAGTAGTTCCTAAGATTAGCGTGTTCAAGCAAACAAACAAACACTTTAGCTTGATATATTGGTGTAGATATAGATAATACTTATTATATTATTAAATCGTATTCCGACTTTGTTTACAAGATACAATCCGGCAGCTTCACGTATTGGAAAAGCAGGTGTGTTTATTTTCTCATTCTTCCTATAACGACTTCCTAACACCATTTATTATTGTGTTGTGTTTAACATCGTTATGTCTATCCGGGGGTGATCTGATATTGATTCTAATACTATCGGATACGCCGTAAATTACGTAGATTAATTCGAAACGCAATTCATTATTAGACGCTATTTCTACATACAAAGGTCATATGTCTATGCTAGCTGTCATATGCGAGAATCGTTATTTTGGGCATCCAAATTCATTTTTGCAAACTGCTTCTTCTTTAAAACTTAAATTAACCCACGTCGTCCGTCGCGTCCCTTCCCGTCGTTCTCGTAATTTAATTTTAAAAGATAGACATATAGCGTGGCGGACGTTTTTTTAGATCATTAGACTGTATTTCTAAAATTTTGGGTTTTTGAATCGTTTTTGCAGCGTATCGGAAACCCATAATGTTGAATAACTTTAATAATTTTTGTCACATTTCTCGCTGTATCTTCGCTTGTATTTGTCAGAAGGCGATGTTTTATAGCCTTCCTCGATAAATACTCTAAGCAACATAAAAATAATTTTTCAAGTCGAACCCGTAGTTCCTGAGATTAGTGTGTTCAAACAAACGAACAGATAAACAAACTTTTCAGCGTTATATATTATTTATGATTTATATTTATATTTTTTAGTTGTAAGACGTTACCAAAAGTTATTTTTATGATTGAGGACGACAGGGAAGCAAGTGCAAGCATTGACAAAATAAACCCGCCCACAAAGTGAAATGCACCGCCCACATAATGAAATGGACCGACCATTTTGGCTTTGGATATTTGCAATGCAAAGACTGACACCGCAACGCGAATAAACTTCGCAGCTTTTTTCTACGTATAGGCTAAATGCGCTGTCCAACACAAAAAATATTTTGAAATTCGAACCAGCCGTTCCTGAAAATTGGTGGATTCAAACAAACAAACGACCTCTTCAGCCTTATAATATTAGTATAGATTGATTATATATAGGATAACCTTTCCTGCAGACTACATAAATCTGGTTACCTTGTTTGCCAACCAATTTTGGACTTCGATTTTTATAGACCTACCTCTTAGCTCTAATGTGTATTAACTGTAAAAAACAATAAATATTCTCCATAGTTCCTAAGTAAGTAAGGTACTTAAAAGTAATTGAAACAGTATCCGTAAGTTTTATACAATAAGCGGGATCAAGAAATAAAGATATGAATATTTAATTAATACTCCCAGGGTTGCCACCTTATTGAAATAATTGTATTTATTCTTATATAATAAAGTCATATTAAAAAAATACATTATTTATTAATTATTAATATAAATACGTGTAGTACACACAGTCTACACTAGTCACAAATTAATTTCATGAATTTTGTCTAACATTTTGTAACTAACAATCGGAGGTCGAGATTTTTTGTCGATATTATATTTGCACATAATATTGAAAAATATAAATGACATTTCACGTGTTTATAACGACAGCTAAAACTAACGTCCACAGATGAAAAAAACGTGCATTTAATCGCGTTTCAATTTCAGTATTATTGCTTGGATTTGGAAATCACCAAATATCCAAAGGAACAATAATATGTCAATAGGGCATCTTGTTTATTTATTTGTTATTGTTTTTTTATTTGTATTTATCGTCCTCAGTTCCATTTATTAATAATATAAAAGACAGCACTCCTAACCGTTCAAAACGCGGTTAAATTGTGGTGGTCACCAGGGAACTGAAGACATCCTCTAGGTGTACCTAATGTTACAATCACAACTTCTACGCTAGTGCCACGCTGCAAAGCATTTAAAACGTCGGCCTGTAGTTGCTACAAATTTAAAGATAAGTTATACTCCGCGTTTTAAACCGTTCAAAGTGTTTTATTCAAATATGTTTCATCCGCTTCGAATAGACAATGCTTAAAAGATAGCGGCAACCCTATTTATATAAGCTTAATTGATCCTTTGTTCAACTTACAGAGATAGAACAGAATAAAACGCTGTATGATAGCCGTCCTTTTTCTTCAAAGGTACACGGCTAATTGTTTTTTAATTCACTTTCCACTTTTCAATTGCAGTTTTCAACTGAGCTTTAAGTTGGAACTAAATAGACTTGAACGAATGAATTTTTATTCTAGGTCTTCTGTCTTTGGCCGATGTTTGCATCGAAAGGCAAAATTTTATGTAACTTCTAGCTGTTCCAGCGAGAATCGTTATTTTAGGCATCCAAATCCGTTTTTAAACCCCGTCTTCTTTATAAACTTAAGCTGTTACGTCCCTTCCCGTCGTTCTTGCAGGTTAATCTTAAAAGATAGACATATAGGTGTTGCGGACTTTTTTTAGATCATTTAAAGGGGGATCATTCTTTCATACACAATTTTTAGGTATCTTAAACCGTTTTCGCAGCGTACGCATCTGAAACCTACAGAGATGAACAATTTCCCCCCGTTTTGTTTACATTTCTCGCTCTATCTTCGCTCCTATAATCATCGCAATGTGTTATAGCTTATAACCTTCCCCGATAAATGCTCTAACCAACACAAAAATATTTTTTTCAATTCGAACTAGGAGTTCCTGAGATTACCGCGTTCACACAAACAAACTCTTCAGCTTTATATTTTAGTATAGATAAAGCATACATTCATAAGCTTTGTGGGAAATATACTGTAAAATTCTTGAGATCCCAATTATAAGATACTAGTTGTGCCCGCTTCTCCGTCCGTCGTAGTTTCGGGCGTCAACATTTGTTTTTGCAAACCTCCTTCTCATCCTTATAAACTATAGCTGTTACCCACGACGTCGATCGCGTCCCGCCGTTATTGCAAGTTAATCTTAAAGAAATATCTAGTGTCGCGGACATTTTTGTACGTCATTTAAAGAGTATTCATTCATTTATCCATATTTTTAGGTATCTAGAACAGTTTTCGTAGCGTACGCAATACATTTCCCGCTGTCCCTTCGCTCCACTTAGTCACAGCTCGTGTTTCGCTTTCCTCGATAAATGTTCAGAGTTTTCAACTCGAACTAGTTCTTCTTGAGATTAGCGCGTTTAAACAAACAAACAAACTCTTCAGCTTTATTTAGCTATAGTATAGATATCGAACTATGAGAAAAAGGCGAAATCCCGTCTCGCCGTGGGACATGGGGCGAACACATTGCTGTGTTCGTTCCATTGGTTGGTCCTTATACAGGCAAGTAGTTGATTATACTTATTCAATACAATCAAGAACCGTGATGAAAACTGTGAAACTTAATTGCGTTTCGTTTCAGTCTGTAGATTCCTAAATATCCAAAGCCAAAAGTACGAAGTAAACCCCAGGCTTGTCTGTCCTCTTCTATCTTATCTTAAAAAATATCAATTATTGTCCCGGATCCGAACCCAGGGCCTCTAGTGCTTAACGCAGTGCGAGGGAACGCATTTCACCATTTCGCTACGGATGGCCTACTAAGTACATCTATCAACCTTTTTAGACGGGACTCAAACTAGCATTATACCACTATTAATGTTTACTTATTTCCTGTCTTATATATATGCGCTTTTAAAAATGCGAAAGTAACTCTGTCTGTCTGCCTGTTACTCTTTCACGCCAAAACTACGGAACGGATTTGAATGAAATCTGGTACACAAATTATGGTACCTTAAGAAAGGACAGAGGCTTGGGAGGAGTGGAAGTGAGAGTTAGAGTAGGATTTATGTGAGGTGAGAGTATTGAGGCAAAGTAGCACTAATTGCAACATAGATTGGCTGCGATAAATGCGCAATTACACAAATTAATAAACATCCTAAATAATTAAAAATTCTACCCCAAGTCACTATTCCATGCGAACGAAGTCGCGGGCACAGCTAGTAGGCTATAAAAGAATTTTAGACGAGTTCATGAACAGTTTAACTCAAATTCAAATCGACATTATACGAGTATGACATTTACAACGTTATATACTAAATAACTGCGTGCATATAAACAATAAATACATAAGAGATGGCAATCGGTACCAGTCTCAGCTGTGCTGCTGAATGCTTGGCACACAGCAGCGCTGGTTCAGATTGGCCCGGGTATAGAAGGAAAAGAGTGAAGTTTGGTAAAGTAATATAATAAGCCCAAGATCGATATACTATAACAAACATAATGTAATAATAATGATTTATTGTTGCACATCTGCTTTCCAAGGAGGTCCAGTTTAACATGCCTCAAAGGTTACATGTAGGGTGAAAAACCAGCATAAAATTAAAATGCGCTGTCGTCCTATTGTGGCTGTACATTCGCAGAATCAAAGAAATAGATGTAGTAATAGTTAGACGTACATCATGTTTACGTAACTTCCCTAAACCTCGGATGAGGAAAACGTTATATGCTCTTAGCTAAGCTCGTTAGGGAGGTCGGCAGCTTTTGCGGCTATCTCGCTGACTCATCGCATTTTGGATACGTACATAAAATATTGACGTATGCAGGTCAATTACATAAGATTTGGTAAGTTAAATGTCTGAGTGAGGGTAGATGTGATTATATTCGACGCTACCTATTTAAAAGTGGAATGTCGTTTATTATAATGATTTATTGCTTAAGATTAAAAATCGATTTTAGATACGGTAGCTCAATTGTCGAGTCGAAATTTTTTAATTTTTTATTTAAAGGAAAAAAAAATACTGTCAATAGTTTACGCGAGTAGTACACATTTAAATAAAACACTTTAACATGTGAAGGGAGTTACAGATAGAATTAACAGAGTCCTAAATCGAGCTTTTATTGACACAATTTTCAATCCGCACAAGAAGATTCAGCACTTCCTGAAACCAAACAAGTGTACTATCCCCCTACAAGATGCAGGCGTTTACAGACTGGATTGTGATTGTGGCCTATCCTACATCGGCCAAACAAAGCGTAGCATCTCAAACAGAATTAAAGAACACGTCGCGGATATAAAACATAAACGTTTCTCCAAATCTGCCGTATGCCAACACTCATCGGAAGGGCCCAATCATTACATACGCTTTGACCAGCCAAAAATCCTCACAAAGGAGAGTCGATTTCTTCCAAGATTGGTACGCGAAGCAATAGAAATCAAAAAACACCGAAATTTAAATAGGGAGGACGGCCTCAAATTATCAAACACCCAAGATCCCATATTAAAAACACCGGATCCCAATAAACAGCATACCGGCAAACGCGAAGACACCGTTAGTCAATTTTGTAAGGACCCGGCCAGTTTCGCCAAATATCAAATAGCAATTTTTTACTTTGACGTCAGAGACATCCTCCATCTTTAGTCTCCCCGTGACCATTTTCAAATAAGTTTAACTAATATATCGCGTTTAAACCGTTAAAGTGTTTTATTTAAAGGAATAATTAATTATATAACAATATGTTAATAGTTTAAATAATGGTGGTCCCAAACTCGCATGGAAGTCTCGTCAGTAGCAAATTGTTCCGGCAGTCGGTTGCGTTGTAAGTAACACTACCTTGGAAAGCGGCTGTACTATGTCTTGCGGATGTCATTAAACCATGACAGCCTGCCTCATCCATGACAGCTTCGCGTATACGTGAAGACTGAGACGCCTTAGACAAGATGACGTCATAGAGTAGGGCAGCAAATTGCAAGCGTCTCCTGTTTTCCATGTTAAGTATGTTCATCTGGACAATATATGGAGTTATATGGCTTCGGGGTATATCCCAACAAAATCGGATGCAAGCATTTTGTACTCTGCATGGCATGTTAACTTATTTAAACGATTCCGTTCGTTCGTTCGTTCAGTTAAGACGTATTATTTCTCTCCGTATTCAATTGTTGAAAAAAAGTAGTTATTATGTCCAAAACTTGCCAAAATTGTGGTGGTGAAGAGCTGGAAGTTGCAGACATAAGGTCTCATTGCCATAGTGATGATATTTTTGCGTCTAACGTAAATACTAAACGTGGAACCTGCAGAAGAGCATCCAACTACACGTTTCCTGAAAGTGAGCTGAATGGCATCCTGTTGGCTGAGCTTCGGGAGTTCAAAGTGGAAGTGTTAAAACGTTTAGATGTGCAAACGAAAGTGATTAAAGATCTAAAGGAATTATGTGAAACAACAAAAACCCAAGTATTGGAATTGCATTCCAAATATATGAGGGTAGTTCGTGGGAAAAAATTGCAAGAAAACAAATCTACTGCGCCTACCCATACAGAGAGTAGCAATTTATGCAATAGAAGTATCGAAGCAAGCAGAATTACAGACCATAATATACAAGTTTTGCCCACTTATGTGGAAAAAGCTAGTGGGTCGATTTCGAAAAATATAAACAAAGTGTCCGCGGCAAGAAAGGTATGTGTGGCCGCGAAACCGACGACGTCGAGCGCTAGGGTCGAAGTAACTCGATCATCGCACCAAGGTGCTAAAGAATTTCCTCTAAAGTCTGCCAGTGTTAAAAACCAAAAATATCGTACTCCGGTAATTAAAGGAATCAACACGAATTTGGGCGAAATTCAGGCCACGGAAAAAAAGAAGCATCTGCATGTGTGGCGTTTGAACGCCGAGACTACAGAGGACATGTTAATAGCTCACATTAAAGGGATATGTGGGTCTGATATAGAAATTGGTGTTGAAAAAATTAAACACAAAAAGGAAAAGACCTATGCATCTTTTGTTGTATCTGCTTCAGAGGCAATCTATGAAAAACTGTGTGTTCCAGAAGTGTGGCCAATGAACTCCGAATTTAGTCAGTGGTTTTGGTTTCGGAAGCCCAAAAGAAAAGAAACTCAAGAATAAACCTGAATTGATCCTATACTACCAAAACGCCAGAGGTCTTCGAACGAAGTTAAATAGTTTCTCTCAAAATATAGAACTACTCAACGCGAACTTGGTGGCTATAACGGAAACGGCATGTAACGCTTCCATTATGGATAGCGAAATTATACCTGTCGGTTATCAAATATTAAGGTGTGACCGCGCGGATGGACGTAAACAAGGCGGCGCGTTTTTAGTGGCCGCGTCGGGCTTGCAGTTACGTCAACATAGATCAGTGTTCGTTCGAACTCGTTAGCGCGACAGTTTATGCTAATAACAAATTTTTATTTTTATGCTGTGTTGTTTACATACCTCCTAAAACTAGTGAGAGTCAGTACATGATATGTTTTAGATTAATTGAACAATTATGTGTAATGTATAAACAAGTGATTGTATTAGGAGATTTCAATTTAAATTCCAGTTGCAAAAATGTTAAAAATTATTTTGAATTTTTCTTATCTTATTGCGAAGTCGCTCAAGTAAACCGTGTGTTTAACTGTAACAATATACAACTGGACTTGGTGTTATGTTCGTATTGTTTGTGTGATGAGGCGTCGGTTTGCGAGGTGGACAGCGCGATTGTGCCGGTGGACCCGTATCATCCCCCGCTGGAGGTGAGCCTGCGCATCACGCATAGAGGTAACTTGTTGAATAATAATATACGGCATGATACTTTGACACATAAAACGTTGCGACCGCGTTGGAATTTCTATAAAGCCGACTATCAGTCGTTGTACCTACGTTTAACGACAATAGATTGGGGTAGCCTTTATAATATGATTGACGTAAATGACATGCTGAATTACTTTTATAACGTAATAAACGGGGTTTTAGATGAGTGTGTGCCTAGGAAAAAGGTAATTAGAAATACCAACAGATATAAATATCCGCTCTGGTATACTAAGGAAATAATAAATGGCATTAAAAATAAAGCAGTGTTTCATAAAAGGTATAAAGCGACAAAAAGCTACTTTAATTACGAGAAGTTTTCTTTAGAGAGAACGATGGTTAAGAAGAGTATCGAAGCGGCATACAAGCAGCATATTAATAATATTCAAAACCAGTTTTCTATTGATCCTAAATCTTTCTGGGCATTTATAAGAACAAAGAGGGGCTCATTGCCCAATAACAACATTATTAAAGACGGTGTGTGCCTTACAGATGATGAGTGTGCGCGAATGTTCGCTGCTTATTTTCAGAGCGTGTACACTACTGAGCGACCACGACTAGATGTGCAGGCAGCAGCAGCTCACGGAACGAGTAGTCACTTGGTGCGCCTTGATGAATTAAGCATAGCGGAAGTCAAGCGAGCTCTTGCACACTTAAAGCCTAAGAAGTCCGTTGGTCCTGACGGGATACCTCTGTTCCTCTTCAAGGATTGTAGTAGAGTGTTGGCGGAACCATTGTACCATATATTTAATACTTGTTTAAGATCCGATACGTTCCCTAATGCCTGGAAAACGACCAGGGTGGTTCCGATACCTAAAGGTAAGGCGAAAACAGACGTGAGTGAGTACCGGCCGGTGGCGGTGCTGTCTACTCCGGCTAAAGTCTTCGAATCGGCAATCTATCGCAATATATACACGCAGGTTGCACCGCAGCTTTGCGATGGGCAGCACGGATTCAGGCCGGCGCGCAGTACTGCTACTAATCTGCTTAACTTAATGACGCACTTAATACCTGTAGTGGATTCGGGAGGACAAGTTGACGTAATCTACTTTGATTTAAAAAAAGCTTTTGACACCGTGGACAATGACGTGCTGCTGAGTAAACTATCCGCCGTAGGGTTCACGTCCAAGTTACTCCGTTTTTGGGCATCTTACATGTGACGTGTTTCGGAGCCATACTACACCAGATCAGGCATAAGTCAAGGAAGCAACCTTGGGCCTTTCGAATTTCTGCTAATGCTGAACGACATGCCAGAAGCCGTACGGTTTAGTCAGTGTTTGTTGTTTGCCGATGACCTGAAGATATTCCGCCAAATAAAGAACATATCAGACTGTCAACTGCTGAATAATGATATTCAAAATATAGTCGAGTGGAGTCGAAAAAAACTCTTTAATGTGGCAAAATGTACCGTAATGAGTTTTACCAGAGCTAGAAGCCCTCACATATATGACTACAGGTTGGGTGAAGTATCATTACAGCGGGTGACAGAAGTCCGTGACCTAGGGATCCATTTTACTCCGGACCTACTGGTTCGAGATCACGTTGTAAGAATATGCCAAAAGTCGTACAGAAAATTAGGACTTGTACTTAGACAAACCAAGGCCTTTACCAATATGGCTACTGTTAAAGTCCTGTACGATACTTTAGTAAGAAGCCATCTCGAATATAATGCATGGATTTGGGCACCCTATGAAGACAAATATAAGCTCATGCTGGAGCGAGTTCAAAACAAGTTTTTGAGATATTTGTACTTCAAACAATATGGGGTTTACACATTTTACCCACTCATGTATCCTACACTGTTCGTCATGGGTATGGTAGGATATAGCGAATTAAGGGTGAGACGAGGATTTTCTTTGGCGACGTATTTAATAAAAATTCTTCGGGGTAAAGAACATAACGCCGTTATTTTGCGCTGGCTTTACTTCAGTGTGCCGGACGGATACGTGGGAAAACGGCATCATCCACCGTTGCTGGTTGTGCCTTTCGCGCATTCCAACTTGATGGCCAGGGCGCTCATCACGCAAACAATACGAGTAGTTAATATTGTACACCAAAAGGTTGACATTTTCACGGGGTATTGGAGTGAAATAGCAAATATTGTTCTTAACGAAATTACTACTAGAACTAATGAAAATAGTTATTAAAACTTAGTTTTCATATGTATTTTTTTATATATTGTGTATTACTGTCGAATTGGATTATATCTGTAATGGCAGCATATATTTGTGTAAATAAATAAATAAATAAAATGTTTTGACCGTGCCAAGAGTCTGGGCCCATATACAGCAACACTTTCGTTCAAGTAGAGCATAATCTGATAGTAAGCTAATCTGAACGGCATACCTCTTAAAGTCAAAGACAGTTCTGTAAGCCGTATTTTCCAAAAATATTATTATAGATAAAGATATTATTATATGCAAAGTAAAGTAGCGCCACCTGGTAACGTGGCGCTACTTTACTTTGCATAACTTTCCATTTTTAGTCCCCCCTGTGCCCACGGCTACTGTAAAGCATCTGAAACGTGAAATAATTTACTAGAAAATAAGTTACCTTATATATTTCACGTTATAAACCGTTAGATTTGTTTTATTTAAATGTGTACTCGCGTAAACTACAGACAACACATAAAATCGATGAGTGAAACAATAAGAGAATACAATCTCTCGCAAGTATGGACAAACATTATGCGTTTTAAATTACGTCAGAGATGATATATCTTGATATAATCTTACAAAAACTGAACTATTTATTATACGTCAACATGTAAGTTGCAAAACAAGATAATGTCTACTATTCCAATAACCTATTTCTATAGTTTTACTCATGAAAACGTTAGTTAAACCGAAATTTTACTATTTAGATATTATTAAAACGAATTTTATTAGACAGAATTATGCTTTACCGCCAAAATGCGCGCGCGCCATCGTGCGTATTTGACATTTGCTAGCTAGTGCGGGGACGGGCGCGTTAATCGCGTCGGACTAGTGTTGCGTTGTTCTCGCTAAGGAGAAGTACTCATAACAATATAGATAGAGATTTTTAATTTGTAATATATTTTTAATATTTACTCCAATCTTTAAAAATACACTTTAAGCACACTAGAATCTAATAAAATCCATCGAAATTTTTTCAGTGAGAAAAATTTACGTAAAACCTATGTTTACAAAGACATCCACTTCGATTTCCCGAATCCAAATTAATATCGCGTATCTAGATATTTTTGCAACAACGTATCGGCGTATTCACAACGGATTAACTAGAATTTAGTGATGTACGACTAACATTAAAACTATTACATTTATCAAAATAGGATTACTATAATTAGAAACCTAAGCCAACTGTGATTTATATTATGAAAATTGTCATTAAACTTCACATAACTCGTGGTAGGAATATTCAAATTCCGTTATTCACAAAGCCGTAAAGTAATCGCGATTAGGTTTTAGTCTCGATAAAAAGAACGACAGCGCATTATTACTGTATGATAATTTATCAGTAAATTCCAGGGTGTGTCGTAGTACAGATTTAAATATAACAGTTAACCTTTGCAATTTGTTTAAAATACGTTCGTTACCTATTAAGTAAAACTTAAACTTTAAAGCGCGAAATGATTTTTAACTTATACGGCTCCGACGTTTCGGAGGTTTTGCAGCAGCGGAGGTCACGGGGAGACTAAAGATGGAGGGTGTTTCTGATGTCAAAGTAAAAATTGCTACACTAACGCCATCTGTTCCGTCGTAGTTGGTGTTCGGTGAGGTATAAGTTTAGCTAATATACAACGCGTATTAAACCGTTAAAGTGTTTTATTTTAATTGTGAACTACTCTGCTCAGATAGTATTTTATGTAATCTCTTAATAATAATAATAATATAATATTTCTAAAATATGTTGGACTTCATAAGGAAATTTGGATATTGCTTCTCTGTTCCCCTTTGAAGAACTATTTTTAAGTTAACAATACAATAGTCTTTAAAATGGTACAACACTATTCCTGAATATATTCGACGGTATCTCCTTCAGAGAGATTTGTAATCTCTTTGATGTAGCCATATCTTCATGTATCGCTATTTGCTAAAGGCTTCCCGTTTTGACAGTTTTTACGTTAAAGAACTCTTATCGAGGTGAAACAGGTATTAGAACATAATAAAAACACTTTCTGTAGTCTACGCGAGTAAAACACAATGTTAAAGTGTTTTATTTGAAAGAACACAATAACTTGGTTCAGTTTTTTTACATTATCTTTAAAAGAGTGGAAAAAAAAACTAAGTAAATCACTTTCAAAAGTATAAAACGCGAAATATATTAGATAATCTTGTAACATAAGATTTATGTTATATAGGCAAAAAAAAACATTTGGCATTTTAAACCTTCTAAGAAGTGTATAAAACACATTTAAAAACTCGAAATTTATTAAAATCTAATATACATAAAAAGTCTCGTGTCAGTTTTCGTTGCCATACCCTCCGAAAAGACTTGACCATCAAATTTTTTTGCGTATTCGGTATCTATTTTTCATCCCCCTAAATGTTAGGGGTAGTCCACCTCTAAAGGTTTTTTTATATTTTGAGACAACATTTTTAATTTCTACTTTTTTTATATTACAACATACAAAAATACATACAATCCTCAATTTGCACTCTTCTACGATCAACCCTTATTTTTTAATAGTCATTTTAGTAAAATTATTTATATGGCAAAACAACGTTTGCCGGGTCAGCTAGTTATAATAATATAATAAGTTTAACTGATACCTTTCGTGTTGTAAACCGTTGAAAGTGTTTTATTTAAATGTGTACTATTTAATTTTTTTTTGATTTTTTAAATTATATAGTGCCTTGCGTGTTCATATGGCATAATAAATCAAGCTAAAACACATACTCGTAAAGGAAAAATTATTTATTGACGTCCTGAATTCGAATATTGGGGAACCATATAAGCTTCAGGATCTACGTACTATTTCCATAAACATGACGACACATAAAAATGTCTGTATCTTTGGAAGAATGTAATTTGACTATTAAAATCTCGTCTCATCGATTACACATCTATACTAATATATAAAGCTGAAGGGTTTGTTTGTTTAAGGGCGCTAATCTCAGGAACTATTGGTTCGAATTGAAAAACTCTTTTTGTTAGAACATTTATCGAGGAGAGACTAAAGGCTATAAATCTTCGCGCTGTAACTAATAGGAATAGTGAAAAACGGGGGAACATTTTCATCTCTGTGGGTTTCCGATGCGTACGCTGCGAAAACGGGTCGAGATAACTAAAAATTGTGTATGAAAGAATGGTTCCCCTTAAAATGATCTAAAAAAAATCCGCGACGCTATGTCTCTTAAGATTAACTTGCAAGAACGACGAGAAGGGAAGTAACAGCTTAAGTTTATAAAGATGACAGGGTTTTAAAACCGGATTTGGATGATCAAAATAACGACTTATTCTACGCGAACGAAGTCACTGACACAGCTAGTACATATATGTATATATCGACCTTCTATCGAGTTTTTCACATTTCTTCTCATATCACCAACGTTAAAAAGGAATATTTTTCACAACTGAAATGTTCCTCGCGATATTTCGTCCTTTCCTAGACATTGGAAAATACACGTATTTGTCAAAAGCGGACCGATCGGGTTCCTTTTTCATCGGCGCTTTCTGTCAGGCTCAGAAGGAATTGGAGAAATGCTGGAGAGAGAAATAGCTGGACAATGTATCGATTTACAAAATTTAAATTTTACCTTCTAATACTGTCTGTAGTTCGTTTCACATATGAATAAAACATTTAACCGTTTAAAACGCGATATTATATATTAGTCGGACTTATTTGAAAATTATTTTAACCACAGCCGGACGTTTAGGATGCTTTGCAGCTGCCGTGGTCACGGTTCTCACCGTGTAAAGTGTTTTATTTAATGTAATCTATTTTTAATGGTAGAGGTTGACAGACAACCATGCAGTTCACTTTCTGGAAGGTAACACCTTTGGGTCTTGGATATTCGGAAATCCAGAGACTGAAACCAAAATGCGATTAAACTTCACGGCTTTTTCAATTATGGTTCGTTACGTGTATTTAATTTCCAGACGAAGTCTAATAGTACATTATGATATAATTGCGGTAAGTTGAAAATTATAGCCGAGGCGATATTACTATATTATATATAGTAATATCGGCTATAAGAAAGCAGAGGCTGTAATTTTCAAAGCGCCATCATATGTCATACGACGTTTTATAACATATTTACGAGGAAATGACAACATTTTCAAATAAAAACAATACAGCGAAAAGAAAAAGCGCGCGGGATTTTTACTTGTCCACAAATAAGCGATACGCGCGGATCAACGTTTTTAGGCAAAGGTACAAAAACAGCCAGTATTACTAATAAAGTAAATTAATATTTTTGTGTTTTGTTATAGATAAATAGTTGTAATTTATTGTCAAAATTATTTAAATTAAAGAATTAAATGTTTATTTGTTATATTTTATTTCCCAAAGTTAATTTTATTCATAAAATATTGACCACTTTCTTGACATAAAACCTCTTTGCTAAGAAAAAGAACACGTGCCTTTTACATTACATTATCGCACAAGTACGTAATGAGATACATTACGATATTGAAATTGGTGTAATTACAAGCACTTTACGAGCAAATATGTTATAAATAAATAAGCAACATTATTCTCTTTGCGGATCGAATCCTCGACCCGTTAGTTTTTGTCTTACATTGCTGTTATCAAACCAACGACCCGACACGCCGGTCGTATAGATAAAATGCGTTTAACTACTTACTGTTGACGAATTGTTGAATTTAGGGCAAATCCCGGTTCTCCCAAATGAGGCATATAGCAGACACATTTTTGTGTTCGTTTCACGGATCATTTGAGGTTGCTAGAGGCAGAGTGACCGAATAACAAAAAACATGATAAGGGGGGAAAATAAAAATGCGCAATTAACCTAGGCGAAATTGAATTTGTACTATTATTTGTGTAGAACTAAGACTATGTTTAATTATTGGTCCCTGTACTCTTGTAGATTAACATATTGAGACTATGAAAATAAAAATAAGTCAAGACATAAAATTGCAGTTAGGCTACTGTGTCTCTAGCGGCCTCAATTTAGCCTGATCAAATTTTTTTTTATATTTCCACGTGACTTGATATTAGAGCCTCTGAAGGCTTTCAGAATATTGTAAATGAATATACGAGTGTAAGGCCTTTTCATTAAAAACAGGTGCAAATTCTTTGTGCCTTAAGATGGAAAATCCAGGGCGTGCATAGGACACGTTTCAACAGCACATTTCAAAAACAGGTCAACAACACATCCTTGTTGAATGCTACTGGGATAAGGCTCTTACAACTAACAAACGTTTTCTTTTTTTTCCTACATTAACATAGACAGAGTACTAAAAGGGTGGAATAATTACTTACTATTTATTTAACGTAGTGATATATCAAATATATTTCATGTTTTAAACCGTTATATATTATTATGAAAAAGTATGTACGATATATGTGTCCGTGATTGAAAATTGTTCAGTGGTGTACGCGAATCGAATGGTGTTGTAGAGCCAATTAACAATATTTTATTTTAAGTTACATTTTCATTGAATAAAGCCTACATTATTACGATTTCGAATAAACTGGAGTACAAGTACAAGGTTTAGGGTTATAAAGACAAATTTTACGTGGTCGTTGGTGAAACGGTAGTAATGTTTAGATAATATTCATTGAGTCCGGGGTTCGATCTCCACCGGATCCAAAATTTTTCTAATTAATTTGTATTTTTCGAATATAGCACATGTTACACTTTGTCTGGAAATCTATATATATAAATAATAAATGCAAATATCGAAATTCCGTCCGGTCACGAACCACAATCCACCGTTGAATAGCGTGTAGTTTAATTACTGTCTATAGTTTACCGAGTATACACATTTAAATAAAGACCACAAGTATTCCTGATGGAAGGTGAAATACCAAAGTTATATAACATGAAGATGTACTGTCGACTTATTTTCGGGTTGGATCTTCAAATCTGCAGTCTCAAGCTAAAAAGCAAAAAAAACTACACGCTTATAAATAAAACACTTTAACGGTTTAAAACGCGATATATTAGTTAAACTTATTTGAAAATGATTTTTAACTTCGGCCCGACGTTTCGGATGCTTTGCAGCAGCCGTAGCAGCCAGCAGGTCTCCCCGGGACCAGGGCGGTTGAAAACCCCCCCCATGCTCAGGAGCCCCACCTCCTTGTGGTCCTCCTCTATCATAGAAATGGAGCTTTTTACCTACCACATTTAGAACTTTTAGTGCGACCACTGAACCCAGGACCTGGATGTGAAATTACGTATCGTTGTATAGTTAATGCAAGTTTGAATAGAACACTATTGACATATTTTTATTTAATTTTGAGAATAGCCCAACGTTTACTTTATATATAATGGACATGGTGGAATTCAAAGTGAAGGGTGTCCTTATTGTCAAAGTCAAAATCTGATTCTGATTATTTACTCGTTATTAACGACACCCTCCAGCTCCCACATGACCACGGCTGCTGTAAATCGTAGACGAGAAACTTTGGGCCGTAATTAAGATAAGTTAACAAAAATGTTGCCTTTTCAACCGTTAAAAGAGGGGTTTATGTAAGGATTGAAATTACGTTTAATTTAAATTTAACCCACAACCCCGTACAAATACTTGAACTAAATATTCTTGTCACGGTCTCGTTATCAAAGCTTTCAACGCTGTGAGTCGCGTCAAGTGAGGTTATTCGATCTATGCTGGAAAAATATCTTGATAACAGGGGAAATTTTATTGAATGGAAACTCAATACCCCTTTCTCGTTAAGGCGTTAATGGTTCTATTATGTCTAATTAATTTTATTGAAAATTCAGTAACGACACATTTTTACGTCCTACTTGCAGGACATAAAGTGTCAACTTTAAAAAAGTCATTGTATATAGAATATGTTTTCATTAGAAGTTATTATATTCTTCAAATTTTATTTAACCGTCCCGACTCATGTCTCGCCATGACCACGGCTGCTGCAAAGCATCCGAAACGTTGAGCCGTAATTAAATTATTTCAAATAAGATTTATCTAATATATGTCGCGTTTTAAACCATTAAAGTGTTTTATTTAAATAGATTTAACTGGTTGGCTAAAACTTACTATTATATGGTATATTTAGGTATTTAAAAGATTTTACTAATATATATCGCGTTTTAAACTGTTAAAGTGTTTTGCTTAATGTGTACTACTCGCGTAAACCACAGACAGTATTCAGTAAAATCTAGTTTTCATTGAGTATTTAAATTAATACAACTGCAATGTTTTTCCTATTTATAATTAAATATAAATTCTTTATTGTTATATAATTAAGTTAAAAATACGAGTGAACTAATTTTATTATTACAGAACAAGCACTTGTTACAGTCGGAATTTCAACTAGTTCGATATTGCTTTATATTATTAATATCGTTGACATATGTTGACTTTATGCGAAATATATTAATAATTTACCTGTTAAGTATGTATTGTTCATGTAGTTAAAATAAACTTAGAAATATATTTGGTGTTATAAACCGTTCAAATTGTTTTATTAAAATAACTTGATTGATAGATAATAGATACATAAGCGTAAAGCAAAAGCGACTTAATTATACAGAGAAAGATTATATTTTACTCAAAAGCGCAGAATACAAACGGTGTTGGCTATGGGTCGTGGACTCGATTTCAACCCACGTTTTATTATCTTAAATTGATTACTAGTACTTAAAATGAATGCATTATTTTAAGTACAAAAAGTCTAACCCATAAAATATCACCAGTTCTTAATATAAGTCAAACAATACAAATCGTCACCAAGATTGTCTCCGTAATAACATTACTTGGACCTCAAGGACTTATTATAAGTCGCGAAAAGAAATTATCGAACTTTCAAAGTTCACTTATTAAATTGAATTGGCATTTGGATGAAGGGACTTGTTAAATTGAGTTGGATTTGTGGACGTCTGATTGCAATATTTCTGGAGACGTGGGAAGTCTATCAGTGAAAAATAATTCTATTTTATTAAAGTTAATGGTTGATACCTATTTATACGACGAGACTTTTGACGGGCCCTTTGATTCAATGGAATTGATTCGATGGTATGACTAAATAACAAGGTTTAGATATAATTGGGCCCGAGGTTCATAGGCATTTTCACCCTCGCTACCCTGGCATGAAAATTTGGTACTTACTTAGTGTTGTATTTTTTTAATTTGACATTAGATGGCACTTAGTAGTATAGTTGCCTCGAAGTTTGTCTCCACATCTCGGTTACAATCTGTAGATTACCTTACTACCCACTACGTAAATTATATTGCATTTCTTTTCTCCTGTACTTCAAGTTGCCTGGAAGAGATCACTACTTAGCGATAAGGCCGCCTTTATTTACAAGTTAGTATGTAAGATTTTCTCTCATTAATATGTATTTTCTGTGGCGTGTTTTATAAATAATAAAAAAAAAAAAAACCAAATTACACTTACTTCATTATAAGTAAAGGTGTAATAATTTACAATTTCATGTATATAATATATAACGTAAAATTGATTTTTTTTTATGATAGAATAGATCAGACAACCTTGGGGTACACTTGATGGTATGCGGATTGGTGGACGCGCTGTCAACCTATTTTGTCTTTGGATATTTGGAAATCCACAGACTGAATTTGAAACACAATCTAACTTTACAGCATTTTCATCTGCGGACGGTGATTCGTGTTCCGGACGGAATTTCGATAGTGTAGTTTTTAAATATTACTATGTAATTTTATTATAAAATCGCACGCGAACTGTTTGTAGTAACAAGAATAACAAACATTTTAAAAACGTGATGATTGAAACCAGAAAATTTTAACTCCAATAAATTTAACGAGACAACGGGTTGATTGTGTCGTTATATTTATTCATGTTTGTTCGGAGCGAGTACAATATTTAAAAATGAACGTTAATATTTAAAAAAAAGTATAGCTAAGTAGACCTACTATGTATTTAGAAGAAAAATATTTGTAGACTTTTAAGTATTGTCTGTAGTTCGAAAGTACACATAAAATAAACACTTATAACTTTAAGGATCATGGTTGCTGCAAAGCATCCGTAACATTGGACTGTAGTTAGAATAAAGACGTCATCGAATATATTTCCTGTTATATAGTAAAGCTAATAGTACCACCCTTTGCCAATGTCATACATTCTATCACATATCGTTAGCGTACAGAATAGTCTGCAACGGTTGTAAAGAATTTCCTTTCAGAGGTTTCCGTTTTCAGAACTGAGAATAAAATAACTTTTATTGACATCGGATTACGCGCAACCACAGAGTCGTTCTTGCGAGCGTCATTAGCAAGTTGCAAGCTAAAACACATGAATATTTTCACATGTTTGTATATGATGTGATTTTGTCGATTTAATATAAAAAAAAAAGCGTTAAGATTGAAAACACATTGCGCGAGAGGTGCATGTATCAATGGGTTGCAAAAATTCGACGATGACGTGTCATGACATGACAGGACACGGTAGCTCTATTTGGTAATTGGTCAGAGCAACAGCAGAGAACGCTGTGGCTGGTGTGTGAAGGTTTAATCCCCACCGAGTCGAACATGTTTTGTATCAATTTATCATTTCTGAAAGATGTTCGACTTTATCTGGAAATCTGGTCCGTGTCCGTCCGCGTCACCAACCGTCGCACACAGGTGAAAAAGCGGCTAGGTTTAAACATGTTTCGGATTCTGTAGATTTCCAAATATCCAAAACCAATATAGATCGCCAGCGCATCTTGTTTAGATGTTATATGATCAGGTATCAGAAAAAAGTTTGATCTAATACTCCCGCGTGTCTAAAAAATCTGTGGACTATGTGTTTTCTGAGGCAAAATTGTAGGTTAAAGAAAGTTAGAGGAACATCCCAAGCTACCTGAATATATAAAGTACTGTCTAAGCTAAACTTATTTGAAAATTATTTTAACTACGGCCCGACATTTTGGATGCTTTGCAGCAGCCGTAGTCATGGGGAGACTAAAGATGGAGGAAATAAGTTTTATTAATATATATCGCGTTTTAAACCGTTGAAGTGTTTTGTTTAAATGCTTGCATATATGCTTAGCTTCTGTAGCTACTCACTGATGACCTATTCAAACTATTAGCATCAACGTAAGTCAGCCTCAAAGCAATTATCGTTAAGCTGTCACCTCGTAACTCTGTGTTAGCTCGAACAATACAAGCTCAATCAAGCTTTAGCTCCCAATTACGGCTTGATATTTTGTAGCCAAAAGTACAGCTTGATGCTGATATCGCCCAGCTATAACGGTGCTCGTGGGAGTTCTTTTGTAGCTAAAGTTAAGCTTAGTTGGCGACTTTGATAAGGAAGAACTTTCCTTTCTGTCAGGAGCTTTACGAAGTGTCTTCATGCATTATCAGATAACGAAATCTCTAGTGTTTAACGTGCGAACAAGCTGACAGGAGGCAATTCTCATATCCGTGTAATTTTTTTGCCGACTTAAGTTATATAAAAGTTTTTTAATTACAACTTTATAGGTTAAATGCGCCAGCCTAGCATCTGAACAAAATGCGCGGTCGATCTATTTTGGCTTTGGATATTCGGACATCCACAGACTGAAACCGGAACGTGATTAAACTTCATTGTGGACGGTATCGTGACTCCCACGGAATTCCGATATTCTTACCACCCAGGTAATGTCCAGATTTTCAGACGAAGCCCAACATATTTCAGAAAAATTATAAATTAACTAGAAAAATGTTTGTTCGAACCCACGACCCGTTGATTATCAGCCCTATATTGCTACCGTTACACCAACGAGGTAATATTTTCTTTACCATTGAACACAGAAATATTGAATATTGAAACTTACCAATAAAATAAAACGTAAGAAAACAGTTTTGATCTTAAGGACTTTGTTGTCTGTATCAATAATAGATATATATTAAAATATTGTTAATATCTTCTAAGTACTTAGTTATCCGACGTTTCATAGATGGCGCCACTTTTGAGATACATGTAAGCTTGTGACAAGGACATTGGCATATTAGACAACATTTTATAAATAAAAAATAAAACTTAAAGACATTAAAATGTTGAGTCTCTTATTTCTAAGTAAATTCTTATTTTTTATTATTTAATTGTATGTCAAATTATGTCCAATAAATAACTCTATTATTTCTTTATGAATCATATTGGGTTGTGCTTTATAAGAACCCGTCTTATATATATTTGAGTTTTTCTAACTTCACTGTACATAAATAGTGTAAAAGTACACGAATTTATGTCACTTTAAAGAATGCTCGTTGCGCTGCCGACCTATTTGGGCTTTGGGAATATTATAGACACGTATGTTAACGAACGTACTCAATAAGTTCGTTAAACTCCCAACGGCACTTGTAAGCAATTCGATATTCGTATTTTCGACACTTTAATTCTCTCGCCAAATATCGTTCGATGATTTCATTAAGGATGGCTCAAAGCTACTTCATTTAATAAAATACGGTCTGGTGAACTGAAGCGGTGGTATCAATTCGAGTGCTTTTAAAAATGAATATTTAATAAGAATCTTCAATTGTTTACTGAGTAGGTTTCGATAGCGAATTTTTTACACGTACATAGTGTTTTATTTAAATGTGTACTACTCGCGTAAACTATAGACAGTATTTAATTTATCTTACACGTCTCTCGCACATTTTTGTCGATTTGACCATTAACGCAATAACACGTGAAAAATTTAAATAAAACACTTTAACGGTTTAAAACGCGATATATTAGTTAAACTTATTTGGAAATGATTTTTAACTTCGGCCCGACGTTTCGGATGCTTTGCAGCAGCCGTGGTCCCCGTGACCCCGTGACTAATATATCGCGTTTTAAACCGTTAAAGTGTTTTATTTAAATGTGTACTACTCGCGTAAACTATAGACAGTACATGTGAAAAATATCAAAGTTTTCAACAGTCCTAAGTCAGTTAAACGCTACATTTGTTAGAATGGTCCCCTAATTCAAGGTAGAACTTTGTAATTCCAGATTCAGACGAGTAGAGTAACTTCACGGATGAACTTAGAATCGACTTGATTAAACTAAGACACGAATTTGAATTAAGTAAATTACTCCCACTTATAGACTTGTTAGTGCCTTGTATGTAACGTTACTAGGTGTTAATTGCGTTATTTACAGTATTAACGCTGGTAATTATTTACCATATAATCCACTCAAGATTTAAGTAAGTATTAAATTATTGAAGTAACATTGCGCAAGAGGTGCACGTCAAAAGATTGAAAAAATACGACGAGGACTCGGTAGCTGAATTGGTTAGAGCAACGGCACGCAACGCTTTGAAGGGCGATTCAAGTCCTGCCCGAGTCGTACTTTTTTCGATTTTGAATTTAGTATTAATATATATCATAAATGTATATATAAAATAAATTTGTGATATACTGTTCCTGCTTTTGCAACATTAATATTATTTATATTAATTAATTAATCATTATTAATATTACTATTATGTTCATATAGCTCTAACAAATAATATATAATAATTCATTCATTTCCACCACATTTGATTACCATAAAACGCAACGTTATCTTAAAAGATACTGTCGTGGACATTTTTAGATAACTTAAAAAGGATCATTCTTTTATAAATATTTTTTAGGCTACTTAAACCGTTTATGTAGCGCTATAAGAGTGATTTGAAATGCATAATATATTGGTTAACTTATATACAATTTTTTTATAACTACGACCCGACGTTTAAAATGCTTTGCAGCTACAGTAATCATGGAGTGGTGCTGTTATAAATGACTTAACATATATATTTCGCGTTATAACTGCTTTATTTAAAAGGATTTATTGATAGTGGACTTAAATCCTACTTACAAAATTATTCAACGCAATGTGTCTACAATTATTATGATTATCGCTTTATATTTGGGCTCGTGTAGGATCACACACTTGTCGGCTTTCTGATTTCCTTTGATCGTATGCCGGTTGAACGTCGAAATTCGATATTCGTGTGAGAATGACCCACTTACATTAAAGGATTCTACTCAGAGGTTATTAGATATTTTAAGTAGCCTAGTAGCATTTATTAGAGCATAAAGAAGACATTAATTGGCTGGATACAAATAGTTAATGACAAAATGTCAGTAACTTAAATAAATTTAAACAATATTTTTTATTAAAAAACTGTTAAAATGACACAGTTAAGTTATTTTATTAATATAAAACAGTGTAATGTAAATTGTTTTTGGGCTGAAAGTAAATATTGTTGAATTAAAATTAATAATAAATAAAGAAAAATACTTTTTATTGTATGCTCCATAGCATAGAATAAAAAGCATGTATGACTTTGCACTCTCTCACTCTGTTAGTAAGTTTAAACGGTACGGTACGGTTTAAAACGCGAAATGTATTATGTAACTGCGAAGCATCCAAAACGTCGGGCCGTAAGTAAATTGCTTAACTGTAATGTGCTTTATATAAATGTTATTACTATTTATACTAATATTATAATTGCGAAAGTAACTCTGTCTGTATGTCTGTCTGTCCGGCTTTAACTCCGAAACTACTGAACTGATTTAAATTTAATTTAATTCATAGATATTTTAGAGCCTCAGAAAGGACATAGGGATTACATTTTAATGCCAAATAAGGGAAAAAAAGGGGTTAAAAGGGGATGAAAGTTGTAAGGAAATTCGTGGTTTTAGAAGCTAGAACAATGAAACTTTGTTCTTTGGCTTTTTGGGAATAGGAGTGGGAGTGGGGGGGGGAGCGACACTAAGAGTAATGGAGTTGTGAGAGTGTGCGGGAGAGTAGCACTTACAACATAGATTGGCTGGCTTCTATGCGCCCTTACATAAATTAATAAACAGCCTTTACTAAATTATTAAAAATTCTACCCCAAGTCGCGCGGGTCACGCGGACACAGCCGCGGGCACAGCTAGTATTAAATAAAATATATGCTTTCTAATATTTTTAATTAGAAAAATTTTTGGCGGTACATGTTAAAAGTGCGAAATGCGTAATCTCAGAGCTGATCTTGTAAGATAATGGATGGCCAGCAGGGGCACAAAGTTGAAACTAGTTTATTTACGTTTCCCTATAATGTAACCCAACATAGGCGTACCCATAAAACTAAATTATAACTTATTTATGGCTGTTGATTCGAAGTTTAGGTTTCATAATAAACGCAGTACCCCGGAAATTACAAAGTTGCTGAGATAATACACTTGCTAGACCCGTGCATTAGTAGGGACGCCAAGTGGTGCCTTAATTACATAAAGTTCAAAGTTTTTATTAGGACAACGAATAGTATATTTGCCAGTAAAACGAATACCGAATATTCGGTCAGAACCCCGAACCGAATAGCCGAATATTCAGAAAAACGTTTCGGACAGATATTAGCTTAAAGATTCAAACAGATATGATGTTTTTGTAACATGGACGTATTTCGAAGATGATGTAAAGAACTTAAAAAGTATGTGTAGTTCACACATTAAAATAAAACACCGTAACGATTTAAAACACGATATATTTTAGTTCAATTTATTTGAAAATTATTTTAACTACGGCCAGACATTTCGGATGCTTTGCAGCAGCCGTGGTCGCGGGGAGACACTTAAATTTAAGCTTAAAATGCCGTTCGATAACTGTGCGAATTAAAAATCATTCATGATGACGTTGGAAGAATGGCGACTAAATATACTAAATGTAATTCAGTTCTCTGTTAATTTAATTAATCAACATATAGAATGAATACTTTATTAATCAGTTCATTTTTAGTTTCATTAATAATCTAGTCATATAACAAAACAAGCACCGGCTTTATAATGAATCACATTTAAGACCTTCTAATCCTCCCCTATATCGACACCTTCCCGACATTTAAGTAGGTATTATCACGTAATTTTCTTTTTTTATTTCTACATGCAAAGGTTGCCTTGAAGAAATTACCATAGGCGATAAGGCCGCCTTTGCTCAACATCTAACTTCAACATTGTATAATCTGTATCCGGTATTATAGATGTAATTTTTCATTATGTCAATCTGTTTTCATCCTCTGTGTTTTATTAGTTCTAAAGGCGTATGTCCAATAGGTTAAGCCAGAATGGGCCGACAGCGCATCTTATAGAGCTATATCGTCTATCAACCCACATCAAGTAGACAACGAACTCCATGTTTATCTACCATCTTCATCATCAGTCATAAAAGAAAAATAGGCTTCGACGAGTCACGACGTGATTAGTTACAAATGACAAATGTGCGATGGTAGATATTACAAATGACTGACATTTACACTTAACAGATTCATTGATGACTAGCTAACAGGGTAAATATTGTTTTGTAATGAAATCATTATGTCGTGGACAGAAAGAAATACAATTTTCAAATAAAAAGATAAATTATAAATCAAATAACAGGTCATCGTCGAATTTTTATACCTAATGATACATGCACCTATCGCGCAATTTTTTTTAATTTTTAATTTATATACCCTTGCCACCATGCGCAATAACACGTGAAAATATTAAATTTTCATAAGTCCGATACGAACTTGTTGGTCTAAAGGTAGCAATGTATGGCTAATAAACAACAGGTCGTAGGTTCAAGGCCGAGTCCAAATTTTCTAATCAACTTATTAATTGCAAAAATATGTTAGACTTCGTCTGAACATATGGATATTAAACGTGTAGTAGAAATATAGAAATTTCGTCCGGGTCACGAACCACCGTCCACAACTAGGAAGAGCTAACTTAAAATTTAAAAATCGAAAATAAATCGAAAAAAATTTCGACTCAGGCAGGATTCGAACCGGCATCGTCAGCGTTCCGTGCTGTTGCTCTACCAATTAAGCTACCGAGTCCTACACCTCATCGTCGAATTTGTCAACTTATTGATACATGCACCTCTTGCGCAATGTAATTTCAACCTTAACACTTGCGTATTAAGGTTCAATGTCTTATGCTTTGCAGCTTAAGAATTCATTGAAGATGGAATTCAAAGAGCTAACGTTAATCGCGTTTCGGCTGCAGTCCGTGGATTCCGAATATCCAAAGCAAGGATGTTATAGGGCTGCGGTTTTTCACTTGCCATTAAGTTAACTCCGTGTTTCTCTGTCCTCTTTTACCATAAACACACAAACATACAAATCTTCACTCTTAGTAGTAGTGATAATATCATGAACCAAACATCGATGTTAACGTCTCAAATTCTTACGAGACTGATCGCCACATTGATTCCCCCCTCAGTCCCACAATGCCATTTATAACAGCAGTGTCACCGTCGTGATGAAAAATTACTTAAGTCGGTTCAATTTAGCCGAGTCACGATCTTTAAATATTACTTTTTGAAAAATAACTAGAGAAACGTAATTTTCATAGCGGCGAAGAGAAGGCGAAAACAATTGGAATTATGACTTCGTAAGTTTGCTAATGTAAATTTAATTATTTTGGGTTTTATCTTGTACTCTTTTTTTCCATAACTATTATCTTATATCATTGTTTTTCGGGCTGTTCGGTCGACGAAAAAGAAGGGATGGTTCTCGACGTTTTACCATCACGAGCAGAAGGCATCATCAGGGATGCCGTCCGCTCCTCGTTTCCTCGAAGAATTAATGTAACTAACACGACCGTGAAAGCCTCACATTTATTTAATATTGTCTGTAGTTTACGTGACTAGTCACTACATAGTATAAAAAAGTATGATTAAATCTTTAAAGCTGCGCAACGGATTTTAAAGCGGTTTTTTATAGATATTGATTCAAGAGGAAGGTTGTTATATACAACGTTCACAGTTTTTCTGTACTGTATTACTAAATACATTTTGAAAGTGAAATCCGGGATGGGTCAAAGCCGGGGTGGATCGCTAGTATAAATTAAAAAAAAACATTTTATACCGTAAAAAATTGACAAAGAATTAACAGTTATATATATTAGTCCAAAGCGCCAGAAACGTCCGATCATAGTTAGAAATAAGTTGACGTATAATGCATTTTAAACGGTTAAAAGTGTTTTATTATATTAATGTCATGTAAAACTTTGGCCAATAAACCATGAAATATATTTATTTCACTGCGTGAAATAGATATGTATAGATAAAAGAAAACAATACAGAGAAGATATTATAGATATTTCTTGTAATGAGATAGTTTATCCTGCGTCAAAAAAGGCCGACAGCCCATTCTAATGGGAACGATATATTTTCTTCCGCTACATAAACTTTTGTAGGGTTAGCACTGTCGCAGAAATGAACCCCGGGGTCGAGGTTTCACAAGTTTAAAAAACTGAAAAAATAAACTTTACACAACTTTAACTAATATATCGCGTTTTAAACCGTTAAAGTGTTTTATTTAAATGTGTCCTACTCTCGTAAACTATAGACAGTATTTAAGTTTACACAAACTACAAAAAACGTATATGTAGCTAAATAGTTAAACGTGTTGCCTAGATTACGTTTGCCCGAGAGGTCTTGGATTCCAATTCTGGGGATAATAAATAACAATAGATCGTTTTGGGTGGTTCTATGGTGGGTCATCTGATTACTTGCCTGTAAAAGAATCGATCAGTGAAACGGACATACAAATGTGTTTGCCATTGCAATTACAAAAAAATATTAAGCCTTTGTAAAGCACGGGTTCTATGTTAATTCAATTTTATTCTAGTAAAAAATATAGTCTATCTAGTAAGAAAACGGTTTAAAACGTAAACAATATGAATAATTTCCAAAGCCTAATTGTAAATATGTTAAGATATATGTCTTTCAGAAGTATGGGCAATATCGATCTATCAGAAATCAGTAAATAATTGAATGGATTCGGACCACACAGGGACGTGTGAACAATAAGTTATGGTATCTAAGTGTCACAATATGGCGCCCACGAAGTGTCACATATAACGCGCCCTAACAATTTTAAGATAACTTTATCGGTGTAGACCAAGAGCTAGCTACTTGTCTACTAAAACTTAATGTCAATTTTGTTAACATATTACTAGTATTATAATGCCGAAAGTTTTTTTGTTTGAACCCGCTAATCTCGGGAACTACTGTTTTTAATTATTTTTGTGTCGGTTAGAGCATTTATCACGGAAGGCTTTAGGCTATAAAAATTCACGTTGCGTCAATAGGAGCGAAGAAATAGTGGGAAATATGAAAAATACTTTATATATATCTTTGAGGGTTTCCATTTGGTACGGTGCAAAACGGTTCAAGATACCCAAAAAATATAAAACAAAGAACGACTAAATATTGTCTGTAGTTTACGCGAGTAGTACACATTGAAATGAAATAATTTACGGTTTAAAACGCGATATATATTAGTTAAACTTATTTGAAACTTATTTTTCAAACGACTCTTTAAAGGATCTTAAAAAATGTAGACAGTACATGACTACCATTTTAAGATTATTTGCAAGAACGACGACACGCGGACGACGTCGTGGGTAACAGCTATAATATAAAAAAAATTTGGAGGAGGTTTGTAAGAACAAATTTTGATCCCCAAAATAACTGTTCTACGCGGACGAAGTTGCTAGCACAGCTAGTATGACAATATCGCTGCGGCTGCTGCCAGTTCTTTGTCTATATACTGTATTTTTACTGTTATTTTGTCATAAAGAATCCATTGTTTCACGATTTAATGAAATATCGTTTCTGTGGCAGGCTTTTAATATCTGTAATTGAAATTGACATTATATTTTATAACAACAGTATTTTATTTAACTTTTCGAACTGACGATTGTTTTACACGGTTGGTAATTGGTAGATCAGCTCATAAGTTCGAAGCCCGCGTGTGGTAAAATTTCATTCTATATGACATAAAATAGTCTAAAATAAAAATTATAATGTACTTGTATAACTTTTAATTTTTTTATAGGTAAGTGATCTAAGTCTGAATCCAAAACTGCAAACAATTTTTTAAACTTTTTGCAGAAAATCTATTTTTATAACACGTTATATAACAATAACTTGTACAATAAAGGTATTTCAAATTGTTTAAAAAAAATACTATTAACGGTTTAAAACGCGGATTATATAAGTTGACTGATTATAACTTAACTATGACTTGACGTTTCGGATGGTCTGCTGCCGCCGTGGTCACAGTTAGCATCCGTGATATCGAGTCGTAGTTTAATTAAATTATAGTAAGATAAGGTAGCATTATCGCCTGTTGCAATTTCTTCCAGGCAATATATTTTGTCTAGGTAATTATAAAAGATTATTGATATATATTATCTCATACGGCCTATAAGTGAAATACCGTTTCCCCTCGTGGGGCATGGGGCGAACAAATTTCTGCGTTCGTTTAACTGATCCGGTTTTATTTACATACACGTTGAGGCGGTTAAACAGTTATATTTTAACTATTATTTTGCAAGGATGTGCGACTGGTTTATGATAAATAAATTGCAATTAGAATTTACACGTTTCAAGTATGTTAGGCCAAACAGAGAGCTTTTAAAGTCTGTCTAACAAATTCACATTCACACCAAGATCCTTTGAAACCGCGTTTCGCCCGATTTGAAAATGCCATATAAAATTCAATCCTATAAACTTCCGACCGAGCTTAAAGTTAAAAGTCCCAACTTCGGTGACAGAGCGCCGCATAACTTTTAAAAGTTCTACTTCGTAAGGCTTATTTCAGTACGAGCCTATTCAAATACGGTACAATGGTTCTGATCTGAAAACTAAACTAGAACTGAAAATATGCTGTACTTTTCATAATTTTCCGTTGTGAAAATTTTAACGATGGCATTCACAGGCGAAGTTTAATAAGGCTTTTTATTGAGAGTTTCGGAGTTTGTGACATTCAGACAAAAGAATGTATTTTTTTAATTATAAAAACTCATTGCTTTTAGCTAACATAAAGCTGTATAGTTAAATAAATAAGTAGTTATCTTTTAAAAATCGAAAATAAATTGAAAAAAAAATTTCGACTCTGGCAAGACTTGAACCGGCATCGTCAGCGTTCCGTGCTGTTGCTCTACCTTGCTACTTGCTGTATTTGAATTGTATAGTGCCATCAAGTCCAACATGTGGAAAATATTAAAGATTTTAAATGATTTTTGACTTGTGACCTTTAGACGTAGATTATATAGGTCAGAGGAAATTGAAGCTGAGCAAATAATACCGATATTATAATAATTGAACTCCTAACTAGAGCCAACTAACTGCTATCAAAATGCAACGAATATGATTATAAGTTCAATCAGTTTAGATTGCATAAAAGTCACGTACTCTTTAGAATAAATATAATTTGTTCCGGGAACTGGTCCCTTTTCAAAACTTGTAGTTAAGAAATACTTTGAACGGTTTAAAACGCGTATTTTTTCGTTCACTTGGCGGCACTTCACGTTTAAGATGGTTGCAGCATATAAATTATAAATCTATACTAGTATATAAAGCTGAAGAGTTTCTTTGTTTGAACACCCTAATCTCAGAAATTACGGGTTCGTATAGAAAAATTATTTTTCTGTCAAAACATGCAAGAAATATGACAAAAATTTGAAAAAAATATTCATCATTATGAGTTTCCGAGGTGTACGCTGCAAAAACGGTTCAAGATACCCAAAAAATATCTATGAGAGAATGATTTCTCTTTAAATGATCTAAAAATAAGTCTACGGCGCTATATGTTTATTTTTTAAGATTATCTTGCAAGAACGGCGGAAAGGGACGCGACCGATATCGTGGGTAACCGCTTAAGCTTATAAAGGTGACGGGGTTTACAAAACGAATTTGGATGCTCAAAATAACGATTATCGCGGACGAAGTCGCTGACACAGCTAGTTTAAAATATGCACGACTCGGGCAGAACTTGATCCGGCATCTACAGCGTCCCGCATTGTTGCATTGCTTTGCAGCATCCGAAACGTGTCGTGCGGCCACGGGAAGATCGCCCGTGTCCTTAATGTCAAATTTAAAAATATGCTACGTGAGCGCCATCTGTTTGAAAGAAGAATAAGTGTTTGAACTAATTGCGTAAACCATAAACAATACTCCACTTCTATTTTTTTGGTTGTAGGAAAAACCAGAATAAAACCACTTTCGAAGTTATTGATAAGGAATCGAACAGCGTTATCTGAAACGAACAGAAACGCATAACATTATCATATTCCTGCATAATGCGTCGTAATCAGAACACCTGCGATGTTTCCACTTCTTGTCTTATTGCGGCAACATTGATTATATTTTTTATCGTGTGTTCAAATTAGGTTGAATTGAGAGATCAAGATGCCAAGCTATAATATATGAGGCAGTTTGGCCTAACCGCAATTCAATGACTTGAGTTATTTATATTTTCATAGTCTATAAATGGACACACTACAAGAGCACAGTGATTGAAATTTTTAACGTAATTGTGACACAAATAATAGTAAAAAAAATGTCGCCTAAGTTAATAGTGCAATTCTATTTTCCTCCTTATTGAAATGTTTTTTGTTATTAGGCCACTTTGCCTCTGCAGCCTCATATTTAAGGTATGTTGAGTATCAATAAACAATAAAGTAAAAAACAAAACTGTGTTTTTTTTACGGTTTCCTTGATCTAATTGTAACAATGTATAGATCGATTCCCACTGGGTTGCCAAAGCCTGTCTGTTCTCCTTTATCATTTATTTTGTATTTATCTCTTCCGCGTAAAGTAAAAGGCGTTATATGCATATTCAATACACTTTAATTTTTCTCTATAAGTTGAATTTTAAAGTTTAAATAACTAATGCACTATTTGCATTAAAAATCTGTCTAAAATGTAATAATAGAATTTGTGGAAATATAACTTGTTTTAATACCTAATATTAATCTTACTTAAATCTTAATTAAATTACTTAGATAAGTATTAGATCAACTAACAGTTTCCAAAATATGATATGCTGATTTTAAACCGTTTATAAAGTTTTAAACACGAAATGTAATTTACTTCATTTATAACTAACGTACAGCCAGTCATGTTGATACATCGCGTTAAAAACTGTCTGAAAAGTGTATTTTTTACTGTATACTTTCGGATAAACTGCAGACAATACTTTTTCTTATCTGTACATATAATATAGAAAATCTCTGTTTAATCAAATTATAGTGTTACTTTACAGAGAAGTTTTAAGCGCAGTTCGCTCCAGTTAATTCAAAGCGAGCTTAGCTTTGCGGCTTTCACGACTAATAATCTTATCGTTCTTCTAGAGGTTGTGTCTTGGGGCTAAATATACCTAACCTCAAGATTTATCTGTAGTTTGAGACCTGTTTAACGCGAAATTTAATTTAAACCTCTTTGACGAAATCGTTAGTGTTTTATTTAATATTGCCCATTTTTCATATGCGATATTAATATTAAAAGTGCAGTGAACTCTTCATTATCTTTTCGGTTGGGCGTTGAACTACAGAGCCGCAGCTGTGAACATCGTTTTCGGGATTTCATTTCATAAATAAACATTAAGATTTTTTATTGCGACATTAGTCTGTATATAAGTTTTGTATTAATTACTTCATTCATAATTAGAGCCACTTTGGCAATTTACAATTGATGGCTTTCTTTTTAGGTCATAAAAGCCGTAACTGTGAAACGGACGTAGATATATGTCTACAACGGAGGCAGGAATACTGTAGTTAAACATTAAATTACAAAGTTCCACATATACTTTAATAGTTATTTAAAACCGATTATATAAAAAATACAGCAAATATAGTTGACAAACTACTAACTAACTAACTACTAAGTATGTATACCTATGTTTCAGTCCAGCTCTTAAAAAATAAGCTGATATTAACGCACAAATTCCAAGAGTCGTATGTTGTTTACGCAAGTAGTACACATTTAAATAAAACATTTTCAAATGATTATAACGCGATTTATTAGGTAACTTTTTTAACTACGGTCCGACGTGTCGGTTACTTTGCAGCAGCCTAATCATGGTAGAATGACTTGTAGAAACGTCGGGCCTTAGTTAAAATAAATTGTAAATACGTTGACTAATATATTTCGCATTTTAAACCGTTAAAAATGTTTTTATGAAATACACAAGATCTAAACGTTTGAAAAACGGTTCAAGTCCTGCCCGAATCGATTTTTTTTTAATTTTTTTTTTGATTTTTAAATTATATAAGATCTAAACGATTTATACAAAATGTATAAGTATGCACAATACAAAATAATGAATAAATAAAAATAATGTTTAAAATGGCGGAAGTTTAAAGTAACTAGCCACTCGTTATCCTACATTAAACACGTTTAACGGTTTCAAACGTGAAGTGTATTACTTAACTCAGTCATTTCGGATTATTTAAAATAATAATAAATATAATAAAACAAAAAACTCCCCTATTCAACTGTTCATTTGATACTCATGTAAATTATATCTTAGCTTACATTATGACCCGCGACTAATAATTCGAATGTTATGAAGTTAATAATTTCCTCCCAGATTTGTAGAACATTGATTATAGCATTCTCACTTGATTACTTGAAGGTGTAACCAGTACTTAGTGGTAGTGAAGTTTTAACTTCCCTTGACTTTGATTGACGTAGGTAATGACTGATGGAATTTAATTCCATGCTAAGTTTGTAGCATGCAAAATGACGCTCGACTAGTTTTTATTTCGATTTTAATGATTCTTCTACGGCAAAGTTATTAGCATTAAATAAATCATGTTATAGGTTATATATAATGAATACGTTTAAAAGTGCAATTGACAAACACAAATACAAGTCATAACTTGCATATATAGAATTTTAAGGGTAAGTATTGTATCAGTCTATATATAAGACGATAGTTTATTTTAAATTAAATGTATAAGAGTAATTGTGTTAAGCGTTAGTGTTTAAGTTTAATAGAAAAATTTAAAACAACCTCGCTTGCGTTAGCTCGGCCTCTGAAGGGGCCACAGAATATCAGTGTTGGGACATCAGTCCCAACGTAGCTGAGTGGCTTCCTTTTCAGAGGCAACTATATTGTATTATTAATTTTAATTATTTATATACTTTTTGATATTGTTTTAATTAGATTTGATTTGTATTGGATTAAGTTGTAATTGTAAATGTTGTTTCTGAATTAACGTAACGAAGAAAGCTAAATAAGCATTTTCATATATTTGATATAAGTCGGCGTTATGACATCTTATTGAGATGCGCTGTCGGCCTATCTTGGCAAAATGCCTATCATTTATATTTTCCAAAGATTTGTATATAGCTTATACAATTTTACAATGTACAACAATTGTAAGCTTCCAACAAGTTAAAACGCATTTTATTTAAAAGTAAGCAATCCCAAATGAATAAAAAATAAAAATCCTCCCGGATCAGAATGTTCATTGAAAGCTACTTTGCTTCGTTCCTTTGGTAAGCGTTTATTAAAACATCAGCTGTCAATCCCAAAGCGCCTGTCGGGCCTTAAAAGGTTTTATTTTTACAGGTGCTTTCGATCCTTACTCTATAGATGATCAACGGCGAGTATAGACTAATCGCATATCGTTTAGCGGAACTTTAATTCTCTGTTTTTATTTGCCTGCTTCAATGTACAAAGAGTGGGTTTGATTCTTGCCGAGTCCAGCATGTTTATAAATCATTATAAATATTAGCGTCAATATTTTATTTATAAAACACTAGGACGACATCGTATCTTCAATAGATATATGGGGCGTTTGTTTTTCCGTGAAGTAAATCCCATGTTTGTGTGTCATATAGATATATATCATTTAATTGAAATAATTTGAAAGTAAGTGATGTCGAAAATTCTTTGTTGCTTACCGTAATGACATTTAACATTTGTTATTTAATACCATCATGTGCAATAACTGTGAAAAATCAAGTTAAATATGTAGTTAGGCTAAAATATTTATACTATAGTTGTAAACAATAAATATCTAATTCACGTTTATGTAAAAATTTATTATATTCAAATTTATATCACTATAAAATAACCACGTACCAATAAACACTTCAACCTTTACTTGTTTACACGTTAAATACTGACTGTACGCGAGTAGTACATATTAAATAAAACACCTCGACGGTTTAAAACGCGAAATATATTAACTTATTTACAATCATTCCCCCCTGTCGGCTGCTGCAAAGCATCCGAAACGTGGTTTATATAATCTAAATATCATTCGAAACCGTTACAGTGCTTATTTTAAATTGTTTACACGTAAGTATAGAGTTTTATCAATACGTGACAGTAAATTTTTGTCAGTTTATCCGGCCATGCTAAGTGGACTCGCTCTGTATCTCTTTTACCCAGGCCGCTAAGTATTAGGGAACGAGATTTCTTTGTTTAATTGATACGACTACAGATTATAAAAGTCAATCACGACTGCTGTCAAAGGAGAATTAATCTGGGAACCAATATAAGTTCAGTGACCTTTATTGTAATGAAAATTTTCGGTTAGAGGTCAAATATAAATGAGTGAAGTTATGAATCTGAATAGTTTGTTTGTTAAAACGTGATCATCTCAGGACTAGTGGATTGAACAATTATTTTTGTGATAATCAGAGCATTTATTGAGGTCGGGAAAAATCATTCATCTTTGAAGGTTTCCGTTGTTCGTGAAAACGGTTCAAGATACCTGAAAAATATCTTAGAAACAATTGTTCCTTTTTAAATTATTTAAAACAAATGTCCGCGACAATGTACGTCTAACTAAGAGCAGCAACACGGAACGCTGACGATGCCGGTTCAAGTCCTGTCCGAGTCGAAATTTTTTTCAATTTATTTTCGATTTTTAAATTATAATGTACGTCTATCTTTTATTATAAACTTGCAAGAACGACATGGTGGGTAACAGCTACAACTTATAAAGATGAGGAGGTTTGCAAAAAACAAATTTATTCCAAAACTACTGTGCTACGCGGACACCTAGTGGATATTCGGGAAATCGAAACTAGAATAGCAATTAAAGTTGAATTAGAGCGTACTTCTAGACTAGACTTGTACCTCAGACGATAGAAATACATATTGCCAGCCAATCAATTCGAGCTAAGACGCAAAAGCCGTACGTAATAACTAAACATCGCTTTGAGCGTGGAATATATTCCTTTGAAACCCGCTCAAGTTTCTAGAAATATCTCCGTATTCGAAACTAGAGCTCCAACAACTGACACGAAAACTGAAGTTATTGAGAGCAACAGAAGAGGCCTGAGTGAATGAAACACTCTGTATTACAAATGAGCAATCTTCACGGTGTGGAATGTATATAATGTTCGTGTTTTATTGATGTAAAGTTTATTTTTTTATTAGCAGACACCTTTATAATTCAACTAGCTTTGCTCGCGACCCCATCTGTATGGAATAGGTTCTTGGCCATCATATTATTTATTAGGCAAAGAACCTCCTTTATAAATTATAGCTATTACCGACACTGTTAAAATATAGATACTGTCGCGGATATTTTTATAGATAATATATAAGGAATCATTTTTTCTTACATAATTTTATAGTTTATTGAGTTGTTTTACGCAACGGAAACCGTCAAAAAAAAATGGGGAATAATTTTCTCCATCTTTCTACATTTCCTAAAGCCTTCCTAACGCAAAATATTTTTTAATTTCCAACTAAGATTAGCGCATTCAAAAGCTCTCTAGTTTTTTATTATAGTATAGATACATTTTAAGTAAAGAAGTTAATTTGATACAGCTATTTTGATTCTAGACAGAGGTAGACAGACAAGCATATAGTTCGATTGACAGAAGGTGGAAATGTTCCAGCTGTGATTAATTTTACACTGCCGACCTATTTCGGCTTTCACATCAGTTGGTTACGGTTTAAGATATAAAATTTCCGTAAAACAAAAATACTTAAATAAATTTTGGTTATAGTTTTAAAGTACCTTCGTTTTTATCAAGCGATGAACCCTAATAATTTGAACACATTAAATGTATATTAATACTAGCTGAAAAGGTTGTTTGTTTAAACGCGCTGATCTCAGGAATCTCAGGATGTTTCAATTCTAATCAGTAGGATTTGAATTGAAACAAAATGTTGACTTTGATAAACCAATCTCGATAAATGCTTTAATCAACACAAAAAGGTTTCTGAGATTAACGCACAAACAAACTCTAATATAAGTATAGATGGACCAATCGCGTAAACTACAAAACCTCAATTAAGGCACAATTCTTCTTCTTCTATCATGTGTCATAGTAGACCGGAATCTCTATTGAGATAAACGCAATACAATTCAAGGCGAAAAGCTTAAAACTGTAAAATGTTCCTCTGGGACTCGCTGAACAGTAAAACTCAATTCAAGCTTTCAATCAATCATGCGCTATCGATCTACTTTTTTTGGAAATGATTAAAATTCAGGATTCAGATACAGGCTACAGGCGGAAGGGTTAGACTAATGTATATCGACTATTAACGAATTTCGCTGTTGAGTGTAACAAACATAACATATTTTAACATCATAGAAAGACAGGAAACACATATGTGCATCAGGTTTTGAAAATAAAAAAATAGCGATAGGAATAATTAATTATATTGCATAGTTCAATGAAGAAGACTAGGTTAGGTGAGCATTTAAATTAAACACTTTTAACGGTTTAAAACTCGAAATATATTAGATAACTTCCGATGTTTTGTGTTGTTCAACTCGCGTTCTAAACCATATTTTAAACTATTTTGACTAAGGCCCGATGTTTTGTATTCTTTGCAGCAGCTGTGATCAAGGGAAGAATATCAAAGTTAATATAATTCGCTTTTTACGGTTTTTTCGGTAACGACAATCACTAGAAAGGTAAGTTAGAGACGTAATTTTCTAGATACGCATTCTCTACAATTATGAATTACCATGATACTACATGGTACTTATATACTTAAATATATAATCGCTTCATCTTAACGTTTATTCTCGTATAATTAATATCACTGCCTCCAACGAGGTGTAACGAAGGTGGATACCTGTTTTTATGGTACCGCATAAAAATTGTTTTAACACAAAATGGCGCCGAAAGACATTTTCCATTGCCGTTCCTAAGAAACATAAAAATGATAACATATAATAATTTCAGTCGGACAGGGCTGTCTGCAAGTCTTGTTAAAATTATTGAATCAGGATTTAAAACTAAAATGACTATAAATAAGAATCTTAATAAAACACTTTAACGGTTTAAAACGGGATATATTAGTTAAACTTATTTGAAAATGATTTGTAACTTCTGCCCGACGTTTCGGATGCTTTGCAGCAGCCGTGGTCACGGGGAGACACGCGTTTTAAACCGTTAAAGTGTTTTATTCAAATGTGTACTACTCACGTAAACTATAGACAGTATTTAATAAGAATCTGTTATATTATATTATAATTATTTTACAATTTTATATATCAGCAAAAAGTTTTAATTATCTGTTAATAATACATATTAAATACTATCTGTAGTTCATGCGAGTAGTAAACATCTAAATTAAACACCATAACGGTTTGAAACCCAAAATGTATTATTTAAACTTATTTTAACTACGGGAGACAACCTTCATGTGGCCACGGCTGCTGCAAAGCAGGAAATGCCGGGCCGTAGTCAAAATAATTTTCAAATTAGTTAAAGTGTTTTTTTGTAATAATATAATATTGTCTTGTCTCGTTAGACTTATTTAATAGAATGTGGTATAAAATTTTACTGAAATCTTTGTATTAAGTAGTATTATATAGCTAGTGTATAGTTGAAGATCTCATGCTCACCTTCTTTTATAAACTACGTTTACTATAAAACTATGTTTAAAAAAGGTAGTATGTTATGATGTATGATATGTGGATAGTATTTTATAATAACACTTGTTTTTATCAATATTGGTCGAGCCCTTATTGCGTATAACAGTAACAAACATTTATACATTCGCCCATTTGATCCGTAAACTATTTTCTACTTACAATACTTCGTTGCCAAAGGCGAGTGCCAATAATTTATTTTAGACCATACTTCTATAAAGCTGTAAATTTGAAGAAAGTTCGGATATAAGGAAATAATCTTTTTTGATTATGAATTACGGATTCGATATAAGTCGGCTCCGGTCTGTCGCCAGAGTTACTGAAATTGTTTTTTTTAAATGATAAACAAGTATGGGGTTCCCTTGATGGTAGGTGATATACCCCAGCCCATAGCATCAAAACAAGATGGTCTGTCGGCCTATTTTGGCGTTGGATATTCGGAAATTCACAGACTGAAACCGAAACGCGATTCAGCTTCACGGCTTTCCTATCTGTGGACTGTTGTTCGTGACCTGGAAGAACCACCAATTTAATATCCAGATTTCCAGATGAAGTCATAAATTGAAAAATTAGAAACATATTGGACATGGGGATCGAAGCCACGACAGGCATATAATGACTTAGACGTCTATGCTCTGCCAAATCGATATTATTTCTTATATTTCCCGAAGATGTTTGTTTCAGTCAGGACATTTTAAATCACTCTTAACGGTTTAAAATGTGAATTATATTGGTAAACTATTTCTTTTTTTACGGGTTCACGTTTTGGATGCTTTGCAGCAGCCGTGGACACAACGGGACTGCAGATAAAGGGGTAGGTACTTAATGTCAAGACAATATCGGGATCTTCTAATTCAATTATAGGCTTTAACCACTGAACTAAAGTAGAATGCTAAAAATAGTAGCTAGACATACAAAAAACTCAATAGTTAAACTGAGCGAATTAATAAATTAAATAACCATAACGGGTTAAAACGCGAATTATATTTGTTTATTTATTTATATTTTAGTAACAACATGATTCAATTAGACGAGAAACATTATTTCTTGAATAATTCGTAGTTTTTCTGTTGATGTGTCGCGCTGACTGCCGAATAATACTTTGATAATAATTAATCGGAACCCAGGTATATCCACCGACACTCACTTGGTTGTTTTTTGTAATTAATAAACATGGTTGGTCTGATATCATCAGAACAAGAACAGGGTCTCGTCATTTCCTGTGATTCAGAACAGGTATTTAATGTGTTAATTACTTGTGGTTTTATCTATTTGCTTTATCTACGCAAATATTTATTAGAAGCAATTTTTTTTAATGTTTATTTTGCACAACTGCATAATATAGAGGACTATTATCATTTATATGTCGCTCTGAAAAAAAGCATTAATTATTGTAAAACACTTCTAACTTCTATTAATTATTTTACTACGACACGACGCCTGTCTGTTGCCTGTAGTTGAATCAATTAAAAGTAAGTTAGCTAATACATTTCACGTTTCAAACCGTTAAAAATGTTTTTATTTGTACTACACACGTAAACTACAAGTGATATCAAATAGAACATCTTTTTCTGCGTTTTGTATTTTTTTTATGACAATGGAGGATAGACTAGCACTTTGTTGTTCGTAATAACATAAACAAAAAAAAAAGTGATCTATTTTGACTATGCACTTTCTTAAACCCACGGACTTAAACCGAAACGCGAAGTTATATATATCACTTTTTAATCTGTGGTTGGTTTCCAACACCCCCACCTCCTCTTGTCCAGATTATCCAGATGGCAAATACACGCTAAAAAATATTTTTTTTATTAATCTAATAGATTCGGTTAGATCTTTTGGTTATTAGCTTGACTTTTAACTTTCCGTCGGCATCGTACAATTTCCGAAAGCATTTATTTAATGCTAAGAGATACATTTCCGGTTTAAGATTAGAGATTTAACATTTTTTAAAATAGCATTTTAATTTTATTTTGTATCATATTTTATTTTACTTTTTTGCTTTTAACATCCAAACAATGTGGGACATGTATGTGGGACACTATATACATACGCTTTGTACGATACTGACACGGTAGCTCAATTGTCTATCAACAGCACGAAACGCTGTGGATGCTGGTTCAAGCTGCCCGTGTCGTAATTTGTTTTATTTATAATCGATTTTTGTGAAAAATAGAAAAGTTTTCAAACATACGTCTTGTTCTAAAAGACGTATCGTTAGTTTTATCTCATTAAACAGGATACAAACTCTTAAAGTAGTTTTTTTCATGCCAAACAATTTTTTTTCATGTCTTCGTCGGCGAAGTCCCTTTATCCACGTACCTACCTCTCCCTCTACATTACAGTGGACTAAGTCTAAGCCGATGCCCCATTTGGGGCACCCATGATCTAGCCGCAAACATTATATCCGATTAATATTAGAGGCCCCGGGCATACGACGGCTCTGACGAGCTTGTATCATGGTAGCAATGTAAGGCTTATAATCAATGGGTCGTAGATTCGATGCCCACTAGATCCAACATTCTTCTAATCAGCTTTTAAATTTTCCGAATATCCAAAGCCAAAGGTCGACAGCGCAATTTGCTAAGTGATTACTGCAGGCGGGACCAACGTACGAAATAGTTAAAAATAAAACCGCCTCAGTATTTTTAGTCCTGTGATTAGAATCCTGGGCCTTGCGGTTTGCAGCCGGTTGTATTGAACCACAGAAGCAGTTCGTATATGTTACTGCAATATCTAATAAAAATTCAATCCAGTTGCTGGCAAAGTGTGCCAAAATCTTATTTTAACTGCGCTCCAAGATAACACAAGTTTATTTGAGTGCAGGCCAAAGTATATTCAAGGAAGATATTACTTCCGTTATCAGATATCAGCCAAATCTTTATTTTTATTGGGTTTGTAACCTTGGAAATAAAGGTTGTGTTATAATATGTTCTTTACATATTATATATACATTTAGAGTGAAGTATGAAAATGAAATAAAACATAATAAACATACGACACTGTACAATTGAATGAATAACCCATAATAGGCCGACAGCACATCTTGTTCGCATAATTTTAGCATCGTCGACCTATTTTCGGATGAGGTACTGGGTGAAGTATCTCAATGTCAAGTGAATCAAGCTTGTCTGTCCTCCTCTGTTTAAAAAAAACAATTGTCAAAAAAATAAAATACAATCTGTAGTTGAAGCAAATAGTACACATTTAAATAAAACACTTTTAACGGTTTCAAACGCGAATTTTAGTAACTTATTTACAATTTTAACGGATTTTCGGACCGACAGACCGCCTCTGTAGCCAAATGGTTAAACGTATTGCCAAGCATTGCGTTAAGCCCAAGAGGTCCTGGGTTCGTATCCCAGGGAAACAAAAATTGTTTCGTCGGGCAGGGCAGTCTAATCAACTACTTTCCTGTTAAGAACGGATCAGTGAAACGGACACAAAAATATGTCCCCGTGTCTCACGAGGGGGAAACGGGATTTCACACTGCACCGACGTTTGGATACTTTGTACCAACCGTGGTCACGGAGAGACTTCTATATATCGTGTTTTAAACCGTTAAACTAAATGTGTACTTCTCGCGTAAACTACTAGTTTTTCTTTCCTTCCCAATTAAGAAAATTGTGACATTTTCTGTACAGAAAAGTTTTTATAGAAGCGAACACTGTAATCCTTTCCTCATGTGATATCTCATTTGAAGCACGTGCTGCGTCAGCTCTCATGATGAATGGCTCCGCTGAAAGTAATTTATAAACAGCGACAAGTGTGTTACAAAAACATAATGACGGCCCGAGCTGTGGGTGGTCCGTTACAGGAATTGTCTCCACTGTAATAAGGAGCTTTTGCCGCCAATGCTTTTTCTCTGCCATATGTGCTAATGTTCGAGTGTTAGCGACGCTTTCCAAGCTTTTGCATTCATTAAAAGTTGCATTGTATTAAAGGCAATGATTCATATATCCTTTAAGAATAAGTGGGGCTTAGGACAGACTTTATAGTATATACAAGATGTATGTATATATAAGATTTTTTACAAGCACAGATTAAACTTTTGTGTCTACCGATTGAAATTATTGTTTGACCGGGATTCGAACTCGTCTACAAACGCCTAAAGTTTATTGTAATTGTCTGCAGTTTACGCGAGGTGTACACATTTAAATAAAACACTTTAACAGTCTAATCCGCGATATTTTTTAGTTAAACTTATTTGAACATTATTTTTAACTTCGGCGCGACGTTTCGGATGCTTTGATTTTTTGTCCTTCCCGTGACCATGGCTGCTGCAAAGCATCCGAAACATATGGGAACTTTATTTATGGCACGTTTAACTTTATATACATACATATCTTTGTTTTTTATTATAAGACATATGGGTCTGTTGTTAGGAAAAATTAATTAATATACTAAGCGTCTTACACCGTTAAAATGGTGTTATTCAATTTTTAATTATAATTTATGATGTTAACCCTTATACAAATTCACATTTTCACAATAGTAACTGTCTTATTATCAAAATCTTGAGATTTGTCTCGTTTTTTCAATTCTTCAGTTAAACCACTGTTATCTTAAACCACTTAACATAAAATACATATCATTATCTCCAGAATAAATAGAAATTATCCGAAATCAAAAAGAAAACTTCCTCTCTGTAACAGAGAAGTTAAGAGTTGGAAAGTGAAAATCGGGAAAGTTCAGAATTTTCTTTCACGAATGTTGGTGTTAAACTGTTGGATAAGCTAAATGAAGATAACAGATTAACTAACTTCGACTGCCACAGATTAAACATTGTTTTAGGGCTATAACTCCGGAAGGATTATCTCATTCAAATACAACACTTTAACGGTTTAAAACGCGATATATATTATTTAAACTTATTTGAAAATATGACTAAGGCCCGGCGATTAGAATGCTTTGCAGCAGCCGTGGTCACGGGGAGACAAAAGACGCTTTAACTAATATATATTGCGTTTTAAACCGTTAAAATGTTTTATTTAAATGTGTACTACTCGCATAAACTACACACACGATTATCTCTATTTAACTTACACAAAATAATGTTTAAAACAATTTTAAAATTAAAGTGGCTTAATATTTGAGATCGTATTTTTACTTCGACGCAAAGCAAGGAGCAAATACAGTATATAAACATTTTGCAGTTGGAAAATATACATATTATGTATAGTTAAGGCTTTTAGGTGAGTGATTCGTAAACTTATTAATTTAAGCTGTTTGATTTTTTATTTTGTACATTACAGTTTACAAAATTTTAAGTCCACATAATATAAATTATACATCCAAATACAATAGGATACTAAAATGTAGTAAACAATTACAAAATTAAGATTAATAGAGATTTAGTTACCACTTGATGGTAGATAACATACCAAAGCCATATAACATCTAAACAAAATGCGTTGTCGGCCTATTCTGGCCTTGTTCAGGAATTCACAGAGTGAAACCGAAACGCGATTAAACTTGGCGGCATATCTGTGAACAGTGGTTCGGGCGAAATCTTGATCACCTATTTAAGATCCATATGTAGTTCAACATGTTTTAGATATTTAAATAAAACACTTTAACGGTTTAAAACGCGATATATTAGTTAAACTTATTTAAAAATGATTTTTAACTTCGGCCCGACGTTTCGGATGCTAGGCAGCAGCCGTGGCAGAGTCTCCGCGTGACCACGGGAATGTGTACTACTCGCGTAAACTATAGACAGTATTTGCTGAAGTTTTTCTAAGTTAAATATCGCTTTTTAAACGTAACATAAAAAAATTGACTGTGATAATAATGTTTGTAAGTAAACTGTGCCTCTAGAACTGTAAGAGGAAGGCCAATGAAAATAATTAAAAGCACTCCAAGCAGGTTAAACTCCGACCGAAAATATCTTCGTAAATAAGTTTTTGACATTTTTATTTGTAGCATAATATCGCGCACTCTGCATGTGGCAAATAAAACTTCATAAAACGAATTTATTATCATGAAAATGACTTGTATTGTATGCAGTTTGTTTTATTAAGGTAAATAATAATTTACCTTAATAAAACAAACTTATTAGTGAAGTTATTTTCCCTTGTTAAAAATGAATATTGAATTAAACACTTTTAACGGATCAAGACGCGAATTATATGAGTTAATTTTATGCGTAAGATAATCTTTTGTCCATAACATGATAATTAGTACAAACAACAATCCAATAATCCAAAAGATACAAACAAGGGATAGTAGAAGACAATTAAAGAATAAAAAAAGAGATAAGAAATGCGTAAATAAAAAGTTAAATATCATTGAATGCAAAAACGGAGAAAAGGTTTGAAGGATTTTTGTTCTTTATCATAATTTTTAGATTACGTAAAGAGGTTTTTGTTTCATCAAAATTTAACATTTTCAAATGTCCATTCCGTGAAAATATCTCACATTCTTATCGACGGAATTTTCAAAGTTAGCTAAAGATTTTTAAAAGTGCTAAAACAGAAAATTGTAGGAAGCAATTCTCCACATTTCTTCTAATTTATTAACTGTTTTAACGCCGAGTTGAAGGTAAATGTATGTTTTATATAACTCGCGTAAAATACAGATGGTATTACTCAATTCAAAATAGGCCGCCCGAATGATCATTCTCGACTGCTGGACACTCCCTCCAAGACTTCCAGTAGGTCCTGTCGTTCGCTACTTAAATCCAGCATTTTCCAAATACCTTGACCAGTCAGTCACAACGACGTCAGATCCAATACCTTTTGGCCCAACGGCTACATCTGCCAGTCCAGCCAGTTCAGCTTGCATCAGCCCTCATTCAGCATGCAGCTTCAATTATTATATAAATTTCTGAAAATATTCTATCCAATACTGGCTATAGCTGTTTATGCGAGTAGTACACATTTAAATAAAACACTTTAACGGCTTAAAAAACGATATATATTAGTTAAACTTATTTTAACTACGATATTTTGGATGCTTTGCAGCAGCCGTGGTCATGGGTACACTAAAGATAGAGGGTGTCTCTGATGTCAAAAACTTCAGCGCTATCGCAATCTGTTCCGTCGTGGTTGGTATTTGTCGAAACTGACCGGGCCCTTGTAGAATTCTATTCACACTAATATATTTATCTTGAGAGCACCTAAGGCCTATTTAGACCGACATAATAGATATGAAACGCTAAATGTATGTTAATGGTCAATTAGCATTCGAGGTATCACGCAGGAGATGGTATCTGCCCTTATCACGAACTAACTACATTATAACAATAATGTAACACTCGACGCGGTTCGAGGCTTCATAACAATTTAGTGGAACTACTAAATACATTATGTCTGAGGGTGTTAAAGTTACTGGTTCAGTTCTTGTTTGAAAACTTTAATATTTTTAACAATACAAATTAAAAATCTGTTATAAATCGAAAAAAAAATTACGACTTGGGCAATATTGTTAAGGTTTAATTTACATTGCGCGAGAGGTACATGTATAAATAGGTAGAAAAAAAATCGACGATGACGTGTAGGACTCGGTAGCTCAATTAGTTAGAACATCAGCAGGAAACGCTGTGGATGCCGGGTCGACTCCCGCCCGTGTCGTACCTCTATTAAATTTTAATTCAATGTTTAATTTATATCATTCCATCATATGTACATGTGAAAAATGTTTAAGTTTAAATTTGTTTAATTTATGTATTCACAAGGCTAATACCTACATTGAATTGTATGGTTTCGAAGTTGGATTGCTTAAACATTAGATTAATTTATCAAGTCACCCCGAAGCGGTTATAGTAGAATATCCAGTTCAAGGACACTTGCTCAATACACACATGCAAATGACCTCAATCATCCCAACCCGGGATCTTATCAAAGACTCAAGTGTCTGTACCTCCCCCGGGCTTAACTACTTCTAAACTCGATTTGGTAATACAGCTTTTATTGCTTTAAAATTGAACAAATTAATATTGACAATCGGGTTGCTCTACTGAACTCTTCTTATAATGATTGCTTAATTGAACAGGATAACAATCCGTAATATTATTTCTGCTGTAGTTGCTATGTCTGTGGCATTTGCCTAATAACTAATAATACGTTTTAATACAACGCCGTTAAAGGCTTAAAATGCAATATATATTAGTTAAACTTATTTAAAAATTATTTTAACTACAGCACGACGTTTCGGATGCTTTATAGCAGCTAACGTAATTAATATATGTCGCGTTTTAAACTGTTAAAGTGTTTTATTTAAATAACATACACTCCTAAATTGCAGTCTTTATATCAGTTTTTCATGGTAAACTTTTGTTTTGTTATTTATTCCCTCATCGTGTAGTGTAATACAATACAATAAATATACTATAGTTATTTTTATGTAAATATTCCTATACATAATGTATGTGGCAAAACTATGTTTGCCGGGTCACCTAGTAAATTTATTCATTTTGCGAGCTGAACGGTGCTTCAACCGTCTAGAAACACACTTGATGTTATATTTTACAAGCTCCTATACGCTTCTGCAGAACAGTAAACGAGTAAATGAACGACTAGCGATGAATGATCGCTATATAAGAGGAATCTAATTCTGATAAGTCACGAATTATTAAGTATTTAGCAAGTTCACTGATAAGCTATCGAAATGACAGTGAACTGTCGTTTTAAACTACTAATAATATTTATATAAAACACTTAAACGGTATAAAACGCGAATATATTAGTTACTTATCCTATTTACGAATTATTTTAAATACGGCCCGACGTTTTTGACGATCGCGTTTTGAACCAATTAAGTGTTTTTTTTTTGTTTTCGATGTGTGAAAATACCAAATATTGGATCTGTAGTTGAGTGCAGTAACCACAGAACCGGAACTCTACATAATATCCGAAATTATAGAATGATATCTTAAAAAAAGAAATTTTTTTATCAAAACATTTTAATAATCACTGCTGGGAAAGGGTAATTATAACATAATTCAATATTTAAATGATAATACGTGGGGTTGTCGATGTGAATTTAGAATTTTACATTTTAAACCTTACTGAAGTTCGTAAACTACCTACATCAATAAATGATCTTGATTTGTTAATCTCTAAACTAGCCAATGTAACGACACTGTAGAATATCAAATGTATGACTAAGCTAATGACGGGCACGTGTAAATACCAGAATCAGACGTCTGGTCCGCTACTAACTAAAAGCAACAAATATGAATCAGGCCCAGCTTATTCGACTCAAGGGCTCTGCAAAATGGCTTTAACCGGTATCTTGAGCGAATACGTGTCAAGTGTCCACTCAGTAGTTCAGTGAATTTGCGCGCTGCCCCATTTTGAACTCATTTTAAACGCAGATTAATGTTATTATAGGCGCGGCGCACCCGTGGTTTTTGTTGATTTTTTTATTGGTACGGTTTTAATCAACTAATATTGAACTAACCTAAGCACCTTCGTCAAAACTTGATAATTTATTTGGAAAAGAAACAAACAGTCACTTAGAAAACAATGGATTACTTAAAACGTTAAACAAATAGACCTAAAGTTTCAGTTAATTATACATACGTGACGTAAATACAACAGATACACAGTAAAAGAAAATATCTAAAAAGTAATAACGTAATATTAGAATTACCTTTGTGAAATAATCTATACTAATACATAAAGCTGAAGAGTTTGTTTGTGCGTATGTTTGAACGCGCTCAGAAACTACTGGTTCGATTTGAACATTTCTTTTTGTGTTGGTTAGAGCATTTATTGAGGAAGGCTATAAACTATATATAAAACATAGCTGTGACTAATTGGAGCGAAGAAATAGCAGTAAATGTGGAAAAGCGGGGAAAATTATTCTTCTCTGTGGTTTTCCGATGCGTACGCTGCGAATACGGTTCAAGATACCCAAAAAGATGTAAAAGAAAGAAATATTTTCATTTTAATGATCTATTATAAAGATCGACAACACTATATGTCTATCTTGAAATTGTATCAATTAACATACAAGAATGACGGGATGCGTCCGTCGACATAGGTTATAACATAATTTTTAACGATGAAAAGGAGGTTCGCAAAAAAAAGTTGAACGACCAATATCACTATTTTACACGTACACAGCTAGTTATCTATACCTAAACGGGGTTCTACTTCTAGTAACCAAACCTGAACCCTACAAACATTGACTACGAATAATGCAGAACAGAACATGAACAGAACAGAAATGTTGCGTACCCCTGCATTATATAGAACGATCGTTTTAATCAACGATTAATTTTAACCTGTTCCCTCAGTATTTTCCAGCGTGTCAGAGGTGAGTAATTACCGAGGCGGTCAGGTGTCACGGCTCGTATATCGCTCCACTAACTTTTATTTATCGACTTCCTGGTGGAATGAAAACAGATAAAAAGTAGTGACGTCCGCGCGTCGTTCTTTTGTTTTCGGGATTAGTTCGCACGAAAGAAATTTGGCAATTTCGGACGCTTAGTTGTGCTTGAGATAGCTCGTTGGTGCAATAGAAGCAAATAAGTATAGGCTAGTAATCAAATACTGATTCAAGCAGTCCTTCAAAATGAAGTTAGTAGTTAAATTTAATGATCTGGAAGAACTGGAAACCCTGGCATAGGTATTATTTTCTCAAAAGGGTTTCCAGATCAAAGCTATATTTTTTAATGTATGGCATTGGAACAGATGGTTGTGTATCACTGAAATAAGGCATGTAGTTGATTAGACCTTATTAGACAGAAAAAAATAATTGTAAAATTTTAACGGTTTCAAAGGCGTAATACTCACATATTGGTAAACATAGTTTGACTACGATCCGACGTTTCGGATTTTTCGGCAACATTTTCTGAGCATGTTCTGTTCTGACCATGGCCATGAACTAATTGATTTCGCGTTTTAAATCGTTAAAAGTGTTTAATTTCAATTATGTAACACTTGTGTAAGCTACAGACTAGGTTAAAATTTTGCCGACGAGATTGTTATTTTCTGAATAACATATACAAAAATATATATTTAATATTCGAGTCTAAATAAAAGTTTAGCGTTGAAGTCAAGCGTTGAGTCATGCCTAGAATATTATACCACCGTTGAAATTTACATACGATCGCAAAAAACAATGTTGAATTTAAATCCTCAAACCGAACAAATATATTGCTAACACGAGGCAACGTGTAAAAACATATCCTTTTAACCAATTTACATATCGCTTTTAGAGCAGAGCCTATAACCGTGATTGGAAATCACTGTGACTTTTCACGGCGTAATTTCTGAAATATTCTATCTGTTAGTCTGTGATATTTTATAGTGATTTTGTTATTTTGTATACATCTGCAAGTGAGTATAGTTGAATATAGTTTTTCTTCTGATTCTCCGTCTGTAATTCTATTATTGATATTAATTAATCGATTAGATTGATAACAATATCGATTATTATTTATATATTTTAAAGATATTTTAAAATGTTTAAATATTATTTATATTTGTTTAATGTTCTATTTAATGTCCAGTAAGTTATAAAAATTGTGATATTATATCTGTAACGAATTCGTGCGATCTATGGCTTACAGTTTACTATAAATAAAGAATATAAAAAAGAAAAATATATATAAACATTATTTTCAGATAACAAAAGTATATTTATAGCCATTAAAGTTATTTAGTAATTAGTTAAGTTATTTACAATTTCGCAAATAAAAAATGTTTTTTTATTTTATTTATGTAGCTAATTTTACAATTTATATACCAGTCTTAAACCTTATTTATTTTTGTCTGTTAAAGTTTCTACCTAAATTTATTTATTTATTATAAACACCTATGAAATAACAGCCGTGAAATAACTGCGTGATTTAACATCTTGATGTTAGGGCAGAGACACGAATGTTACGTATATTTCCTAATGCAAATTGGACAGTGTGAGTCAAGATACAGACAAGTAACAATGAGCAGCGTCAACATTTAACGTTAGTTAAATAGAAAAGTTGTATTCGATAGCCACGCTTGACTACATTTTACGTCCAGGAATCGAATTCCGGAACTAACGAAAAGCTAGTTCGATTTTTGTGATAATTTTAAGTAATTAATACCGTGTGGTACAAATATCAATAGGCTGAAAAAAATCAGCGATGTAGTAGAGAACTGTACCTTTTGCCATATAAATATTACGATGAACTCTAAATCATCTGAATCTGATATTTTGCATATCAATATTGGCAGAACCATATATTTCCCTTAAATCAACAGTTAAATACAATATTAAGTCAGAGTTATTTTAATGAACATTCTGTCGACGGCGAGATTATTGTTAATTCAACATTATGTTAATGAATCAATGTATGACTCTTCTCTCATATTGATAATATATACTTATATCATACAGCGACTTCGTCCGCGTACAATAGGTACTTTGGGCATCCAAAATTGTTATTGCAAACTGTTACCAACGTCATCGGACGCGTCCCGTCGCTCGCGACCCGTCGTTGTTTTTAGGAGATAGACATATAATGTCACAGACTTTTTTTGATAATTGAAATAAGAATCATTCTCTTATACATATTTCTTGTGTATCTTGAACCATGTTCGCAGCGTACGCATCGGAAACCTACTAAGATGATGTTTCTTCGCTCCTATTAGCTACAGCGCTTTTATAGCCTTCCTCGTTATTAGTTTAGCGCGCTCAAAGAAACAAACAAACTCATCAGCTTTATATATTAGTATAGATAGATAGAGCTTACAAGTTTGTTTGTTTCTATGTTTGAACGCGCTAATCTCAGGAGCTACTGGTTCGAATTGAAAAACTACTTTTTTGTTATAGCATTTATCGAAGAAGCTTAAAGTCTATAAAACATTGCGCTGCGACTAATAGGAGCGGAGAAACAGAAGAAAATATGGAAAAAAGGGGGAAATTATTCACCTCTGCGGACCTCCGTTGCGTGCGCTACAAAAACGATTCAAGAAACGAAATATATGATAGAATGATTTTTCTTGAAACGCTCTCAAAAAAGGTCCTCGGGAGTATATGCCTATTTTTTAAGATTAGCTTGCAAGGTCCTTGGGACGCGGTCGTGGGTTTTACCCATAATTAAGTTGAAGAGGTTCTTTACAATATTAAAAAAATGTAAGATGCCCAAAATAACTTTTCCACTCGGACGAAATCGTGGGTACAGACGCTGTTTGAATTATAATCTAGTAGTTGGTGCCAACTAAATGCAATTAAATGTTAGACAACCTACCTGCAGTTGATGTACAACAAGCAACCCTGTTTTAAACCGTTAAAACACGTACTACTATAGAGTACTGTTTTAGTACATAAACAAATATACTCAAATAAAACGTTTTGAACGGAATAAAATGCGAAATATATTAGTACACTTAAATTTAATTCTTTCTTATTACAGCCCGACGTAATAAAAATTAATTGAAATAAGGTATAACTAACATATCTCGCGTTTTATTTAAATGTGTACGCGGCACAAAAGACAATATTTAAATGAAGACTGTTATGTTGCTTGCTTTTGTTTTTGAATATTCAAGTATGGAGTTGTATTTTGGATCACGCGGAAGTTTTAAACATTAATCTTAGTCAATCTCCTCTGATCCATATCGTTGTAATGGTGTGAGTAAACTAGGTCAGTCTAGAGAACAGACGCTTAAAATATCTATGGAAAACTGAAAAGAGAACAAAACAATGAAAGCTGAAATCCACTTTAGGACGAAGTAATAAGTACGACTGTTGGTGTGTATAGACTGAGAAGTTGAATTTTGGTATTTTAAGAACACAGGAAACGAAACACTAAAATTTTTGAGGCAATAGTTTTATGTTAGGTAAGAAGTTATTCTTACATCGCTAGGTATTATTACATATTACCTATAATTTATGGCCTACACAAACATATTTTTTATTAGATACTGTTTACTTTACATATTTACATAAAACACTTTTAATTAGAGGGCTTTGCTGCAACCGTGGTAGCTACGCTACAGTTTTGATTAATTAATGAAACGGACACAATAGTCTGTTCGCCCCATGCCCCACAGATATAATGGTATTTCAGTGTATATACTCTTGCATCGCTCTTGCACAGGGAAGAAGAAAAAATAAGGTTTCCCAAAGTACAGTTTATATATCATACTGACCCCCCCTCCTCCTCACACACACAGATACATATGAGTGCGTCTTCCATTTTTTATCGCGTCTCATACTTATTCTTACATAAAAAAAATGTTATTCCTTATTATTTCGTATACCAAAACTAGATATAAACTTTACAAAATATCTCTAAGGAGTACTGTAGTAAATAAATAAGAATACTATAGCACACTCTTAGCATGTAATTTCACTAGAACCAAAGTAGTAACAAGGGGAAGGAAAACGTCAAACATTTTCTTGGATCATAAAACGTATGACTAACATTAAGACCAGGAAATTGCAAAAGCCTATCAGCTGTGTTAGCAGACTTGTATGGATTACCACATTGTTTCGAACTGTACCGCCAGCAAATTAATCTAACTAATTTAATTTTACGTAAACAAAACGGATTTAAGTTCGCCCACGACTTTATCTGCGTGGTAAAGTTTTACTAAACATATTAATTTTAAAATAAGAATGGTGTACAAAAATTAAATAAAATACTTTTAACAGATAAACGCGAGCAGTCGTGGTCACGGAGAGACTCCCCCAGACCACGGCTGCTGAAAGGGTTCCGAAACGTCGGGCGTAGTTAAAATAAATTGTAAAATGTTATATTTCTCGTTTTAATTGTTTCATTTATAGCTGTACTACTCGTGTAAACGGCAGACGGAAAAACCAGCCGAATTTCGGTTTAAAGATTATAAGTACATATGTCATGGTCACGAATAAAACAAATTTAAATAAAACACTTTTAGCGGTATAAAATGACCCGACGTGTCAGATGCCTTGCAGCAGCCATGATCAATTGCTGTCAACTATAAAACATCTCACTTTACAGAAAAACATTGCGCCAATATTAAAATAAATTACCATTTTTTGCGTTTTAAACCGTTAGAAGTGTTTTATTTAAATTACAGTGTCTTAGGAGGCTACAGTTTGTCCTTACCACTTTGAATGTTTTATACAATATTTATTCGTGAAATAGTCAATTACACTTAAAGCAAAATTGTACGAAGCCAAACGTCTTCCGACGTAGCCCTTAAATCAGATACAAGTTAACAAACCTCGATACGATACAGACATAACGAGACTGTAAAGTGGCGACCATAAATTAAACAGTAAATCCCCCCAGGTCTCCGTACACTGGCTATTTGGACGTCAATTATATAAAATGCATAGTCTAGGAGTCCAACACCAGTCTTTGTGTATATTTGTAAACTTTATTATTTTCTGTAGCCAAATGGGTAAACGTATTCCCTAGCATTGCGTTAAGCGCGAAGTCCTGAGCTCGAATCCCAGGGAAACATAAAATTGTTTCGGTCGGGCAGGGCACAGAAGTCTGATCAACTACTTGCCTGTTAAGAACGTATCAGTGAAACGGACACAAAAATGTGTTCGCCCCATGCCCCACGAGAGGGAAACGGGATTAAAAAAAACAAAATTCATTTTATATAATGCGATCATGTACAATGTGAAATATAATAAAGTTTTCCAACGTAATTTCATCTTCAATAATTTTCTGAAGACTTGCATAGGATTTTGGGACATTGGACCTCAATACGGTAACGGTGCGGACGGTGTGCGCGGGGACTTCTGGGTTAGGTGGCGTTCGGGCGTATTAAACGGGATGACGAATCGTATTAAGCGTTAAGAAATGTATGAAAATATGTCTCAAATAGCAGGGTCTGGCGTAAAGTGGCGTATTATGCGAGAAATCGTTAAGCGTGATCGTCTTAAACGGGTACTACTGTATGTTGAAAGTAACAAATGAAACCCACTAGATATATTTTTTAGATAAATTTATAAAGTAAAATAAACTCGTTTATTTCTTTCCATTTCAAACTAAGCGTGCTCGTACAGTTTTTTAGTAAAAGTTTGGGCTAACTTAGTTTTTATGTAGCAAACGAAAGGCGATCTTTTATACTAGCTCTTAGACTAGAGCGACCGCAGCGCTGCAGCGCTTGTTTAATCAAATTAACTCTCCCGGTGGACTACATCGTCAGCTTTTATTTATCTTTAAAGCGGCTGAATAACGAGCTGTGACGTATAGCGATATGTCGTAGATCTACGTCATCGATATGTTACAGCAAATATAACGAAAAACATATTTTTTTTAACGCTTTAATCGTTACTGAACTTATTTATAATTTATTTTAACTATCCCCCGTGACCACTTCTGCCAAGCATCCGAAACATATAAAGATTAATTATAAAATAAGATAATAATTTAAGTGATTTATTTATATATGCATTACTCACGTAAAATACAGAATTACTTAAAAAATATTTGCGTTAGTAACTGACTACACTTATTAATGTCATTAGAATTTAAGTTAAAGGAAGTTTAATATTACTATGTTGATACAACTCTATCAAATATGACTAAATTAGAGTACCATACAAACGGGTTACGGTGGGTTATTCTTAAAAGATAGACATATACTATTTCGGACATTTAAAAAGGGATAATTCTTTAATAACAATTTTTTTTGTTGTTTGTTGAAAACGGTTCAACCGTTTTCGCAACGACGCAACGGTACGGCGTTTTTCACATTTTCCACGATTTCGCTCCTATTAGTTATATAAAATGATAACAGCTTGGTAATAGTTATTATATATGCTTAATGTCTCAATAAATGGTCTATCTGACGCAAAAATAATGTTTCAATTCGAACCAATAGTTCCTGATAATAGCGCGTTCTAAGAAACAAACACTTCATCTTTATATATTAATATAGATTACTACTTTATTCCAATACGCTTGTTATAATAGCTACAGTTAGTAGGGTATAGCTTGATACAGTAAGACACAATTACAATGAAAATTTTGATAACAATTGTAATAATAAACGGTTTGTAAGATAATAAAAAGTAAAAGCATAATCGTGGGTTCTTACAATTACCAAACAGAATATAGACAAAAACTTGGAAGTTTCCCCTTTATTAATTTGAAGCTCGACAACTTTCGCGAAGTTTAACAATATTTTAAACTTTTAATTAAGTAACTGTTTCCGGGGAAACTAGTTATTTACGCCACAATTTTATGCAATAATAGAAGTTGTTCGTCCGTTATCTCTCTTCCAGAGATATTTTTTGTTAGTAAGAATAAAGTATTAAGAAAAAAATCAGAGCAAATGGATAAACGTATTTTTTATGACAGAGACGGACAGACAAGCACGCGGTTTACTTTATATAACACGTAAACAAGATGTGCTAGAGACCTATTTTGCCTTTATATATTCGGAAATCCATAGACTGACACCGAAACGCGATTAAACATCTCCGTTTCATCTGTAGACGGTGGTTCGTGGTCCGGGCGCAATTTCGAAAAAAGTATAAATTGTTAGAAAAATAGGATAAATTCCAAACGATTGAAATTTGGACTATGTATTTTGACCTTCTAATCACGAATATCCATATAATATATAATAACACGAATACTCTGCGCCAAGCTTTGACGAACTTGGATCCTATGGGTAAAAAAACACATACACACACCCTTTTCGGGAAAAGCTCAAATAGTCTACATTGGTTAGAAATGCGTGATTAGGCACACTGAATGAAAAGAGGTTTTTTCCGATTTTCATATTCAAAATGGCGTTTGCGCAATTTTCTTATGATATTCTATTAGGAGGACAAAATACATAAGTATACCAAATTTCAGATCGATCGGCGGTATGCACTTTTCGGAAGTACACCCGAAAAATATGTTGGACCCGGTTAGGATCGAACCATCGCCTATTGATTTTTGACTTACAATGCTACCATTACACCAATGAGCCTGTCTAAGCGCAGCTGTTTCAGGTTTGAATCCCGGGAAAAAACAAGTAAAACACCCAAAAGCAAAGAGGATTATTCTACTTTAAAAAATTCTAAATATTTGTAATAAAATTTTTTAGAATGATTTTTTTTTTAAGCCATCTAAATACTAACTACACAAACCGACGGCACTAGACATATCCGATCTAACTTCGAATAACACGTAAAAAAGTAATCTTTTGCGTTTCAACCGTTGAACTGTTTTGCTTAAATAAATACTTGTTCCTAAATTTATATAATTAAATGTCGCTACTTTGTTCGAAATAAATCAAATGTCTCGAAAGCAATCACCGAGTGGCCCAAAACAAAGTGTTTATCTAAATTGCTTTGTGCTGATAAAATGGCGTCTTATAAGTGACGTCACAGTCAAAGAACAATTGCTAGCGTTTGGGAAAGTTAAGCCATTAAATAATTATATTTAATGGCTTTCATTTGATGTCATTTCTTAAACTTTTGATTCTGTTAAGTCCAATAAACATCCGCCAAAACATGTTTACTTGAAACATTTAAAGCATGTAAAGAAATGACAGATAATATCTAATATATAAAATTCTCGTGTCACAGTTTTCGTTGCCATCCGAAACGGTTTGACCGATTTTGATGAAATTTTTTATGCTTATTCGGTATCTATGAGAATCGGCCATTGTATATATAATTGTGTGTGGTTGACAATTTTTTTGTAATCGTTCACCATTGCATATTTAAAAATGTTTAAAATCCTTTCATTGATATGCATGTTTAAATCGTACCATTATTACTCAATGATGAAAATGGAAGATTTGTACATAAATTGATAAATTATAAACTTATTCTTATTGAAAATAATTCAATGGCGGGCGGACTTCAAACCTAGAACTGCAACGTGCTGTTGCTTTACCACTACTATTATTGTCGTGTTGTATACTAAGTTAAATATAAGTATACTAAGGATAAAGTCTTTATCCTTTTCTTGAACTTGGCGTGACACGCTGCCGCGTATTTAAATATTCTACATGATACCTATGTCAGTCCCCCCATTTCTCCTTTACGAATAACGTTAGGTGATCCAAGAGCTTTTTAGCACATAATACGAGAAAAACCAATCGTAATTATTTGGCTCTGCTAACGTATACACGTAGTTACTTTAAATAAAACACTTTGAACGCAAAAAATGCGAAATATATTGCTAATTTTAAATTTTGCATCATTTTGTCATGGGGGGAGTCGCTCTCGCGGATATCCTGGGAAATTAAAATGAATTATAAATAAATTAAAAATTGTTTATTTACGCGTAAAGTACCTACTGACAATACGAAATAACTTTTTAACCTCTAGAGTATATAATATATGGCTAAAAAAACAAAGTAAAAATAAAACGATCCTTTATAAACAAAATTTTCCCGCACTTCAGCACAAATTTATTTAGGCTCGACCGGTAAACATTGAGGTGACGACCATTTTTCATTTTTCCTCTACACGGAGTAACATGCAGGTTTTGTGGGTTAATAATTTATTGGCGGGGAAAAGGTAAACTGCGTTTAGATAACGAGGTGTATGTGGAAATAATTTCCTAAATATAGTTTAACAGCGACAAACCGTGCGTTATCTGAATCGATCCTAATATAAACAAGTGATTTTTGAATAAAAACAAGTGTCTGTAGTTTCACATTTAAATAACGGTTTAAAACGTGATATATATTACTTAAACTTGGGGTGAGACCTCCCCGTGTCCACGGCTGATGCAAAGCATCCGAAACGTCGGGCCGTAGTTAAAATAATTTCCAAATAAAGTTAACTGATATATATCGCTTTTTAAACCGTTAAATTGTTTTATTTAAATAAAAACAAATGGACAACAGGAAGGCGAGTGACAAGTCACTGAAACGTAAATATATGTTTTTTTTTTTTTAGAAGCATAGGGGTTCATTTGATGGAAGGGGAAATGCCACAGATTTATACATCAATACTAGTGGCGCTATCGTCGACATAAATTCACAGACTGGAACCGAAACTTAAGTAACTTCAGTCTGTGAATTTATGATCTTTTTCATCTGTGGACGGCATTCCGATTTTCCTACCTCCCATTTGATATCCATTAAGAAGAAAAGAAAGATTATAAATGCTTTACAACATGTTGGACACCGTGAGGAACAACCCGACGTCGAGGATAGTCTAATGAAATTAAAAAGTTATATTATCTATATCTATACAAATATAAAGCTGAAGAGTTGTTTGTTTGTTTGAACGCGCTAATCTCAGAGACTACGTGTTCAAAATTCTTTTTGTGTTGCTTAGAGCATTTATCGAGAAAGGCTCTAAGACATCGCGCTGTGACTAATAGAAGCGATGATACTGTGGGAAATGTGAACAAAACGGGGGAAAATTTTCATTTCTGTGGGTTTCAGATGCGTACGCTGCAAAGACACCCAAAAAGTATGTATGAATGATTCCTCTATAAATGATCTAAAAAAAGTCCGCGACATTATATATCTATCTCTTAAGATCTTGCAAGAACGACGGGAAGGGACGCGACTGACGTCGTGGGTAAAAACGAATTTGGATGCCCGAAATAACTATTCTCGCGTAGAATCGCGTAGAACGAAGTCGCTGGCTCAGCTAGTTTATTTAATAATTGCGGTGATGAAAAGTCAATTAAAATAGTTCTGTCTTTTATGTTGTAATATCGAAGGTCCATTTAATAAATGCTGTTTTCTTCTTTACTAAAGTAGATGTCTTTGATAGCTGAAAGACCATGCTTTTTCTCCAAATTGCTAATAAAAAATTTGACCTATATTATACATTGTAATGGTTAGCATTAGCACTTATTATAAGTACGCAGAATTAAAGAATTAATTCTACGTTTTTACTATGTTAATTTTGCCGAATAATTAACAGTTTACATATAAAAGCAGTATTACAAAACTTTAATAACGGTTTAGAATGCGAATTATATTTGTTTAATTATATGTTACCGAATCATTGTTTTATTTAATATATATTTATGTACTCGCGTTACTTTTAAAGAAAGGAATGAGTTCTAAGACTGAAAATAGAACAGTAAATACTTGTCACCGTTTTCAAAATCGAAAAGGGAAAAACTCAATTCGCCCTTTAGAATTTTTAGTAAGGCTGCGGTCTCCGATAAATTCTTCTTAGTTCGCGTACTTTTTAATATATACGAACTACTGTTGTCTCCTTCAAATGCGGGCTTTGGCGCTCTATCGTTATATGACTAACTATTGTTGTCTCCTTTACTCAAAGCGTGGCGAAGCAGTTAGCGGCATACGACGAATTGCGCTATTTCTCTAGTTATTTGATTGTGTGGTGAACGACAAATTTCGCGTATCAGCACTACTGAATATTTCGAACCAATAGTAAGATATCTACAGTATACATTTTCTTACTTGAGAAAAAATCATAACAAATATGGCCGATTTCAAACCATAGAGACCCAGTGATGATTAGATAAGGTGCAGTTTATACCATATATAACAAAGAATCATCAGACTAAACGACCTCCATGTTCAAAATCACTTTTATGACCTTTTTTTTTAATTTTTATCATTAACCTTCATTGTTAATAACCGTTTACAACGTTTTGCGGCCATCGTGTACGGGTGGGACTTCTTCCTTTTATTGTCGTTGACTTTGCTTACATCCCAACCGATGTGAATGTCAAATTAAGAAATTGTAATTCGTGCATTTACGTAAATTTTACTTGAAATTGTGGATTTACTGAGTCAATTTTAGTTAATTTATTAGTTTAATACATTATCTAGTGCCTCAAAATGTTTTTAGAGTAAAAAACAATGTGAGCCTTGTGAGGAAATCACGATCACAAGGCAATCACGAGGATTTTCATGTAAATTGTTTGTTTAAAAATGTCAATTTACAAAAAAAAATACACTATACGTGCTACGCAGTACTCAACGTTTATAGCAGACCAAAGCCTTATATCCAATCGTTTTGTGCGTCAGCGTCACGAACTAATGCAAAACATTTTACGTTACTACCTACGGTTGTCAACGCCTTTATAGCACTGTAAAATATGAACGGATTCGTGTTTGAAAAAATACACCTACAAACCACCAATTTACACCAGATTACAACGTTAGGCAATTTCAACTGTCCGCGTTCACTGTACGTTTTGTGCATAGATTAATAATAATTCACGGTTTAAAACGCGAAATGTTACAGTTAACTATGATATTGTGCGTTTTAAACCGTTGAAGGTATTTTATTTTAATTTTAACGGGCTCTTTGGCTGATAATCAACGGACCATGGGTTTCAGTATGTAGATATCCGAATATCCAAAGTCGAAATAGGTCCACATCGCATCTTTATAATTTTCTATCGATATCGATCGATATATTTCGATCTGGTATATTATCAAAAACATACAATCTTCGACTTAAATTCTTAATAGAGCCCAATAAAAAAATACCTCGTTCACTGAAGGTAATTTCAGTTGGGCTCAAAACGAAACGGATCCTCTATTTTAAGCGAAATTCAAATTTTGCGTAATTGATTCAAGCTACCCTTGGTCTCGATGTCAGGATAACTGAATTATACTAAAATCGTTTGCCCTGTCAAAGCCTATGGCCCAATAAAACAAGGTATAGTTATTAAAGTATAATGTAAGATTAAGAGAAATTTGAGACGCCTATCATTGTGTTGACCGCCTCTGTAGTCAATTGCTTAAACATATTGCCTTGCATTGCGTTATGCGCGAGAGGTCCTGGGTTCGAATCCCAGGGGAACAAAAAAAAAGTTGTTCCGGTAGGGTAGAGCACAGTCTGATCAAGTGTTAAAAAGAACGGATCAGTGAAACGGCCACAGAAATGTGTTCGCCCCATGCCCCACGAGGGGTAAACGGGATTTCATATACGCGTCATTGTTTTTCGGGTGTTCGGCCGACGTGAGCGAGAAGAGGTGCTTTTCGTTTCGCTATCGGCGAGCGGACGGCAAAACCAGAAGATGTTAGCTGCTCGATTGTTCGAAGAATTTTTCATCGAGAACGATGGCCATGAGAGCCTTACACAATTTATTTATCATACAGTTTAGGTTCAACCAATTATGATAAAATCTTTAAAGAAATAACAACTTACTTTTATTACGAAATTGTTATGTCCCACGAGACGAAAAAGTAATTCAAATAACGCACTTTCACTTGTAGAATAATATTTAAAATACTTAAATTTTAACGATTTCAAACACGAAATATATTTATAACCAATTTTTAATTTTTTAAACTTATTTATTTAACTGTCGTGGTCACGAGGGAAATGAAGATGGTGGGCGTCCCTAACGTCAAAGTCAAATCTGCTACACTAGCGCCACCTGTTTCCGATTTACCGAACATTTTTAATTTATCTCATTTCATTTACATGTATTAATAACATACCATATTTTATTACACCCTGATTCCTCTATTGTTAGCTACAACTCCCAATATAACTCATTTATAGAAAACAATGTATTTTCTAAATTGCGAGCGTCAATTTTCAAATACTAACTAACACAAGAGACCTTTCTTATATTGAGTAATGAAATAAACGCAGTCCTATCTTTTAATTAAAATCATTAACGTAAATACTGCTTACAGAGACAATTCGCGGCTGACGCCTCAAACATTACGTCAAACTTGAGATATAGAATTCAAAATAATAGTTACTTTTAAGTTACGTTAAAGTAAATAGTTACTTTGTTCCTTTGCCAGAAAAAATATATTCTCGTAAATAATGTATCTGTTTTTTACGATGTTTCATTGTGCTAGTATTTGGTATCTTTACAATTATTTATGATAAGGGGGGAGAAACATGCATGGGGTATACTACAATCCAGTCATATGACGCCTAGCAAGGCTTAAAACGTATCTTGGCTTAAATAGGAAATCCACAGACTGGAATCGAAACGCGATTAAACTTCACGGCTTTTACATTTGTGGACGGTAGTTTGTGACCCGGACTTTCATTATTCCTACCACGCGTTTAATATCCAGATTTCCAAACGAAGTGCAAAATGTTTCAGAGAGATTATAAATTGAATAGAACCGTGTTGGACCCGTTGGGATTTGAACCAACGACCCGTTTATTAGTAATATATAACTACCATTAGATATGCTTATCACATATCAGTTGGTACAATAATTCTGGGGAGCAATGACCCCTGAAACACTGTAATACATAATTCCTGAAGCCAAAATAATAATTATATTGAACCTTCTTTATGTAGAATTCTTTGCTTCTATCTAAACATATGATACACTCGCGGGCAACTTACTGACATATTAAATTGTGTAAAGCTTTCACGACGTGAGCGAGAAAAGGTTCTCGACGTTTCACCACCACGAGCAGACTGCATCATCGGGAGATGCTGCTCCGCGATTGCTCGAAGAATTAATTTAAACATTTTATTTATTACTTCAACTTATCTATGATATTATAAAGCAGAATAGTTTGGCTGTTTGTACGCGCTAACCTCAAGAACTACTAGTTCGAATTGAAAAATTCATTTTGTATTTGTTGGACCATTTATATATATATATATATATGGCTATAAAACATCAGGCTGCACCCAATAGGATCGATGAAACAGAGAGAAATGTGGAAATCGGAGAAAATTATTCAACAAACCAAAAAATATATTTGAAAGAATCTTTCTTTAAATTATCTAAAAATGTTTGTGACGTATATCTTTTAAGATCAACTCGAGTAACAGCTATGATTCATAAAGCTGGGGAGGTTATTTGCAAAAATAAAAATTAACGCCATTTGACCATTATTTTTAAATGCGGCCCGACGTTTTGGATGCTTTGCAGCAGCAGTGGTCACAGGGAGACTCGTAAGTTAACTTATATAATATCACGTTATAAGTCTTAGAAAAATAAGATGAAAAGTTTTCCTCTTATAATTCCAAAGATATATCTACCAATGTTTCAAATTACGGGCCCGACAGTGTACAATTCCTCTTGTTATCAGATTACTGCGTTTGTTATTGAGGCAATTTGGGGGAAAGCCTCTAATTTGAGCTTGTTTTCTTATTTACAGACACAAATTCCTTTGAAACATCGTATCTCGGATCTCTTAAGCTTAAAAGCTTTGTGTACTTAAAGTATTGAATATTTCGTTTTCCTTCTGTTCCTCGCTTCAGTAATCCATGTTATTTAGTGTGAATCCCGTTTGCCCTCCGTGGGCCATGGGGCGAACACATTTCTGTGTCCGTGTCACTGATCTATTATTTTACAGGCAAAAGTTATTTATTTTATTAGCCTTGTGTGGGCTGCCCAACCGTAAAAATTTTTTGGTTCCCTTGGATACAAACCCAGAACCTCTCGCGCTATTTGTGATCTTTGTTCGAGTTTCTGACCCACGTGAAACATGGAAGATTCTGATACAGGCCATCCTGATTCTATATATATAAAGCTGAAGGGTTTGTTTGTTTGTTTGTATGTTTGAACGCGCTAATCTTAAGAATTACTTTCGATTCATTATTTTTGTGTTGATTAGAGCACTTATCGAGGAAGGCAATAATAAAACATTGCGCTGTGACTAATAAGAGTGGAGAAACAGCCGCAAAAACGGAGATAATTCATCTTTGTAGGTTTCCGAAGTGTACGCTACGAAAACGGTGCAAGATACATAATCAATTGTACGGGATTCTCGTTTAATGATATAAAAATGTTCGCGATATGTCTATATTCTCTTAAGATGAACTCGCAAGAACGACGGGACGAGGAGAAAAAATCAATGTGGATACTCAAAATAACTATTCTTCGCGGACGAAGTCGCTGACACAGCTAGTTATGAAATAAATATGTGTAAGTACATAGAGTACGTCTAGTTTTTCTAGTCTTTGATACTGTGGGCGTACCCTTTGTGGACGAGTCCGCTATTTTTACTACTACTAGCTGATCCGGCAGACGTTGTTTTGTTGTTTACAATATTATTATTTTGATCCTCTAACAAATGTAGAATTAATTTCGACCAAACTTGATTACCATATAACGAGTTCTTACGAGTTAATCCTAAACGATAGACATATACAGGCGCGGTAATTTTTTTTAATATAATTAAAAGAGGAATCATTCTTATATATATTGATGTTTTAAATCGTTTTCACAGCGCCATTTAACGAAAACCTTAAAAAAATGATTAGAATAAGCTTTTTTTTAATGATCTATCCAACACAAAAATAATTTTCGTTTCGAACTAGAAATTCCTAAAATTATTGTGTTTAAGCAAACAAACAAATAAATTCTTTATGATATTAGCATATATATTGATTGTAATTGCAATACTCCAGCCGCGTAACGTCTCAACAAGATGCGCGGTCGACTTATTTTGGCTTTGGATCTTCGGAAATTTGCAGACTGACACAGACACACGATGAAACTTTACGGATTTTTCATTTGTCGGAAGTTTGGATATTCGTAACACACAAATATTTTAAAAATTAAAAACTCGATGTGTGTCTACATGTTGTTCCCGGCGGGAATCAAACCCACGACCCGAGGTTTATCTGTGACGCCTAGCTACCGCTACCCATCGCGTCCGTCGAAAATTAAAAATGTAGACTAAAAAAGAATTTTGTTATGTAATTAACAACAATATTTAATTATGCAATCAACTGGAACTTGAGGTGGAAATGAAATACGAAAATATAAGTGAATATCAAACATAAATTCGAGCTCTGTCGAATTTTCAGAAAATAATTTCATATGGAAGTTTACTCAGTTCTTCGTAGCTACGTTTCCAGTTAAATTTTTTAATATTTTCAAGAATCTTACGTTGGTATGTCACATTTTCGTTTAGATTGCTATTCTAGTATATGCATACTAGAAAGAACTAACTACCTAGATATTATAACTTTTAACCTAACCTACTTTAGACACAAGTGTTAAGGTTGAAATTACAATGCGCGGGAGTTGCAAGTATCAATCAGTTGAAAAAATGGTAATAGCAACAGCACGGAACGTTGTGCATGCGGGTTTTGTACCTGCCCGTGACGTAAATTTTTTTCGAGGAGTCACTCGGATTTTCAGATGTTAAGCATTCTTCGTCTAAGACTGTTGTCTTATCTATCGTCTTGATCTGATCGTTCAGTCGAAGAACGTTCAACATCTCCTGAAGATGCCATGATTAGTAGGTATTATCTATACTTTGCGCAAGTAATACTTAAATACCCTTTTGTCTATAGGTTACGCGGAGTAGTACACATTTAAATAAAACACTTTAACGGTTTAAAACGCGGTATATTAGTTAAACTTATTTGAAAATGATTTTTAACTTCGGCCCGACGTTTCGGATGCTGGAGCAGCCCGGGGTGACACGGGGAGACTCCCCCCGCTGACCACCAATAAAGATAATTGTTAACTAATATATCGCGTTTTAAACGTTAAAGTCTTTTCTTTGAACAAGTAATACTTATTAATTTTTTTTAAAGCCTTTAACGATGCTCAAATATCTTAGTTTAAAACTTAGTTATCTTTTTTTATGTATTTTCAAATACAGCTCGACTTTTAGATGCATCGCTGCAGTCATGGTCACGGGGGGCGGCTAAAACGTCAGCCCGTAACTCAATGAATTATAAATAAGTTATATATTTCGCGTTTTATATTGTTAAAATGTTTTAAATAAATAAAAGAACCCACTCATATCCAGACAAGCAAGATTTATTTAAAGTGTTTCTTTTGTAGTTCGTGGTGTCTCGCTTCGGCAGCCAATCTAACAAAGAAACGAAAAGGGTAGACAGGGCATCTTAGTTAAATAGGGGCACTTACCTTCCACCAAATGAACCTGTCTCTCCCAATCTGTAATTAAAAAAGGTAGCAATGTTTTGAACAGCATGTTTGTAACACATCATCCATACTGTAAATATTTTCCACGAATATAATTTTAATATAAAGTTCATTACCTCGTTCAAGTAAACGGGGCTCTATAATTTCCTCTGCCTTTGAAGTAAATAATTACATGTATCTAGCTATTAATTTTGGATTCATACATCGTAAAATTAAAGTTTAAATTCATATATAATTCAATACATTATTTTTGGAGACTGTATCGTTGTACTATAAAAATTATTTTAACTACGGCCCGATGTTTCGGTGTTTTGAAGCAGCCGTGGTCATGAGGACACTAATATATATCGCGTTTCAAACCGTTAACGCGAAAACAGTACAGACATTATTTAGATACTCTCATCTAAATAAGCGCTATTGGACTATTTTATCTTTGGACGTTTAAATAAAACGCTTATAACGGATTAAACCGCATAATGTATTAGTTATTAAATTTTCCCCTATGATCATGGCTGCTGTAAAGTGACCGCGATGTCCGTCTGTAGTTAAAAGAAATAATAACTGTTTTTAACTGCTAAAAGTGTTTTAATTTAATATAACTAAGCTAAGAACCAGCTACGGACCGCCTCTGTAGCCAAATGGTTAAACGTATTGCTTGCGTTAAGCGCAAGGGATCCCGGGTTCGAATCCCAGGGAAACGAAAAATTGTTTCGGTCGGGCAGGGCACAGAAGTCTGATCAACTACTTGCCTGTTAAAATGACGGCCTCGCCTTTAAAAATATAAATTGAAAAACTAGAAATATGTTGGACTCGGTGAGGATCGAATCCACGACCCATTGATTAGCCATTAGACCTACGAGCCGACGACGACAAGTATTTCCATTTTGTATTATTTTTTCTGGAACAAAAAAGCGATAACTTTTAATTGGCTTTCTGATATCTATTCGACTATCAAAGTGTTCTAGCTGTAAGTTTTCTATATGCAAATAATATTTATTTAATAATGCATATATTATGCATTTCCATGATATAGAGGTTCAAACAAACCTAAAAAAAATGCACAACAACGTAATTCAAAGACCATATTTCGAATTCCAACTAAACACAACTTATTTGAAAATTATTTTATAACATATTTGCTCGTAAAGTGGATGTAATTACACCAATTTCAATATCGTAATGTATCTCTCATTACGTACTTGTGGGATAATGTAATGTAAAAGGCACGTGTTCTTTTTCTTAGCAAAGAGGTTTTATGTCAAAAAAGTGGTCAATATCTTATGAATAAAATTAACTTTGGGAAATAAAATATAACAAATAAACATTTAATTCTTTAATTTAATTAATTTTGACAATACACTAAATCACTTATCTATAACAAAAACACAAAAATATTAATTTACTTTATTAGTAATAGTGGCTGTTTTTTAACTTTGCCAAAAAAAAAGTTGATGCGCGCGCATCCCTTATTTGTGGACAAGTAAAAATAATTCCGCACGCTTTTTCTTTTGGCTGTATTGTTTTTATTTGAATGTCGTATTTCCTCGTAAATATGTTTTAAAATGTCGTATGACATACGTGCGCTTTGAAAATTACAGCCTCTGCTTCTTATAGTACTATCGCCTCGGCTGTAATTTTCAACTTACCGCACTTATATCATAATGTACTATTAACTACGGCCTCAGTTTAACTAATATATATCGGGGTTTAAACCGTTAAAATGTTTTACTACTCGCGTAAACTACAGACAATATTTAGACACAATACGACAAATAATTGAAACTAACAAAACGGGAAAGCAATTTTGATCTATTCATGAAAAAGCGAAACTTCATTTGCGAAAGATAATGAATACGAAAACAATTAACAGGGAGTCTTTGCAGCTATTCGTTCCCAAATTGCTTTCCTTTTGTACATTTCGAAATTGAAATAACCTGGAGATAATTAAGTTTGTAGTTCGCGGTCCTTATGCGAAGAATAATTATTTAGGTCGAGAAGTGGGCGTCCCAATTACATAAAAAAAACGTTGTTTTTTCAGCCTTTCGACTGTAAATATCATCAATTATATTACTTTCATGTTTTAATTAATTGCCTACTCAATGTCGGTGCTATCACAAAAAGTATTTTCTGTTTAAATACTTTCCGAAAATTTAATATTTTGTCTTCTACAATTAGGTTAATTGAAGTATAAGTGTTTACGATTTTTTATAATTAATATTTAAAAATTAACACACGTTTACGCAAGTAGTACACATTTAAATAAAACACTTTAACGGTTTAAAACGCGATATATTTGTTAAACTTATTTGAGAATGATTTTTAACTTCGGCCCGACATTTCGGATGCTTTGCAGCAGCCATGGTCACGGGGAGACTAAAGATGGAGGATGTCTCTGACGTCAAAGTAAAAAATTGCTACCCTAGCACCATCTGTTCCGTCGAAGTTGGTATTTGGCGAAACTGGCCGGGTCCTTACAGAATGGACTAACGGTGTCTTCGCGTTTGCTGGTATGCTGTTTATGATTCAGAGTTTTTAATATGGGATCCCAGGTGTTTGTTAATTTGAGGCCGTCCTCCCTATTGAATTTGTCCGAATATCCAAAGCCAAAATAGATCGACTCGTCATCTTGAGTGGATGTTGCATGGCTGGGATATTTCCCCCTCTCATCAAGTGAGGCCATACGCTTCTTTGTCTAAAAAATAGGAGAAACAGACAGCTATGAATTGCTTTTTCTAAAGAAGAGTCCTAGATTTGGATCGGTGGAAATATCATAGAATGTCTCGAATGGATTAGACACAAAAGTATAATTAAATAGTTATTAGGTGGATAAATAAACGGTTCTGAAGAAATGTGATATCCCTTTTCATAATATTTAGATAAAAATAGTCAATACTTCAAAATATATTTGCCCTATTTAAAATCTTTTACAGTATTAACGAATGTAACACATTTCATAACCGCTTACGCAGCGTACGCACCAGAAACCCACAAGGATGAATGAAGGAGGTTTTCCCCCTTTTTTTCCACATATCCCTCTGTTTCTTAGTTTTTATTAGTCGCAGCGCAATGTTATTCTTAAAAAATAGATATATAGTGTCGTGAACTTTTTTTTTAATAATTTAAAGGGGAATCATTCTTTCATACATACTTTTTGGCTATCTTCAACCGTTCTTGCAGCGTAGGCCTCGAAAACCCATAATGTTGAATATTTTTTCTTCACATTTCTCGCTGTGTCTTCGCTTGTGCTCGTCACAGTGATATGTTTTATAGCCTGTAGCCTTCCTCAATAAATGCTCTAAGCAAGACAGTAATATTTTTTCAATTCGAACTGGTAGTTAAGTCAACAAACAACAAGTTCAAACAAACTCTTCAGATATATAGATTACTTTACTCGTTGCAAAGATACTAATATTAATAAGATACTAATAAGTATTTTGAGTAGATTATTTTCTTAATTCCTCTATTTCCTTCCTTCACGGAGTACTTATTTAATGTATGTAAACCCACTTACATTTTCACGCCATCGAACGCTCCGTGCTTATTGAATAGTGTTGAGTGTATTCAGAGCAAATAGCTCCCAAGGAATCCAAGGATTCCCGCAGTTTACGTGTGGCCCAAATGGATTTTTTCCATCGTGAAGTGAAGAGTGTATCGCGTTATAGAAGACTAGCTGTGTCAGCGACTTCGTCCGTGTAGAATAATTATTTGGATATAAATTTTTGTTTTTGCAAACCCTTGTTTAACTCTTTTTCGTTTTCCCTTTTTCTTCTCGTACGTTTGAGCCGTTATCCACCCGTCACCCGCGTCCCGTCTTTTTGCAAGTTAATCTTAAGTGTAATGTTTTACAGCCTCTGGCCTTCTTCGATAATTGTTCTAACCAACATAAAAAGAATTCAATTCGAACCAATTGTTCCTGAGATTAGCGCGTCCAAACAAAATCTTCAGTTTAACATATTAGTATAGATATATACATACAAGTTAGATTGTTCAGAAAGTCATATCGGTATTCTATTTGGTTAAAGAAAAGATACAGTATTCAAAAGTATATCTCCTAAGCTCTTCATAATTTCTTACTTCCCAGTACCAAAAGTCGGTTTCGCAAGAATACGCTAGTATCAGTTACTACTACCAGTACTTTACGAAATAGAAGAGATACAGCTATTCATAAGATTTATAACTTTTTCTCCTAGTTCCAAGAATCTGTAAGAAATAAAAAAGAGGAGTCTCAAGAAAAATAACTGCTGAGCTCTTGGTAATTCCTTATCTCCCAGTACCGTATATAGTCTGTTCAGCAGAGAACACTATAATATCAGCTACTCCTACCAGGACTTAATGAAATAGAAGCGATTTATATATTCAAAAGAATATCTCTTAAGTTATTGAAAAAGCCGGTAAGTTAGTCACGTTTACCCTCTATAAAAAACACACACACTGAAGATACCTTTTCATGACCCACAGCGCCTGCACTCGTATAAGACCCACCTCGCTATTCTAGAGCGGATTGGGGGGCTCATAACGACTATCCCTTCTAAACTAGAGATGACAACCGGGAGAGATGACTAAACATGGTATTTATTCTTAATAGAAATTTTCTTATAAAATATAATCTAATCACCGAATCAAAATCGAACACGGAACGCGTGTTAAAAACTTTGCTTTTAGATTCCTATGTAAACATAGGTATTTTCAATTTTTTAAGCACGACTCGCGCTCGACCACTTTTATGCCGCAATCAGAATGACAATAAAATCAAAAATAATAACATCATAGTCGATTTTAACGGCTATAAATTTTAATAATATACTGTTTACTCGCTCAACGAATGGTCGTTACGTTTTTATGATTTCATAAAAGGTGATATTTTTATTGAGTTTCATTTTGAAAGTAAAGATGGCGGCAACATTCTATAATATCTACACAAAACGAATTATTTTGAAGAACTCATTATTCCTATAGTATCAATGTGTAAGAATCTTTTTAAAATCAAATAACATTTGAATAAAACAGTTTAAACCGCGAACTATATTAGTTAAATGTGTTTACAAATTCTTTTTAACGACGGCCCTTCGTTTTTATTTTATTTTCTGTGGTACAAACCACAGAAAATATCTTACTGCATCTGCGGCAACTTTAAATAAAAATATATACTCTGTAGTTCTTTTAAATAATTCCTCGCAATATATTCCCCGATATTTGCTATACATCCAAGAAATATTACTCCCTGAACATTATCAAACGCCTCTAGTCGTGTGTAAAGCTCGATATGTGCTTCCATGTATCGATTTGGCGTTTTAAATAAAGTCGACAATTTATTCTCACAATACTGACTATTACAAAGCTGAAGAGTTTGTTTGTTTAAACGCGCTAGTCTCAAGAACCACTGATTCGTATTAAAAAGTGCGTTTGTATTTGATAGATCATTTATCCAATAAGGCTTTAGGCTATATAACTAAAAATAAATATTTTGAATCTATACAGAAATGGTATGTTTATGAATCCTTTTTGCACAGTCGAGTAAGTAATGAATATTGATTTCGTAACTGAGGTTCCCCGATCTCATCTCAAACCAACTTGAAATTACAATTAACGCTTTAATTGTGAAATCAATAAGAATAGCTCTGCTTTCTTTAATTAATTTCGAATTGATATTGGCGAGGATAAGATTTCGTTTGGAAACTTGGAATTGTTTTTACAAGTACAAGAAAGTATTGTTTACAATGATGTTTCTAAGTACAGTACTAAAATGAAACACTTTAACGGTTTAAAACGCGAAATATATATGTTAAACTTATTCGAAAGTTATTTCAACTACGGCCCGGGGAGACTAAAGAGTGTCTCTGACGTCTAAGTAAAAAAGTGCTGCACTAGCGCCATCTATTCAGTTGCTATTTCAAAAAAGTTTAACTAATATATATCGCGTCGTAAACCGTTAAACTCTCGCGCAAACTACAGACAGTATTAAAATATAGTCATTTAGTTCACATTCGGTCTAGCGAGATAGCTTGTTGGTTTAATAGTAGCAATGTGTGGCAATAATCAACGGGTCGTAGTTCCGATCCCCACCGGGACCAACGTTTCTAATGAATTTATAATTCTTCTGAAACATAGATATTAACGGGTGGTAGGAATACCGAAATTCGGTTCCATTACGCTACACCGTACAAAGGTGAAAAAGCCGTCAAGCTTAATCGCGTTTCGGTTTCAGTCTGTGGATTTCCTAATATCCAAAGAAAAAATAGGTCGACAGCAAATCTTATTTACGTGTTATATGGCTGACGTACTTCACCTACCAGCAAAAGAAAGATTAAATCCGAACTAGTCATGTTATAACTGAGCTATTGGTTGAGATCACTAATTACATAAAATGCTTTTAACAGTTTAAAATGCAAAATATATAAGTTAACTTATTTTTAATTTATATTAACTTAACGGCCATGCCAATTACGGCTGCTGCGAAGCATCCGAAACGTCAGGCCGTAGTTAAATTAAATTAAAGATAAGTTAACGTTATTACGCGTTTTAAACCGTATATGTGTTTTATTTAAAAGTGTACTGTGACGCAAAGTACAGATAATACTTAAGTTACTATTTTACTTAAAATATGAGTCAAAGTTTTCGGTCGGAATTGGGTTTTTATTTGAACCACCAAGCCAGAGTCACATTTTTGCATTTTTTTTGTTTTCCCAGTATAGGCTGTTAATTTTATTTTATTTTAATCGTATCTTACTGTTTTTATTAGTTTAATATAAACGTTTTGTATTAAAATTTCATTAAAATCCTTAGAACTTCGGATTAACAGTTCAATAAATTAGCGGAATTATATCGAAGCTGTCTTAGTCCATGTGCTTTTAGGCTACCCACTAAGAAATAAAAATAACATAGGCGAAAAACACTACAGCGAAAAGTAGAAAAATTTTTCGTGAAAACCTCACTGTATTTTACGTAACTTGCTCTTTAGATTCTATTATTTAAGTGTATAAAACAAACCGCACTATTTTTTGTACCCCCTTCCCAAGGACAATGGCTTTCACACCCTTTTCACAGTGTGTGAAAAGAATGTTGAACACGGTATATATTAAACTAGCTCAGCCCGCGATTTCATTCGCGTGGAATTGTTATTTTGGACATCATATTATTAATTTTCCAAATAATTTTCTCAGCTTAATATAGCTGTTACCCACGACGTCTTATGCGTCCCTTCGCCTTGTTCTTGCGAGTCAATTTATTTTTTATGTTATTTAAAAAATATATTCTTCAATACACAACGTTACGCTTTCTTGTATCGTTTTCGCAGCGCACACAATAGAAGCCCTCAAAGATTAATAATTTTCCTCGATTTTTCCATATTTTCCTTTATTTATTCGCTCCGATTTGTCGCAGCCTGATGTAGCCTTAGAATTCCTCGATAAATGGGCTATCCATCACAAAAATAATTTTCAATTCCAGTAGTTCAAACAAACAAACTCTTCAGATTTACATATTAGAAAAGATTAAAAATAACCTTTAGTCACTTTTAGCCTGTTTCAAAGTAATTTGCAACCATTTCGCATTTTAAATTCTAAAATAGCATTCTCAATATGTGAGAAGAAACCACGAAGGAATATTTTGTATAATCTGAAAATAGACATTTTGTATTAAGCGTTTAAAATGTATTTTTAGACTTGTATAATTTCTATTCTTGCCACAATTCCCTAAGAGCCTTTATCGCAATTCTGTATGTACCACAGTGTATAAACCCACATGTGTTGTGAAACGCTTTTATGTAAACTAAATAATTTTGAGATAAGCTAAACTAAAAGCTTTTGTTTATTAGCTTCTGTGAGGTACATGTAAACAAGCTTTTGGGAAATCTATTTGGGATTAGATAAATTCAATGATGCGGGCGGGAGTCGAACTCATTACAAATGGCGTTTTGTGTTCCACCAGCTGTGTAAAAAGTATTATTTATACAGTAAATTTAATCTTGAGCATTAAAAAAAGCTAAAATTATAAATATATTAGTTAAAAGTGCTAATTTATAAAACAGCACAAGTTGAATCCCGACGATGTAATGCAAATTTAAGATTTAATTTCTAAAACCTAGTTATTTTGTTGAAATTAATCATATTGTTTTTTTTAATTACATTGCGCGAGAGGTGCGTGCATTAATTGGTTAAAAAGAGTTACACGTTGACGTGTAAGACTCGGTAGTTTAATTGGTTAGAGCAACGCACTGAACGCTGTGGATACCGGTTCAAGTCCTGCCTGAGTCGTACATTTTTCAGTTTATAATCGATTTTAATTTATATATTGCCATCATGTGAATATTAAAGTTTAAATAAAACACTTTAACGGTTTAAAACGCGATATATTAGTTAGACTTATTTGAAAATGATTTTTAACTTCGACCCGACGTTTCGGATGCTTGGCAGCAGCCGTGGTCACGGGGAGACCGCTGCTGCAAAGCATCCGAAAAAATCGTAGGGTCGATCATTTTCAAATAAGTTTAACTAATATATCGCGTTTTAAACCGTTAAAGTGTTTTATTTAAATGTGTACTACTCGCGTAAACTATAGGCAGTATTTAATATTAAAGTTTCTAAATGAATCATAACAATACCCGTATAGTGCATTATACAAAAAAAATCCTAAATCACTGTAAGTTAGTAAACTGTGTGGATAGTATGATGTATCGTTCACCTGTGAGCACCGGATATTGCGATAATGAAAATGTATTTTATTTATATCACGCTACCTTTCAAAATGGCCGCGATTCGGGGATTACGGTTATTCAATTTATTAATTTTATACGAGCTTTATTCTCCAGATGACTTCTTTCTTGGTATTCTTGAATTACATACTTTCTCTTATAGATTAATTGTGATAGTGGAGGAGGGACTAGCATAGAGAACCACCGGCGGCTCCTGGGTCAGGGAGTTGGTTTCAGGACTTAGGTGGACCTCCAATATATCGCGTTTTAAACCGTTAGAGTGTTTTATTTAAAGCAATTAAACTTCACGGCTTCCTCATCTCCGGATAGTAGTTCAGGATCCAAGAATACCTCTGTCATGCAATGAGACCTTTGCTTTATTTTAAAAAAGCCAAAACCTTTGCATTTATATAAAACATATAAATAATTCAAAGAGCCCTATGGAATCGGAATCTTGTTTCCAGTCGAGCATAAAACATGTATTTTCCCGTATATTCTGTTACGTGCAGTTCGGTTAAGGAAAACATCGATGGGAGACCAAAAATATGACTACTATGATAGATTCTTCGCCTCTGCAGCTAAATGGTTAAACGTGTTGCCTGGCAGTGCGTTAAGCGAAGGAAACAATATATTGTCGGTTGGGCAGGCCACAGTATGATCGACAACTTGTAAATAAAACTCATACGTGAAAGGGACACAGAAATGTGTCCGCCCCATGGCCACGAGGGGAAAAGTGAGTCTATACTCTATACTAATAAAAGCTGAAGAATATGTTTGTTTATTTGAACACGCTAATCTCAGGACCTACTGGTTACAATAGAAATTATTTTTGTGTTGGTTAGAGCGTTTATCGAGAATGTCTATGGGCTATTACACATCGCGCTGTGACAAATAGGAGCGAAGAAGCAGCGGGAAATGTGGAAAAGGGGGGGAATTCTTTGTGAGCTTCCGATGCTTACGCTGTGAAAGCGGTTCTAGATACCCAAAAAATATATAGAAAAAATGATGCCTCTTTAAATGATCTAAAAAAAACAGTAGATTCTATCTTTTAAAATTAACTTGCAAGAACGACGGGACGCGGACGATTTCGCGGGTAACAAGTTAAATTTATAAAGTTGTAGAGGATTGCAAATGTTTAACAAATTTTGGTGCACAAAATAACTATTCCACGTGGACGAAAACGCTGATGCAACTAGTTACTTATAAGTTAACCAGGTGGAATTAGTAGATTAGTTTTTCACAGCTCACGAAACAATCACTGTCGCTCCAAAGCCCAATTGAAATTCGTAGTTTAGCAAACGGGGCAACTTCCTACGTCCGTAAATAATGCCGATCCTGTGACCCGAATGTGGATTGTTAGTTATGAATAATGGATTTCTGAATTCCGTCGTCTATAACCACGAGGTACGATCATAGATTCTAATGAAATCGCAACGATTTTTCTACCTCTAGTTTTTTCTATTGAGTTCTTGGGAAAATATCATGAACAGTTGCAATTAAAAATCGAATATAAATTGAAAAAAATTGCCACTCGGGCAGGACTTGTACCGGCATAGTCAGCGTTCCGTGGTGTTGTTCCAACATTTTGAGTTACCGTTTCAAGTCCTGTCCGGGTTGTAAAATTTTTCAATTTATTTTTGTAGTGTCTGTAGTTTACGCGAGTAGTACATTTTTGAATAAAACACTTTAACGGTTTAAAATGCGATATATATTAGTTGAACTTATTTGAAAATTGTTTCAACTACGGCCTGCCATTTCGAATGCTTTACAACAGCCGTGGTCACGGGAAGACTAAAGATGGAGGGCGCATCCGACCTTAATGTGAAAAACTGCTACGTTAGCGCCATCTACGTTGACGTCTGAGACACCTTTAGAATAGCTATTATATATAATATTTTCGTTTTTTAATTTTTATACTGACATCATATGGAATAACATGTAAATGTTACAGTTTTTAAACGTAATATACAGTTAATGCTGGGAAATAAAAGAAACAGCTAAGAAATTAAATGTTAATAACTTTATTATTTTGCACATGATTGACTTTATATGAATTTGCCATCTATTCCACAGTGTACAACCACACTTTTCCCTGCTGTTGCTTTTACCACTAACTTGGTAGCTATCTTAGCCGTTACTGGACATTTACCCGTGTCGTTTTTTTTTTAATTTACATATTTTTTTATTTTTTTGAAATAATAATTGTTCCATGCATAATATCGTAATTAATTTCGATTTTTTTTATTTAGGTGAAATACTTTAACAGTTTAAAACGTGAAATTTATTCGTTAAACTTATTTACATGTTTCGGATGCTTTGTAGTCGTGGTCACGAGGTTTAACTAATATATTTCGCTTTCTAAACAGTTAAAGTGTTTTATTTAAATGTGTACTAAAAATCGCGTAAAATCGTAAATTATTATGAATAGCTTGTAAATCGTAAGGGATACACGTTTGGTATCTATTATTTATATAATTTTTAATAGTCCTTCTTATTTAACGCTAATATAAGCAAAGTCATTAACAATTCTTTGTAACATTAGTAGATAGACCCGAAGTCTGCGTTTTGTTACAATGTAACATAAATGCCCCATCTGAATTTGAATGTATTTTGCCCAGGAGCAATATTCGTGACAAATACTGGCGATATGTCACAGGGGTCAGGACCCCTGACGAAAGCCCACCCACGACGTGTGACGTCATGCATGTGACGTCATCCAACGTATGGAACCCATTAAAGTTTTCGTCGCGACACGCTTGTCGCTTGTAATAAATTAGCTTTGTGCGTTGTCATTTATCAAAAAGTACCTATACTCCATTGTTTAGTATTTTTTATTTTCTCTCGAAAGCGCAAGAAACGGGAAATTTCTTAATAACGGCTTTAATGGTAGCAATATATGGCTGGTTATCTGGATATTAAATAAATGGAAGGAATGTATATTCCATCCGGGATACAAATCGTCCACGGATAAAACCGTGCTTGTCTGTCATACCAATAAAAAAAAGAAAAGCGAAGAGAATATACCTAAGGTTGTATCATATGATAATTTATGATTAATAATAAATTAACCTATATAAGGTAATGTTAAAATAACTACTTCGTACTGAATACTGTCTGTAGTTTACGCGAGTAGTACACATTTAAATAAATCACTTTAACAGTTTAAAACGCGATATATTAGTTAAACTTATTTGAAAATTATTTTTAACTTCGGCCCGACGTTTCGGATGCTTTGCAGCAGCCGTGCTCAAGGGGAGACGAAGTTAAAAATCGCGTTATAAGCCGTTACAGTGTTTTATTTAAATAGTTTGTATTGGTTTCCTCGAACTATATTAGTTAATGTAATCTTAATTACATTTGGCGTTTGAAGCTAGAGCTTCAAAATAATAACAATAATCGCGTTTTAAGCCGTTAGAAGTGTTTGTTGAAATTTAAGTACAACAAACCTATTTACCCTTTTCTTTTACCCGAAAATATATATCGCGTTTTAAGCCGTTAAAGTGTTTATTTAAATGTGTACTACTCGCGTAAACTACAGACAAGTATATACGATTCTTCTTTTCCAAACGAATACAATCTATACTAATATATAAAGCTGTAGAGTTTGTTTGTATATTTGAACGCGTTAATCTCAGAAACTACGGGTACGAATTGAATTGAATTTTTGTGTTGGTTAGAGCGTTTATCGAGGAAGGCTATAAGATATTATCGCCCTGTGATTAATACAAGCGAAATACCAGAAAAAAAATTCAAAAAAATATTTATCACTATGTATGGATTTTAAAATCGGTAGTTCAAGTATTCTAAAAAATATATGAAAGTATAATTTCTTTTTCAATGATCTAAAAAAAAGTCCAGGACGCTATATGTCTATCTTTTAAGAATAACTTGCAAGAACTACGGGAAGGGACGCGACCGATGTTGTGGGTCCCAACTTCAGTTTGTAATGATGAATGGGGTTTGCAAAAATGAATTTAGATGTCCAAAATAACTATTATACGTGTACGAAGTCATTAACATAACTAATAAAGAATATAAAAAAGTGGTATCTCAGTGTTTGTATTTTTCGTTTTATCGTAGCACTGTACAGTTTTACATATGAGATCAATATATAAGTTTCTTGAATAAACCAAAAACATTTTACTGAGCTGCTGTGGCGTGAAAATAAACACAAAGTTTATAAACGGGATGGATATGATATTGATATTTGAGCTTCGCTACGAACTTCTACGGCATTCGTAGCTCTATTCTAGCAATTAACGTAAAATGTGTTTTAAAACTTATGCTAATATATGGAGCTGATGAGTTTGTTTCTTTGTTTGAACGCGCTAATCCCAGGAACTACTAGTCAATTGAAAAATTATTTTTTTTTGTTTACACATTTCTCAACATTATAATATTCACAATAACAGCGGAAATTGGAAAAAAGTCAAAATTATTCACCCCTTCTGATCGTACGTTGCAAATACGGTTCAAGATATCCAAACAATATGTACGAAGGAATGATTCCTCTTTAAATGATCGTCTATTTTTAAGATTAACTTACAAGAACGACGGGACGCGTCCACGTCTGGTAATACTTGAATTTATAAAGATGAAAAGGAAGGAGGTTTGCAAAAACAAATTCATCCCAAAATTACTACTTCGGACGAAGTTGCTGACACAGCTAGTGGTTTTATTAAATTTACACATTAAACTTAAGAAATATTGATGAATTACTGCTTGAATTAATAAAAACCAACAACATAACAAAATATACTTTATTGGTGGGTGGTGGGTGGTTTAATGGTGAGTTCCGTGTTCTTACTATAGACCGTGATCAAATGGCGAAATATTCCTATTTGAGTACTATTCTTAAAACAATTGAAGAAACACCTAAGATCCTATACTTAAACACTAGATTCCAAAAACCGCATACCTACCTAGAAACGAGAGAACACCGTTAAGCAATTATGTAGAGACCCATATAGTTCCTCCAAATAACAAATACGACGAAACAGATGGCGCTACCGTAGCAGATTTGACTTTGACATTAGAGACACCCTCTTATTCGGCCCCTCGTGACGTACGTCGGGCCGTACTTAAAATAAATTATATATAAGTTAGGTTAAAAGTGATTTTTTTTAAATTTGTACTTTTCGTCTAATCTACACACAATACTTATACAATTCAATATAAATTAACTAGTATATTTCCTACCGTAAACCGTTCAAAGTGTTTCCTAAAACTTTACTATATTGTTTGAAATTACAAGTGAGGTAAAGTGCCAGAGCCAGAGTGGCCTAATAAAAAAAAACATGATTTTCAATAAGGAGGAAAGTCGAAATGCGCAATTAACTTGAGCGAAATAAATTTGTACTATTATTAGTGTAAGAATTATTTTAACAATTTTCAAAACTGTGTTCTTGTAGAATGACATCATCAAGTCATAAATGCAGTTAGGTCACTCTGCCTCTAGCGACCTCATATAGAAGTTTATATAGCGCGTATAAAGCAGTATACAACCAAGATAACAAAACCAAGATGAATCACTAGGAAACTACAATGAGTGCCTCATATGGCTGGTTGAATAATGACGAATACAATACATTTATCAGAATAACAAAAGCGCCATATTTGGCAGTGGTCAAGATATTGGCGCAGATAATAAATGTTTTGAAATAAAACATCTGTTATGGTGTATTTTGTTATATTTTTAGCAGTACGACCGTTCATAAATATATTTAGAAGCCATTCATTTGTTCTTAGTTTTTCATTTATTTTTATATAAAACCTTTTAACGGTGTAAAACGCGATTTATATAAGTTGAACTTATTTGTAAATTATTTTAACTACGGCCCTACGTTTTGGATGCTTTGCAGTGGTCAAGGGGAGACTAAAGATTAAGTCTCTGATGTCAAAGTAAAAACTGCTACGCTAGCGCCATCTGTTACGTCGTAGTTGTGTATTTGGCGAAATTGGCCGGGTCCTTGCAGAATTGACTAACGTCGGAACGTTAAGCCGTAGTTGAAATAGTTCTCAAATTCTTTAACTAATATAAATGTAACGAAATAGAGCATCTGTTATGATGTATTTTGTTAAACTTTAAATAGTACGAATTATTATAATAATATAAAGAAGTCATTAGTTTCTTTATTTACGTGTTACGTTACTAACGTGTATTTTTAGATTTAAATATTTAAGGTTTCATTATGCCGTCTGTTATTATAGTAGTCGTAAAGTTATACATAAAACATGTTTAACGGTTTTAAACGCGAAGTATATTAGTTACAGTATTTTAAAATTATTTCAGCGACATTCCGACGTATCGATTTTACCTTTGGTTTTTTTTCTTGTTTCTCATTACTTTATTTTGTAATTGTGTACAATGTTATATACAGTCTCCTGTTAAACAGTCAAACATTTCTTTTACAATTCCTCAGATAAAAAATGCCAACATAAAAAGGCAACATATACAAGATTATAAAGTTTCCCAACTTTAAAACAACAAGCAACCGGGCAGAAAATACCAAAGTGTCATGAAAAATGTAATAAGAATATACCGACGTGTTCTACAAAGCAAGTACGGGTAAGTTCGCTTAATGCCTTCAGGAAGAGAGCCACAGTATCTTACGGACAGTATTACCACTATTATTACAACGGTATTATATAGAAAATGAGCACTGCAATATTTTTAATGATGAAACACACTTACTAGACTTAAAAATTGTCAGGTTCACAGTTATAAATGTAATTCCTCCTCTTAAGAAATTCTGTACTGCAGCTGCGTCTTTTGTCACGCTTTATATTAAATAAAACTGTTTAAAGCACAATCTTTGTATTGAACGTTTAAAAGAAAGAATTAACATATTAGATTTTACTACAAAGCCGCCATTTTGTACAAGAGAGAGAGAGAGAGAGTATAGACAAACTGTCAAAGGTGGTCCAGGCTAGGTGATATAGACCACCACAGAGCTAGTATTGTTTTTTGTTGTTTATAAATCCTTTTTTGATACATGTTCAAAAAATAAACTTTGTTTTTCCTGGCACATTGGGCAAATATTTTCTTTATCAAAACTTAATATTGTCTCAATAAAATAACAATTAGTACAATAATAAAATATACAATAAAAACTTGGGTAGAGTAGTAGAACTGCAACCTAGATAGTTTTTTCGCTTTTGCGTTTGTTGACTTGTATATTATGAAAGATGAATAAAAAAAACGTTTGCGTCTCGGTATAAACAATTCAAAAATAACGCGTTACGTAACAAAATGGAACCAAGTAATTTACCTGGATGTTGTTTTTGTTTTTCTGTAGTCTACGCGATTAGTGCACTTTTAAAAAAAACACCTTTTAACGGTTTGAAACGCGAAATATATTAGCTTATTTACAATCAGTGACCCCGTGACCACTGCTGCTGTAAAGTGTAACGCAACCGAAACGTAGGGCTGTAAGTAAAATTTATTGGAAATAAGTTAACTAAGACACTTTGCGATAAAAAAAATATGTTGTATTAAATTAAATAAGTTATATACATATTTAAATAAAAACTTTAACGGTTTAAAACGCGATATTAGTTAAACTTATTTGGAAATGATTTTTAACTTCGGCCCGACGTTTCTGATGCTTGCAGCAGTAGTCTCCCCCTGCCCACTTTAAACCGAAAGTGTTTTATTTAAACTTTTATATTTACTTTTAAATAACATATGATTATACCTATCAATAAATTAAATGATTTATTGACCTTTCAATAAAGGACGACATTTTTGTACCGTTTGGTACATCATTTTCAATAAAGTTTTTAAATATGTGTATCAAGGGAAACCGTATTGCAATAAATTATGTTATACACAAAGAAAATATGGATATTTCCGCATAGAAAACGTTGCACCGTAGTTAATACCAAGTTAGACTGGGATTATGAAAATGTATGTACATATAATTAAGTGCAAATGCGCAGTTATTACACCCGCTACGTAGTAACAGGGGGGTAAAGCGTTTGACGTGTTTCGCTACTGTTGAAAAGTAAACTGTAATTTTTATACCATTTAAATATTTGAAACTTCTCACGTCGCCTTTATCCGCGTTGGATTTAGAATTTGTATTCATTTTATATCCAGCAAAGAGATTCTTAGTTATTCGATGAACACTAATGCGTTGATGTAAATGGACAAACAACAAATTTAAACATTTACATATTCATACTAGATAAATCAGATAATAATATAATAGATCAATTCGATACCCCACCAAGTCGAACATGTTTGATCTGATCAATTTGTAATTTATTTAAAATATGGTGGACTTTGTTTGGGGATGATATAGGATGGATGGTAGAAATATCGAGATTCCGTCCGGGTTTTTGTATTTTCGAATATGCAAAGCCAAAATAGATCGAGAACGCATCTTGCTTTAAAGATATGCAGGGGTAAATACTGTCAGACCAGAGTTCACGTAAATACTGTCTGTAGTTTACGCGAGTAGTACACATTTAAATAAAACACTTTAAAGGTTTAAAACGCGATATATTAGTTAAACTTATTTGAAAATGATTTTTAACTTCGGCCCGACGTTTCGGATGCTTTGCAGCAGCCGTGGTCACGGGGAGACACGTTCACATTTAGATAAAACACTAACAGTTTAAAAACGCAAAATATATTAATTCGAATTGTTCGAAACCCGTTTCGAAAGCTTTGCAGCAACGTCGGCCATGGGGGGGGGACTGATTGTAAATTAGCTAATTTATTTCGCGTTTTAAACTGTTAAAAGGTTTTTTACTTACTACTCGCGTTAGCTACAAACAATCCTTAACATACCATCATCCATCGATCCACCTTTTTTAAATAAATGGCAGAGGTACCATGCATCAAGATCCTTATCCTCAATAATTTCAACGGAAGATCTTAATAACGATATTTTCCTAACCATATTAAATTGAATTGAACTTTAGTACTATATCCCGTTGTTTAATTGAGGACCAAAACATAAAATGCTAATTTAACAACGTAAGGTGGGATTTTATGGGTATTTAGTGGTTTTATGAGGACCCACGACACCTGTTGTGGTCAATTAATGTCTTATTTCGGTCTTGGAAGCTTTTTGTTTTTGGCTTTTTGAATATTACTCTCGTAAAGTGAAGATAAACGTCAAGTCGTAAATTTAAGCAAAGAAATACTACTCGTTAAGTTTTTATATAAGTACTTATTTAGATCTGTGAGTATTGTGATAGGAGTACACATAATTTTTTGTTTATGATTGAGAAGGACGGCCATGCAATTCTTGGTAGTATGTGAATTACCCCAGCCTTATAGCATCTAAACAAAATGCGTTGTCGAGCTATTTTGGCTTTGGATATTCATAATCCGCAGACTGAAGCAAAAACGCGATTAAACTTGATGGCTTTTTTATCTGTCGATGGTTTTGTGACCCGGACAGAAAAATCTATATTCTTACCACCCCATCCATTTAATATCCAGTTTACCAGATCAAGTCCAACATGTTTCAGAAAAATTATAAATTTATTAGGTAAAAGGTAGGGCTTTCCGAATATCTTAAAAAAAAGAGGTCAATAGCACATCTTGCTTAGATATCATAATTATCTAGTCAAAGCGTACCTAGCAGTTTCATAAACTCTCTCGTTCAAGTTGTGCAAACAAGTAAAGGTACTTAATTTAATTTTAAAGTCCCTGAGCACTGTCAAAGAAAATAGCTTTGATATTACTGGCTCGATATGAATTATTCATTCTTCCATAACATGTTCTATGAACCCGAACATTTTAGTGAATACGTCAATATTTATACTAGATCCACAATATCAATTTTAATAATACTTCTATGTCGTGTTTTAAATCGTGGCAACTGTTTTTCTAAATGTTATTTTATTTATATGATTAATCTAGTACTAGCTGTGTTGGCGACTTTGGTCGCGTAAAATAATTGTTTTGGAATCGAAATAAATGTAAACATCCTCTTCATCTTTATAAGTATAAGCTGTTACGTTACGCTAAAACTATGTTCTGCAATGTTAAGCCAAGACGTTTGATTTTTAATTCGAGCCAGTCCTCCCTGAGAGCTTCAAACAAACAAACTTAGTATAGATTTTACACGAATGTCTGTCAGCTTAAGCCTGGACTGTTGTCAGTTCTTGAAAGTATTCTTCTAGAAGGTAGAAAACAATGGAATTTTGTTTTGTTGAATGCAATGTAAAGGACCAAAACGGATATTAGATAATACAATCAAGCAAGTTTATGTGTTTGTGTCAGTATGGAACGATCACCTAGACTTTTATCAGTGTCGTTAATAGAAAACAATTATATGTAATTATGTGTTTGTAGCGCAACAAAATTGAAGGGAGGCAACAGGCCTAGGAAATAGTCGCCAGATTCCAAATGTAAATAAAAAGACGTTATTACTACTACGGAAAGACTAACAGTGTTAACAGAAAGAGCATTAAAAATATAAACTTATTACTATGGCCGTCAGCGATGAGCAAAGTTGCGGAAACTCGATTAAAGCCTACAAATACAAACCGGAAGTACGTCCAAAGTTACCACGTACGTTATAGATTTTCAATTACATAACCATTTCCGCTCGAAGCATGTGTTACTCTCGCGGCGAGTTCAGAAGCAATTTGTACGATTATCCATGGTTCGAAATCATTGTGCTTGCGCACTTAAGAAGTGTTTACAAATCACTACCTACGTAAGTTTGGAAGTTGAAGGTACTTTCCACGTGTAGCATATAAATACACGCGAAATATATTAGTAAACTTACATTTATTTTGCCTCCACAAACCATTCGAGACTTCGAATTGTAGTTAAAATGAAATAAAACACGTTTAACGGTTTGAAACCCGTAATTAAAATCTGTACTGAAAGACACGCACAATCTTCAGTCCCCCGTGACCACGGCTGCTGCAAATCATCCGACGTAATTAAAATAAGTTTACCTAATATATATCGCATTTTAAACCGTTGATTTAAAAGTGTGATGTAACTAACAAAGGAAGGGTTATATTAAGTTTCAATATAAAGTAAGGCAACTGTAAGTCTAACCGCTGCCACATAATCCAATGTCGGATACGGCGTACGTGATCTCCAAACCAATCTAGACTCACTTGAGAGTAAAATTGGCATTCATTGCAACCATTCAAGTGCTCACAGGAAATGTAAATTCGATACAGCCAAACTTTGATACTAAGAAATATTGATATGTCCTAGTAGTATTTTATTAGTAGAGTCCTACTTGGGAAAACTCTACTAATAAAAGACCATTATAAACACTAGATGTTGCCATCATGAAATTATATTGCACGAGATGTTCATGTATCAATAGGTTAATTAGTTAGAGGAATAGTACGGAACGCTATGGATGCCGTTTCAAGTCCTGCCCGTGTCTTTCAATTTAGAATCGATTTTTAAATTTTACTAGATGTTAACAATGGTTACAAACTAGATGTTATAGGAGCACCGAGTATGTGCTCTCGACCGTTATATGTGACACAATCATATTAAAGTTATTTCTATTATAGTAAGTAGTGATACCAGCTTTACACAATAAATATTAAAGGTTGGTTTCACAAAAAAAAATATGATAAAATCTAATCTCAGCAACTTCTTGTAAAAAAATGTAAAATTTCTTCAAAATAGTCTAAGTATATCTATACTAATACATACAGCTGATGAGTTTGTTTGTTTGTTGAACGCTAATCTCAGGATCCACTAGTTCGAATTAAAAATATATTTTAGTGTTAGAGCATTTATCGAGATAGCCTTATAAAAAGCAAAGGAACAGCGGGAAATGTGTAAAAAACGGGGAAAATTATTTATGCCTGGGGGTTGCGTACGCTGCGAAAACGGTTCAAGGTAGCTAAGAATGTGTATAAAGGAATGATTCCTATATATATGACCTAAAAAAAGCGACAGCATATATCCTGTTGAAGTCGTGGGTAAAAGCTTAAATTTATAGAGTTGAACAAGAGGTTTGCAAAAACATACTTGATGTCCAAAATAACTATTCTACGCTGACGAAGTCGCTGACACAGTTAGCAAACTTATAAAGTGTCCAAAAATTAAAATAAATAAATACAAAAAATATCTTTATTTATCGACCAAACGCACTATTTTTTAACCAAACGCCAACGAAAGCCGATCAAACATTTTCCCATTCAATATCGTCAGTATTATGTGATTTAGACAAAGCCGCAGAACCAACTGAATTTCACTGTGTCCGTGTATTTCAAACAATGTCTGTTTGTCATCGATACAGTGAAAGCTCTAAACCAATTTCATTAAACGAATGTAATGTGGTATATCGTATTGGCGTGATTCGTGTAATGAAATGAAAATTATTATTATTACGGTATCAGTGCGGTATGGATTAGTTTTAATGAAGTAATCATTTGTATGATAGAGGAGGACAGACAATCCTAGGGCTTACTTGATGGTAGGTGATATACCACAAACACACAGACATCTAAAGACGATACGCTGTCGGTCTATTTTGTCTTTAAGCATTCGGAAAACCACAGACAGAAACGGAACGCGGTTAAACTTTGTGGCCCGGACGGAATTTCGAAATTCCCATCGCCCATTTAATATCCAGATTTCCAGAAGTCCAACATGTTTCGGATAAATTTTAGAAAAATGTTGGTCCAGACGGGCATCGAACCCAGGAGTCGTTGATTTTAGCCGTACCAACGAGCCCGTCAAATATTAATTAAAAATCGAGTTTTCAAATCACACTACATAGAAATTAAATTTATTTAAGGTAACATAAATTAAGTATTTTAATAAAACACCTTTAAAGACTTACAACGCGAAATATGAGAGTTGATTTATTTACAATTAATTTTAACGTTTCGGATGCTTTGTGCAGGAGTCGTGGTCATGGAGGGAATGGAGGGCGATCCTAACTAAGTACTTTCTGTAGTTTACGAGAGCAGTACACATTTAAATAAAACAATTTTAATGTTTTTAAACCCGAACTGTATTAGTTTACTTGTTTACAATTTGAATTATCGGAGGACTGGAGATGGAGGGTATCCTAATGTCAAAGTAGATTTGCCACGCTTAACTAAGCCACGCACCTTTCCACGTTTTAAACTGTTAAAGATGTTTATTTACATGTGTGCTACTCGAGTAAAATGCAGACAAGCAGTCAAGCCGTTATATGGCTGGATTACTCCACCTTCTATTCTACAGAATAAATGCTTCTTTGCCTCTCCTCTATTATAAAAAAAAAACTTTATAACGTTTAGGTGATCTTTCGTGTTGCAAGATCACCTTAATATGCAATAAATATACTGAATTTTATAAAGGCAATGGAGACACAGTAGATCTGTTGTTGGAACGACACGCAGTGCTCGCAAGTTCGAGCCGCGCTCGCGAAGATTTCTTCACGACAAAGAATGGTCCTGCCGGGTGTCTAATGTATTCTCTATTTCAAACGATCAAAGTCTCGAGCACGGATTTTCCACTCGCTACTCCAGACTGCAAACTGCAATTAATTCGGTTTCACACGCGATGTATTATATTTATGGGTAGGTAACATAACCGCTAATATATTGCACGCCACATGCAGGTGCTTATAACGTATTGTTCCTTTACATTTGAATTTTGGCCGATTTATCATCCGAGTCTAACTCAAACGCTCCTTTCTCGCATTCAAAATATGGTTTATAACTCGCGTCACATTTACGTAATTGCACTGCAATAACTTGAAAAAGTGAGCTTTTGAACGTCCTATTCCTATAATTATGTAAAACGGTTTAAAACGGGAATACATTTGACAACTTATTTTAATATGTAAAACGGTTTAAAACGAGTATATTTGACAATTTATTTAAACGACCCGATGTTTGCATTAGCTTTAGCTCTGGCGTCCCTAATGTCAACTTTATTTGCTGCAACTGCTGCAAACTTCTGCCAGGAACCGCAGTATATAAAAAAAAAACTATTTTTTATTGTTATATTGCGTGTTGTTATGTTATTTGTACATTATTCCGTTATATAAATCAACTAAATACTCAACTTGGTAGAATGGTAAGTGGTTTGGTCATTGCAGAGCAGCAACATGCTGTCGTCGTGGGTTCGAGTCTCGCTGGAGTCATCGAATATTTTCCAACGAAAACATATTTTTAATTTAAACAATTTTGTCAAACTCGTTGGCCTAATGGTAAAAATGTATTGTTTATAATAATCAATGGGTAATGGTTTGATCCCCACCCTGTCCAACGTGTTTGTTATAATTTTTACTTACGGGACTTCCGATTTTTAATCTAAAATATCGTAAACTTTACTCGTATTTAGGTTTCATTCTATTTTCGAATTGCCAAAATAGGCTTAAATGTTATATGACTGGGCTCTTTCCTTTCGCCTTCCATTTAAAAATATATATATTGTATTACCCTTTATAAACAACTCCATTTATTTTTGTTACGGGACTTTCCATGGAACAAATTAACGAAAATAAGCTCCTTTGAATACTTATGCAAATAAAAAGATACAATTACCTACTGTACGTAAAAATTTCCACGCGGCGTAATTCTCTGTATTTTCTAACTGCGAGCAAACGAAGTACAGTAAACATTGTAGAATGTGAACTTGTTTGCTCTCCATAAACTAAAGTAACAACTTATTTGCACAACATTCTACATTTGTGCAAACAAGATTCAGCAAACTACAGGTATTGTTGCTTACGATCATAGTACACACAATGGGTGGCTTAATTCTACAATGTACAATATGCAACAGATGTGAAATGGTCTGCACGTACGGTACACGTGTGTGCATATGCATAGATTTACTATTTCGTGCACACCTGTACTATATATAGTGATAGCGTAGATCAAAATACCTTACCAAAGAATGTAATTGATAAGTATTGTCTGTTGTGTGCGCGAGTAGTACACAATTAAATAAAACACTCTTAACGGTTCAAAACGCGAAATATTTTTAGTTAATCGAGTGTCAGATACACTTTGAAGCAGCAGTGGTCCCGTCGGGCCGTAGTAAATGAATTGAAAATAAGATAAATAATATATATTGGGGTTTAAACCAGTAAAGATGTTTAATTTAAAAGTAATTGTTGTAGTGTTGTCTTGTCACTTACCGGCAATTAATATTTGAGACTATTTGGAAAGATATGTGTAAGATTAAAAAAGTGTTTTTTTATTTATTTAACGTTTGCTTTTAGTTTAAAACGGCTACTAGGAGAAATGCTTGAAATTACATTTTTTTTACTAACACGATTACCTCAAAAATATTACAAATAAGCGCTATTGTAATCTTTTAAAACTAACGACTACTGTAATGTACTGTAATACAGTTCGCGTGTAGAACTCTTGAAAGTGTTTTACTTGATATTTAGTATTATTAAACAAGTAAAAAAAAAAGTAAAAAGTTAAATAAATTTTGTATTATCTTTAAGCTTAATTTATTTACTGCTATGCTTCAGTGGTAGAACGCAATAAAGCTTGAGTTATATGGTTAATTCTGAACAGCGTAAGATCTAACGCAGTCGACTACCTCCATTCCCGATACGTTTTAGTTTTCAGGGCTTGACATTGTCACCGCTTTTATATTTAAGATTTTTTTTTTCTCTTTTATTTTTTAGAATTTATAATACAAACAAAATATAGCAATTAAATTGTAAGCCAAGACGATCAATAAAACAATAACAGAAAAAGAAACAGTTTATATTAACCACCACTTACAATAAACAATTTTTTGTGCGTAACCTAGGTACACATACTGTCTGTAGTCTACGCGAGTGGACACATTTAAATAATACACTTTAAAACGCGATATATATTAGTTAAACTTATTTTAACATTATTTTTAACTTCGACCCGACGTTTCGGATGCTTTGCAACAGCCGTGGACACGGGGAGACTAAAGATGGAGGATGTCTCTTACGTCAAAGTAAAAATTGCTACGCTAGCGCCATCTGTTCCGTCGAAAGCACACAATTCAAATTCAAATTTTCGAATCAAAGGCGTAGAACTTATTAAATAATAAAAAAATAGGAAACACTCGTATTTCTAATTAACAAGTAGTTATTATAAGACTATTATAGGAATACAACTTTTGTAACCCAGCTATTCTATGGTATATAGTGACTTCGCGGGAAATATGAAATCTAAATTTATATATACTATATCTATATTTTGATGAAATATTCTACTCTACACGGACAAAGTCACTGATGTAGCTAATATTAAATAAATCATGTAAAACAATATGATGAACTAAAACAAACAAATAATACATCAGGTCCTGTACAAAGAAGGCCCTTGATATAATTGTCGCGGTTGTAATGTTTAACATGAAGTGTTTTATATAAATCATTTATACCCACACATTTGAGCTTTATCAAAATTATTCAGCAGGCGTGCGACGAAGAATTTGCGATTTGTGGAGCGAGATGAGTGCTCCTTACGTGTGGTCCAAGTCATAAGAACTTAGTCAAAACGTTTCAGTATAAACTTATAAATGTGAAATTTAATTAATTATGTGCATTTTCGGAGCAGATGGCTCGACTACGCAAAGAATCTTTGCGTAGTCGAGTCATATCGTGATTGTTTTATGTAAGTAAAATAGATACAATTATATATTGGCGTTTGCGTTCATCCTCTGGCATCATAAAGCGTTTTTGCCTCAATTCATCCAAAAAAATTGCTCACAGACACTGGTATAACAGTTCAAATAAAGCTATATTCCTTTAGTTTATTCAAAACTGATGATGTGAAATAAAAAGAGAAGGCTGTTAATTTTTTCGTTTCGACTTTTCACCCTTTCATAAATACCTTGTCCTTTATAGTAATATTGGTAAAATAAATTCTGTCTGTCTGTTTGAAATAAAAAATATACATTTACTTCTATTTTGGCCTTATGTTTTGGCCCTAGACAATATGAAGCTATGACTATTAACTCATTTGCATTGAATTTAAAACATCATATAATTTTGTACGAGTACAATACTTTAATAATTTTTTAGTTTAATTTAAAATTCTACATACATTAACAGTTTAAGACAAGTACAGGAATGCTTTTATAAAACACGATATTCAGGAGGAGGCTATTCAGGAGCCATCATCAGATGTTAGCTCCTCGGTTGCTCTAAGAAATATTCTTCGAGGAGCTAACATCTCTTGATGGTGCCGTCTGCTTATGATGGCGAAACGTCGAGAACCTTTTCTCGCTCACGTCGGCCTAACAACCCGAAAAACAATGACACGAAAACATTATATTTTATAAGAATTCATTAATGGATCCATAAGTTCCTAACTTGGACCTATATTACGTAAGAGTGTGCAGGATTGTCGAGAAAAGGGAATTATAGCAACACATCTCGAATACTGAAACCCTGGGCTTTGTCCCTTTATGGTCTTATATGAATTTACTTAATACATACATACACACACCATACAACACCGAACTGTATATTTCAAGAGGCCTAAAGGCATTCGATTCTATACATGCATCCTAGACTACGGCAGGAATGTTAGTTTAACTTTTTTTATCATAACTGTATTAAAAGCGAGAGATGGAAATTCCACGACGCGGGGGTCGAACTCACAACAGACATTGCATTGTGCCGTTCTTCTATGTATTTTTCTTTTGTAACAAATTAATAATATATTACAAAGATGGTGTCACACTCAACGCACACTAAAAACATAAAGTTCAAAAGTGTTCGTTACAAATGTCGCATGCGCCGGTTGTGTGCACGGCCTTTGGAGGAAAACGCGAAACACGTCACTCGAGCCGAGACTATATTATATAAACTCCTATAAACCACACTCGTATTTTATCATACTCGGGCCAGGCTGAACATCAGCACTGCTGAGACGGATACCGATAGCCATTTCTTATTTATTTATTATTTTTCGTGTATTATTGTATCACTCAATTTAGTAGTAGAACACACTTAAAGGGTTTACAACGCAAAATATATTAGTTACGTTAGCTGTAAAGCATCCGAAACGCCGGGCCGTAGTTAAAATAATTTTAAAATATGTTCAACGATTTACATCATATATTTCGCGTTTTAAACCGTTAAATTGTTTTATTTAAATTTACTTGTTATTGATTTATTGTAGGCTGTAAAAAGGGCAATAAACAAAAAAAGCTTTATACATGTTCGCGCAAGTAAAAACGGTAATGTCAAAATAAATTGAACAAAAACAACTTTTCAGGTAAGCACGTATAAAACGTAGAATTACCCTTGGCTATTATTTTAAGTGGCAAAATTATGTCCCTTATTAAATTCATCTTAAGCTCAGACCCGAAAGTTTTTCAATTAAAAACAAATGGGTCGTGAAAATTTTAATTAATTCCACCGAAACTTATCAATCAAAGTTTTAGTGAGTTTTAAAAGGTTCCCGTAACAATAGACTCGTTGAATACCTTATGTATTGTTTTGTATTAACGAAATTTTCTCCCAAAATGAAAACAGTTTTGCATTGCGAGGTTGGAATATTAATGACGTTCTCTGGGTGGATGGAAATTTGGAATCGGTATGTGCTTTAATAAAGGAACCTTATTACAAACTAGGTAATCCCACAAGTTGCAAGATTATTATTATATTATACAACTCGAACTAATAATTGGTAATAATGCATTAATTTCGACCAAATTTTATTAGGGATCGTTCAAGTATTACGTAAGCACTATAGGGGGGGTGGGGGGGTCCTGTGTTTTGCTTATTTTTGATGACATGGGGGGTAGGGGAGTCCAGATGATGATTACGTCATCGATATTTATTTACTTTTTTACACGAATGGCAACCACCTCATTTTTTATTGAAAAATGTTTACGTAAGCACGGGGGGAGGGGGTAAAAGCTTTGCTTACTTTTGCTGACAAGGGGGGAGGGGGGGGGTAAATAATTGTAATAAATCTGCTTACGTAATCATTTAACGGCCCCTTACCATAAAAACGGTTCTTGCGAGTTAATCTTAGTAGATAGATTTATCAGGTCACTTAAAGATGAATTATAGTTTTATTAAAAATCTCTTGGATTACTGTTTAAAACTGCTATTGAACCATTTTGCAACGCACACCTAAATAATTTTCTCCGTTTTTTTTCTACATTTCCCCTGGTCACAGTGTGAGGTTATGTAGCCTAGATCCTTCCTCGATAAACAATCTATCCAACAAAAGGAGATTTTTTTTCAACTCGAACCTCTTGTCTCTAGCGCGTTGAACAAACAAACTCTTCAGCTTTATAATCTAATATATAAAAATCTTGTCACAGTGTTAGTTACCGTACTCCTCCGAAACGGTTTTACCGATTTTCACCAAATTTCATATGTGAATTCAGTAGGTCTGAGAATAGGACAACATCTATTTTTCAACCCCCTAAGTGATAAGGGTTGTTTACCCTTAAGTTTTTTTTTACGAATTTTTTTTATTTTTTTTTCTAATGGTAATCAAAAATACATGAAACCCTAAATTTTCACTTTTTTATCACAAATCCCTATTTTTTATAGCAATTTTAGTAAAATTATTTATATGGCAAAACAACGTTTGCCGGGTCAGCTAGTATTAGTATAGATTTGAAAACGTGGTACACCTGTTTTTTATTAAAACCGTTATGATGACCCGTTTATGTTAGGAAAACAGTCTATACTGTCTTCCTAAAAATGTTATATCGATTATAGTAAAGTTACCTTATATTTTTGAAAGCCGAGTTAAAAATAGGTCGAAATATCTTGATAAGGACTCCGTGATAACAATCTACGCAGTCTCATCACGACTGCTTATGTAAACGACTACTCGTAATGGAAGCAAGAAAATTGCGTAAATTAAACCTAAGCATTTCTGCTTTTTTCTCTTAAGAAGTTTATGCTAATCTACTTCGCCCTAAGGTAGAATATTAATAAACACACAACCATTACATAAAGGCCTCTGTTTCAAAAACATTTATTGACAAGAAAGGTAGATATAAGTATCGTTTGAAAACATTAATATTTTTCACATGATATTGCACATGAAGGCACTATACAATTTAAAAATCGAAAATAAGTTGAAAAAAATTCGACGATGAGGTGTAGGACTCGGTAGCTCAATTGGTAGAGCAACAGCACGGAAAGTTGACGATGGCGGTTCAAGTCCTGCAAGTAGTTAGGATTCGAGAGTTCTGGCTCACTCGTCGGGACTCGTCGCTGGGGGACCCCCCCTGGCTGGCTGGTGTCTCAAATCGCGATCGCCGTGGAATCGCTGGGGGACCCCCCCCTGGCTGGCTGGGGTTTCAAATCGCGATCGCAGTGGATTCGCCGGGGGACCCCCCCCCTCAGAAATGAGGCCACCTAGCGTCTATTCGGGAAGTATTGATATCAGCGCCATCTATTGACAGTTTTCGAAAAACTATCGACCTTACCGAGCCGTGGGTCACACTCAGGAACCCTAACTGACGTTTCAGGATAATCTAAATAAAATAATTACAGATTGCGTACACATTTATTACTTCATAATACATATTTTCAAAAACATCGACTTTTACTTGTATATCATTCCATTCCCGATTTCCCGATTATGTTCATCTAATTTGCTGAACTGACTCTTTCCCTGAACTCCTGCTGGTATTGTTAGAACTTTTACTTCTGCTCGGGTTATGGGGTATTTAGCCGTTGTAGTTGACAAGACTTTTTGGTGTGCAAGTGAAACCGTTGGATTTATTCGAGCTCTACGAATAATAAGTGAAGCGTCTGTGTTACATATTTTCAATTTTAGGTCATTAGAAGCAGCCATTAAATTAAACGTTTCTCTACATCTGACTAATTTTATTGACATTTCAACTCCATTTATTAAACTTTTCTTGATTAAACAAGTCGCCGTGTAAATGTCCAATCATTTCCACTTCTTTGCTCTCTGATACAAAGGCCTGTCTCTTAACAAAATCTATGCTTATTCAGAAGTTTAAAAGGAAATAAATAAAACTCTTTGTTAGATCTCTATATATTTATTTATCGTTAACAAATTCATGTCTAAACAATTTACAAACAATCATTACTTATCTATATTTACAATTCCTTACAACTACTAAATTACAAATACAACTATTTCGCTTCATTACTATTTACAAGGTACACAACAATAATCACTCTTTATTATTATACAATAAAATAAAGAGTACAATACAATTAAATTGTTTATTTTATTCCGTAATGGCCCCATGCTAACGTATACATCTTGTTAGGTAAAATAAATCTTTTTGTGTCATCATAAGACAAACAAATTTTATTTAGTTTTTGAGTAAAGATGGTATGTTTGATTGATCTAAACCTATGCATAGTGCTATATAGTATTTTATGGTTAAAAAGACATGATTTGTAATTTTCGATGGTCAATTTTTTTGTTACACTTTTATTTACGCCTTTTGCTTTGGTTGTTATTGAGGTATCTGTTTGAATTGCATACATTTTTGATCGCAAACCTACAAATTCTTTCACAATTAATCCTTTGAATTCATCTTTAAAAAATCCTAATTTTTTCTTATTTAATTTGGGAAAATTATAAACGTTATCATCGGGATAATCAGAGGTATCAAAATATGAACTCAGGTCAGGTTTAATATCTTCATAAAAGTCTTGTGTAAAAATTTGGTATATAAAGCTATCCGTATCTGTATACAAAAGCTTACAATTATTTTGAAATTTTTGTAACATATAATTATAATGAAAATCATACATCAGGGTTTTTGATATATCTAAAATACAAAAACCTAAATAAATTGGTTTGTCGTAATTTACTTTAGTTTTATTAAGCTGAACTGCTACTAAATTTTCAGAAAAAATTGATAAACTGTTAAATTCAGGTTTTGATATTAACTGTTGTACACCCAAACTTTTACCTCGATTTTCCCAATGTGTTAACAGTTTTACATTTACTCTTTTGTCTACATTTTCCATAGTTTTTCCAAACACAGAATTATTCATCAATTTATAAAAATCTTTTTCAAATTCCGAAACCGCAACGCTTCTTAAATTAGTGTTTAAATCAATGTATTTTTTCAACCAGGGACTTTGACGAAACTTTAATATCCTATGAATTTTGATTAGTTTAATACCCATTTTTAAACATTGTTTTAAATTTCTGTAATGAATAATGTACTTAGTTTTATTTTTTAAATTAGGAATAAGTTTTTTTTCTTTCGAGTTACCGATATTTACATTTTCGGGGCACATTGGGAAATCTGAATGTTTGTCGTGGAGATCTTGAGAATACTCTAAATCGACTTCTAAAATGTATCCATACTCTGATGTATCAGGAATATTAAAATTTGTATCCAAACTAACCCACTTGAACCCTCCCTCAGGTAAATATTGTGACATAGCCCACCCATAAAGATTATTAGCATCTAAATATATTATATATGACGAAGGAATATTTTTATCAAAATCTTCTAAATATTTATTATTAGATTTAGCATATCTGTTGCTGCATTGAGATATGCCACCTCTAATGCCTGCTTTAATAAAAGCGATTTGATCAATATCAGTTAATAATTCCAATTTTCCGCTACCGGCTTTTGCGCGCGAAGCAGTGTACCTCCAGTACTTAGCGTAAATAAATAATCCCTAAAAGTGTGGTTAAAGTTAATGATTTAGTGTTAATAGTGCGTGTAGGAACTGTGAATTACTGAATCTTATATAATTAAGCTCTCGCACTTAAAATTACGTGAAATAACTACGAATTTATCGAGAGATTAGTGCTGTGTTAAAGCGTACGAACTAAACGCGTAAGCGACGTGTATTCCCCGGCGCTTATGTCCTTTTTGCCGGCAACTTCGGATCAACTTCGTTAAGCGACCGTCTTTTTATTGTGAAACGACCGTCTTGTTATCAATCGCTGAAATGGATTGCAATAAGTGTATAAAGGCTATTCCTGATAAAGATGGCATCAAATGCACGGGCTGTAGCGCGCATATGCATTATTATTGCGTAGGGTTGAGTGAAAGTGATTTCCGAAAAATATTGCCTATGAATAAAATGAAGTGGAAGTGCCCGACTTGTAAGCCTAAGAAGCAATCCCCCAACACTTTGACGTCTACGTCGCCAGGCCGCAATACGCCCCCGTCCTCGGTTTTAAATGTTGACACCGATGCGCTTACGAAGTATTTAGACTCGAAGCTTGACAGTTTGCGATTACAATGGCGTGAAGATGTACAGGCTGCGATTAGCGACGTTACGAAATCGTTCAAAGAGGACCTCGACAAACTATCGTTACGTATGGACACCTGGGAGCAGCGTCTTGATCGAGTTGAGACGGCACAAACCAACACCACGTCCGATGACACGCTTTTGCAACAAAACGTCGCCCTTCGTAACGAGCTAAATGCCTTAACTGATAAGTTCAATGACCTAGATCAGTCGTCTCGCAGTTGTAACATAGAAATGCAGAACATTCCTCAGTCTAAAGGAGAAAATCTCATTCAAATATTCTTGAATGTTGGCAAAGTTCTAGGACTTGAGCTTTCATCGAGCGATATTAGGAGCGTGCATCGTGTAGCCCCCGCATCCTCCTCACAGCGTCCTAAAAACATAATTGTACAGCTGTCGTCCAAGAGATTGCGCGATGACGTAATTGCCGCAGCGCGCGCTAGGCGCTCCCTCACCATTGACCAGCTCTTCGGACAACCCCACTCATCAATAAATAATAACATCGCCCATAATACCCGTTTCTATATAAATGAGCACCTCACACTTAAAAATAAAATTTTATATTCCAAAGCCCGCCACTTAGCTAAAGAAAAGTCTTATAAATATGCGTGGATTAAAAATGGATGTATCTTATTGCGTAAGACAGATGAATCCAAGGTGTTACAAATACGTTGTGAGGACGACCTATGTAAAATACTGTGACTAAATGTTGTCGTAATTTTAAGTTTAATTGTTACTATAATACTCTTTATTATTATTTTGATATTTTTTTGTGTTGCGGAGCTTTTGAGCGCGATAGTAAGTCAACGTCTTGTCTTGTACATGTTGTGCAATGTATTATATATTTTTCTAATTGTATCGTTAATAATTTACCTACTATTTTTTATCAAATTACCTCGTTTTGCTTTTATTAGACATAAGTATGGATAGTCAAAACAATTTATCCATTTTCTACCATAATTGTGGAGGTTTAAAAAGTAAATTAAATGAATTAAAACTTAACCTGATTACATGTAGCTATGATGTCGTAATTTTAGTCGAAACGTGGCTTAACGCTTCTATCCTTGATTCTGAGCTTCAGACAGATAATTACCTGATGTTCCGTCGTGATCGTGATTTACTCTTATTTGGCAAAAGGGGAGGTGGGGGTCTCTTGGTCTTTATAAAAAAATCTATCAGAGCAATTAGAATGCCGGAGCTTGAGATGCGAGTTGTTGAGGAAATATACCTATACCTTCCGGCTTACTCTTCACTTTTGTTAAACGCATGTTACATTTCTCCTTCATCTCCTCGATCTCTTTATGATACATATTTTAATAATCTTTACCAAATACACTCTAGTGCCCGTTACCTAAATTATTTATTTGTTGGCGATTTTAATTTACCTTACCTGATTTGGTCTGAAGGGTCCGAAAAGTTACTCGAGTCAGCTACCACTGAACAGTCAAAGCAATTATTATACGCGCTTTCTTTTTTAAATTTAAATCAGATAAATTGTGTTTTTAACGAAAATAATAAACTACTTGATCTGATACTGACGACACTTCCGGCATCGGTGACATCTTCGTGTGACCCACTTCTAAACCCTGTACCACATCATCCTCCCCTTGAATTAGTATGCACGGTTAAAGGTTCACGTATGTTACCTCATGCGTCTAATTATAAGTGGAACTTCTTCAAAGGTGATTATGATCTTATTAACACTTCAATAAAAGATACTGATTGGCATTATCTTCTTTCTCATCTTCCAGCGGACTCAGCAACTGATGTTTTTTATCATAAAATTTACAATATTATTGATACATATGTACCATATTATAAAATTAAAAGTAAGCATTTTCCAACCTGGTTTTCACAAGGTCTAATTCGTTCATTAAGGCGTAAATCAAAGTGCTGGTCGCGTTGGAAAACATATGGAAGTGCACGCGATTATCAAGAATTTTCTTTGCTACGTACTCGTGTAAAATCTCTCTTAACTTTATGCTATAATCGCTACATCGAGTCAATAGAAAAAAGTCTTAAGTCGAATATTAAGCATTTTTGGAAATACACCTCTGAATTAAAACAATCCAATTCTGGTTATCCACATTGTATGATATACGGTAACTGTACATCGGACAATCCAACTGTAATTGCTGAAATGTTTTCTCAATTCTTTAACTCTGCTTTAGTATCGGTTTCTCGTAATGCATACAATATCTCAGACATTACCGCAAATAGCTGCGAAGACGCTTCGCATATCTCTTTAAGTGAAATAAGTCTATCGGAAGATGATATTGCACTTGCGCTTAAAAAACTTGATCCAAACAAGGGCCCAGGCCCTGACAAGATTGGCCCATTCTTCCTTAAAAAAACATTTAGTAGTCTATGTCTTCCGCTTTATATTATCTTTAATAAATGTTTAACAACTGGCACATTCCCGTCGTGCTGGAAATTAGCTTTTATTACTCCTATTTTTAAGTCTGGTCGAAAAAATAATGTTAGTAATTATCGTCCGATTTCGATCTTATCCTCTATACCGAAAGTCTTCGAAAAATTAGTACACCATCATGTATACTCGGCTTTGAAACAAAAAATTCTTGAACAGCAACATGGTTTTGTTAAAAATAGATCAACTCTTTCAAATCTTCTTGTTTTCAGCAATTATTTATTTTACAATTTAGATCGCAAAAAGCAGATTGAAACCATCTATACTGACTTTAAAAAAGCTTTCGATAAAGTTGACCATTTGCTGCTACTGCAAAAGCTGTACTTTAACGGTATTAAGGGGAATCTGCTCCGATGGTTTGTGGCCTACCTCTGTGGTCGGAAACAATCAGTAGTAGTAAACGGCTATATTTCTGATTGGACAAATGTGACGTCAGGCGTGCCCCAGGGTTCGATTCTCGGTCCCTTGTTATTTATAATATTTATTAATGATATTTCCACTTGCTTCAAACATTGTAATTTCTTACTTTATGCGGATGATTTAAAAATATATTATAATATTAGTTCTACTGACGCTAGCCTAATACAGGAAGATTTAAATAGATTTGATGCATATTGTAAACTTAACAAACTTTCGCTAGCTTATGAGAAATGTAAACATATGACCTATACAAGAAATGTTAATATAATCCCAACCAACTTTTACTTAAATGATCATAAAGTCGAGCCCGTGACCTGTGTTTGCGATCTCGGCGTATATTTTGACACAAAATTGATTCTAGATAAGCACATTGAACACACTCTAAATAATTCGTACCGTATGTTAGGCTTCATTACTCGAAATTCGAAGAACTTCAAAACCAAGGATGCTTATTTATGCCTTTATAAAGCGTTAGTACTCTCCCGATTAGAGTATGCTTGCGTTATCTGGAATCCCTTTTACGACATATACAAAAATAAAATTGAGATGGTGCAAAAGAAATTCCTTCGTATGTTAAGCTATCGCTTATTAGGACATCGTTGTCACTATAAAGATCTGATGGCACGTTTTAACTTCCTTTCCCTGAGTCAACGCCGTGAGTTTCATCTTTTAACAACATTAAGAAAGATATGTTGTGCCGAAATAGATTGTCCCGATTTACTTCAACAGATTTACTTCCACATCCCCACTCGATCTACGCGTACCAAAAACTTATTCTATGTACCAACGACTAGATGTAACACTGGTAAACGTGCCCCGCTCCACAATATGGCTTCATTGCATAATAACGCGTTGAATGATGTTGACTTGTTTTCGTGCTCGCAATTAACGTATAAATATAAGTTAAAAAAGTACCTAACCTGTAAAGATATCACACATATCTAAGTATTAAAGAATACCGTTTTTGTCATTTGTCAGACTGTTTCTTGCCTTAAAAGCTTTTTCATATTTCTAAATCAAATGTTCTCAGAGAAACTTGTTAAGGTACTGTCTCTGAGTACATGCCTGCATGCATTTGGATTTTTATACAATTTTATTTTTCCCTAGACAATAAGAAAATTAGTTTTAAGTTATCATAAGAGACTGTACTGTTTAGTTTCCTTAATAAATAAATAAATAAAAAAATAAATTTTACATTTGTTTTTTTTAGCATAGCATCCCAACTTAGCCCCGGAGCCGTGTAGTAATGAGCTGGATCTAAACCATATGTTTTTATACAAAGCCTTCGAAAATTTTCAAATACATCTGTTAATAATAAAACGTCAGTTTTCAAATATAAATTTGAATAATCTAACATATTTTCACAACCAAAATGTTGCCACACATCTAGAGCTCGATTATAATCAGCATCAGAAATATCATTGTTCGTAAGTGAACTTCGAAAATGTTTTTTGTTTGGTAAGAAAGTTAGATCGAAACATTCAAGTGATGTCATATATTCGTATGGAAAGACACCTTTCTGACGAAGTCTATCAAAGTCATTTTGATTTGGAAAATGAAGCCCAAGCTCATGAAATTCATCATCTTTTAAATTTTTCGTCAACTGATCAAGACTACACGGTAAAAATTTAAACGAATCTACAAATCTCAATGTTACTTTATGATTGTTTATTGTAAAGTGTTTTGCGAACGAAATATACTTTTCTTTATTTTGAGGAATCAAATCTATATCACCTTCGAAAGAATTCAATCCATGTACAATAAAATGAGCATCATAACAACTTAAATTGTGTATAAATACCGGAATATACCAAGGTGCACGGAACTTTCTTTCACAATTATTATGAGCAATGCCTATAAAGTCACCGGTTTGCCAATCGTAGACAACAACTTTATCGTCATGTAACATAGATTCACAAACGTAACAAATTTTTGTTTCAGTAATAATATTGTATTGGTCAGACAATGGTTTTGCACATTTTTGAAAATTTATTTTTCTGCAAATTAACTTTAAATCGTCATATAAAAAGTTTATAAATTGTTGAGCGCAATTTTCTCCACTGTATGTTTTATACTTAGATAAACTATTGTCATATGAACACTTAATATAATAGCCAAAACTATAGGGTTCGTGCATTTGAACATTATTTGTAAATGGTTTTGATGGGTCGTTATCACATGCTTTTACCGGTTTTAAGAAAGCTTCAAAATCAGCGTATACGACAAAGGGAATTTTTAGTTTTTTATGAAACTTATCAAACTGGAGTATATTACTAGCTACTGGTTGTTGAAAACAATTCTTCAGAGTTTTTGTACTGCTTGGTAAATAAGTTGTTACGTGGAAGCAGTCATTTTGTTGGTGATTTTTTAATCTTTCATGAGTTGTGAAGGATATCAAACAACCATCACATATGTACACGGCTCCATTTCTATTAGTTAGTTGATTACTTACGAGACGCGATAGGTTCTTAATGTAACAATAGTGACCATTTGAAGAATTTTGTATGTATAGCAAATTTATGTGAACATTTTGTCTTTGTTTGGTAAAATAAAGTGGGCCAATAACGGAATGTTTCTTACAGCTGACATCAAACTCTAAACCAAAAACGTTAATACTTATATTATTCAATTTTTCTACTTTACTTATCTCTTTTAACTGAACTGGGAATGGGACATTATTAAATTTAAGTTTACTTTCATGTTTATTATAGGAAGAGGGTCTTTCCGAATTTTTACTAACTGGATACAAAGCCGAAAGTAATGCCCATTTAAAACATAAGTTATCATAATTTTTAACATTAATAACAGCTTTTTTATCCTTAATGTCTTTGGGCAAATCAATATAAGAACTACCGCGTAACGGAGTATATTTATTTATGTTTAACTCTATGTGATTTATTTTGATCAAACTCCAACCGCTATCTTTTTTCTCAAACGCGCTTAATTTATTCCCGAACACATTACATAAAGTCGGTATTAAAAAATTTAAATTGTCGGATTTAGTTAAAATAAAATTTTCTGTCTGAAAGTCAAACGAATTTTTTAAATCTTTAGATTGTTGTTCAAAATCTGCGTATAAAACGAAATTGACCTTTACTGACGTATGTTGATCTATTGCACTATTTAGTAAATGAATTATCTCTTTTTGAACTTTTTCTAAAAATATTTCCGGCGTTTGAAATTGTAAATCTAACTCACGTTTTGCTTGGATTTTATATGACACAATTCTATTTTTAAATGCTGTTTGTATAATGGATACATTTTCAAAAGAGCCATGAGTCATTAAACAATTGTTTCGATGATTTTTGCTTTTAAGGTGATTACTATAATATCGCTTAGTAACTACAATATTACATATATTACACAGTACCTTCTCTAAGTTTCCATGCAAAGTTGATGATTGCTCTGCTGCTGCACTACCACGGGATGTCGTTGGTTCTTCAAGCCGTACTCGCTTTGCACTCACGTTGTTGATTTCACCACTGTTTATTCTTTTTAATACACCACTTCCTACTTGATCACAAATGCGAGTCAACTCTTCGTCATATTCGGGATCAAATTTCTGATCTTGTTCAAAGTTTTCAGAAACTTGTAACAAAGCCAAGTCTTCAAAAACGTCTTCCAATTCAGAAATATCAACTTCCTCAGAGAAAACAAACCCGGAATGCTGGTTAACTGCCATTTTTATTGTATACGGAGCTATGTCACGTGTAATAGATTATATGCTAATAGTTGTATCCTTCAATTTAGCAGTTGTTGTTGAAAACTGTTTTTTTACAAGAATCCAACGATGATATTTCCTTACTTATGTTATATATAACTTGTTTTACCGTATTTAAATGAGAGCTTGTATCTTTGGCATAATATTTAGTCCTTATTTTAGCATGTTTCCATTGCTGATTTTTAGGTATCTTTGATATTGCTTTCAAGTCATACAATTCGATTTTAAGTAAGTAAGTGGCTGTTAATATATCATTTTGATTCGTTGTTATAAATGCAACACATCCATTAGGTTGAGCCCGAGAAACCGATGAACACTCTGTTGGCTTTTTCTTACTTGGGCTCGAAAAATTGAAAATTTCATCAAAATTTTCATCTTGGGTAGATTTTCTTTTCACGGCTTTCCTCTCGATTACTAATTCGTTACTAGTTTCTTCATCAGATAGTACCATGGGGTAATAATATTGCTTGAAAGTGTTTTCTTCGAGATTATTAGGCTGCAAAAAACTTTAAAATTAGTTTCAAATATTAGCAAAACAATTTGAACAAGTGAAACTTACCTCCATTTCTTCCTCTCCAAAATTATTTAAAACTGAAACCTTATTCACACACGAAATATTTGAACTGTTTTCTAAAGAGCTCCTGCCTTCTTATATATCCCAAGGAATAAAAGATGCCTCGTTAGTTTATCAAACAAATAACATTAATGACAAGTAAGTGTAATTACTTATTTATTTGCTTTTCTTTTTGGGACAATTACCAAAACCCAATGTGCCCCGAAAATGTAAATATCGGTAACTTAAAAGAAAAAAAACTTATTCTTAATTTAAAAAATAAAACTAAGTACATTATTCATTACAGAAATTTAAAACAATGTTTAAAAATGGGTATTAAACTAATCAAAATTCATAGGATATTAAAGTTTCGTCAAAGTCCCTGGTTGAAAAAATACATTGATTTAAACACTAATTTAAGAAGCGTTGCGGTTTCGGAATTTGAAAAAGATTTTTATAAATTGATGAATAATTCTGTGTTTGGAAAAACTATGGAAAATGTAGACAAAAGAGTAAATGTAAAACTGTTAACACATTGGGAAAATCGAGGTAAAAGTTTGGGTGTACAACAGTTAATATCAAAACCTGAATTTAACAGTTTATCAATTTTTTCTGAAAATTTAGTAGCAGTTCAGCTTAATAAAACTAAAGTAAATTACGACAAACCAATTTATTTAGGTTTTTGTATTTTAGATATATCAAAAACCCTGATGTATGATTTTCATTATAATTATATGTTACAAAAATTTCAAAATAATTGTAAGCTTTTGTATACAGATACGGATAGCTTTATATACCAAATTTTTACACAAGACTTTTATGAAGATATTAAACCTGACCTGAGTTCATATTTTGATACCTCTGATTATCCCGATGATAACGTTTATAATTTTCCCAAATTAAATAAGAAAAAATTAGGATTTTTTAAAGATGAATTCAAAGGATTAATTGTGAAAGAATTTGTAGGTTTGCGATCAAAAATGTATGCAATTCAAACAGATACCTCAATAACAACCAAAGCAAAAGGCGTAAATAAAAGTGTAACAAAAAAATTGACCATCGAAAATTACAAATCATGTCTTTTTAACCATAAAATACTATATAGCACTATGCATAGGTTTAGATCAATCAAACATACCATCTTTACTCAAAAACTAAATAAAATTTGTTTGTCTTATGATGACACAAAAAGATTTATTTTACCTAACAAGATGTATACGTTAGCATGGGGCCATTACGGAATAAAATAAACAATTTAATTGTATTGTACTCTTTATTTTATTGTATAATAATAAAGAGTGATTATTGTTGTGTACCTTGTAAATAGTAATGAAGCGAAATAGTTGTATTTGTAATTTAGTAGTTGTAAGGAATTGTAAATATAGATAAGTAATGATTGTTTGTAAATTGTTTAGACATGAATTTGTTAACAATAAATAAATATATAGAGATCTAACAAAGAGTTTTATTTATTTCCTTTTAAACTTCTGAATAAGCATAGATTTTGTTAAGAGACAGGCCTTTGTATCAGAGAGCAAAGAAGTGGAAATGATTGGACATTTACACGGCGACTTGTTTAATCAAGAAAAGTTTAATAAATGGAGTTGAAATGTCAATAAAATTAGTCAGATGTAGAGAAACGTTTAATTTAATGGCTGCTTCTAATGACCTAAAATTGAAAATATGTAACACAGACGCTTCACTTATTATTCGTAGAGCTCGAATAAATCCAACGGTTTCACTTGCACACCAAAAAGTCTTGTCAACTACAACGGCTAAATACCCCATAACCCGAGCAGAAGTAAAAGTTCTAACAATACCAGCAGGAGTTCAGGGAAAGAGTCAGTTCAGCAAATTAGATGAACATAATCGGGAAATCGGGAATGGAATGATATACAAGTAAAAGTCGATGTTTTTGAAAATATGTATTATGAAGTAATAAATGTGTACGCAATCTGTAATTATTTTATTTAGATTATCCTGAAACGTCAGTTAGGGTTCCTGAGTGTGACCCACGGCTCGGTAAGGTCGATAGTTTTTCGAAAACTGTCAATAGATGGCGCTGATATCAATACTTCCCGAATAGACGCTAGGTGGCCTCATTTCTGAGGGGGGGGGGTCCCCCGGCGAATCCACTGCGATCGCGATTTGAAACCCCAGCCAGCCAGGGGGGGGTCCCCCAGCGATTCCACGGCGATCGCGATTTGAGACACCAGCCAGCCAGGGGGGGGTCCCCCAGCGACGAGTCCCGACGAGTGAGCCAGAACTCTCGAATCCTAACTACTCCTGCATGAGTTGAACATTTTTTCAATTTATTTTCGATTTTTAAGATATAAGTATCGTTTAACGGTTTAAAATGAGAAATGTATTCTCTGTTTAAACAAGATGCGTTATGGACCTATTTTGGCTTTGGATATTCTGAAATCCCCAGACAGAAAGCGAAACGAGACTGAACTTCACGGGTTATTCATCTGTGGATGGTAGTTAGTTACCGAACGGAATTTCGATACACCTACATATATATACACGACTTATTTAATACCCAAAATTATTTAATTGATTAGTACGAGACACGCTGGACCCTGTGGGGATCGCACCCACGACCCGTGGATCAAAAATTAAAAATTACTACAGAAATTCTACTCGTGAACAAATATTAAGAAAATATGAAGGAGATAGCATCTCAAACAATTCTAAAGTACTAATAATGTCTAGTAGAGCTGCAAACTTGGCTATGATGATGGCCAATGAAAAGTTTGAGACTTAAATTTGTTTAATGAGACACTACGGGTTTTGAAGTACCCTCTAGTACTTATAGTTTGTAAACAGGAAAATTGAAGCATAGAATATTAAAATACAAAAGCCGTGATCGTCTAGTGGTATATACTCCGGGCTTCCATTGACAAGATTGATAATTCTCTAATTCTTATTGTTAGAAAACTGGTATGTCCTAGAACTAAAAATTATATAATACTTGTCTATCATTTGTAAAGGAAGTTCATCTAGGGCTCGATTTGTGCCGTGGGAAGTTAATTTAAGCTGTTAAGTGCTGATGATATAAATTTGTTATAGGAAATACATAATAGAAAAGAGAGCTAAAGTTCTAAATATTTTAGCTTTTAAAGCTGTAGGTCTTTATTTCTATGTAACCAGAGGGTAACTTATTAAAAATAATAATAATCTTTAAACAACTATGCAACTGACAACCTATCCGTTCGAGAGCCAACGAGCGAATGCCTCAAACACGGTCTCAAACATGTCAGAATAGTATTATTTTAATGGATTTTCTGACCTTGCTGTCAAAATGCACGAATAATTTAATTCAAAACAAAGTAGATTTTGCAGTTCATGAGGTAATTCGAGTTTACTAGTTTAAGTTATACAATATAAGCCATAACAGACAGTTTTCATTCGTACCTTCAAGGTATAAGCTTACAAAATGTTCAATGTTTACGTGTGTACTGTCTGCATGGAAATTACAATTTCGTAAATCAAATTTGTGTGATTGATTTATGTATATTTTGTTCCTTTCGAAGCGATAACGTCTATTTTTTTTTCTTTTATTACATGAATATTTCACACATATCTTTAATGACTGTTGTATATTTCTTATTACACTTATACCACAAGGAACAAAGGTTTCGTCTCAATATGTGGGGCATCGATTTGATTTACTCTCATACCCAGGTAAAAACTATTCATTATTAATTTACTTATGATTACGCGATACATTGATATAAAACACATTTAACGGTATAAAACGTAAAATTAAATAATTAGCCGGTTATTATAAGTTCTGGAAAGCATCCGAAACATCGAACCGTAGTAAAAATAAGTAAAGTAGAAATTACAATTTTAAATCGTAAAAAGTGTTTTGTTTGAACCTTGAATTGTTTCCCCGGGATGCGAACCCAAGAATTAACCATCTAACCATGGAGACGTTGGGAAGCGTGCTATCTTAGTAAATTAAGTCGAATATTGAAGAAAACTATTAGGAGGAAAGGGCGTCAACTTTAAAGACTTGGCCAATTAAACAAAATTAAGAATGAGAAATTTGGATTCGTTGCTGACGCTACATTTGGAGCGCTAGCAATGCGATTATTCCGTGCAATAAATACTCGGGCGTGCAAAATTAATTTATTTCATTATGATCTCCGGCATGAAATATTTTGCTCATTTATTATGAAAACTGGGAATACTGAAAGTTTGCAGATTTCCATATGTTTTATTAAATAGCTACGGAAGCGAAAAAGTTATCCCTCGTTGAGTTACTGTTATTATTAATAGTCGAGTTCCACTTTAACAATAATTACAGTGCGTGTATAGCCGATTTTGTCCAGAATTTATTATAAAAATAATAGTTTATTGCTATTATATTATAATTAACAAATAACAGATAATCTGTAAAAGAATTCATATGTTATATTTTAAGTCATAGATATACTTTGTAATCTATCATTATTGGTTTACCATTTTGGCCAGTCGCGAAAAATGTTTCTACAATAGACCAAAATTCAAGAGCCATTTTAGTGGCTAGGGTATGCTAGGTTTCACTAAAAAATTCAAAGAATACCGTAATATTTATAGGAATTGTTTATCGTCCTTGTTTTTATACTGCTGATAAATATTAATTGCAAGTAAGCTACTGTCTATAGTTTACGCGAGTAGTACACATTTAAATAAAATACTTTAACGGTTTAAAACGTCTCCCCGTGACCACGGCTGCTGCAAAGCATCCGAAACGTCGGGCCGAAGTTAAAAATCATTTTCAAATAAGTTTAACTAATATATCGCGTTTTAAACCGTTAAAGTGTTTTATTTAAATGCAAGTAAGCTGTTTAGTATTAAGTATGACAAAATTTTATTTGATCTAATTTGAAAGGTAGACATCATAAAATCAATATTCAAAAATTTACATTTATTTTGTATTACATTTAAAGATAAAATTTAACACTATAAACATTAATTTCACATTTTATTCCACATTATATTCTAATAAATTAAATTCTATTTAGATTTTAAAAGGATACGATAAGATAGATTAGGATAATAATTTTTTGTTCGTTTTTCTGTGGTGTTTCGAGACTCTCATTTTTACCCTGCATAATAGACATGCATTGAATGAAATATTTATGCGTCTAACAACATAATAATAAAGTCAGTTACTACGGTTTCATGATTTACACAACCGAATATACGACTCTGTATGAAGGACAAAACATCCGGTCAGCACACATTTTCTTTATGTAATGGTCGGAACGAGTAGATTTATGTGTTTGCGGAAGGGGCATTTCGCCATTTTTATGAAAAAATTACATGCTTTTGACAAATATGGGAGTTAGACGAATTGGCCGACATTTATTTCGAATCGGCGTGGTTTGTGTACGGCCAGCATAATCGATCATTAGTATGTATCGAATATATTTCAGTGCTAAGTTGTACCATAAGTTAAAGACGGTATATGATAGGTTAGCTGCTATGAAAGATTTTTTCAACCTCAAGTATTGTGTTTCTCGTTTCCTTTGTTGGTATTGTAATAAAGAATATATTTGACGTAAGTTTGTTTAAGAAAGTTATATCAGGTCTGACGTCTAGAAAGACCTTATTTGTTTTACGCAATGTTACATATCCTTGTAGATATGTTTTATATTATCAGTTATCTCAGGTACAAGACATTAAAAGCATATTTAAACTTGAGTTTATCAATTTTAGAAATGAATGTACTGGCTGTACACATGTGGTCTACAGTTATGACAGCTATGAAAAATATTTGGGGTGTTCCCCATGGATAGACACAACTTTCTCTTATAGAAAAGTTTCCATGGTATATGGGATAAAATCCTATGGCTGAATATTAATATTTATTTATTTAAGAAAACAGGAAACAAACAGAAATGTCACAGAATTATATTATAAGGAATTAAAAAAATATAGAGTACAGATAAAATCGAGGTTTAACAATAACTTACACAACTAGAGCATGGAAAGCAATGATAGGCATCAAAATTACAGTATTATAGTTACAATTAAAACTGGAGGAGCACTTAACATTAATTTTACATAAATTGACATAAAAAAGTAAACTAAAAACAAGTTTTAAAATAAGGTAAGTAATTGCTTTAATTTATTTTTTTATGAGGCAGTCGAGGAGCGGGAATACAGGTCAATTGTGAATATACTGTCTTGTTTATAGCTACGTAGCTTAGTTCGTAGCGTAGGTCTTTGGTTAGAGTCGCGACTACTGAAAAATAAGGTGTTTGTGTAGTACTAACGAGGTGAATGTTAACTAAATCGATAAAGGAAATGAACTTATCTTAACTCTTGCTTTTTATTTTCTGAACTTAGCAGGTGTTTGTAAAAAAATGACGGACTCTTTGGTACATTGATAATACCAATGTATGGCTCGTAACGACTGGGTCACGGTTCGATTCCCACCAAATTCAAAATCCATATTCACTCACTAACGATCTATGACAGATTGAAAAGCCGATGAATGATAAACGTTCTTTGCGTTCATTATGTTAATTTCCAAACGCCCAATGCAACAGTAAGTACATAACAACATAACGGCGGTATAAGTCGGTAGTGCATCTTATGTAATGTGTTGCGGGAACATGTCACCTTCCACCAAGTGGATTTCTTGCTAGTTGCCTAGGATCTATGATGTATAGGACTCACACATCGCTATCTACTCGAGATTTTAATAAGAAAGATTTCCATGGAATTCCCAGAAATTTTCCGCTACTCGGCTTTCCTAGTGCGAAATTTCGACAGTGTAGCCATTGTCACGTCTCATGCAATAAACATAAAGCATGGAAATAGCCCCTCAAGCGATATTGACACTTAACGAGAAACGATACGGTAAAACCAATTTAAAATCAGGATGATTACGCTCTGAAAAAGGAAGACTATTTATTAAATCTACGCCACTACTACTGAATTTGACGGGCTCATTGGTCTAATGGTAGCAATGTACGGCTAATAATCGACGGGTCGTGGGTTCTGGTTAGCGCGTTTAAACAAACAAACAAACTCTTTAGCTTTATTTATTAGTATAGGTATAAATAAAAGTATCTAACTCGTCAATATATTTATTTATCTGTGAAATCTCGAACAAAACCTGTAATTTGTGTTGTATATATTCTGATTGTATAAGATACTATGAAGTTGTATTAAGTTATCGCAAGCAACAGCTATTTTCACAACAAAGGCTAAATTGTTATTTTCAATTAAGCACACATCACTTCTTATAAGTATTTCTTTTCATCGCAGAAAAGCTTCGCAAATACAACGACAGCCTACTTTTATGTTCAAACAGTAAACAGGCTCGTAATACCAACATGTTTGGGTAGGGTGCCTTTGACGGCGAGTAGCGATTTTTAGTTTCAAAAGCGGCGCTCAGTTTATATTAATGAAGACCTATAGGGGAGATTTTTGTTTAGGATTGATACTTTAGTTAAGAAGAGGCCTCCTCTAGGCCCAATATTGGAATGACCGTTTCATATATTGGTTGGGCTATTTCGCACAATAGGACTGGATTTGGTTGAACTAGGCTATAGGTATCCAAACCGACCTTCGTTGTCCTTTAAGTCCTTCCCACCAATAGCTTACCCCTCCTGCCCACGCACCTCACCGCAAGCAGTAAAGGCGAGCCTAGCAGAATTAGGTCAGATACCGGACACCGCGCGCGTTGACTCCACTTTTAACTCATTACAAGTGTGTGAAGCCTAAAGAACTAATTAAATTCGATGAGTCCTTATATTCTTCCTTAATTTTATTTCCCTGTTGTCTCATTAATTAGCCATTTTTGCGTGCGAAATAGTTCCACCAATTTTTGAGGGTAATCAAAACTTCATTGTTCGTATTTTTAAAAAGTTGATAACTTTACCAGCGTATAATCATAATAAAATTAGTACCTAACGATAGGTGGATTTGATTTGAACCACCCTAGATCTGGTTTGTCCATCGATTTATATGGATGTCGAAATGACCGAAACCAAAATCGACATCGACGAAAGGTCGTGCTAATTCGTCCTACTCTTAATTGTATAGCTTAGGAATACCTAATATAATAACAGTAATTATTCAGCGCCTTTTCTCATTTTCTAGCAAGATATTGAGAAGTTATTAACATTTAAAACTAAAATCATCTCATATATAAGAACTATAATTCACCATATTTAAATCGTTATTAGACATGTTTGTTTATGGTATAGAATTTAAATGTAGAGTTTTACAAAAAAAAAACGCCAATATCTTAATTTTTTCATTAAAGTTTTCAAAGTCACAATAAAAAAATTAAGATAATCCTGACATCCGCTACCACTGGGACCACATCACGTCTCTCATCCCCAAACCATTTGTTTTGTTTTATTGATCATTACCTGTATTTTATAGCGCGAACCGAACCGATTTTCCTAGTTTTATATACGGAGGGAAATGGGCCGTGTTACTTTTATTACGTTCTCGCGACAAATGATGGAAAACAATCATTGGTTATATTGGTTGGTTAAAACGGATTGACACTCGCCCGACTGCTCTTAACACGTAACCGACTGTACAGGGAGAGTAATTTTATTCTAAGAAGGGAATTTAATATTGTTTTTAACATGAGACGCTCACCACCTTGACGAGTACTTCTGTAAAGCATCCGAATTTAAAGAAAAATATTTCCCGTTTAAAACCGTTTACATAAAGAGCATCTGTTATTAATTCATTAATGTTTTTGTCTATTGAAACACTGCTAAAATAAAATAACATTAAGAAAAAATCTTTAAACAAAATAATGTTATAAGTGAAGGAAGTTTAAATAATTATATGCCTATAAGACACTAGATGTACGAAAATAGCCAAGTGTGTGACGTCCAATGGCACGTCGACGACGACTTTTCCGGCCACTGACGCCCGCGCCACTTCAAGCCACCTCGGGCCACCACAGGCCACCTCAAGCTACGTGACGTCACACGGACACGCGACTTAACCCCTGGATATTTCTAATAACATTACATACTAGTATTTATTATGCCAGAGGGGACCAGATAATATAAAATTTTCCTGCCTTACACCATCTACCGGAAATATTTTAAATCCACAAGGCGTTTCAAGGCGTGTCCCGGATGAAAATTATACATTGCTATCCTGCCATATTAAAAGAAATCGAAAGTCCGCCTTATTATAAAAACGATATTACAACGTAATTGAATTTAAAAATGTTACGTCGAAATAAAAACCTAAGACCCGCCAGTAGGTATATAGAATAGCCACCACTGCACACCAATTACTATTGTCCTGGGACAGGAACGTCAAAGCAAAGGAAATTGGCATTAACAGGAAAATTACTTCCCACTTTTTTTACCATTATTCCTTCGTACCCATTTCCTAGGTGCAGTTCTGCTATTTAAAATCAGGTCAGTTGTTCCTTAGGGAAGTAAAGCTAAAACCTTCAAAGTATGCTAATATTATAAAGCTGTAGAGTTTGTTCGTTTGTTTGTTTTCGCTAATCTCATTCACTTCTAGTTCGAATTGAAAAATTATTTTTGCGTTGGTTAGAGCATTTATCGAGGAAGGCTTTGATTAGACGCAGAAAAAATTGGAAAATGATTAATCTTTAATATGGTTTTAGACATTTATTAAAGAATGTACACATTCACTTATTACTAAGTTAACTAATATGTATGTTCTTCTTTAAATACTTTGAAAAATGTCCGACTGTCATACTGTATATGTCTATCTTAAGATTATCACACCAGAATCGTTTTTATGGTACTTATTATATTATATTTGGTACAAAATACTTCGGCGAAAGAACGTTTGCAGGTCAGTAGAATATACTCTTTATTCGAGACTAAAACCTTTGCAAGGATGCTAATTGTATGCATTCATTTGTTTTCTAAGATTAGCAGCTCCAACTAACATTAATAACACAAAGCTTTGCAAAACGAGTTCGGGGCTAGTAATAAAATATTCTTCGCCGCCATTTCGCGTTTATAATATAACAAAATAAATGAAGAATAACAAAGTTGCGACCCAGTTGTAGGCACATGAATAATGGATGTGCCTGAATACTTTTTATTACGAAAATCAGTTATAACTTCGTGTGTTTGATACGGTTTTTGACTGACTTCAGAAGAGGATGATGACAATCGTATAATAATCATTTAATATTAGACTTATACATTTAATATTAGACTTATAAAAAATGTTTAAATTTTTCGCACTGACATGACTGTGATGTTATGTTAATACGCAAGTGTTAAGGTAGAAATTACATTGCGCGAGAGGTGCATGTATCAATAAGTTGAAAAAATTCGACGATGAGGTGTAGGACTCGGTAGCTCAATTGGTAGAGCAACAGCACGGAAAGCTGACGATGCCGGTTCAAGTCCTGCCCGAGTCGAAAATTTTTTTTTTTCAATTTATTTTCGATTTTTAAATTATATAGTGCCTTCATGTGCAATAACATGTGAAAAATATTAATGTTTTCAAATGACTGTGATGACATACTGAAAATTAGCGCTTAGTTTTAACCATGCTGAGCACAAGCTAGGACTGGCATAATGTTTAAAATATTATTTTTTTTCATTTTGATTATTTATTTTAATTGTTAGTTATTTACGAGCACTGTGTCAATAAACGGATTATTTATATTACTTACGTATATGACGTCACGTTGCTGGTATGGGCATCAACTTTTCGATCATCGGTAGTTCGAACCACGGTTGTGCACCAAGAATTTTGTTGTTGTCTGACATGTGATCTTCGATAAAGACCTTCCTGTCAAAAGTATAATGATTGTCATTTGTCAATATGTATAGTCATTTGTCAATATGTATTTAGCCTGCGCGATAGACAAGTATCTGTCCTTGAGTTTCTGATTTGTTTAGTCGTAGTAGTAGTAGAGAGAAGATACTGAGATATTTGGTATTCGGTGTTACCTGGAAGAGCTGCTCCGAGTTTACATCAATACCCACTAATATCTATATACCATCGACGTATGGCAAGCCACCCTTTTCTTTTATTTAAGGTAAAACGCTTAATATATATATGTTAAAGGTATAAGCCATTTATAACCATATAAAAAATTATGTGAATAAAAACGCCTCAATAAACTCACGAAATGAACATAGTAAAGCTTTTATCGTGCTATGGCTCAGGCATATTTATTCATATTAGTACATGAAACTTAATAAGACGTCTACAGCTAAATCGCGCTTTGTAGGCAATTTATTATTACGAACACAAATCGCGACGTTTTCGCGTTTCTAGTACTTATGTGTGAATAAAATACTGCCTATAGTTAACGCGAGTAGTACACATTAAAATTAAACTTTTAAAAGTTAGAAACGAACTAAATGTATAATTTAAACTTATTTGAAAATTATGTGACAGTCTCACCGTGACCACGGCTGCTGCTAAGTATCCGAAACACTTTATACGATTAAAAACGCGATATATTATGCGATGTAGCATTTGAAATGTCTGGTCGTTGTTTAAAATATTGTAAATAAGCTAACTAATACATGCCGCGTTTTAAACGGTTTAAAAATCAATATATTATGCGCTGCAGCACCCGAAACGTCGCATAGTAGTAGAAATTTAGCAAATACGTTTCGCGTTTAACCGTTAAAAATGTTTTATTTAAACTACCGACTTTTTAGAGAGTCAGTTATCGAATTTTTTGTCTACATATGTAATTAGTTTTCATTGCCTATTTCGTTACATAAACAATATTAAATGATCACAATAAAATTTCAATCGAAACCTATTAATAATGCCATTTTGTACTGCTGAAAATGACGTCACAGTTCCAAGAAATATTAACTGCTTACAGTTTTAAATCGTATGAAAACCAAATACAACATATGTTATACAATTTAAATATAATAATTACATTCTTTAAATTAATAATTCCTTGTCTAAAGCGAAATATATTATACTAGCTGAGTCAGCGATATCGTCCGCATAGCAAAGTGTTTTCGGGCATAACAAAACAAACAATTGTTCTGGAAAACTACAAAGATAATCATGAGAAAAGTGGACCATGATATATAATTGATCTAACCGACAAAAACATATTTTTTCAATTCGTACCAGTAGTTCCAGAGTAGCGCGTTCAAACAAACAAACTCTTCAGCCTTCATATTAGTATAGACACCTAGAGCCTTGATTTTGGTTGAGAATAAAAAATTACTTTGGTCCAAATTACTATTTCATACGCATTGCCTATTGTTAAACTTAATAGGATTTAGTGAACGAAAATTCAACACGCGAATATTTTACAGTTAAAAAGCTGAAATATTAATTGGAATCTGTCAGAACCAATGCAATCATTAAAATGTTTTATAGATTATTCAATACTACAGTGTGTTAAAATTCACACTTGCTGACAATGTTTTAGTGGATATCGATAAAAAGGTATGAGAAAAACTATTCATTGCTATATATCTATATAACTAATATATATCGTGTTTTAAACCGTTAAAGTGTTTTATTTAAATGTGTTCACAGTAATTATCTTGTTGTTTATTTTTTTCTAGAAACGACCGTCTTAAAGGTTTCGTTAGTGGCATTTTTAATTTACTTTAAAAAGACTTAACATTACTTACTATTTAAAGGCCGAACAAAACTAATTGTTCTATTTATGCAGTAACAATTGAAAATAAATAATTTAAGATATTTGAATTATATTTTAAGGAAATAAAAAAATAACAGATTATGTATTAATATATTACATGAGGCTGCTAGAGGCAGAGTGGCCTAATAACAAAACACTATTTTCAATAAAGAGGAAAATAAAAATACACAATTAACTTAGGCGAAAATGAATTTGTACTATTATTTGTGTTAGAATTATGTGAACTTTTCGGTGACTGTACTCTTGTAGATTAACGTTTTTAGACTATGAAAATATAAATAAGTCGATTTAGACTATGAAAATATAAATTAGACTCTTCTGCCTCTAGCGACCTCGTTTAATACTTTTAATTGCTTTTATAATGGAAAATTTGTTTTAGCAGACCGAACTTTAGTAATTTCATGTAATGTAATGCACAAATCGCTTTAGATGCAGAAGTGCTCTCATTCACAGATATGAAGTGGTGGATTTAGGTCAGACCAAAGTGGTCTGTGTGAAAATAATTTTAATTCACCGATGGGTACTCATCACTATATAGTATAAAACAAAGTCGCTTTTCTGTCCCTTCGTACGTTAAAATCTTTAAAAGTACAGAACGGTTTTTGATGCGTTTTTTTAATAGATAGGGTGATTCAAGAGGAAGGTTTTAAAAACAACGTTCACAGATTTTTTGTAGTATATTTAGTATCAGCATTGCACCCGAGCGAAGCTGGGGTGGGTCGCTAGTATTTAATAATTCGTATGTGGCACTCGTAGAAGAATAATTACTTTGATTTATTTTTAACACACTGCAACTTTATCGAGTATTAAAGACATTCACAAATCCATAACACCATAAATAAGACACTTTTAACTGTTTCAAACGCGAAACACATGAATTAATTTTTAACTACAATTCGATGTTACGCAACCGAAACGTTAACAACAAATTAAGTATTTTGCATTTTAACCCGCTAAAAGTGTTTAATTAATGTGTAAACTACATACCTGCATGGTGGATTCTATCTGTCTGTTTCGTGTATTTTCGAGTGCTGTTTAGGTATAGTGATAGTAATAAGAATTATTGTAGCAGAGTGTACGCCCTAACGGAATGGATGAACGAATGTTGTTATAAATGAATTACAGTAACACATTAAACGACAACTAGTTTTGAATATTAATAATAACAATAATTACCCCCTCTATACGAAGAGTAGTAAAAATAAAAATAATTTATTTATCAGACCATAAATCCATTTGTTAAATATATATTCATTTGATCAAACGATTACAACTATCAAAGCCAAGTATATAAAACCTCTGTATAATATTCTATTACCATAATTCCTTCAAATTGACAATTATTGACACTATTAACTAAACAAAATTTGATATCATGTAATTTTATAATATTTTGTAAAATTAGTAAGTTATTTAAATTAAATTGCAAGAAAGGACTTGGCGCACGTAAGTAATTATTGTTTATTTACTGTAAAGTACATTAGTTTCTTACTTACCGTATAAATTCTTAGATTATGTTCACTGTCCACATTCACCATTCAAACTCACAATTAAATCAAACTAAAACTCTATCGAAACATCAAACCGGTAAAAATTATTTCAAAGAACAAGGACGAGGACGGATAGAATCAAATATTTTTAATTACAGCAAGCCGGAAGCTGTTGCTGAAAAACTAATTTGAAATCCGAATGAGGAAGCTAAAGGACAAACCACAAGTTCTATTTAAGAACTCGAACAATACGATTAATACGTACTCAAAAACATGCTCTGCGTTCTCAGAGTCCGTCACGAAAAGCATCATCATGCAATTAAAGAAACAGATAAAGAATAACAACTACTATCATGACAATGGTACGATTAAAAGGGATTTGAGCATAGAAACGGATATCTGCATTTTAAGAAGATATTTAAAAGAAAATAAATACCGATTGGTGAATAAGAATTCTTCGTCAGCAAGATTTAAATATTCTATAAACAATGATAAAGTTGAAGAGTCGAAGGCTGATACAAGTGCCTGTGGAGACAGCCAGTATACGATGGAAAATGCTCAATTCAAACTAGATTTGACTACCTTAGTCGTTGACAACTTAAAAAGCTTGTTAAATAATTGGATAAAAAGGTATTTGTTGGAAAACAATAAAACAAAACAGAAAATAGAGACCGTTCTTGATTCTATTTTACATAAAGTTGAGGTCGAGCAAACGTCATCTTCTGGCACTTATACTCTAGATGTCGAAATAGTCAATGAATCTGAAGTAATACAATCGTATGCAAAGAAACATAGTAAGAAAAATACTACAAAGAAACTCAACAAAAAAATATCATCACAAACTGTACCGTTAGCAAAAAATCGACTTAAATTAATATCAACATTAAGCGTACCCAAGATATCTTCTAAATATATGAAGAGTCAAAAGAATCACTTACAAATTAACAAAACGTCAGTAAACAAATTACTTTCCAATTCATCTAGCTATAACGTTTTAGAAATAAGAACTGAGTCACTAACAAAGCGATGTGCCACATATCAAAAACTAAAATGGGAAAAAAGTAGTATGCAAAATAAACTTAATTTTCAATCGTTGCCTTCTCCCACTACGATAAGCTCTGTACAAACACTAAGCAAAAATAATGAAAACACACATTTTAAACCTTTCAACGAATATGAACAAAGTAAAGAGATGAATAAATTGAATGTAATTAAAAAACAGGACCTTAATACGAGTTTGGACGCTTCCCCAGTAGTTAATAATCCTATCATAGTAGCGCAATATAAAAAGGACGATAGTAAACAAAATCAGCGCAGAGTTGTAAAAAAACGTCTAGTAACGTTACCGTCACGTAACCGGAATATCAAAACAAAATCGTTTTCTTATAATTGCAAAAAGAGAACAAAGCAATTTAATCGACACAACACATTTTTACAACACATTGAAAATATATTGCGATATTTTGAAGGATGTAAGAATATCAAAGACCTCAATTTTAACATTCACGTAAACGTTTCTCCGGCAACATCAAGAGAAAAAAAAGGAGAACATGTTTTAGACAATATTCAATCCCAAGATGAAATTAAAAATAACCAAACCTTTCTTTACAAAGTTGAACACGATGGCACAATTAAATCTCAAGGTGGTTTGAGAGAAAGTTTAGACAGTAAAAATATTATATCCATACTTGACGGAACAAGGAGTCAGTCAAAATATTTAATAAGTCATTCATCATCAATTAATAAACTTAGATTAAAGGGAATAAACTTAACAAATAAAAATACTGGAACTTCTGGCTTGGATATCATCCAAGACTTTGGCGAGATTAAAAGAATAATTCGAGATTTGGTCAGTGCCGCGGAGCACATTGTCAAAGAACAACTTGATAAGAAGAATACGGCACTAGGAGAAAAATGTTCAAATCAAGGTTCGGCTAAGTCAATTGGTATTCAATGCGTGACAGCTGAAACAAGGAATGTTACAATATCAGGACTCAAACTGAAAAAAGAACCAAAGAAAAGGGAAAGTAAAGATTATAATCCTAGATTAACGAAAACAAGTACTTCATATCGTATAATAGAGAGTGAATCTCTTCTTAAAGTACACGATTTAACTGCTCTCCCAAGAACAATAGAGGCAGAGAAGAATATAGTGAAAACAGGATCTTTAGAAAAATCTCAATCCTTAATAGACGTTTCACCACCACAGAAAAATAAATTACTGGCGTTTTATTGTGACAATTGTATAAAAACCAGACAATGTATGTATGATGCTTGCAACCATAACGTTCCTTGTGCTAATATGTATTCTACTTGTTGCAATGATGACTATGACAATCATGTACGTATAGAAAACTGCCACAACATTAATTGCCTGGAAAACAGACAGTTGATGCAATGTAAAAACAATAATTTCTGCATAATACCCCATCAGACTTGCTGTGATGAAAACAATGATGTAGAAGAAACCACATCCCTTTGTCCCGACATAGAAAGGACAACGTGTGATAAGAAATTTGTTGTTACGAAGCGTCGTCTAGGCTTTAAAGAGGGCTGTTTATACTGTGTGTTATTGTGGATTCCCGTATCGATAATAATGTGGTTATTCTATGTGTATACACTTAAAGAATATATAGAATCTAAAACAAAATTATTGTCATCGTCCTTGCCATTGCTTTCCAAAAATAGTACTTCAGAATATATATCCATGACTGATTTGGGATTTTAAAAATAATAATTAAAAACTTATAACAAATTTGTGTTTTATTCATTATGTTTTAAATTTGTTGGCAATAATATATTTTATATGATCTGTTTTCAGGCTTATGTAGCTGTTTCATTAGGATGAATTCAAGAATAAATATCAGCGGTTCAAAAGGAATTAGTTCTTTTAAATATGAGCAAGCGTATGTTGTATCGTTTTCCCATAATGTCAATGAAAGTAATTATGGAGCAGAACTACATCCAGAAACTCAGAACAATTTTAATAATGCAATAAACATCGGAACTAAAACAAATCCTATTCTATGTTCTTACGTTGTTAATGTCATAGATGAAATTATCGATAACGTGGTATATGGTAAAAGCGAAATACACAAGCCGCAATTTCAAAATGATTTAAAAGTTGATTTGGATATTCCGGCTAATAGTATATCAATATTTAAAGATATAATAAGCTCGCCGTATTCAAGTACAGATACTATTCGAAATAAATCGACTACGAGCGGCGAAACACTTTGTAATTCAGTAAAATCTGGTTTGTTTGAAGATTCTTTTCATGTGAATCTCAAGAATGAAGTAACCAAAGTTGAAGGTAACACTCAATTAGTTTTACCAACTCCATTATTGAACGAAACTTTAACAGAACAAATAGATAATGATGATATAAGAACTAACTCTATACTGAAAATTGACATACCTCCAGACTTAGATCAGGAATGTAGAATGTCAGAGAATGTAGGTGATTCACAAAAAGATGAAATTGATGATGAATGTGAATTGGAAAGGGAATCCACTAAGACACCATACAAGAAAGATATTATAAATATAGCATTAGCGCAGATGAGCCAAAATTCTATAATAACCGCCCAAAATGATAAACTTGATCGTGTACAAAACGTTTCTTATAGAGAAAATATTTTAAGTTGTGACTTACTACTGTGTCATAATCCTGATCTGAAGACAAATGATTTTATGTCGAACTTGTATACCGAAAACGATTGGCATGAAAATAGTGGTATAACACTAGTTGGTTCTGTTTTATCTGAATTATCAAGCAGAGATGATTATTTCCTAGCCGATACCGGGTCAAGTGTAAATAAGACAGATAATTCAGTAAACTCTATAACTTCGCGTTCACAGAACGATTCTAGCGTAGATGGAAAAGATGAACAAGATTCTAGAGATGGTAATACCGTAATTATCTCACGTGTTTGTCCATCTACCAGTTACGCAGATCAGTACCTCTGTACTAACAATGTTGTCATATCAGATGACATACATAAAATGTACCCATTAAGAAGCAAAGGCGACCATCAATCCATAGATAAGTTTCCAAAAAACCTATTAAAAAAATCATTTGAAGTCGAAGAGAGTGAACATTTTCAAAAAAGTGTAAACTTACCGAATCAAGCTATTATAAAAGAGATTTTGACAGAAAATCAGAATTCACACAAATTATCGTGCTCTGAGGAATCGAGGAATTTTCAACCGTTTCCTGATATATGGGAGAAGATCGCTAACACCCTCGACTTAGCAATAAAAAGGTTGGAAGAGTCACTAAGTGAGAAGATTCTAAGTGAATTAAAAGGGACATTGCAGAAAATGGAGCATTTTGCTAACCAGATTTCAATGCAAAAGCGGAACGAAACCAGTGACATAAACACCGTTGAAATCGCTGCCGAGTCCAATAATGAAGAGGGCATGCAGTGTAACTTAATCCATAGTTATGCAATCGATAATCTAATGTTCAAACTAAGCGAAGAAGTCCATTCAGAGAAGACCGGAAGGACGAAAATACTAAAGATAAAAGATCCAAAGGTATTGAAAGACACCTTTGAAGTACTTAAAGCTTACAATAAACCACCAATACCCATTGGTGAAGGTGATTCTTTGAAAGTTTCTTCTGAAGACGCCACAATATCTACAGAACCCCGTAGCAGTCTGTTGTTGCGTGCTCCTATGCGGTTTCTTAGAGAAAATGGCGTCGTTCTTGGCAGCGTACCAGCATTTTTCGTCTATATGTTAGTTGTGTATGGTTTCATTATGTTGTTAGTAAAAGGTTAATAAAGATTTTACTTTTTCAAATTTATCGAAAATTATATTGTCTTCATAGTTTCGCCAATCGGCCATTGTTTTAACGAAAATACATGAAATAAAATTTAGCGGTCTCTAAAAAATTCAAATCTTTCAGACAACTAAAACATCTAACTATTAAAAACAACTTTGTTTATTAAATAATTTTTGATTTTTTAAATTTTACTTCTAACGGTTAAAACGCGAAAGGTTTTTATTAATTAGCTAAACATATTTACAAATTATTTTAACAACGTCCCGATCTCTCAGATGCTTTGCAGCGGCCGTGCTCTCGGGGCGACTAAACATCGAGGGTGTAGTCAAAGAACATAAGTCAAACTTCCAGAATCATACTAGTCCATTATGTACTGCTGATTATCATGATCTGTTTCGAAGACTCGAAGCCAATTCGCTATACATTTTTCCCACGAAGCCAAGCGAACGACAGCGAGTCACAAGTTTTACATAAAATGGCGTAAAAGTCATGAATACGACCTAGTTTCCTTTAGTTATTAGCGCGAGTACCGAGCCACATTTTATATTCACATTAAAAATCTCTCGTATACATTTAAAAGTGTTTTTAATACTGGATCATGGAATGCCGAGTTAATTATTAATTACTACTTACTGTAAAGACTGGGTGCTTAGTACAAGCTTTGGGTAAGATTTGTTTTTTCATGAATACATTTGGATAATTACAAGCTTGGCTGTGTAAAGTTAATTTCAAATGCAAAACTAAAAGCGTTTACGGAGATATATCTCATTTTGTGTGTACAGCCTAAGTTAACTTGAAATGTTAACGGAAATATTTACTAACACGCAACATTTGCCAATATTGCAAAAATGTATCAAATTTATTTTTATAATAATAGAAAAGTAAGTGATAAATAGACAAAATGTGTTGTTGACCTATTTTGAATTTGACCATTCGGAAGTCCACAGACGCAAACCGATACACTTCTTACCGATTGTTTAATATCTTATGTCGTCAAAAAATATAAATCGATTTTAGAAACCGGTTGTAATCAAACCTACGACCACTTATTGTGTTAAACTTAGTAGTTCAGTTACTCAGCGACAAAATGCTGGAATAATATTCCACCGCCAGCCCATAATTATAATAGTTTATGTTGCTATAAAAAATTCTACAAAGCATTTTTATTAAACTATCAGAAGAACACTACCGCTGAGCGCAAGAATTTAACTTCTATTCACGCCAATAATTTCTAATTTCTATTTTATTAATTTATTACTTCCAAGTTTATCGCTAAACTCACTGTTATATAATATCAAATGGGCGCTGTCTAACAGACGAACGGTAGAGTTTTGCTGAAAATCAGTGTTGTAGCATAAACGTTTTTCTTACTTGGAGGAATCGACTCTATACCGACAAGTATACGATCAAGTGGCGGGGGGAGTGTGGGGGTCAGCCAACTCGGCCGCGCAACAACAGCCTTTTGGCCGTCCTCCCTCCAGTCCTTGAGAAGCTCGTGAGTGAGCTCCTCGCCTCGACTCCGGACTTGAGCCCGGCGCCAGTAAATGTCGGCTAAGGCAGCCACCTCCAGGTGCCAGGGTGCGAGCCTGGCTATCGCGCACACAGCATCATATGACACGGCGCGGTACGCCATCGCCACCCTGAGCGCCATCACCCTTTGCGACTGCCGCAGCAGCGCAAGGTCCTGCGCCGACAAATCCTGGGCCCATATGGGGCGGCCATAGAGCGCACGACGCCGGCGTACAAGCGGCGACAGCCCTCACCCGCCCCGCTAAGATTCGGCATTAGTCGGCACAAGGCCGATGCCGTGGCGGCGAGCTTCGGGGCAAGTGCCCCGAAGTGCGCCTTGAACGACCACCGAGAGTCGAGAACCAACCCCAAATACTTTAGGGTGGTCCCCGTTTCGATAGCCTCTCCGCCGAATATGATTTGCGCCCCCCCGTAACCCCGTCGTAAATTGTAGCATAACCGTGCTGCAACTTATGCTGACGCAAGACCCTTTTGCCATCATTTTTAATAAAATTTAATTTAATCTTGTTGTAGTATTATTTATTTTAGTTTTATCGTACTACATTACTACATCTAATTATTGTACGAAATGAATGCTAAATAAAAAGATTTATTATTATTAAACTAAGCCACAAGTATATAGCAATGTTTAGTGTTATTTATACACAAAGCGAAAATACAAACCAACTACACAAATTAAAACTAAATTAAACATTAAAAAACCGCACAAAACTTTTCTTATTTATTGACTCGCTAATTTTAAACCCGATGTTTGTTCTCCGGCAATTAAAAGTTTCAACTTTTTGGGGTGCTTCTGTAACGAGTAACTAATTTATTTCTCGTAGTATAAAGCGAATAATAATTAATGGTTAAGTGTATTATAATGATAATATTTTTTTTTTATTATAGGAAAAGGTTTAAAGGTACTTTTTTATGATAGAGCAGGATAATACCACAGCCAAATAACCCTTAGATACGATGCTCTGTCGAACTATTCTTCGCTTTGGATATTAGGAAATCTAGACTAAAACTGAAACGATATTAACTTCACGGCTTAACATCTGTAGATGGTGGTTCATTACCCGGATGGAATTTCATTATTCTTACAACCCAATTTAATATCGAGAAAAATTATAAATTGATTAGAAAAAAATTTGGATCCACAGGCTTCGAACCCACGACCCATTGCCATACATTGCTACTATTACACTAATGAGCCCGTCGAGTTATGATAGCCATTTATAGTTGGAATATGTCTTAATCAATATCGTTTATCGAAAGCAATGTATGCAATATTTGTTCTTAAATCTAAAATATAAGTTATAAGTTGGCAAAACACTTCTTTAACAACATAACACCCGGGAAAATACTCTTTCAAAGACTGTAGTCGCTACACACTACACTGCACCAAACTGTGTCATATTTTTCATAATATTCTTTAAATTGCCACAACTAAGCGAAAATTATAACCAATCAGTATTAGTTTTATCCGTACAATAGCACATTTAAAACAAAACACTTGTTACAAGTTAAAATGCGAAATGTGTTAGTTAACTTTAGTTCCCCCGTGACCACAGCTACTGCGAAGCATCCGTAAAATCGGACCGTAGTTAAAATAAATTCGAAATAAGTTAACATAATATATTATGCGTTTTAATTAGTTAAAAGTGTTTTATTTAAATCGGAAAATTTTAAATTTAAAAAATTTACGAAACGTGCGGTACTTAAACCGGCAACCACGCACACAATAGCTCAATTGGATGCTCCATCCAACTGAGCTACCGTGTCCTACACGTCATTATTTACTTGCGATCATTTAGATTTTGATTTTATGATATGCGATATACAATAAAATGTGAAAAATATAACTTTTAAAAGTTTTTCAGGATATGAAACAAATAAAAGTTTAGAATAATCCCATAACTAACCGAACTTTGGCTCTACATTTTCACAGTGAAACGTAAAACACATTGAAAAGGCAGCAACGACATCCAATTTCATCGTGAGCTTACAAGCAGAATTTTATGCAAACATATTCAAATGAAACTGCTTTCAGCCGAATTTTATTTCATTTTATTTTTCAAGGGAATTCGTGTACAGGAGTAATTAGGTATTTGAAAGAGCGAAATTGTGGATATTACCGCAAAACGTCTACCTTTGAGGACGAAATGTAAATGTTATTTTTACCACTTAACAATTTTTATCCTTGCTTATGGCATATATCCGAAAATAGGGCAACAGAAATAAGTAAACTACTTAAACGATTAAAATTGAATAACTTTAACATTTATGGGTTCGTATTTACGTATAAAATATTTTGCACATGATGTTATTACATAATGCCGTGACATGGTAGCTCAATTGGTTAGAACAACAGCGCAAAACGCTGTGGATGCTGGTTAAAGTGTCGTAAAATCGTTTCGATCTAAGTAGATTTTCAGTTTATGTCAATTTCATTATTAGTTTGCAAAATATTCTTACTAAAGTTGATATTATTTAAAATACACTTACTTAAATTAAAATCTATAATTCATAGACGTAAAATTTCACATTTACCTTCCTATAATTTATAATATTTGAATTTCGGGGTAAATAAAAGATTCTTCTTAGTAATCTTCCTTTTCAATTTATTACGAATGGAAAAATAATTTAGTATCACGATTGTTGATATATAAATAAAAATACAAATGTCCCAGAAATAAAAGTAAAAAAAACAATTAAAAAAACATATTTAAAAATATCCATCCAAAGTTAATTCAATTGTTTGATGAATACTTGTAATGTACTTGTTGTAATAATTGTATAACATAATTAAATATGTTTTTTAGGTAAGTAACTCTTTTGACTCAGATAGCTTATTGATCTTGAGCTAGTACTAAATGGCCAGATTTGTCCAGAGTGAAGATGGGTCGCACTCGGCGACTTCTGAAATAAAATGACAGAAATTGTTGAAGTAATTTAGAAAGAAATCATTTTTTAAACACATATAATAAACAATCTAGTGAATAAAACACTTTTTAACGGTTTCCAACTCTGAAAATATAAACCTTAATTTTTATGAACATCAGAAAGGTTTATTTAGTTTACAAAGTCACAAAAGAAGAAAAACTAAAGTATTGTCATCACAATTAAATAAAACACTTTTATCGGTTAATTCAAATATAATAATAAGTTAACTAATATATATCACATTTTAAACCGTCAACAATATTTTATTTAAATATGTAAGTACAACCCGAGTATATTTAGTTTGTTTTATATCATAAAGTTTATTGTTCAAAAGATAACATTATTTGTGACTTTGTTTACACCTTTTAGATATTCATAATGTCTTAGAAATGTATTATGCGTTTTAAACCGTTAGAAGTGTTTTATTTGCCTTACAATATTTCATTTGTGGAAACTACATTTATTGAGGTAATATTTTCTCTGAAAATATATCCAGAATAGTTCAGTTAGCCGTGGTGAAATTTATATTTTTCCTAACCATGTAAAATGGCTGTATTCACTTGGCAACCGGCCGGGTGTACTTGGCACGGCTAAATCTACTTAAAATAAGCGCCCTGCGGGTTGCCTTCTTTTAAAATTTTATTTCCCTCTTTCATCTTAAAAGCTTCGGTTTGCGGGTTGATGCTATTTTGTTTTATTTTTAAGAGATTCCGATTTTCTCGACGCTAATGGGTTTTTATTGAGCGATGAATTCCCATTTCTTATTATTCTTTGATAGTTAATTGCTCGTCTTTGATTCTTGGACTTTTTAGAAATCTAAGTAATACTATTCATAACATAGATTGACGTATATGCTCATATCGTTAGTTTTTTTATGGTGAAGCATGCGATTGGATGGTTGGTGAAATACCACTTTTACTGATGGTGTGAATGCCTAATGCAATATCGTCGGGCAATAATGATGGGGAGTGTGGTAGATCGTACTACAGTCTCCCCAGAGAGAATAGCCCACCAGAACCACTAAACACGCCACCAGCCTGCGTATTGCTTTGGGGATTGAAATACACTAGTCGTATAACATCTAATAAAGATGCCCTGTTGACTTACTTTGTCTTTGGATATTCGGAAATGCATACACGGAAACCGTAACACGATTGAACACCTTTTTATCACGGGCGGAATTTTGATATTCCTACCACCCATTAAATATCCAGATTTCCAGACGAAGTCCAACATGTGTCAGAAACATTATAAATCGATTTGAAACCGGTGGCGATCGAACCCGCAACTCGTTTATTTTTGGCTATTGCTTTTACTTTTACACCAAACAAGTCTGTGAAAAGTGTTTAGTTAGTATTACTAAGTACAAATCGGATACATTGACCGAAAACATACTTCGTGCAGAGGATACAAGTATTTAAATAAAACACTTTAACGGTTTACGGGTTATTTCACGGGTCTTCCCGTGACCACGGCTGCTGCAAAGCATCCGAAACGTCGGGCCGAAGTTAAAAATAATTTTCAAATAAGTTTAACTAATATATCGCGTTTTAAACCGTTAAAGTGTTTTATTTAAATGTGTACTACTCGCGTAAACTATAGACAGGATACAAGTATCTGTTTTAACGTATTAATGTCTCAATGCTAGTACTATACATAGACAGCTATAGATAGACCATGATCAACACCACGCTAGAGTTGAGTTTAGTCTTTAACGACTACCGCCACTCCGTGGTGCTATTTGGGACAAATTTCTGCGTGATTTTTGAGACACGGAACTGATAAATGTCGGAGAAATGTCTGCCTTTAGAGAATCAAACACACCTAACGCATGATTTAAGTATCGGAGTAATATTTAAGGACAAAAAGACGTGACCTAAGAGTTAAGTGCACTAACCACTAGACTTACAATTGTTTAACTAAAAATCTGGTGTCTCATACCTTAACTTAGCGCTCTTTCTCCTACCAGTAGCAATAGCTGTGGCCTGGGCGATGGCTGGAGCATCTTCAGTGGAACTCTAAAAAAATATAACCCTTTATTATTAAGAACATTTTTTGTGTGAGAGAAGAACAGACAGGCATAGCATTCACTTGATGGAAGGTGATAGAACCCAGCCATATAACATCTACGATGTGGTGTCGACTTATTTTGGTTCTTATGGGAATCCACAGATTGAAACGACAGGCGATTAAACTTTACGGCTTTCATCTGTGGACGGTGGTTCGTAACGAATGGAATTTCTATATTCCTACCATCCAATAATATAATATATTGTATTATCATATTTATGAATAACTATAGGTCGACAGCAAATTGTATTAAAGGTTATATGGCTTGAATTTTCAGGTATAATCAAGGTATAATCCTTCTCTATCATAAAAACAAATGAAAACTTAAGAATATTTAAATAAAACAAGTTCAGTCGTTTCGGATGCTGTGCAGGAGCTGTGCTCACGGGCAGTAGTTAAAATAATTTCCAAATAAATTTAACTAATATATATCGCGTTTTAAACCGTTTAAGTATTTTTATTAAATGTGTACTTTTTGCGTAAACTACAGACAGTATTTAACTTATGAACTGTACTTACCTCATCGTTAGAATCAGTGGTGGTTTGGTAAGTTGGAACCGGCTTTGGAGACCCATACGTTGGAACCACGCGAGGCTGAGTCCTGAAAAATATTTATCGATGTATAGTTTAAAATAAGTGTCATTTGGACCAATAGAGGGAAGAAAAGCACGTTTCCTCCTAGTACATATGTTACCCGAACCGCTACTAGATGTTGCGAAGCACATTTTTTCTTAGAATAATATAGAGGTATAATTGCATTATCACTCAATTATACCTCTGCTATAATTAAAATACATCACTAGTTTGTACTTTGTACGAAGTGAGTCCACAATTTTTAATGTCCGTTTCACCGGTTTCTCCGAGATGTGAACCCAAGATCTGTCATGAAGTACGATCGAGGCACGTCACTACTATATTACATTTCTCTTAAATTACAAAAGCTCTACCTTTGCCAACCAACCTTTGTTAATCAAAGTTCAATTTATTCAGCTAACTATTTCAATATTCACCAGTTTTATTATTTTCTCTAACTTTGGACAAATATTTAATTGAATATGGACAATATTTTTTCACATTGTATTTGTTTCCGGTCTATAATTAAAAAAAGAGAAGTGTGTGAATTTGATGAAAAAAGTAATAAGTCGTAGGTACTGAAGTCTTCCATTTTCATAATAATTTCTATAAAAGACCGTCAATTGACAATGTTAGAATTAGATAGAGCATCCTAACTTTTTTATCGATAGATTTCATTCAAGGTTTTTAATTGCTGTCATCGTGAAAAGACCTAAAGATATTCTGCGAATGCATTAAGGACAAGGTCATCAACGGTTACCGTATTTGGTGACGCTCTGAATCATTAAGTAGCATTGTGACATATTATCATTGTAAATACGTGATAGACTTTCTTATCAATATACATTTATATGTATAACATGACTGCCACGAACGTAGTATTTGCGTTGAGTTTGTTTATTTTTGTATGATTACAAATAGTAGATAATATTACATCTACTATTGTATAATCTGTATTAATTTATTATCTTCATGTCGCTAGTCTGTGGTACATACAATTTCAAGATGTTTTAAATATACTGTGGTTTTGAACTATTCTCTATTCTATCTATGGTTAAACACAAGTGACAAATTTCTGTATTTCTGTATGATGTGTTATCTATACTAATGTTTAAAGCTGAAGTTTGTTTGTTAGCTTGTTTGTTTTAACGCGCTAAATCAAACTAAAATTATCTGTGTTGATTAGAGCGTTTATCGAGGAAAGCTATAGGCTATAAAACATCGCGCTTGTGAATAATAGGAGCGAAAAATGTGGAAAATCGGAGGAAAATTATTCATCTTTCTGGGTTTCTGATGCGTACGCTGGGATAACGGTTTTAGACACCCAAAAGATATGAGTGAAAGAATGATACCTCTATGAGTAATCTAAAAAATTGTCCAGGATACTATATGTCTATTTTTTAAGACTAACTTGCAAGAACGACACGACGCGACCCACATCGTGGGCAACATCCTACATTTATATAGATGATGAGGTTTGCAAGAACAAATTTGGATTCCCAAAACAACTATTCTACAGGGATGAAGCTAGTGTTTTATAATGATATAAAACCTCGTCTTAAATAACATTAACGATATGTATTAGAACTTTTGAAGTAGAAGGAATATATTTCAGTTCTCACCTGGTACCAAACGCGGTCGCTACGGCAACAGCCTTATTTCCATCACTTTCGTCAAAATCTTCTGTCTCTAAACCATTATCCTGCTGTTCATTAATACCACTCTGTAATGCAACTTGACCTTGGCTTTGAGGATATTGATTCTGATAATCATTTGGAATCGATGGCTGAATAGTCTGGTCCTGGTAAGGATTCGGCTGGTAATACTGCGGCTGAACATTCTGGTAAATTATTTGTGGCTGGTTCGTTTGAATATTTTCGTTTAGCCCGGATTGAGGCTGAACTTCTTGAACAAACTGAGGTTGTACGAACTGATTCGGTACGGGGATCTGATTGATTTGGCCAAATTGACTGGGTTGTGCAAAAAAGGTAGGTTGTGCTATTTGGCTTGGTTGAACAAATTGATTAGGTTGTGCAAATTGATTGGGCTGGATGAATTGATTTGGTTGAACAAATTGATTAGGTTGGAGTGGTTGAGCCTGGGGCTGCACCAAAACTGGTGTTTGATATTGAGGATACGCCTGTACTTGTGTTTGTTGGTTGTTTGGCTCAATACTCTCCGAATCTGGATCTGGTTGTTGAGCCTGCGAGGTAGGTTGAAATTGTGTGGGTTGAACGAACTGATTTGGTTGAATTTGGTTTGCTTGCGGTTGTAAAACAACTGGTGCTTGGAATGGGTACGCTTGTACCTGTGGTTGATACTGATTGAGAGGTTGATATTGATTTAACGGTTCCTGCACTAATTGCTCTTGAACAATGATAGGCGCTTGAGCAAATGGTTGTGCTGCTTGTTGCTCCAATATTTGTTTTTGAGCTAAAACTGACGGCAAAGCTGATAAATGTGCTGGACCATCAAAGCCTTGGGGATTAGACGATATCTGTTGGTAATAAATAGCCGCTTTCAGTTGCCCCAATTGTGTAACAGGAACAAGTTGAGATTGGAAATTTAACTGAGTCAACGGATCTAAAAAGACTTCTGGTGGGTATTCTTGAACATTCTGCTTTGTAATTTCTACAGAAACGTTTTGTCTTTGTTCTTTAGGAGCAACTTCTCCTTCGTTTAAATCTAATTCTTCCGTTGTCGAGTCTGTAGTTTTAAATTCTGGTTTATTAGTAGTACTTTGTCGAACGAACTGCCTTGGGAACTGTTGGGATGGCAAACCATTGAAAGTCTTTGTTTGGGCATCAAATTCCCTTTGTCTAGCGAATTCTTGAGCTTTCTGTTGCTGTTGTTGATACTGTAGACGGAATTTATTATTGTAGGTATGTAAATGTAGCAACATAAGACAATATTGATAAGTTATGGAACGCATCTCCTGGTAACATGTGATCTCTTCCTAATAAAGGTTTTTATTAATTATTAAGACAAAATAAGATTAATGGGTAACAAGAAGGAAATGCGAAGTCTAAGTCTATATAAACAATACACTTACTAATAAAAACAAGCACTAGCTAGTTTGGAGTTATACGGAAACAGAATATGTTTATAGAATGAATACAAAATATTCCCACTTACCCATTTAATTTTTAGTCAATTTAAACCTATTGTATATGTAAATTTTAATGCTTTTAAATACCGAAAATAGTTATTACCTGTATCTGTCTAAATCCTGGGTCTAGATTTCGTAAATCCGCATTAATGCTAGGGCCAGTGAATTGCTGCCCATTGATTGGAGACACTTGAAAGATGGGCTGTTGTTCGACTGTGGGCAAACCTTGGACGGAAATGTCAACACCATTGTCGAAGTTAGGATTGACTGGTCGTCGAGGATCGACGGGCGGCAGGTATTCTTGTTTTTGTGGTCGCTGGAAAATATTATAATAAAAAATCTATACTTATATATAAAGCAGAAGAGTTTGTTTCTTTGTTAGAACGCGCTAATCTCAGGAACTACTTTTTCGAATTGTGATTGTGAAAAATGTCTATTTGTATGTCAATTTTTAAGATTGAAAATAAACCCAAGAACGACAGGACGAGGACGACGTCGTGGGTAACAGCGATAATATATAAACATGTGGAGGAATTTTGCGAAACAAATTTTGATACCCAACATAACTATTTCACGCGGACGAACTCGCTGCCAGCTAGTGTTTTCAATAAAATTATAGCTACTAAATTTGTAATACCTGTGGCAGATCAAACGATGGTCCATCTGGTCGCCACCCACTAGGCGGGTATGGGGCAGGAGCTTCACCCACCACTCCACTTAGCGCCAACGATAATACCACTAGAAGCTAAAAGCAAGAGGAGATTTTAACGCATGTTAAAAGCATACAAAGAGTGATAAAATGTTGCCACAGGACTTGAACCTAGAACAAACGATGTACGATATCGTAACTCTACAAGATTTCTCTGTCAAAATTATCCCGTACGTAGTGTGACTAGCTTATTTAAAATGGTTTTACCTCATGGGGCATACAGCGAACATATTTCTGTGTGCGTTGCATTAGCAGTCGACAAGTAGTTGATCAAACTTCTGTGCCCGACCTAAGCATCCTATTGTTAAAAATCTTTATTGCTTTAACCAATTAAGCTGATTTTTAATTTACATTGCGCCATCATGTACAATACGTGAAAAATATTAAAGTTTTCAATTTATTGTTTCCCTGGGATTCGAAGCCAGGACCTCTTGCTAAGCAACACGTTTATTTTGATGAGAGATGATATCTATTAAGAACGGAGTGGGCTAAGGTCTTTTACAAATATTAGTAAAATCTACGGCCTAATATTTTTTTGTATCCCAAACCTCTAGATTCTATACTTGAATGAGATTTATTTAATGACGACCTTCCCCACTCGAATGACCAATTATAACCTAAAACGATCTATCTTCACTTCAACACAATTTTACGTTCCACAGTCGTAAAACAAACTTTAACAATAAAATGTCAAACACATTACTAGCAGCTGTAATTCAAGTAAAATTTTATCTTTTCGAGACATTTTCCGGACGCAATAAAATATATAAATGGCAAGAATTAAATATAATTTATGTCAACATTACCTACTTAACGGGGAGAGACGGGTAATTTTATATTTATGGTATAAGTACTAAGTACTCTGATTAATGTTGAATAAAAAGGTAATTTGAGTTTTAAACAAATTCTTCTTCTCTTAAAAGACTTTTGACAGAAACAACAGCTTACTATGCGACATATTTATTTATCAATTGAGGCAGCTCGTTAACCATATTTTACAGTTATGGTGTACGCCTAATAACCAACGGGCCGTGGATTCGATCCCGACCAGGTCAAACATTCTCTTCTAATCTTTTTATAATCTGAAACATGTTGTACTTCGTTAGGAAATCTGGATATTAAATGGATGGTAGAAATATTGAACCGTCCGGATCACGAACACACCTCCACAGATGTAAAGGCCGTGAAGTTTAATCGCGTTTCCGTTTTAATCTGTGGATTTCCGGATATCCAAAGCCGAAATAGACCGACAACGCATCTTTATTAGGTGTTATAAGACTAGGGTGTTTACCTGCCATCACGTGAGCCCTATGCTTCTATGTCATCCTCTATCATTAAAAAATGTGCAAGATTTGTCACGTAAAAATAAATAATTCAAAAGCAATTCACTAAAAGCAACGTCGAGGGCTTTTGTCAACATCTCATCTATCTAATTAGTACAACATTATGACCTTAAGTTCAGGCTGGTGAACAAGCTTTGCGAAAACACTTTAACCCTTATTTTTCATTAAAATGGGAATGTTTACAAAGGGATTTTCCGGAGCAAAAATGTGTTAAAGCAGTTTAAGCTTTGTCAAAGACGAGTTAGGATATAAACAACTTTACTAATACAAGGGCGAAATTACGTTTAAAGTCACATTTATCACAAATGTAGTTTACGCAACTAGTGCACATTTACATAAAACACTTTTAACAGTTAAAAACTAGAAATATACTAGCAAAACTTATTCACAAATAATTTTAACTACGGCCCGACGTTTCGGGTGCTTTAAACCGTTAAAAAAGTTTTATTTAATTGTTATAAATCCTTAATAACGTTAGCCTTATATGATTGACGCTCTTAGAAGAAGTTACAAGTATGGTAAAAATAGAGAAAGCGTCTCTTCTGAACAAAAACATTTTTAGCTCGCATTCAAAAGGTTTAATTAACTTAAATATTAGAACATTCATATAAACATTTAGTAGGCTCTGTAGCTAAATAGTTTTACCTAGCAATGTTTAAGGCGCGAGACGTCCTGGGTGAGCACAGAAGATTTTTCAACTACTTGCCTGTAAATAAAACCGATAAGTAAAACGGACACATAAATGTGTTTGCCCCATTCCCCACGAGGGAAGACAGGATTTCATTTATATACATATTTGTAGGTATAACGACGTAAGACTCAACGATTAAACGTATTTCCTAGAGAATTTACTATTTTAGAGGACTTACTATTGTAATACGGTTTTTTTAAACATATAATTGTTATACTTTACATTATCAGTAAATGTTTCAGAATAGATTTTAGATCTTACATAAAACTACCCTCATCTGAAGAGAAGGTAGTTTTTAAAAAATCCCGCTCTTGGAAGGGTTTTATCACAACTTATTTCAATCAAATTAAACACGTTAATTTTGGGTAAAGGTCATTTAAAGTTTAACTCTCAAATGATAAATAATAAACAAAAAAGGATAATTGTTGAAATTTATGATTTTGTTGTTTGTTTGCGTTAATAAAGGGCCAATTCGCACACTAAACACAACACAGTACACAATAAAAACGTGTAATCACCTTCATTTTCGTCGACTTTCGCCTCTTGTCCTGCGCGTGCGATGCTTTTATAGACAATAGCTCTGAAAATTATCATTCGAGACGCGCGCATAATCGACCTTTATCAACGTTTGTACGAACTTAAAAATCATTTGCATTCAAAATTCGTCCCTATTATGATGTGTTAGGAGTGTCTCGCTTTTTGTATGCAACGTTACTAAAGAAATGGGTGATTCAGAATTGCAAATGTACAAGGAGAGTATGTGAACATCTCAATCTATCTATTTACTAGCTGTGTCAGTGATTTCGACTGCTTAGATAAGTTATTTTGGGCATTCAAATTTGTTATTGCAAACCTTCATCTTTATAAGTTTTGGCTGCTACCCACGACGTCGGCCACGTCTCGTCTCGTGCCAGTGTCAGAGTCTCAGCTCTTAAAAGCTAGACAGACATACAGTGTTGCGGATATTTTTTTAGATCATTAAAAGGGGGACAATTTTTTATACATACATAGTTTTGGATATCTTGAACCGAACAGCGAACGCAACAAAATCCCTCGAAGATAATCCCCTATATAGATCCCTCCTTTTCCCCGTTTTTTTTTCATATTTCGTACTGTTTTGGTAGCAGCGTTATGTTTTTTACCCTAAAGCCTTCCTCGATAAATGCTTCAACTAACATAAAGTTATTTTCAATTCCAACCAGGAGTTCCTGAGGTTCAAATGAGCGTTCAAACACGGAGATATAGGGGCTGTTTTGTTTACGTAAGTACCTACTCTTCGTTCATTCAATCACATTCTCTCGTTAGTCCAAAAGTATGTATGGCTAATAATCAACTTGTCGTGGGTTAGATATCCACCGAGTCGAACATGTTCGATTCGTCTGGAAATCTGTATATTAAAGTGTCTATGGAACATCACTAAAAGTTATACAGCGGGATACAGCAGCAGATACGCTTGTAAAAGAGAGCAGTTAGCCTAAAGTACCTTAATACGCAAGTGGTATATAGTTGAAATTAGTTTGCGCGAGAGATGCATGTATCAATAGGTTTAAATAAAATCTACGATGACGTGTAGAAGTTAGAACACGGTAGCTCTATTGGTGATTCAAGTCGTGGCCGTGTCGTAATTTTGTTTTATCCTAAAAATTTCTAATGTTTTTTAAAATAGAGAGTACTTCTTGAAAAGTAATTTAATAGGGTTACTAGTTAAGTCTACCTAGATACTTTGAGGTTATAGTTTCAATAATTGACCAATTTTTGTATGGAACACCCGATCTCAAATTTAAGCATATAAGCAACTGGACCCAAAACGCAAGTTGGCTCTGGGTTTGGCACAAACAATGTTACACCGTGACCTGTTTTTAAATTATATCATTTATCATATGAGCGTTTGATATTTCTAGAAAATATGGAATTCGCTTTTTAAATTTACGCGACTGCTCGCGTACTACGTGCACATTTAACTAAACCACTTTTAACGGTTTAAAACGCGAAATATATTTATTAATAAATTGTGTAAGGCTTCGACGGCTATCGATCAGCATATCACGTGCGGACGGCGTCATCAGAAGATTTTAACTCCTCGATTGCTCGAAGAATTAATCGACAAGAAGAACCTCTTCTCGCTCACGTCGGCCGAACAGCCTGAAAGATAATGTTATGCTATATTTAATAAATCGCCAATAGTTCGTAAGCAATGAATGCCTTCATGTGCAGAATATAAAACATATGAAAAATATTGAGGCTTTTAAATAGTGAGTAGTTTTTTGATAGTTAGCCATTAAATTTTGCGTTTTAAACCGTTAAAAAATCAATCTTAACGATTTAATACATAATATCAAATGTTATTTTTAGACTTTCAAGCTTTTTATTCATTCAAGAATTTATTAGAATCTTAAATAAACAAGATAGAAGACTTTTGAATATAAATACACAAATGTCACTAATTCATAAAATAATACAACAAAAGATTTCCTTTGATGAACAATTATTGGAAAAGATAATTCTGAAATAGTGTAGTCTATTTAACAATTTTTTATTTTAACAATTACCAAGCTACTGCTGTATTCTTTTTGACGGGCTCATTGTGGGATCCACAACGGGTCCAACATTTTTAAATACATTTTTAATGTTTCTAAAACTTTGGAAATCCGGATGTTAAATTAATTGCAGGAATATCGAAATTTCACCGCGTCACTTACGACCATCCACAGATCAAATAGCCGTCTGGTTTAATCGCGTATCGGTTTCAATCTATGGATTTCGAATATCTAAAGGCGAAAGAGATCGTCACCGCATCTTGTTCAGATGTTATATGAGACCGCTAGAGGCTGAGTAGCCAAACTGTAATTTTACAACTAGAGTTATTTAAATTTTCATAGTCTAATTTCAATAATGTCTAATTTACAAGAGCACAGTGACCGATGATTGTTAACATAACTCTTACACAAATAATAGTACAAATTCATATTCGCCTAAGTTAATTGTGTATTTTATTTTCCTCCTTATAGAAATTCGTGTTTTTTGTTGTTAGGCCACTCTGCCTCTAGCAGCCTCATATGGGTATGGTATTGCAGATACCATCAAGTAATCTCTATGCTTGTCTAACCTCCTCTATCATAAAAAAGAAATATGAATGGGTCTTGCAAGAATATTATACATTGTGAGAGTATCTGTGGGACTATAATTAAAGCGATAGGAAATCTACCATATAAAATATAGAGACAAATTAAATCCAAAAACTTGTAATATAGACTATTTTGTACCACTGAATTGTAAGCACTTGTCTCACATTTCGTAACGTACTACGGCCTACGTCGTAGCCAGGTTCTTAGTGAAAGTAACGACTTTCCTCTGTTCAGTCGAGTTGTTTTGCACAACGGAATTCCGAAACGAGGGAGAATGGAAGGAAAAGGAACATTATCTAAGCTATGTTAAGGCGGAGACGAGGTCACAACACGACGCATTAAAACATGAATTTTGACCTGTGTATGACTTTGTAAAGGATCTTGAACTGACAGGATTTTAATTGAATAAAAATTAAATATTAATTGAAATGTAGATAAGATAAGACACAAAAAAAATTGCCAAGTTAGGCAATTTTTTTTGTGGATGAATATGGATAAATTCGATTATACGACCATAGAAACGATTCTTGTAAGTTTATTTTAAAAGAATAATTCCTTTATATTTTTTTTGGTAATCTTGAAATCTGTCAAAGATAAGATAAGAAAGATTTTCCCCTTTTTTCACATTTTCCACTGTCTCTTCGCTCCTATTGGGCGCAAACTGATGCCTTCCTCAATAAACGGTCCAACCAACACAACAAAAAATATTATTATTTCGGACCAGGATTCAGCGCGTTCAGATTTTAATATTAGTATAGATTATATGATATTAATGCATTTATCTGTGCTTTGGAGACGCAGTCGGTCCCGGTTATCATCACTAAGTGCCGGTATTCATTTAAACCATCTACCCGCATTAGAAAAGTGTAGTGAAATCTCTCCTATGAGAGAGAAGTCTTGTGCCCGGCTGGAGTCGATGTATCTTTTTAGCTATTGTATTTAATGACTTACCTACGACAACGGTTAAACAAAACATCAGCTTTTTAATAAAGAAATGTAATGAATATTGCTTATCTGCTTAACAGTCTGAGGATCGAGTGAGACGGCTAAGTCCATAATACGGCAATTCATCACCGAAAAATAAAAATTCTAGATGAGATCCCGAGAAAAATTCCGCTCCATTTATTACACGTCAAGATCTATGCTTAGTTTGTTCATTTTGATAAAAAACGTCGAGACAGAAATTTAATATTAAATTTGTAGAATTAGGTTGCTGGAAACGGCTCTTTTAAAAAGAAAAGTAATTGTGACATTTTCAAAAGTACGACTTGCAACGGGTATAACTTTTGTTTTTTGACTTTTGACTTTTTATCATTACGTGCCTATAAAGCAAATAAGGAAGCAGTATATCATAAGCACGTAAGCAATGAGCAATTTTTTAATCTATGTTCAATCTTAACACACTTATTGTTAAAATGTTTATATAGAGATAATTAAGTTATCTTTTAAGCAATAGTAATTAAGTCGTAAGGGAATCCAAGATTTAGCACAAATTTCAGTCTAAAAGAAAAAAATATATTGTAAATACAGCCTGTGAAGAACGAAGGAAAGTTCATTGAAAACATACAAGCAAATAACGCATCTTCAATAGACAACAAACATTATGTTTCGACATGTTTTTTAACGAAAAAGCTAATATAAGCAATTAAGCAACTAATGAAACGTTATATTTTTTAAGCAGAACATTTTCATTCGTTTCATTTTAAGCCGTTATCCACATCGCTGCTTATTGTTAACTCAATATCCCGTACATATATTTTGCGTTGATATTTATTCCATATGCATGCAATTCCATGCGTGTTGTTTTTCCCATAAAATATTACACCCCAAATATTGTCTTATCTAGTATGTTAGATGCTCGACAACCTTTCAACTCCCTTGCCAAGTGCCAAATCAAGCGGTTGGCATCGCTGGATGACGACCGAACTGGCCAAGCGTTCATTTATATTGTATTGCTATGACCACGGCTTACTTAAATATAATGTAATTTATTTTATTTACGGAATTTTCTATATAATATGATGATAGGAAAACCTAAATAGTCCAAGTGACGAACCACCGTCCATAGATAAAAAAGCCGTGAAGTCTATTCGCGTTTTGGCTTGTTTTGTTGTTTATGGCTAGGATATTTCACCTACCATCAAGTAGTCGTGCTTTTCTGGCCTCCTGACTGCCTGGTTGAACTTCACATTCTAACGGCTTAACCGATTTTGATACAATTCAGCTTAAGTAGCCTGAAACGCCTTGTACTAAATAAGACTCTTGGTCAAGTCACAAATTGGAAATCTGTTAATCATAATCGGGTTTAATATGGTTTTGTAAAAATAATAATAAAAATACAATTCAATGCCAAATGATAAATTAAAATTTTAAATTTTCTATAATGTTCATTAAAAAAACTGTTTTATTGACGATGTAGTGATTCTAAAGACATCATCGTAGGTGAATCATATACTAAAATAAGTATGTTTAAGTACACTTACAAATGCAATACATTTTTGGCTCGGTATTGACCTAGACGAGGTACGAATGGTAATCGAATCTCGACCTCGCGCCCTGCGCGTGAGTTTGCGCTGTGGGGAAATTCGGAGTTATTCTAGTAGCTATTTAGTATTCTTCTAATTATTACATCCTTGTGTTCAGAAGACTGCAGTCTGCAGAACAAATTAGTGTGAAATCACATTTCCATTGACGATGGGACAGACATATTTTAGTATAATGTAGAACGAAACTGTATTTTCCCTAGATTCAAACCTCGAAAGTGTTATGCAATGCTCGGCCTTAAGCCGAATTGTAAAACCTACTGTGTTTTGTTTTGTTTGTTTGTCCTTCCTTTACGTACTAAATAAGCAGACTGATCGGTATACAATAAGTAACGTAAATACATATCTTAATAGAAAAATTATTTACACCCATGTTAGTTCTATATAGGAATGTCTTCGCATTTTATGAGGAAAAGTGTAAATTTTCAAACCCATTTTTCATCTTGATCACATTGATCTCTTAATGTAATATTTCCATTAAAAAAATTGTTTGTACTTTAATTATATAATGTTAGAGTTTCCGCGTATTTCACCTCCTATGAAGTAAACCCTATTCTTAACTGTCCTCCTCTATCACATAAAAAAGGAATCGCGTGAACGAACCAGACTAAGCTAACTATTAAAGCTCGCATCAAAGGGTTTATGAGAAATAAATTATTACAAAGCACAGAATAATGTCCAGATATTCTTATTTAAACGAGCTCGTTTATGCCAAAGAGAATTTATTTTCCTTTTTTGCCGTGCAAGAGAGTGAAATTAATATCTAATACCACAATTATATTTTAATATTATGGTCTGTGGTCTAACTCTAAATTTAACATTTAATATTGCTCGCTATGACGCCAGAAAGTTTGATTCGACGAAATGAATTATGTATTTATTTATGTCTACGATAACTTATACCGCTAGAGGTCACGATTAGATAAATTTTCATTAAAACAACTATGCATTTTGTTTATTGAGTTTAAAAGTTTCCTAATACGCTGTGTTACTAGTAGCTCATAAACTGAAGTGTACAAATCATAGGACATTACCAATTGGCTATTTATTGTCATAGCTAGCTGTGCTGTTTGGTAAGACATTTTACTAATACATAATTATAATAGATACTCTCGGGAATTCAACTCGGTTCGCTAAATTTATTGCTTCTATCATATTTATATGCATTTTCTAAATGTGTAACCTATTTCAGAAATACCATGAACATTATCTACATATTTCTCGCAATACTAGGATGTTCCGAAGCGAAGCGGGCTTCATGTCATGCGTGCCTTAACTCAATGTGTTACAGACGGGATAAAATTGTTGAGGGAATAAAGTTTTCCGGTCAGCTAGCCATCGATCGATCCTCGAATGTCCTGTACTTTCATTACCAGAACCGCTCTGAAGATTTCACGGCCTCGTTTGATCTAATAGACGTAAGATTACGTATTATTCAAAACGGGTTTGCCTTCGGCCTCGCTGTAGACCAATCGACTAAAGATCTGTACATGACCGGAGTCCAAGGTTTACACAAATATAATCCATATAAACAAACATCAGAACCCTTTGGCCTTAATGATAAAACAATATGGCATCTACACTATGAGGACAAACTATATTACTCGGAGTTCCGTAAAAAAGGAATCTACACGTACGAGAACAAAAAACCACAGATAATACCGGGCACAGACTATAAAATAGACGATTTTATCGTCGATAAACTCGGTGATATATATTTTATGCACAACTTCTCTACGTACCTGTTAAAAAATGGCGCGAAAACCGCAGAGTTGTTTGAAGATGAGATTTATTATCTGACCACAGATAGGAATGGGGATGCATACTTTATACAGCCCTATACGAGAGCAGTTTATAAAATGAATTACAAATATAATAGAAGGACATTGAAGCAGCTGGGGGCGTTTAACAGAGGTTCAGCGTTTATTGTTGTTTTTGACGGTGATAATGACATTATCTATTATGACGGGTCGGATAAAAAATTATATTATCTGTCTCCGACTGCCAATAGATGTACAGTCACAGCTAAAGGAAAACGTTTAAAAATGATTATTACAATGACTAACGAATAAGCAATGACGTGTTTAACTGTAATGAAACAAAAAAAAAATTCTATACAAAGTGTAAATGTTTTTTACGGCAGATAAAAAAAATATAGGTCTTGTAAATTGATTATGCAGGTAACCATAGTAAGAATAATATATTTTTTATTATGAAGCCATATTGTTAATGTCATTTGCCTGTAAGCGGTACATTATTGTTTACGTCAAATGTAACTTGGTTGGAATATGGTTGACGTCACTAGCTTGTAGGTTGCGTGTTTTCAAATATAGAATGTAAAATTGTTTACTAAATTAAGGTAAATGATTTTAAAACCTTTTTTTTGTTATTAAAATATTTTTTTTATTGTTACGAAATTGATATTAAAAGATAAACATTATTGCAAAAATATTTATTTCCAAGTAGAATTTTACAATACAACAAAACTTTTACAATTTTTATTAAAACATTTAACATTTTGCTATTTTTTGAACAAATAATATTATTTTATTTTCAATAATACAATTTACAGTAGCGATTATAACAGTATATGGCAATAGCCATCAAAGTCAAGTAATAGTAACTCTATGTGGTATAAATATCAATTTGTCTACATTTTGTAGGTATTGCAATTTAGTCTTCAAAAAAGTTGCCGGCCTCAATATCTTGTTAGTTGCAATAATACAATATTAATTATACCAAGACATAATGGGTATTAAGAAATCATTATTGCACATAAAATGGGGGTAGTTCTCAATTGAGTGATTTTTACGGATTCACAAAATTTCACAACAACTATCATACTCTATTTTTACATCTTCTCTCAGTCCAGATAGTATGAATAGGCGCTAGAGGACACTCAGCAAGACATTGTAGCCAAGGTTTCGGGTTTCTCTTCTACAGAATAGACATGTATTATTACAGATAATAATTAGCCTACTAAGAGGTTACTTATTATCTGTAGTAATAAATATTATATATTATAAAGTTTTTGTAGTCTTTTGAGTAGATATACTACATGCTACGAGGTCTTTGATTATTAAGTTGGTTAGGTTGTTATTTAAATGTCAAATTAATCAAAGTATGTTAAACTATATATTATACTACATACAAACATATGACAACGTATATTTCATAGCGTCATAGTCAGTCATAGCGTCTTTTAGGTATTTTCACTCGAGTCTATCGAGTCAAAATATTTTAATAATTTACAAATCTCATTGAAGGTTAATTTAATAAAAAAAAACCCTTCTTACTAGTACAATAAAATAATAATTTCTTTGGCTATCATATTTACGCTTAACTGGAATTTATATAATATTGCGCATATTTATAAAAATACTAAGCTAAATATATTCAGCACATATGTAACTAAAGCTAATATTGCAAAGGAAATATTCTACGGCCTCCGATGCGTGATGATGAACTGCTTCTATTTACTTTTTCTCCCTCTAATGAAAAATAAATATATATATTAATTACACATATAAATAATAATAACAAGTTTACAGGTATTTAATATACTACACAATATCAATTTAAAACATCTATGCTATGGCTTTAAAGACATACTGCAGTTTTCAACGTTTGCGTTAAGCGCCACCTGTTTATCTAATTGCGTACTTCGTAAGTAACAATGCATTACAGTTTTTACGTACCGAGCATTCCATGTCGTCGCGTTTTTTATTCGCCATTGTTTCAGCGTTATATTCGTGTTCTAAGCCAAAACACTGAAAAAGATGTTTAAATTATAATATATATTGTCATTTATGACTAAGTTAGACTATAACACTGTAGTGGTTAACATCCTTACTTTTAAAATCTCCTCATTAGACAGATGTTCACTGGGACCAGTCTGTTTAAAATGTTTAATAAGTTTCCCGCCCTTTTCCATCAACAGCATTCCACCGGTTTGCACCCAGTCACCCTTCATGTCCCCACCTAAACCTAATTACACAAAAACTAAATAAAAACACAAATAAACCTTGCAAATATCCATATTGGACAAGCGTTCACTCGGAGCGAATTGGGCAAAATGACAGATGAGCTTCCCGCCTTTTTTCATCAATAGAACGCCGCCATTTTGCAAACCGTCACCAATTAGATCGTTGTCCAAACCTGGGTTTATTTATTTGATCAATTATGGGCTAAGGAGTTTTAACAAATACTGTCTGTAGTTTACGGGTCTAGTACAAAAACTGAATAAAACACATTAACGGTTAAAAACGCGATTTACATTAGTTAAACTTATTTTATCTGTGCAATATATGAATATATATGACCATGGCTGCTGCATGCGTCAAAGTCGGGCCGTAGTTAAAATAATTTTCAAATAAGTTTAACCTAATATATCGACTTTTAAACCGTTAAATTGTTTTATTTTAATATGTAGATAACAATACAATCATCCATTGACAAAACACTTTAATTTCTAACAATAAAATAATTAATATAATCTAGATCTTATTTTTAGTGTAAGACATTAGATCCGTTTTATTTTAACACGACTGACGATAGTGAATACTTTTTCAACTGTTAACTATCACGTTATTCTTATCAAGCAGTTTCTCAAAGTTTTCTGAGTAAAGGACAATAACAGACCAGTTAACAGTATGATAACCTTTGAAAGTTGTATATTTATAATATTTTCATTCGAGAAAAAAATGATTACCTACTTTTTTGTAATTAACATAATCATGTATGAGAGTTTTTACAATTCAACGTAAAATGTAAATGTAGACTTAACTGCATTGTTATAATGACGAAATGATAGTTCGAATCTTCGAGAAACATAGTAAGCAAGGTATATTATAAGTACTAGCTGTGTCAGCGACTTCGTCCGCAAGAATCGTTATTTGAGGCATCCAAATTCATTTCTGTAAACCCCTTTATCTTTATAAACTTAATCTGTTACCTAAGACATCGGTCGCGTCCCTTTTTTTAGATAATTTAAAGAGGAATCACTCTTTCATACATCGTTGCATCGGAAACCTATAGAGATGAAAATTTTTTCCCCGTTATTTCGCTCCTATTAGTCACACCTTCTTTATAGCCTATAATCTTCCTCGATAAGTGCTCTAATCAACACAAAAATAATTTTTCAATTCGAACCAGTCGTTCCTGAGTTTAGCGCGTTCAAATAAACAAACGAACTCTTCCTCAGCTTTATAAATTAGTATAGATGAGATACATGAAAGGCTGGGAGTTCGATTCTCGGCTGATCAACTTTTTAATGGCACCATGATAAATGTATGCAACTATACCCATTTTGTTTCCTTTGGCGATGGCCTCACGCGACTCCTTCCAAAGCAACGAAGTGAGAATCGTTACCACATTAAACCTCTTGAATCCGAGCTTTTGATAAATGGAACGATCTTCGGCGTAGTAGAGTTCTGAAACATTAAAGAACAAAAATTTTTTTTTTCAAATACAAATAAAAACATCTTTATTTTGCCATAGGGCACCAGATCCCACACTAGGATTCTTTTCCGTTGCATAAACAATTTACAACGAATTATCGAATCGAAATATGTTAAACACTGTCTATAGTTTACGCGAGTAGTACACATTTAAATAAAACACTTTAACGGTTTAAAACGCGATATATTAGTTAAACTTTTTTGAAAATGATTTTTACGTGGTCACAGACTGAGTCTCCCCGTGACCACGGCTGCTTCAAAGCATCCGAAACGTCGGGCCGAAGTTAGTGTTTTATCGAAATGTGTTACTAAGAAATAATATTATATTTTTCATAATTTTCTATTTAAGAGCTTTGCCATGCGCTTAGGTCATAATAAAGGGGAAAACATAAAGTGTATCACACAACATATTATTATGTAATATCTGTAGTTTACGCGAGTACTACACGTTTAAATAAAACATTTTTAACGGTTTAAAAGGCGAAACATTTGAGTTTTATGGTTAAAAGTTAACTTAAATTTAGATATAATTTATTTTATGTTATATTTACTCGGTCGCTTTGTAATCGCCTTGTTACTGGGGGACTACGCGATTCGCGTTTTAAACCGTTGAAAGAGTTTTATGTCAACTTATTATTAATTTAATCTTTTTCCACAATTGAATCAACTAAAATTCTCAAAGAACTGACCACCGTCGAAATATTTGCCATCGATAAACTCTTTGGAGCCTGCTTCTTCAACTCCCACGCCAACAAGACGTATGTTGTTGTTTTTTAATACAGGAGCTATATCACCCAACTGAAACACACAATAATAACTTAAGTAAAATAATGGATGTCCCACAGTTGGGACGGCAGGCTTTAATGACGACCCCCACTAAATCGGATGGATGAGCTTTGTGCCAAAATGACAAAACCTGCAAAGCCCAGGCTGATACTACTTTTAAAACTATTATTTCGCCTGATCTGTTAATCAAACTCTGACGTCGTGTTCTGCAGTCAAATGTACTAACCATCAAACCAAAAAGTCAGTAAAATGTGAAAATGATAAGTTTTACTAAAAATATTAAAAATACTTGGTAACAATAATTACCTCTTTCGCCCAAAGACGGCAAAAGAGGCATCCCCAGCGGCGGAAGAAGACAATTGCTACATTGTGTTCTTGCCATAAACTCTTCAACTCGGATGTCTGAAATAAAGGCGTAATAAGAAAGTCTTTTTAGGAAAAATCATGTGTACTACACATAATTTGTAAGCTACTGTGAAGTAAAGTATTATAATTTTTTTTTAATTTGTATGAACATATACATTGATTGCTAAAAAAAAATTACAAAAATATGTAAACATATTTTAGTTAAGGGACTCATTTAGGCTTACTAATTTAAACCTAAGAGATAACTGTATCCACAATTTGTTGTTTATATCACAAGTCAATAATTTCAAATTGTGATTTTGTATACTATACTATAATATAAATTATAACTATAGTATAAATTATTATTATTATTAATTTAAATTGAGATTTCGTATAATACACAAACAAAATAGTAGATTAGTACCCCGAGGTACATTTTTTATTAAAGCCACATCAATTTGCTGCAAAATGATAAGAGAGATAAGTTTGTGATATCTGAAACAAGCCTATATTTTTCCTATATTTTTATCTAACCTATGTAGCATTCTTCTATTATTACTCAGAAATAATAATAATGAAGGACAGTAGAAGTCCGTCCAATAAATAGCAAATGGAAACGAACTTATTATAATTATGCGCAAAAATTTATCAAAACTAATTTTAAAAGCACATATTTACAATTTTTAAAGTATATCAATACACTTTTATACGACACCAAGACATTATTTCGTATGTAATATAGAAATAAGAATGTTACACAAATCGCACAAGAATTGCGTAAGCTATAATTACACATAATTATTTTATAATATCCTATCAGAACGCTAGTAGATTCTAGAAAGATATCATTCAAGCTTGAACAACTTCAGATCAATTTTTTCATAAAAAAACAGATTACGAAATAGAACAATTTATATTCGTACTTACTTCTCCACCCGGCAAACTCACGACTTTCATAGAACCAATATTTGTGAGATCGAGAGCCATGTTATATCTCCCAATTAAATAAAAATATAATTAAAAATAGACACAAGATAAAAATGTTTGGTATTATAGAAAAAATTGTGTAACGAGACTTCTTCACCGGCAACAAGTTTGAAAATAAAGATAAATTCGAATTTGCAATTGCAAAACAAACAAGATTCTAAAAACCAATCAACATCAAACGCAAAGCTGTCAATTTAAAACATGTCAAGTGTCATTGTGTATTATTCTTTAATCGTATAAAGTAATCGATTTCAATAAAAAAATATTATTTCTTACTCGATTACATTCGATTCAAATGCGATTATCCGTTCTGCTTCTGACAGTTTACATTTCTCAAATGTCATTTCACGTACAGCTTTTCTCTGCGTCGCCGCGTGTTACGCCGGTTTTCGTGAATTTCCATTAAGAATCTTAAAGTTTTGGTGAGTATTTTCTTTTTATATACTTAAAAAAATTGTTTGTTATGTCCTATAGGCATTAAAGAACATCTCCTTGTCTAGTAGCGATTATTACGACCATGATAAAAAATGACCTTGTTACGTACCTACGGTTTAACATTGCAACAACAGTTTGACCATGCTAATATTACCGATTTGTAATGCATTAGTTGACGTAAACTGCTATAATAGTTATTGTTTTTTTTCTCTGTCCTTATAAGTAAGCAAAATCTTATAAGTAGGAATCTTAATACTTAGTATCTCTCAGTAAATCTATGACTCACGAAATTCTATAGTATGTACCTACTAATAGTAATTATATGACTTCCTTAAAATACTTATAGGTAATCAAATGCCATTATTTCCTCTATATAATGATGGTTAATTTTCATGACCTTACAAATGCTTTCTACTTATAAATGGCTACTTTCATTGAACAATATTTTATCTTTAATATGCATCTGTGTTTAAAATTAAACTAACAGAAAGCTTTTGAAATCTTTACTTATTATAGATACATTTTAAAATGTTGTGGTTGTCTGTCTTTGATAAGAACATTGCCAAACCTCAAACATTTTTAATTTATCTGATAATAGAAGTAAACCCAGTGTATTTATATCTTATCAATTGGCACTTTAGACATGTACAATAAAATTGAACTACCTACTTCCTAATTGTGTTATATGTCTTTTTTTTGAATAAAGAAAAAATAACACAAATAAGTATTCATTATTCCATGTCTTACACTATTGAAGAGAATTTATTTAAGTATGAGGTATAAAGTGAATCCTGTTTCATCTCGTGGCTGATTCACTGATCGGTTTTTATTTACAGACAAGTAGTTGATCAGACTTCTGTGCCCTACCTGACCAAAATAATTTATTGTTTACCTAGGATTTTAAACCAGAAGCTCGCGCTAAATGCTAGGCATCATTTAGCTAGAGGCGGTCAAGTATGAGGCATATTAACATTAAATTAACTTAAATGTCCATTACTTTACATTCATAACATAATTTGCCAGGTAAGGGGCAATCTTATCATTAAAATAGTGATACATCATTTATTATTTAACATTATTATCAATTATTAGCATTAAATTGCTATCATAGAATGATACTGCTCAATTAGTTTAGATTTACTAAAACATGAATTGTTAAAAAATAGCACATTAATATAGACAGGGTACATTTTATTTTTCCAAATTATTTGATGTATAAGTGAATCCAGTTTCCTAGAGACAAACTGTGGTTTGATTTATGGTTTAACCTAAAACTTATACATATGTATAAAAAAAATCATGAGTTGTTGTTTAATAATATGTAATAATTATTTGAGAATAAGATATTTGTAGAAAAATGATATTTATAGCCCAGTCTGAGTAGACAATATATCTCAAGAGAATAATGTTACAGCTTTTAACAGTAAGTTTGAAGTCCCGCGGTTCTTCAAAGTTCAGCAAGACTACCATACATCAAATCAAATCAAAAATCTTTATTGTTTCCTTATATATGGTACAGAATCGAAAGTCCCTAGTCCCCACACTAGGGCAAGCCTGTGTCGTGGGTGACTAGTCTCTTCCAGATGATGGGTTACAATAAATAAAGACATCTAAGCTAACTTATGTCTACTTACGATTAGTGTCTATTTAGGTGAGTATTTGCATTATGTGTGTTAGTGTATGTATGAAGCGAGAGCGTGTTACGTGTGTTGATATAATATAGGTATGTAACAGAATACGTGTGATAGGTGGATAATGTAAGTTTACAATGCTAACGAAATACGAAATAGACTTATTACAATTATTTACTTAACATTACTAACGGAATAAACTTAATACAATTAGAAACTCAACATTACTAACGAAATTAACATTTTACAATTTGACAATTACAATAGCATTTTGTTATAGACAGATAAAGAGCTAAACTATGCTCTATGGAATATTAAGCAAAGCCTCAGCTGAAGCGTAGTCCAGGCTTGACAGTAGGTTTTTTATTATTTTGTTTATCCTATATCTTGACAGTTTGACGAACTCTGTTTTAGCCTTTTTATGAAGTTTATTGTAGAGGTAAGGTCCTCTGAAATTGAAAAATCGTTGTCCAAAACTAGTGTTTTTTTTGGGTGTTGTGAATTGAGAGTGTCTTTGTGTTAATGACATTAAGTTATGTGAAGTAGAGACTTTGTGGAAACGAAGGCAAGTACTAAGAATATATAGATTTCTGACCGAAAGCAACCCTGTCTCAGTGTGCAGTTGGGTTGTAGGAAATCGGAAGGGTTTCCTGTAGGCTGTTTTTAAAATGGCTCTTTGAGCACGCTCAAGTTTAAGTATGTATTTTGCGACGGCTCCTCCCCAAACCGAGATGCAATAGGTGAGTATGGATTGACAGAGAGCAAGGTAGATCATTTTAATGACCCCTTCATCTGCCACTCGCTTTAGCCGATTGAAGATAAACATCAACTTACGGATCCTGGAAGACTGGGCATTAATATGTTTTTCCCAAGTGATATGTTGATCAATGATGACTCCTAGATATTTTATATTGTTAGCGTAAGCTATGGATGGACAATGGCATGAACTTTCCTTGGTTAAATTAGAACAGGAATGAATTTTGATATCCGGTAATATTTTTGGTTGGTTTCGTTTGGTTAAACTGAAGCATAGGAATTTAGTTTTAGCTATATTTAAGGTTAGAAGATTATTTTGCAGCCATTGGAAGATGCTATTTACACCTTCTTCTGCTAATTTTGTAACCTGTTTCCAGGAGTTGCCACTAAAAATAATAGAGGTGTCGTCAGCAAAAGAGAAAATGCTACCATTTGTAAGCGAAAGATTGCACAAATCATTGACGTAAATCAGAAAGAGGGAAGGAGAGAGGGCGCTGCCCTGGGGCAAGCCGAAAGGAACATAATTTTGGTTGCTGGTGTAACCACCAAGGCAAACACGTTGCTGTCTGTTGGAAAGATACGATTGGAACCACCGCAGGGCCTGGCCTCTTACCCCCATGTACTCCATTTTCTGCAAAAGTATAGGGTGCGAGACGGTATCGAATGCTTTTGCGAGGTCAAGAAATACTCCAATACATTGCTGGCCCATGTCTAGCGTGTCAGTTACTGTATCAATAAGTTTAGAAATAGAGTCTTCAGTTGACTTCTTTTTGCGGAAGCCATACTGGTTATTGGAGAGAATAGACTCAGCCTCCAAAAAGGAGAGTAGCCTCTTATTTACTACTCTTTCCATTATCTTTGCAATAACCGGAAGGATAGAGATTGGTCTGTAATTAGGTATTTCTCTACTGTTTCCGGATTTGAAGATAGGAGTTACGTTTGCTAGTTTCCAGGCTTCGGGAAATGTATTGCTTGAGATACTTAGGTTGCATAGAAAGGTAATTGGTGCCACAAGAATATCTTTAAGTTTTTTTACGAGTTCACTTCCTATATTGTCCCATCCGCTGGCTGATTTTAATTTAAGTTTATTAATAATGTTTGATATTTCTTCGTCGTCAGTGGGTTGTAAGAAAAATGACTTGGGATTATAAGGTAATTTAATGTTGTTAGCCAGTTGCTGTTCAGAAATATTACGATGGTTAAGAGTAGAATGGGCTAAGTTCTGGCCAACGGTAGCGAAGTACTTATTGATTAAATTAACTGATTCTGTAGGATTAGAAGTAGCTAATAAGATGTCAGAATTGGTTGATTTATTAGAAGTAATGCAACATACATTTTTAACAGTTTCCCAAAGTTTTTTTGTGTTGTTTTTATTTTCTCTTATTTGGTTTCTATCGTACTCAATTTTTAGATTAAATAAGAGGGAATTGCAATAATTTCGATATTTTTTGTATTTGTTTTGAATATCAAGATCCCTCGGATTTTTTCTAGCGACCATATGTAAACTATCCCTATGCCTGACGCACTTCAGAAGACCTGGGGTCATCCATGGTTTTTTGATGGCTCTAGACCTACTTATCGAAGATGTTTTAGTATACTTGGATACTATATTGGAGATGTTATTTGTAAATAATGTAACAGCTTTATTGATGTCTGAGGTACAATAAAGTCTATGCCATTGGAAGCCTTTTAGGTCCTCTGCAATGCCTTGATAATCGATGTGAATTTTGCTTTTTGCGGTTTTCGGTTGGTTCTGTGGTGTTAACCTAGTACTAATACCTAGGATCACACAATCATGGTCCGATGCTGTTGAGGGGGAGATGGCTACTTGAGAGGGAAGGTTCGACCTAATCAGCGCATGGTCTAAGCAGTTACCTTCACGAGTGGGTATCATATGGCCAGGGACAAATCCTAGGTAACCTATTAAGTCTAGGTATTTGTCTTTTCTAGAATCGGAGGACGCCTCTTTAATATCTATGTTAATATCTCCCACAATAAATGTTGGTCTACCTTGGTGTTGTGATAGATGTTCTTCCAGTGAGATAAGAAAGGTATCAATGTTGTAGAAGGCTGGAGATCGATATAGCGCAAGTACATTTATTTCGTCGTTGATAGTCAGGATAAGGCAATTAGCTTCAGCAAACGTTGGCTCGTATATATTTACTTTTAAGTTAGTTTTGTGTAAAATTACTATACCGTCGCATTTATTGTAGTATTTTGTTGAAAAACTGCATGTATAGTCCTCGTAGGAGAACCCCGCAAAGTTCTCGTCAAGCCAACACTCAGTAAGTACTATGATATCCGGCGAAACATTAAGCCGAGCCAAGAATAGTGTAAAAGAATCAAAGTTCCTCCGAACACTCCGAATATTTTGTGATACAACAATTAGGTTAGATTTGCTTAAAAAAGATTTACAGTTTTCGGGATGTTCGAAAAATCTCGACTCGCAAAACACCGTACCGTCTATTGTCTGAATTAAGGCACTACTATCGAATTTTAGTCTTTGAGAAAAACAATGAGCATATAAGTTTCAAGTGTTCAAACGTTTGTAACATACATGTTACAAACGTTTGAACAACAAGTACATTATCCCTCACCCACATTTTTCTATTGAAAGATGTCGTATGCTCCTGGAAGCTAGACTTGCACAAGCCCTATCCAATTTATACAATTTTTAGATTAATCATCTAGTAACTAGTTAGTCACAGCGCAGAACGATCATGTTTATTTCAAATGGTGACGTCATGCAAACATGAAGTCGCTTCGTATTGCAAGCAAAGTCAGTCGTGAAAACGAAGTTCTAGTGACCACACGTATCCCACACGGCTCTTTCGCTAAGCGATAAATAAGACTGATTATTTTAGTGGTTAAATAGATAAGGTATGTAAATTTTATCGAACATTAAAATACAATTTATCGTAGGTACATAGCAATTTCCTTTATACCGTCTGTAGTTGGTTCAACTTCTAACCGTACATTTTTTAAGTGCCTACCGACGCTTTACTTTTTAATCTTTCAAAGTAGATTTTTGACGTAAAGAAATTAAGTCTTCAAGTTTCTAACATTTGATCCCGAAAATTCTTTATTGGAGCGGTAAAAATTGAATGGTCAACATGAACTGATTATTCTAGGTGTGACTTGTAAATTAGAAACCCGATCTTTCCTTGAAATATTTAATTGAAGGTCACGATAGAGCGATATAATAATAGGAATAATTTTACCTACTTAGTAATGACAGCGCAATATTTTTAACGTAGGTAATTTATTTTTCCTTGTTTATGGAATGTCCTTGTGTAAGGTTATTAATTACTAGTTTTTATACCTTTTAGTAAAGTTTATAATCACTAATTTTAAGATATCTTCACAAACTCATATGACCGTTAAAGATTTTTTTTAATTAACTAGAAAATACGTATAGATATATAATAGTTAAGTCTACTAATCAAAAACAGGTTTTAAATTATGTTCCACTAACGCTATGTTCATTCAAAAGCAAATAGTCTAACTTAGGTTCATAATACACTAGCATAAGGTATTTATGTGTCATTCTTCCTCTTCCTAAATAAAATTTGATTTGTAAACAGCAATAGGATTTACGTAAATAGCTTGTATCTGATGCGTTAATTCGCGCATACTTGCAAAACTAAAACAACTAAGGCGGTAGTCTCATTAATTAAATAGATTTTAATCTTCTAAAGAGTTGTTACTTATCTATCAGTATTAGTTGTTGCGATCAAGATTTATGTCGCATGTGTATGGACGCCCTTATCACACATCACACTTTGTGAAGGTTAGACGATATATCAAGTCATTGTTGTACGTCTAACGATCAATGTAATCTCTGTGCTTCTAGTAATTTGCTTTGTAAGCAATATGAATGATAAAATAAACAAATATATATACACGTAGACGTCGATATTTTTTTAAGAGTTCTTCTTACCTCGTATTTATATCGTAAGCAATCATTGAAAGATCATTGTGTATTGAAGGTTGCCGAAAAAAAGTCAAGTGACAAAAAAGAGGTTTCAAGAACTTCAAGGTTTAGTTATAATTTATTCTAGTCCATTTTCATTACGTTCTATTTTATTTTTTTATGAAAAAGAGAATACTATGTTAGTGTAAAGTACGTATACGTATTTTAAACAGAAATTAATTATTTATATTTTACTTAATCAAAATCAATATTACTTTGAGGACCATCTTGGAAATATCTTTTCAACAAAAATGAATAATCAATATCGGACTAGAAAAACGACGAAATCGGCGTTGTACTTTCGGGAACAACAAATCTGAATGTTCCTCTACATACAACTCATTTATTTACTTTTAAGTGTACTCATATGGAATAAATGATTTTATTTGATATTATTCGCGAACAGACGCAAAAAGGCATACCGTTGATAACTTGCTTTTTTGAAGTAGACTAATCAATTTAAGTTAATATGTACTTCTAAGTATAAATCTGTAACTTTCAGTCACAATGGCCATCCACATCAAAGACTCCGACGACCTGAAGGCGAGGCTCGCCGAAGCCGGCGACAAGCTGGTGGTGATCGATTTCATGGCGACCTGGTGCGGACCCTGCAAGGTCATCGGCCCCAAGCTAGAGGAGATCGCCAATGAAATGGCTGACTCGATCGTCGTTGTTAAGGTAAATAAAGCATTTGTTTCTTGTGATGAAGATTCTTGTAGTAAACGACAAGCAGTTCTGATAGACCTAATGGTATACGTTATTCTAAGTTACTTTTATAGACTCAAGTGCTTTACTTAAAAAAAACACTTGTAACGGTTTTAAACGCGAAATAAATTAAACTTATTTACTATATAATTTAACTATGACCCGATGTTTTCGATGCTATGTTTAATGTGTACTACTCGCGTACCTACCGACAGTATTAAAAAAACAAATTACCTAATCTCCTTTACTCCTCCTCCTTAATTTAAAGCTACTGTGATTTATTATTTATACCTTTTGAACTTGTGATCTAGCAACCCCAGCTTTTCCTCATACCAATGTCTTTTCAACACAGACGGGTTCTATTGAATTTGACCTGATCACTATTATGGGCTGCAAAATGCCTCTAACCTAATTTAAAATGAAGGAAGTTTTCATTATTTTCCTTTCTCACTTGCTAGTTCATTGACCTCTATGACAGATAGAATTAAATGTGTAATTTTGATACCTGTATAAAATAAATAATAACATAAATGAGAGTATATACATACTTTCGTATAAAGAATTTAACTATAGACAGTATTTAAAGAATTTAAATTAAATTGAAAGATATATAATTTAAATAATAAGTTATATATCGCGTTTTAAACCGTTAAAATGTTTTATTTAAATGTGTACTACTCGCGTAAACTATAGACAGTATTTTAGATATATAATTACTCATATCTTGGCAGCGTAGTGCTCGTTACGCGTTACGTAACATCCGATAAGTGTTGATCAATTCAAAATGTATTTGTTTGAATACACATAAGTACAATTACTTCTATTTAAAACCCACAGTGATTGGATTAGTCGCGCCAAGAAGTCTTTAGAGTTGTACACTATGTGGTTGACCTACTTGCGACGAATCGATATTTCTTTTTGCCGGCTTCGTATAGGTGGGGTCTATCAAATGACAGATTAGATTAGTAAAAGCCATTTCTCCTAATAAGTTACATTAATCGACATGTACGATTATGTTTAAACCTAATATATGGGGCCGCTAGAGGCAGAGTAGCCTAACTGCAGTTTTATGACTTGAGTTATTTTCTATTTACATTTTCATAGTCTAAAAACGGTAATCTACAAGAGTAATCATGTTATTTCTTATTAGGCCACTCTCGTATCAATAGGTCGGTTAGAGCAACAGCACGGAACGCTGTGGATGCCGGTTTAAATCCCGCCCGTGTCGTAATTTCTAATCGATTTTTTATGTGTATAATGCTATCATGTAACATGTAATAAATATTAAAGCTTTAAAAATTCTAATTTCTAAATTTGGTCTAGTACTTCCTAAGACTAACACAAAGGCTACAAAATCCTTGCTTTTACGTAATTTTAACACAAGAGAGGCGTTCGGAAAACATCAATATTCATCATTGTGTAGATATATAATACGTACCGATAAGAAAAAAAACTTAAGGTATCGCGATCTAAAAGAAAAATTCTGACGATATAATATGTCGAAGTGACACCAATATACGGCGTCGAAGATTCAGTTCCCAACTGTGGGAACTACTAAAGCTAATAACGATATAAAACCGACCTATTTTGAAATAGGTTATCTAGAATTATTTTATCTGCCTGATAAATACTAGCGTAATTTATGACTATTGATAAGTGCGCTAGAGTAATCGTTATGCAATAAAAATCATTCATCCTACGTGGTGGGATTCCTATCAAATTATTCACTCGAAAGATTTACTAGGTACCTCTTTTAATCGTTTAAATAACTTGAAACTGTTAGTGTGTTTATAAGAGTGCCAAGTGACAAAGCCACTACTGCTTACAAAGTTGTTAGTCTAAGAAGTACTTTTAAAGCCAAACTTTTTATATGTATAAAAAACAAACAGTTGTCTTATTAGTAAACTTAATAACGAACAGCGTCGTTTTACGCTTGTTTAGTTTAAAATCGTGTTTACTTTTTCTTGGTTACATGGACGAGATCGCTAGTTAGAGAAGACCGCCATTGCAATAGTAAAATTTGATTTCCTAATGTCTCTTTTAACAATACTTTTTTAATAAGTATTACTTATAAATTGAAAAAAAAAAAAAATACGACACGGGCAGGACGATTAAATAAACGATTATCTGTCGTAAATTTTTACAATCTAAAATCGATTTTTAATTTACGTAGTGCCATCATATGTGAAGAATATTAAAGTTTTCAAAAGTTATTACTTCGAAAAACTGTTTGTACCCTGTTTACCCATTTTGTTGTACGCTTAGGAATCTTAATTCCCGTAAATAAATTGTGTAAGGCTTTCACAGTCATTCAGCATATCATTGTTTTCGAGCTGTTCGGCCGACGTAATCGCCATAATAAGCGGACGACATCATCAGGAGCTTCTCGATTGCTCGAAGAATTAATAATATTCCTGTTATTTGCAGATTGACGTCGACGAGTGCGAAGACATCGCCACTGAGTACAACATCAACTCTATGCCCACCTTCGTCTTCGTGAAGAACTCGAAGAAACTGGAGGAGTTCTCCGGCGCAAACGCCGACAAACTGCGAAACACCATTCTTAAGCTTAAGTAAACAACTGTCCGTACGCCTACCGCGCCCCAGGAGGGTGAAAATTTTTAAAGTAATATATTTTTTGTTAACGCAGTTCAATGTTTGGCATTTACGCTACAAGTATTAAATAAGCATTTACGTAAACGGATTCGCATCACCAAGTGTCTTAAATGTTTTGCACAAGTGTAGGCAAGCGTACAACCAACTGTTTGGTCGTCATTTTTCATTGCATTACGTTACAGAGTATTGTTAATTCAATAAATATGTTTAAATGACTTTTTCGTTTCGATTCCATTTCCTCAACCTTTACATTATTTTAACTGTGCATTATACTCACTGTATGAAATTATTTCAGCGCTAAAGTATAAGTATCGGCACGGATCTTTAGCGCTGAAGGAATCCTGCGCAGAAGTCAAAATTAAGGTATCGAAGGGACGGAAGTGGGCGCGGGGGGAGTGAACGTCATGTGCGCTAGCGTTGATTGGTTCCCCAGTCGTGTTCTGTTTCTCGGACTAATACGACGCTCCGCTTGCTTCTCGAATACAGTCACGTTTTCCAATCAATTACGTGCACGATTGTACTGATGCGCAACTATCCCCTCTACATTTCGTTCAGCGCTGAACATCCGTGCCGCGACCTATACATAGTCGAATTTTACCACACTTTTCAATTATCAATGACTCATTTATTCTACTATCTGTAGAGCTATGACCTTTTTTGTTTATAAGAAAAATAGTTCAGGCGCCGAAATTTTATTATTTATTTCCTTTACGATTTTTTTTTATGAGTTAACTTCTCAATACGTTTTGGAAATATGTTCTGAATTTGACAAGGCACATTCTTAAAAATTAAACAAAAATAAAGGTTGGTGAACATCTAGATTTGTATGCAATATTTGTGTGGTGACTAAACTTTAACACTTAGGTATAAAAAGTAGCAGACCGCAAGATTTACCGCACTCACTAGAGAAACCCAAAGCTTCTTTCAAATTTCTTTATTTATGTATTTACATTAAGTATTGAGTAAATTTCATATAACTGCGATTTAAATAATAATTTAAATAGACGTAGCAGGATACATGGAAGATAGTTGAACCGCTATAGGACGCGAAAACAATCTATTACTATGTTAATTTTAAAGCACGTTAAATTGAACAGTAGTACCTCGATGCGTCTACATTTTTGCCCTTTCCCACTTCAAAAGCCCCGTCCACCCTGGGCATGTGGAAAGCACGAAAATGTCGACCTTCCTTTACATATTAGTGAAAGCAGGCTAAGTTAAAAGAGAAGTAGTTCATTTATCGAAAAGCACAACGCAATTAATTATTTTAATAGTACAAATTCACTTTCGCTTAAGTTAATTCCGCATTTTTATTTGCCTCCTTAATGAAAATCACGTTTTTGTTATCAGGCCACTCTGCTTCTAGCAGCCTCATATATAAATAGACAACTTTTTAGACGAGGTACAAAAAATAATATAATATTACGTAATATAAGCCGCGTTGATTTCCATGTGATTTCAGTTCTAACCTATGGCGTAGCTATCGTAGGGCCAGGTGGTGCAGTGCACCAGGGCCCCGGAACTTAGGGGCCCTCTAGCCTTATCTTTGAGAAGGTATAAGCGTAGAAGAAAGAGATTTTTTTACGTTCTTGTTGCTATTTATAATTTTGGAGGTTCATTTAATTCAAGCTATGCGAAAAGACCCGATTCTTTCTTGAGCTTAAGGATTTCGTAGACCGGGGCCCTTGTCCACCTAGCTACGCTACTAGTTCTAACTACTTATTGCGCTGTGCTTTCCTTTTATAGCCGAAACTTTACTCACTTTTATAATACCGTGAAGAAATACGACATAGTGTAATTATGTGCCTTCGAAATTATTTAAATTCAAAACAAACGACTTTTCGTCAAATCTTTTAGTATAAAAGTAAGTAAGCTTCTAAGAAAGCCAAATAAATAAAGGTATATAAATTTTACATTAATATAAACACAATTATAATATTCTTAGTCCATACGCTAATACCGATTTGTTAAAAATTTCGAAAATTCTCGCCGAATATAAGTCTAATTTACGATTAAGATCTCCTTTAACAATTACTAAAATGCTTTACAAGTTTTATTTCATCGTTTTAATTACATTTCACTGTGTATTTATTAAACGTCGTGTTGGTAAGAAAACAATACTTTTGTGCAAAATTAAATTATTGTTTTAGTGAAATAGCGTTTTTAATAGGTCAATTGCAATAAATTCATTAATGACATTCGGAATGTATTTTATAATTTAATATTTGTCTCATGCAGGTCATACAAAATTCATTATTACACAAATTCAGTTCTTTTCGATATATAGTCAATTATAATAATAAAAAAAACTAATTTCACTAATTAATTACGATACATTTTAATCATAACGATTACACAGATCTTTGGATACACAATAATTTTTAAACGAGTATAATGTATAAAAAAATTGTAAAAAAAACACCGCAAGCGCTCATCGCCGCCATCTTGTCGTGCAAAATGGCGGCAAATAATCTACATCTCATTCGTCTAAACTTAACTAATGAAGGGCGAGTTTTCCATCTTCAGAACGTTATACGTTATTTGTAAAAAGGCCGAACAATTTATGTTTAACCACAGTTCTTCAGATTGAAAAATCCTCCCTGTAAGGACAAAATACAATACAATGTCGTTATGGACACGCTTACGTCACAAAAAGTAAACAAAGGACTAGATTGTTAAAAATAATTATTATACATTTACCATCTAAAATAATTATTACACAAATCACATATATTACTGAGATAACTCTGTTTTTTAATACAAAAAGCAACAATAGCGGAAAATACTAGTAATTTCATTTCATATTTGGGCTATTTATTATGTCAGGAAAAAATGTATATAAAAAAAACTATATTTTAGCGTCAAAAAGCTTGTTAATCCATCTGAAATATCAGTAAACGGAGTGGCAGTGTTACAAACATGTATATATATTGTTATATATGTAGCTTATGCAATAGTATTATATATTATTAAGAGCAAAGTTGCTTCTACTAAAAGCATCCTCATTATACGAATTTATTTATAAATTTAAGCTTTGATTACGAGATTTTAGGTATATTTTTAAAATTAGTTTATTATTATTTTAAAATTTAAAATAGCCTCTTTAATTTAAACTTTGCCGAAAATATTTTAAAGCCACAATGGCAATACTTAAATATATTTTTTATCCAATAATCTTTTAATGGATGGAGTTTTAAAAAGGGTTAAGTATCCCTTTCAAAATTTCAAAGTAATTTGATTACAGGATGCGCTATTACACAAAAATATAACGGTTCAATTCGAATAGTATCCTTACATGTTTATTGTTTAACTTCACAGTAGATAGAAGCAACTTTGCAACAATTTATTTTCCCCTTATATAAGCGAATTATTTTTCAAACTAGCGATTTATTTGTTGAATATAATTTTTACAATACCTTTATTGCGTTTTAACGTTCGTCGGTCAGTTTCTCAGAGTCGAGTTTTTACTAGTTTCTCGAAAAAATATTGTTAAAACATACAATAAATGTTCCTTTATCATCAATCTGCTTTTTACAATACATAAGATTTCTTTAATATTGTATAAAACCACGGGTTCTCTTTAGGGGTCTGCAAGACCCTACTTATCTATCGGAGGGTTAAAATGGTGGAAAACGTTACATTCGAGAAATTGTGAGAATTATTCTCGTGACTCCCTTATTAAAACGCAACAAAGTTCAAGTTATATTTGGACAAACAGACACATTCTTTATACAATCCCGATTACAATTATAGAGTACATACGAATCTAATTGACCTAAAAGCCACATTCGATACTTTATACTAGAAACCTCTAATTTATTATCAAGTTACTGGAAGGTAACACCTGTTGCGGGTAGTTTGGAAATTTAAAATTCCTATTTCAAATTAATGAGATTCGTTGGAGAAGTTCAAATAAATATATTATTTCTAGAAAAAGATAAAACTGTACAGAAATCACTACTAGAATACAACTAGCGTCGTAAAAACTTTCCAACTACCCTACAACACGCTTTCGTATATAATTTCGTTATATGTCTATAGTCACAATGATATATTAAAAACCATAGCTATAATTGTAGAAACATTTTAATATATTACCATATATCACCTTAGGAACCAAATGTTTAGAAACAAATTTTTATTATGCCTTAAGAGTAAACGATTGTAGGCGAATGGATAAGTTTACAATAAAGGTGGTGTAAATGAGATAAGGTAACTGAAAAAGCTATGCCATAGCAAATAATTCTATTCAGTTGTATTAATACGCAATCATACTTTAGTATTGTTCAATATTCTATTGTTAGGCGATTAAAATAAATAATTTAAAACTTAGTATTACATGTAAACGAAATATAAAAAACATATTTTGCTCAAAGTCATAATTATGCTTAATTTGTATAATGTACATATTTATAGCCACCGGGCTATGTGGTAAAGAAATATTCTTTAAAGAAAAAAATCCCCAAAACGGTCGCTGAGACTAAGTTAAAATCATAAGAATCGAATACATATGTTAAACTGAGTATATTTTAAATAAATATATATAGCTGGGAGTTATTGACTATATCTGTAATACAACGGAGTGATATGGTTAGACTGTGACCTGGTATCAATAAATAATATAATTTACGTTACACGAGAGTAAAGAAGAAACTTTGATATCAGTCCACTCGATCACCAATCGAAATCAATTTGATAACTTTGTATATTATATTTGTTTATTGCCAAATATTCGAGCATTCTCCCTTTGAATGCGTTAAACATGTTTTACAGACGCGATCTTCCTAAATAAGTATGCGCATAACATAAGTTAGACGCGTGTGACGTCATCCTCGTAACGTCAGCAAAAGCAAGCGTAAAGCTTCGATAAATCGACGCCCCAGTACGCGTCTAACTGGTTCCTGAAAAAATATTAATTCCTGAATAGGTATGTATAAAGATGTATCAGGAAAATAAAAAAAAACTAGCTATTTCCCATGTTTTTCCATATTTCCCTCTTTTACTTCTATCCTATCGGTTGCAGCCTGATGTTTTATAGCCAAAGCCTTCCTCGATAAATGCTCTAACCAACACAAAAATATTTTTTCAATTCGAACCCGTAGTTTCTGAGCGAAGCGCGTTCAAAGAAACAAACCAAACAGCTTTATATAGCATTGATTTAATCTTACGCTATTAGCACCAAAGTGAGCTTAACGCTCATGTAAAGACAAAATTACGTTATTCTGATAACCTTTAAGCTTTTAATTTACCAAATATAACTGTATTAAATTTATCTTAATGTAAACGATAAATGGTAATAGAATAACATTAAATAGGGATTAAATACGTGTAAAATATTTCAATTTAATATTTGTTGGTGTGTGTGAATATACGTACGATCATGTGTCGTGTGCGTGTTGATGCGCGTGCGTCGGCGACGCGGCGCAACTGCTATCTGACTGAACGGCATCCATATTCTCCGTTCCGACCTAAATAATTATTATCATTAGGTTCAAGTTAAACACTGGCTGTAGTTTACGCGAGTAGTACACATTTAGAGAAAACACTTTAGCGGTTTAAAACGCGACATATACTTATTTGAAATTTAATTTAACTACTGCCCGACGTTTCGGATGCTTTCTAGCAGCCGTGGTAACGGAAAGAATAAAGGTGTTTCTAATGTCAAAGTAAAAATTGTGACACTAGCGACACTTCTTTCGTCGTAGTTGGTAAAACCCACTAGTTTCGCCAAATACAAAATGTACATAATACAAAGCATCCAAAATGTCGGCCCATTGTTAGAATAATTTTAACTAATATATTACGCATTTTGAACAGTGTCATATTTTTTAGGATAAACATGCGCGTAGGCAAATACCAACCTTAAGTACATCATGTAGAGAGCTCATACTGCCCAAACTCAGAGGCGTGATAGATCGTTCCAACAGCGACCCACTCCCAGCTGAACCACCACCAACAGACCTATAAGGAATAATCTTATTAAAAATACACACACACTCATAGGAATATACATTTAATACATCTACAAGTAAAAAATCTTCTTTAAATAGCCGTCAAGTTCAACATATAGACTGATGTATATTGAGAATTTTAAATTATTTACTATGAAATAAAAGTTGTTTATTCTAACATTAACAATTCCTACAAAGAAGTCATATATATATATATGACTTCTTATTCCCTATATATATATATAGGAAATAGTCGTTCTTCACTTAGGCCACCGAGAAAAAATCTCATTTCTTATCGGCCAGATGTCATTTGCGAAATTTATAGGTCTCGTGAATATATTAAAACTATCCGCTACTATGATTTAATTTAATAAATGTAAATTTCCTAGTTTCTCATGTGATTTATAATCTGTGTAAGAACAAAATGTCTCATAACTATAACTGATAATGTTAGTATCAACATTACACATGCACATTAAAAAATCTGAATTCCAACAAACCTGTCCATAGGTCGATGAGAGAGAGGCGGCGAAGGGGGCGCTTCTGTTGGAGGCTCCCGCGACCTCCCGGAACGCCACGAACCTTTAAAATTTCGAAGGCCAAAGATATAACATAGAAACATCATGTGCTCAAATAATTATGAATAACTTGATTATTGATATTCCTACATGTATTCGAATCTCGGGGTAAAATAATAATTGTTCCGTTAAAACGATACGTTGCCTCAAACCTCAGAGGGAAAATGGGATTTTAGCATTTATGAAATCCTGATTCTCCTCATGGGACATGGGGCAAACTTATTTCTGTGTGCCTTTCACTACTTGGTTTTATACACAAACAAGTAATTCATGACACTACTGTCCGGCCAGATCGAAACAATCTACTGTTTCCACTCGATTCGTACCCAGGACCACTAGCTACAGAGGCATAGATTTTAGCATTAACTTACCATTATAAGACCCGGTGGGATGTGATACCGTCAGAGGCGACGTGCGTTTACTGCTGTCTCTACTGCTATACATCTGAAACGTATAAAATTCATATAAATTCATCGTCAAAAAAAATTATAGACAACGAAATAATTTTAAAATGTCCAATCTCTATAATTTTTGATATAATCATTTTTATTTTTATCACAACGAGTTGTTTCTGATTCGTATACCTTGTTATTCCTTTTCTTACATTAAATAAAAAGCAATATTGAATGACCTTAAAATTGCGGCCGCTTGAGGCAGAGTAACCTAACTGCAATTTTTTTGGCTTCAATTATTTATATTTTTATAGCCTAACAATGTTATACTACATAATACACAGTTATCGAATAATAGTACAAATTCATTTTTGCCTAAGTTAATTGCGCATTTTTACTTTGTTTTGTTGAAAATTATGTTTTTTTTTGTTATTAGGCCACTCTGGCTCTAGCAGCCACGATTTGCGTTCACCTCAACTCCAATTACAGTCGTAGACGCGAAAAACAAAATCAAATAAAGCATCTAAGCATTACCTGATGATGATCATTGTCGTCGGCTGTCTCGAGGGTCGTGGGCAGATCCAGCAGCCGCTGTGATCGAATGCCATCACCTGGGCCCATGTGCGACACGTGGGCGAAGTTTGTGGGCGCCGATATTAGACGGGAACGGCGTTCTGATCTGTTCGAATTGTATGGGATATTATTTTACTACGGACTATACCTATAGAAGGACGTGTGCTTTATATTATATCATAGTCTTAAACGAGAAGATCACAATTTCAACAGTACTAATTAAAACACTTTTAACAATTATAAACGTGATATATATTAAATTAATAAATATTATATGTTATTTTTGTTACTTTATTGTTAAATACTGTCTGTATTTTACGCGACTAGTACACATTTGAATAAAACACTTAGACGGACGCTTTGTCTTTGCAGCAGCCGCGTCACGGTCGCGTCGGGCCGTACTAAAAATCATTTTTTAAAGTTTAACTAATATATATCGCGTTGTAAACCTTTGTTTAAGCTTCTTATTTTTTCTCTTATGGTCGACGTTTCGGTTGCTTTGCAAGGACCGCAGTCACGGGGTAAAGGTGTTTTGTTTAAATGTGTACTACTCACATAAAAGACAGTACTTAGCAGGTTAGTAGGAAATGATGGAACTGTTAACTGAGAATTAAATTGGAAGAGATATATATTAAGCGAGACTCGAACCTACTACTGTGATGTATCTACTAATCGATTTAAAGTTTTTTCAGCTAGATTTTGTATTCGTAGATTTTTACTTACAATCTGTTATGAGCTTCGATGGCTTGATGCGATTGTTCTCGTACGGAATACCTTCGTTTGTTACTGCCGTACGTCGCAGTTTCCAAATTCAAAGGCCCCGCTGAAATTTTACAGGAATTAGCAACCTAAGTACAGTAAGGAAGTAGTGTAATGGTAACAATGTACGGCTGAAAATCAACGGGTCGTTTGTTAGATCCTTACCGGGTCCAACATTTCTAATCAATACATTTTTTTTTCAAACATATTGAACTTCGTTTGGATCGGGATATTAAATGAAATTAGAGTATTATGGATAGGAATGTCGAAATTCCGTCCGGGTCACAAACCAACGTTCAAGGTGAAAATGGAATCAAGTTTAAACGCGTATCAGTCTATGGATTTCTAAATATCTGAAGCCAAAATAGGCCGACAGTACTCCTTTTTCAGATATGGTTTATTTGATCCACCATCCCTCACCTCCTTCATAATGAGTTTATAAGAGTTAGGAATCACCAACTTTTAGTTGTAAAAGCATTTAAACTGTACATGTGTTTTCATATATGACTCCTCTTAACATTTTTATAAATAAAAAAACAACAAACAGCAATAAATAAATAACTTACGCGTTATAAGCGGCCTTAGGTAGACGAGATACGGTGTAGTGTCATTTGAGAAGGGAAAACCGTTACCCCCGCTCCCTCCCGCCGCACAGAGCCATCCCCCCTCATCTAAGGGTCGTGCATTAGCTGAAATCGTATAACATTTTGATATTAGTTAACGCTTATCATAAACCTAGCTCCCGCGTCTTTGCCGGCATGTGTATTTAAATATCCAAAGCCGAGATAGGTCGACAGTGCAAGATGTTTAGATGCTATAAGAGGCTAGGATGTTTCACCATCAAATAAACTTCTCTGTCCTCTGCCATAGAAAATATTCAACGGCTAGACTTTGACATATCCACTAAGACGTCAAAACCTTACTTTTTTAGTATTCATTCACGTTTGTCTTTAACCGACACTTATTGGCCAAACGAATATCAAATCTATTGAATTCATTAATAAATTTAGGCCCAGATAAGTACTTACGTATATTAATGGTTTGCACCCAGTCTCCCGATTCGATATCGTACACGTCTATGTGGGATGACGTGAATATTAATAAGTGGGTGTCGTTCACAGCTGTAACAATAGGATTACGTCAGTTAGTATTGTGGTATATAGAGTTCGGCTTTTGTTATTTGTCTGTAACAAGAGAACGACTCTAGGTAGCACTTACCGTGATGCTGTGGATGCGCAGTGTACATGATCTCGGCGTCTCTAGCGCGCATGCCCACTCGATCCACGTACAACGCAAGCGCGCTGAACACCAGCAGCCAGTCGTTCCCAGCAGGTCTGGCGCATAATGGCCTCGCGCCAGAGTGAGATAGAAATACGCTCACTTGATTCTCAGGGTGCACTAGAGCTGTAAATATAAGTCCTTTAAATTAATAATTATTTTTAAAGGCTAACAAAATTTATTACATATTGCGTCTGGCCATAGTTGAGATGAATTGTAAATAAATAAAGTAATATATTTCGCTTTTTAACCCGTTAAAAGTACATAATTCGTTGTAATGTTAATGACAAATTTCGAGTAAAAATATTTTCAGTGACAAACAAAGTAGATGTACGAAAAAGTGAAGTGATGCATATATTTATATATTATAATGAACTAACAGCATTAAATACAAAAAATACGAAGGGTTTTGCAAAAAATGCCTGGAAGAGTTATTTGAAACAGATAAAGTCTCTTACATTTCATGTAGTTCTAATTTATTTATTTTAGATTTGATTACATATTTTGAGATTTTTTAAAGTCACTTTGGTCGTCTTCTTAAAAGATCAAAAAATAGTATAAATAAAAATATTACTCTACTTACAGACAGCGGGTCGATCAAGATCCGTACGCAGCGTATGCGCAACCAAACCGCCCCGATAGCCCAATATGAGCCGACCGCGACACAGCTGGACGCTCAGAACAGGCGCCGCCGCTCGCAACTCAGCCACTCGGTACCTTCTCGCAGCGGTACGGGTTATCTCGTACACTAGCACCACCCATGAATTCTAGAAAATGCCATAAAAAATTGGTCGTAGTTCTTTCAAACTAATTTTGCTTTCTCCAACTCCCTCATATTTATTTAGACATTTTACTATTTTAAGGCAGACAAGGTATACTTTGCTATGCTAGATATATGTGACGTAAATATGACGTCGTACATATAAGTCTAGTTAGGATGTGTGTACTTTACTTAAAAAAAAAGTATACCATGACTGCAACACATAAGCAGAATCATTTATATATCATTTCGTCTGCATAAATAAAAGGGAGTTGGAGAAGGTAAAATTGTTGTGGCTTGCTGGTGTAATGGTAGCCTAATAATATTATATATATTCATAATCAATGGATCGGGGATCCAATCCCTACCGGGTTCTAAAACACGTTGGACTTCGTCAGGAAATCTGGATATTAAATAGGTGGTGGGAATATCGAAATTCAGTCCAGGTCTCGCCCCACGGTGCACGATGAAAATTCGCCAAGTTTAATCGCGTTTCGGTTTCAGTCCAAATTTCAACCAAAAATAGGTTGACAGCTCATCTTGTTTAGATGTTACATGGCTGGGGTCTTGCACCTACCATCAAGTCAAAGTGATACTTGTCTGTGCTCCTCTATCATTGAAAAAAAAGGATACCGTACCTGGCGTTTGCAAACAACAGCGAACCCGTACGCTGTGGCATTCAGTTCACCCACAGCCACGTCGACAGCGCCCTTCGCTTCCGCGAGCTTCACGCTCTCCGCTTCGGGGCACTCCAACGCACGTATCGGGACTAGACGGACGTGTCGACCGCGACCGGCAATTACCACTGAAATTAAAAATATATATATTTTTTGAAAGAATTCACAGACAAATTGAAAAATATGTTAATAATATAGATATGCGAAGAAGACAAACCTCAAAAAGGTCTCTCTCTAACTTATTAATTAGGGACCTAATTACCCAAAAATTGTGTCATTATAATACCTTTACTATTATCCTACCCCATGACGAGGTACTTAGCTCCTCTTTAAAAAAAATAAAGGAAAATAACAATAAATAATGTGTATAACCTTTGATTTTAGTTGCTTAGTCCTGTATTATTACTAAACTAATTTTGTTATCGACTTTTCGAAAGAAAAAACTTAGTTACTCGTATCTAAAACTTAACTGTCCGTTATTTTTTAACAAAATAGCAGCATGTAAAGAGCCGTAACAAATACACAATATAACTTTCTTATGCATTTGGTAAAAACCTCTCTCCCATTTTCTCAAAACTCACCTAACAAATGTTCAGCAGGTACATAATGTAACCGAGCCACCGGAGCGTGGGCCCTCCGGGGTACTATTTCTCCCCGCTCGAGATCCAATAACGCGAGACCGAAATCGCCCCCCAAACATAACCTACTCCGTTCGACGACGCATGCGCACTGAACTCCACGCACACCAGCCCACGACGACGAATCTACTAATACAGCCGCACTGTACACCTGTTGAATTTAAAAAATAACGTTAATAAAGTAAATCTATATAAATTTGATGGGTTCATTCACCTAATGGTATATATAGCTAATAACCAACGGGTCGTAGTGTTTATCAAGCTAATAAATATGTTTCAAGCAATTTATATACTTTTTTAAACATGTTGGGATTCATCTGAAAATCAGGATATTAAAATTCCGTTTAAGTCGGGAAACACCGCCCACAGATGAAAAAGCCGTGAAGTTAAATCGTGATTTAGATTTAGTCTGTGGATTACCAAAAAATCAAAGCCAAAATAGATTAGCAGCGCATCTTGTTTATGATAATATAGCTAGCACCTTCAATCAAGTGAATACTAAGCTTATCTATCCTCGTCTATCATAAACAAAAAATAAGGAGAGATATTTAATTTTGCTTCTATTTACAGAAAACTAAGTCTACATTGTGGAAATATTTCTTATAATGTAAGTTTGGTTTGTCATGTCTTTTCGCATAACATAAAATACATTAAAATTATTTAACATTAGTGATAATAATGTCTTTTATCACTTTTTGTAGTAAAATAACACTAACTTCCCTAAATTATTATTCTGGTAACTTTGACTTACACATTTATCAGGAAGATTATTCCGTTTGAGTATCCTATGTAGCTCGCTAAGTGCCACCACCCATTTTGTCTTCTCTGACTCTGACTCCGCCAACATCAGCGTGTGGTAACGTTTTCCTCCTTCCAATTGGGACGTAGATATCTGCGGAAGGATTTAGGTAATATAAGAACATAAGGTATTTGGTGAAAACTTTTTGGATAGCGTAAGGTAATTAAGAATAAAAGTGATATTTTAAAAGTAAAGGTTTAAGCATGCTTCGTTTTAATAAGGTCTAAATTTAAGATATAATTTTCAACAGGCTCGTTGGTATAATGACAATGTACGGCTAATGGTCGTGGATTCGTACCCCACCACGCTTCATGGGTCCAACATGCTTCTAATCAATTTTAAAATGTTTCTGTAACATTTTGGCCTTGGTCTGGAAATCTCGATATTAAGCGGGTGGTAGGTATATCAAAATTCCATCCGAATTACCGAGTAAGGCCGTCCACAAATGAAAAAGTCGTGAAACTTAATAAAGTGTCGGTTTCATTTTGTTGGATTCCCTAAATACGAGATCCGAAACGCAAAGCGAATCTTGTTTAGATGCCATAGCCTAGATTATTTCACCAAGGACCGAAAAGTAAAGTTATTTCTCCATATAAATCCACTAGGCACTAGTCAACGAAACTCATTTTATGTATTCATTCAGCTCTATACTCACCCTAAATATACAAGGTATGTCCCGCTTGCTAGCGTGTATAACATCAGAGTCCTTAACTGACGTCACACTAAACTCTGGGTCCCGCATGTCCAGCACTTGGCTTACGCACACTGATGGCAACGCGTTCCTGATATTTCAAAATAAAGATATATATTAAGATCTCGTTTGCGTAGAATGTTGTTTTGGTTATCAAAATTTGTATTGGCAAACCTCCACAACATCTTTATAAATAAATATATAATATTTACCCACGATGTAGTCGATGAGACTGAGATAAGCGAGTTCAAACAGACAAACTCTTTAGCTTTATAATAGTAGTATAAATTAGGCAAGATGCATCTCTGTAGGTACTGTATATAGTTTACGCGAGTAGTACACATTTAAATAAAGCATTTTTAACGTTGTAAAACATTCCAGTGACCACGATTACAAGCATTCGCAACATCGGACCGTAGCTAATAAATTATAAATAAGTTAGTATATTTCCCATTTAAACTGTTAAGTCTTTTCTTAAAAAGCAATATAATACAAGGTATTAAAATCATCTGTGTAGCTAAGCGAAATAAAAGTGATCGTTTTCAGACAAAACTTACCTATCCTGCGATATGTCATAGAGGAACAGTTTAAAATCACAAACGACGACAAATTGTCGCATCCACCCCTTCTTCACGCCACCTGGTTTTGGCACCTATATTTAAAAAAATAAGAATAAACTAAAAAACTATTTTAGTAAAATTGCACCTAAATACATTATCTAGTTTTAGGTAAGTCCTACGCGAGAGGTGAATGTATCGCTAAGATAAACGAGATGGAACCATGATTAGTCATAAATGAGTGTGCCCCGTTAATATTTACCTTAACATAACCTTCATACGCCGTACCCTGTCCTCTAGCAGGGTCTATACCCAGCGGTCGGCGACATCTCTCGGCCGGTAGGGGACACCTCGGCGCAACGAGCGCACAACACGCAGTATGTACGGCCACACCGCATCGCTCACATACGACGCCTTGGCGAGTTACTCCAATCTGTAAGCACATAATATATCACATTTTCCTTATATTTCAACATCTTTTAAAAAATATAAAACCAGTCTTTTGCACTAGTAACTCACCATGAGCGACGTGCAGTGGTTGCATTTCGTTGGACTACTGAACGTTCTCACTAGGAACTGGTGAAGTCTCTGTTTGTCCTGTAACGAGTACTAAAACAATTCATTATGTAAATTCTTTTTTTTAGCAAATATGTTTGCTAAAAATGTTTAAAGGAGATACATCTCGCAAACATTCCAACACTTACAGTTGACATTTCACTGGGCGAACTTTTACAGGATATTGGCGAAGCAGCACGCTGTTCCATTTCATCTTGCGACTCCGCTGAACCGCTTAACGCCGTCGACTGCTGTGACCCGTACATGATCTAGACGAAAACGTAGTTTTAGCAATTTCTCTCTTGTTTTTTTGTTAGGCAGGGTAATAACATGCTTAATACAATAGAGAGAATTGTGACAAGTTTTATATTAGATAATAGATAGTAAAACAAATAATTGAATTGTGAATAGATAAAATATAATATGGTATTAAAGATATTCTACTGGAATGAGAAAACTATTTCCCACTAAATTTCAAAACCAATCTTAAAAATAAAGATGATAAAAGAGCAAGCAAAAAAAAAAACAAAAAATAATCACCTTAGCGTTACAACAATGCTGCATAGTTCGGTAACGATACCGCGGCGACATCTGTATACAGCGTGATAGGTGAATTGCAACATAAAAAGCACTAACTAATATTAGTCACAACACTATTCAAGGAGACGTATAATGTTTCATCGATAAATACAGATAATACGATATAGCCATTCAAATTCTCCTTATGTAGTAATTACTATTAAACAAATTTGTAGTCATGTAGATTGTAAAAATTCCGTTCCGTGCTTGCGGCTTTAAGGAATTGAGTTACCGCATCATACAATAAGTAAGTATACTACAGAATTTGAGACGAGCTTTTAATGCTTATGAACTTGCATTTTGTGCAAAATAGCATAGGGAAGATTTTTTTATACCTTCATCTAAAGACATCAATATACACTGTAGCTATATAAATTTCAAACATGACTCTCCCCTAATTATGACCTGGTGACTAGGCCAATTATAAACCAACGAGTGAAACATTATACTCTTGTAAATGAAACAAATGGCAAATGTATTAATCAGTTATTCAATAATTTATGACCAAGAACTTGTTGTATGTTGTAATACTGAATCACAATTATTTAAACAATTATGTACATGTTTCCTATGTCAGTTCTATCGCTATTTAAGATGTTCAAACACCTTTTACATGGGCCGTTCAAGTATTACGTAAGCACTATAAGTCAGCAGTAGCCAATCAATAGTAATCTAAGGTTATTTTGCCTAATATTTTAATTTCTTTACTAGCTGATCCAGGGGCTTGTTGCTTTTTGCAAACAACCTCCTCAGGTTTATAAATACTTTTCACGGTGCAAAACGCGAAATATCTTAGTTTACTTATATTGAATTTAAATACGGCTCGACGTTGTGCTCTACAGCAGTTTAAATTATAACAAATTAATATAAGTATATGCTATATATTATGCGATTAAACCGTAAACAGTGTTTAACATAAATGTATACTACTCGTGTTAAACGAACAGCACGAGATCAATATTTGTTATTTACTTACGTAACACTTGATTACCTTAAGTAATAAAACTACGCTATTCTAAAAAATGTGCATGAAGCTATCGATATGGCTTAAAAAAACATGGTATAATCTCTTTCTCCCCTACACAAGCATGAGGTATCTAATCTACTATAACTGTGAAACAAACCTTCTGTTCGTTGTTAATTGTGCTGACATTATCGTAATGTCTCTCCGGCGGAGCGTCCTTCAAGAATTGCTCCAGGTAACTCATTTGCGATGGCGGCCTATCGAGGACTGAAATGTAAAAAAAAAATATTTAATCTATCTTTCATATTATAACCATAGATTAAACATAGGAACGTTATTAAACACAGATGAAGGAAAAACATGAACCACATCCCAACCGAAACCATAACTCCACAAACGTCACAATATTATAAGGTATAGTCGAGCGCGAAAGTCCTTACGCTTATTAATATTACATGCGATGTGCTACAAAAATAATGTATGTCAATAATTTTGTATAACGCCTTCTACTCAGCTACCTACGCCTTCTAAAGAGTTACTAACAAATTATAAATACTCTTTACTAGTAGTAGTTTAATAAACATGGTTCATCGAAGTCCGTGTAAATCAATAACCTTTAAGGAGATTATTTTCAATGATTTTATCAAACATTAAATTTCGAAATTATCCCTAAAACTAGCTTTTCGCTACTAAATTGCAAGTATCTTTGTAGCACGAGGAGCACAACAGTTTAATCACTTTACTACCCGACTGTACATGACATGGTTGAAAAAATCAGGACTATAGCATGCATACTGGACCTTTACAATGAACGCTATACAAACTAGTATCCTTTATAGACGAACTAATACTTAAGTGTATATATTAATAACAGTATTTATTTTATCTTACCCTACAATTAAAGTATTAATTCGCATAAGGACGCATACTAAACGAGGGTAGTTTACAAAAAAAATATTAGTCAATGCCTATAATACAAACAAGTGTTAAAGATAATAAAACCATCGCTTTATGCGTTATATGGCGTCATGAATGGACATCTTTCAGATGTCTTAAAGACACAAAGTGTCTCATCCACAAACTGCAAAAAGCTCAAGCAAAGCGAAGCAGTTATAATGGAGAATAAAATACCTTTACGAAAAGGTCGCGAAAATAATTCACTGTTTTGTTCGTCACGTTTAAACTTAAACATATAAAAGAGTAAATAGGTTGAATATATCTTAGGCAATCATTGTTAATTTACCTTAAAATTAAAGGACAAATCCAAATTCGTAGAAAACACAGTAATCCCCATACCAAAAAATTTAAATAGATATTAAATCGCTTATAAAATAATAACCAATGACGTCCAAAACAGTTAAAATCTGGGACAAAAAATACCCTTGACACTTGCTCGTACTTACAATGAAACGAGAGGACATTACGAGAACTAGGTTAAGGTCTACGCAGCACAAAGACAGAAATCAATAAAAAAAAACCTTAAACATAACAATATCTGTTGTAAAAAGTATTTTAAATCAACATACAATAGACAACACTTCGTTCTACCTCGAAACTATCCAATATGTTTATACTAGCCTGTTGCATCATAACCTACATATTATTGTCCCACAGCTGGGCATAAGTCTCCTCTCGCGTTGGAGGGAGTTATAGGTTTTATCTACTACTGCCACTAATTTAGTAGTAGTAGAAGTGGTGATAAAGATGTAACATAACGACCGCCCCAGAATTCGAACTTCGTGATCTGCAGCCAAGTTGTAACCACTAAGACAACAAGGCAGCGACCGAAGGCACATATTTGGAAGATATAAATTACTATAGTCATCTATAATGCTATAATATATGATATAAATAAAATACATGACGGGTTCGTCGTGTATTTTATTTATTTATTTATTCTTCCAACAACAGATATTGTAAAAGGACAAAAACAAATTTGACAATCACAAAAGAAAATCTACAGCTAAAGGTCTAAAAACTAATAAAAACACGAACCATTTTCTTCTTTTCCACTCCAGTATGTTGATTTAGTGGATCCTTGTCTGGCTGCTTGCGAAATTACAACTTTATATGTACTAAGATAAGGTCGACGTTACAATATTGTACGCTCTATGAATGGATGAAATAAAAAAAAACAGAGCAACAGGATAATACAACATGTTTAATATTATAAATTTATGTACATTTTTATAAAAAAAAAACAGCTTACAAATTGGCAGCGTTCTGATTGACAGTACGAGGGTAGAAGCAAAACTATTGTGCCAATAACGTTAGGGACAAGAACCTTTGCCTGCCCAAATTAAACAGTCTAAGTAACAACATACAAAGAAATATCAATAAAACTATTGATTACCAGCAGTGGAATCACTTAAACCAGGAAAGGAGTAATTTTAAACACTCAGATATGAATTTATTTACTATACAGCGCCATCTTTCGTAAAAAGTATGAAGATGTAATTCGTTTTTTTTTAGGTTGGGTGCCAGTATAAAAATCAATCAGAACGCAGTCAAGATACGCACAAAGTAATAAAACGGGTACTATTCAAATAACAAAAAAAGTAAATGCATTGTAATGCTCAAATCTTTGGAAGTTCAATACTTATGTCGCTGTAGACTAACATTTAGCAATTTAACTAAACAAATATAAACAATATGTACTTGTTGTTCAAGGTTAAAAATAACTCCATAAAACATAAGAAATCCTTTAAAATAGACTGCCCAATATCATTAATTTTAGGATGATATTTTCATTAATTTTATATTACCAGTCCTATGTTCCCAATCATTGCAAATAAAATACACATTGTATTTACAAAAATATTACGTAGATTAAAAAAAATACATACGATATTGAGATTCTAAGGTACCTAAATTAAATCAGATCTGCATTGTGTCATTATGGCATATAACAAATAAAGTCCCATTTCCAATTCGTTGTGAAGTATTTTGGAAGACTATTTAAAGTATATATAGTAAGTTATATAAAAACTTCACTGTATAATTATGTAAATAATAAAATGCAAATAAATACGATCTTATAAATCCATAGTAAGTTGAGGCTTTTTGTAACATACAAGTCATAAAATTATTTATACCAAACAGTAAAACGCAAACAAAGGAAATTTCATATATATTGAAAAGGGAATAGTAAACATAAAAAATGACTAGTTCGAATGGTAAAAATATTGTAGATCTTTGGTATTATCCATTTTTGACTAGACTAAAACTACTAAAATAAGATTTCTGTATAAAAGTGCCATAGAAGGAAAATTTACAGCCACTGGATGTACAAATATTTAAAAAATGTCCGCTGTAAACTTGATGGTTGGAATTTTGGTGCTGGGAAACGTTTGTCAGTGTGTTCTGTATCTTAGCCATATAACTCATGATACACAAACACAGCAACGCCCCAAATGCAAGAGGTGACGCCCAAAAAAAGAGGTATATACGGCCTGAACCAAGATCGAACTATAATAACACAATGCAGATTGAAACACAAATCGCAGGAATTGAATATAAATACATACGTTAAATGCAAGTAATATGTTACAAGAAAAATGATAACAAGTTTAAAAGTATCAACCAAAATAACGTACAGTTAAACGCATTGCGAATAACAAAATGATAAATTAACGTAAATGCGTTTGGCCCCAATTTCAAATTTCGAATCACAAAATGGCACAGCGTCCGAAATCACAGATTCAATTTCGACATTACACAGACAACACACCGTACCATAGAGTCCATAGTCGTGAGAGGAAAGTCATTTTCGTTTTTTTCGTCGCGGTCGACGTTTGACTTTGTGGATTCCAACATTCCATTTTGACATTTGGATTGGTTCCCGGTTAATTTCACGGTTCGTATGTGTATTGGGTGGGATAGTGCGGTAACATGTAACGAAAACAAAAAGAAAAGGTGCACTAAATAAACATTATAACTACACGAATAAATACTTACACATACGCTAAATAAAAAAAATAACAAAGTAAAACATATTAAAAACAAATCTGTTAAAAAATAGATTAAAAAGTAGAAAAAAAAGGAAAGTGGTTATATGTTTCAGTTGATACGCTAAGACAACTGTTCGTGTTGTCTGTGCCTAAATCAATATCTCTTAAAAATCTTTTATGTGGCAAGAATGAGAGACCAATGTCTGAAGTCCACCTGAAATTCGTTTAATTTTAACACCCGTTCCCCACCCCCCAAAATTGGGTCTTTGATCTTTTACGTAACTAATAATCCACAGATTAATAAAACAGAAATCACATTTTAAACCATTATAAATATTCATCATGAAGAATGTTTATTTTATGAATATATTTATAAACAGAAAGTATAATTTTAATTACTAAAAAGCATAATATATGTAAATATTAAATAAACTAAAATGTAAATTATGTACAAGATATATACTATCTGCGTGTTCTTAAGGTATAATATACTCACAGGAGTTATGTCCCGGCGCAGGCGCATCCAACTTCGCCTGCATATCGCGGATGTGTTGCTCCTTGCGTTTCATATCATGAGCGAGCGAGTCCAGTCGTTGACGCGTTTCGATTAGCTCTCTGGAAACAGGTGAAAAAATTGTGGAAATATATACTTATATACTGTGAATTTATATTACTTTCTCAACATTATTAAATATGGCTTTTTATTGAATGCGAAAAAAATGAGTATAAATATATTTTTTTTATACAGATGTTCTGTGCTGAGGTTTCAAGCTCATTCATATTATTAAATAGTCTAGTACTATAGTTATATGTTTGATCTAGCTGACCTGGCAACCATTCTTTTACTATATAAAATATTTCGACGAAATTTTTTACCATAAAAACGGTTCTTGTGAGTTAATCTTAAAAGATAGTCATATACGGCCGCGGATAATTTCTAGACTATTTATAGAAGAATAATTCTTTACACATATTTTTTGTATATAGGTCACGGTTTTGTATACAGGATAGTTGCGCATCGATACAATCGCTCACGTAATTGATTGGAAAACGTGATAGATGGTCCAAGCACGATCGAAATTCGTATACATGTATGTTGTGTTAAAGTACCGTTATGTATTAAATTCCAAACCTTTGACTCGCGAGTAACTCCGCTCGCGTACGGCTCAATTCTTCGCCCACGGCCTGTTTGGCTTGTATCTCTGAATGCAACGATGATTGCAGCGTGAGTATTTCCATTTTGTCGACCTTCTGTGATCGTCTATTTCTCCAGCCGCCCTGCGCTCCCGCGGCGCCACCAGGACCGGATGTGACGCCACCGGGAGACACTGGACCGGATGTGCGCGAGGCTGTTGCTAATAGTAAGAGTTATGATAAATGTAACGTTAATAAATTCCTGTGTCTTGAACAATCTCTAGAAGCCACCATAACGTATGTATTGACATTCCCACCATAACTGGCGCGTATAGTGGAAATGTCAATTGTTTTATTTAATTTATTTGTTACTTTTCGCTTAGCAAAACGTCTATGCCGCACTAACCATGTTTCAAATAGTCCAACTCTTCAGTCATTTTGGTGGCCAATGCCTGTAGGTATCCACGTGCTTCTTTTTCGTCTGCTACCCATCTGATAATGTCTGCGATCTGATAAAGGGTTTTTTTTATTATTCATACTTGAATATGAAATCTTGTTCAGTAGTTGTGATAACCTAGGTTCCAAACAGAAATTTGGCCTCGGTGGACTTAGGGTATCACTTCTTCATTACATTGGGATACCTGTCCTGGGATTTCTGTTCCTTTCCGAACAAAACAGATATTGTACCGAAGTACCTAAATATCAATCCATACAAATATATTATTTACCTGAGTCTCCCAGTGTTGCATTGTGTCTCTCTTCGATCTTAACTCGTCTAACTCCATCTCTAGTTGTCTTCTCTCTGCTTGCCAGCGACGACCGTTTTCAGCCATCTAAAAGATTCATTTTAATTTTAAGTGTTTTGTTTATTGCTAGCTCAAAATAATATTATTTAAATAAAGATTTTTAGCAGTTTAGAAAGAAAAATTCATCCTTCCTGACCACCGACAGACAATTCTAAAGAAATATTAACAGAAACAAGGTATTAGAAATAAAGCAATATGCGCGTGAACTCTGCGCTTGCGCATACTTACAGCATCGAGATCTTTTGCGAGTTTTCTGTTGTCGTTGATTAACATCTGTTTGTCTTCGCTGTCTGTCAATTGCTCCAGACGACGATTCTCCAATTTCTCTTTAGATGTTTGTAGCTGAAAATCATAGTTATTTTATAAATAATTTTCAGATCACAGTCATCAAGGGCACTCCTTCTTCAATATACACAGTATAACACCGTAAATAGTGAATTTAAGTGTATAAGTTGTGATGATATTATAGTTTTAAAATAATTCTAGTGATAGACAACATACCTCTCTATTTAGCATAGATCGCAAAGCGTCAGTCTCGTGCAATTGCTCTCGTAAAGAGTTCACCTCGGCCGTGTACCGTGCTTGTTGTTGCGTTAATGATTCCGCGTACTGCGCCTGCGCATCCAATGTATTACGTATTAGTATTCATATAAGATACTTTTGGGCTAAATGGAAAGGAGTGTTGATAGTATAAAACTCTTTTTAGTAGAACGTGTCATATATAGTTTTGTCAGATATAATCCACACGAAAACCCGGTTCAAAGAAAAATAATAGTAGGTCTAATGTTTCTTTTGAGATTGATTACGTTTTTTACGCTACCGTGCAAATGATATCTTTAACACAATTCTAATCTATTAATTGTATTTTTGTGTTCGTAGTTTTTCTTTGGTAATTAATATATTTATAGAGTTTATGTGTATAATTTTAATTACCTCCAGGGCTTCGATATCTGCCTGCAACTTAGCAACATCAGCGGCCGCTGAAGGCTGCGTGGAAGAGGGCGAAGCGCCAGCTTCCACGCGTTGTAGCCGAAGGGTCTCCTCTCTTAATTTGCGCTCCTGTACAGATATTGTAAAAATATATTATTTCTATTCCCCTAGAAAGTCAAAGAATTCAAAACGCTACATAATTCATTTCATATATAAAAATACCATAAATAATATTAATGGAAACCTACCTTAGTAGCTTCAGCAACAGCGGTATCAAGCCTAGCTTCGAGTTCCCTTCTTCCCTTATCAGCTCTTCGGATGTCTTGTCGTAACGCGTCTATTTTCTGCATAGCAACTTCTAACTCCTCTTCTTTGTCACGGACCTGAATGTACAAACGTGATACAAATAACTAAAAATACCAATGTAGATCTTTAAAAAAAATGTTCTTAGTACTTACGTCATAATTTTATTACGTAAGACAATTTTCGTTAGTTTTTAACCCCTTCCTACTACTATAAGAAAAAATAAAAATAGGCCGACCCCCTGTTAAATATTTATTACGTACGAATCTAAGCCGGATCACCAGCGCGGCAGTAAAGGTAGACAAAACATCAAAATAGAAAAAAAATACTGTATCCCAACCTGCCGCGACAATTTCTGTTTCTGTTGCCTCAGCTCTGACAGCTTATCTGTCACTTCGTTGTATTCGGTCATCGCTAGCTTGCGTTGGGATAGGGCATCGCGGAGTTCCTTATCCTAATGCACAAAGCACAACAGCATTAACACACATCGTACGAATGCGCAAAACAACAAGAAAACACTTTAGCACACTCAGGTGATTTAAACATCAGTTTCAATAAATTGTGTAAGGCTTTCACGGCCATCGTTCGCCATATCATTGTTTTTCGGGCTGTTGGGCCGACGTGAGCGAGAAAAGGTTCTCGACGTTTCGCCATCACGAGCGGACTTATTTTCCGGGCCGAACAGCCCGCAAAATAATATGATCAATACCTTCAGTTTATCGGTTTAAAACACGCAATATATAAACTAAGGTAAACTAGGCTGCTGTTAAGCTTTAGAAATGTAGTCATATTATAAACTAAAAAGCTAACATCGTTCTGGTTTAAACGGTTAATTAATTAATGAAATTCGCTATTCTGGTTCTGTTTCAATATAATTATTCAATACTAAATATATATTTATCTTAAACTTTTAGAACTCAAATGTTGAAGTGTATTTAAGGTAAATATATTTTGTCTCTTTCAGACAAACTACAAATGGTATAGGCGCGACAGAGACAAAACGTGAAAACACTGGGCAGCACATCTAAGCAAAAAGTTCAGAACAGTGCGTAGTGATGTATATATGTATATAAATAGTTCAAAATGACAGTACCATATGCTTTCTTTAAGCTATTAAATATTGTTTAGTTAATCTCACCTGTAAACGTAACTTTTCAATGGAGTCCATTTTATCTTTCAAGAGTTCCTCCTTCTCCGTGTTGAGGCTGTCTACGGTAATTTCAAGCTCTTTTAATTTTGACACCAATTGTTGCGGTGCAGATGCTAAATCCTAAAAAGGAAATCATTTTAAAAGACTTTTATTAAATAATTTAGACGGGAACTGGTGTATAAGGATAGCAATGTATGACTAATAACCGACGGGTCGTGGGTTCAATCTCCGTCGAGTCCAACAAGTACCTAATCCATTACTAATTTTTCTGAAATTTTGGAAATCTGGAAATTGAATCTGTGGTAGGAATTTTGAAATTCCGGTTACAAATCTTTGTACAAATGAAACAGCCGTCACATTTTATCGCTTTTCTGTTTCAGTCTGTGCATTTCCGAATATCCAAAGCCAAAATAGGTAAACGGCGCATCTTCTTTAGATGTTATGTTGGCTGGGGTATTTCTCCTCTATCATAAAATAAGATTATACTTGACAATATATGTGTCTTTAGCATTAAAACTCCACAGCATGTTAAAGATATGTATCGTTTTGACAGTGTACACAGGTTACACGTAAAATCAAATTGATAGTATGCCCCAATGGCCCATCTAAAAGAATATATCTCAAAATAATACCTGTGTTAGATTAGTAGTTGCAATTTCTGCTCGTTTCGTCAGAGCCTCCAATTCGATATTCTTCTTTTTCAACGCTGTCAGTTCTTCTCTTAGTTGTGTTACTTCATCTGTAAATATTTTAATATTGTATAAATAGAAGTCACGCTCTTATCATCTACGGAAAGAAATTTATCAAAATTTGAAAAAGGAACATTGTCAGTAGTTTGAATAAAACACTTTAAACGGTTGAAAACGGGATATGTATTTGTTAACTTTTTTTAAAAGACTTGACGTGTTCTTAGTCACGAAGGGGGGTAATTTGTAAAAAAATGATTTATATAACACAAACATCGCACAAGTCATTTCGAAGGAATAAAAAAAATTGTGAACAACATTAAACAAGTATACCCTACAATGAATAAAAGTATTTTTTACCATAAATGTTGTGTATATTATTTGAATCAGGACAATAACTCACCAGCGCCACCATCGACTTGCGTGCACGCTCTTAACTCGGCTATGGTTTGCGCCAACAACGCATTCTCCCGTTCCAGGGCTTTCAGTGCAGCTCTGTCGCCAGCATTTGATGGAGCCTGAAGACACAATAATACATAAATATATAAGATAATTATTTGAAAATAACTTATAATGATCTTAATAGACGAAATACACTATAATGATGGGTCGACACGCGCAACTTGTTTAACAGTATAAAACATAAATGTACTAAATTATAATTAAAAAACGTTTACTTGCGATAATACAGAAGTTAAAACTTGTTTTCTTATCATCATCGCAAACGTAATGTTATAATTATACTTTCGAGTTAAAAAAAATAATAATTAAACCGTTAAATTATTCTTTGAAATAAAAAAAAATATTTCAGAGAACTGAGAAATATGTAAATCACTTAATTAAAGGTATTATATACAGCCCCCAGATATATTACATCTAAAGAAGATGTGGTGTCGAGCCTTACTTAAACGTAATAACACTTTTTGTGGCTTATAATCTATTTAATTAGGTGTGTGACAAGGATGTAATTTCGATATTATAACCTCGAATTCAATATTTAAATAAATTTTAGAAACACATTAGGACTGGTAAGAAACAAACTCACGTTTCGTTGATTATTAGCCTATAGTAACTCGCTATAAGTCAATATTTGTAGTATATTGCTACGATAGTCTTACCTGGCTTGGTGCATTTTTAGCTGGACTAAGTGGAGTCGGCGCACCAAGATCCGACAACCTAGAACCAGCTGTGAAGGTGAATCCAATAAACGGTAAGTGGAGACCAGAAAATGCTGATGATGCAGATGGCGGTGGTACAGCTTCTGACAACCTAAGGAAGATGAAAAGCTTTTAATATTAAGAAACATTGTTTAAAATACCCGAATATTTCTGTTTTTCTAAAATTAATTAAATTATAAATAAAAATTGTATAATTGATTAATTAGTACTTTTAACGCACAAATGTCTGTTCGTCACTATAGTCGCGGTTTTTTCCGCAGACACGTCAAATATAACCCAAATATACGTACATATACTAGCAATACGCAAATTAACTAAGAAAAAAAAAATTTTTGTCTTACATGTCGTAATAAGTGAAAGTTAACTAGTTTTTTAACGCTGTAACAATCTATACTAATACATAAAGCTGATAAGGTTGTTTGCTTCAACGCGCTAATCTCATGAACTACTAGTTCGAATTGAAAAATTCTTCTTGTGTTGGTTAGAACATTTATCGAGAACATTTTTCGAGGCTATAGGCTATAAAACATCGCGCTGTGACTATGTGTGAATAGGAGCGAAGATACAACGGGTAATGTGGAATAAACGGGGAAAGTTTATCCTTGTGGGTTTCCTTTGCGTACGCTGAAAAAACGGTTATTCAAAATAACCAAAAAATAAGTATAAAAAAATGCTTCCTCCTTAAATGATCTAAAAAAAAAGGCCGCGACAGTATATCTTGTAAGATTAACTTGCTAGAACGACGGGACGACGTCGTGTGCAATCGCCTAAATTTATAGAGTTGAACAGGAGGTTTGCAAAAACAAAAATTGATACCGAAAATAACTATTCAACGCGTACGAACTCGAATAATATTTTATTTGTAATTCCTCTATTATGTTTGTATGTAAATCTAGTGTTGTTTCTGAATAAACGTATTTCTATTCTAGTCCATTCTAAATACTAAAAAACTCCTTTACCGTATGTCAGTGTCGTCGACATCGAAATTAGAAGTGTCCGTTGGGCTCGCCACGTCGGGAACGAACGGCGCACTCGCTTCCCGAACCGTATCCCACTCTACACCACTGAACCAAGGGTGACTCTGTAAACAGAAATAAATTAACCTCTACGTATTTACTTCTCACCACCATAATCTTAATTGAGGTTCACGAGTGTACGTAGTTACCTACATGCATAAATGATTTAGGACATACTTTAAACACGATCTTTAGACATTAAAGAATAAAAAATAAAATGTTCTTAATATAACAAATGATTTAAATAAAACACTTTTAACGGTTTAAAACTCGAAATGTTTTAGTTAACTTAATAAAATCATCACTGCGTCACGACGTTTCGTACGTTAATAAGTTAGCAAATACATTCCGCGTTTTAAACCGTTAGAAGTGTTTTATTTTAATTAGCATTACGTTTACCTTAAAGTCCTGTATACCATTTCTGCCAAGTCTCGTTTCGGACGCACATATCAGCCTTCGGATTAGATCTTTTGCTTCTTCTGAAACCTGTATATAGAAATAAAGAACAATATTATTATTTAAAAATTACACGAAATCAAAAGACTTTCTTTAGTAGTCACAACTAAATACAGTATTGTTATATATATTAATATAATATGACGACCGCCTCTGTAGCCAAATGGTTATACGTATTGCCTAGCATCGCGTTACGCGCAAGAGGTCTGGGGTTCGAATCCCAGGGAAACAAAAAAGTTGCGGTCAATGAATCTGATCAACTACTTGCCTGTTAAAGAACGGATCAGTGAAACGGACACATAAATATGTTCGCCCCATGCCTTACGAGGGGGAAACGGGATTTCACACACAATATGAAATGGACATGGTTTCTTGTACCCCTTTTCCTCTACACACCATTCTCATAATAATTTTAGGCGAGCTATCATTTCTTATCATCATCTATCAAAAATATACCTGCGTAGCTTGCTCGTCGGGCGGCGGACAGTGGAAGCATCTCGCGTGGTTCATTATCTTCCCGTATGTTTCCACAAGCGATTCCGCGTAGAACGGTGTCTCGCCGAACAACATCTCGTACATGCATACACCTGCACATAACAACACTTGATTATTAACCTGTTAATAAGAAAATAATATAAACATCAATCAATAATAATTACAATTTAGAAAAAATATTTATATAACACAACTTATTTTTATTTTAACTACGACCCGACGTTTCGGATGCTTTGTAGCAGCCGTGGTCACGGAGTTTAAGTCCGTAGTCGTCGGTAGTACAAATAAAGAATAAGCCATACACACATATTTCACGTTTTAAACAGTTAACAGTGTTTATTTAAATGTTAAAAATACGTACCAAGCGACCACCAATCACATTCTGGGCCATATCGACCTTGACCGTCCTCCATTGCCTATAAAGAAATTTAAAAAAAAATAAGTAAATTATAGTATACTTTGATATTCTAGGTGAGAAAATAAAAAGATTTACCGAACGGTTAAGAAATGGTATATGTAGTTGATTAGTGATAGATAAATTTCCCACCAAAAATTCAATCACAAATCTAATTATCTACATAATATGTAACTGCCAAGGAATTAAGAAATACTATAACAATGCTACGAATGGATGTGTTACAAAAAACAACATCTGCCTCAAACACACGCTATGAATAACGTTCGAGTCGAATTAATAATGTTCACCTACCCTCAAAATTTCTGGAGAGATGTAATCCGGCGTACCAACTGCGACGTTGCTCTGCACCTGGATACGTTAAAAATTAGTTTCATCTTTCAAAAATATAACTGTTCTAAACGTAATGTGATTCTTATTGGACAAAAATACCTTGCCATCATCCCCTAGCCTCAGACATGACCCAAAATCCGCCAATCTAATATGCCCGCTGGCGTCCAAAAGCACATTGTCTGGTTTTATATCCCTGGAAAACGTAAAATCTTACTATTTTTTGTTTTACTTGTAAGTGTAGTTACGTAACTAACGTGTCGCGTTTTAAACCGTTAAATTGTCGTTTGTAGTACAAATTAAAAAAAAACTGTTGTATTTAAATTTGTACTGCTCGCTTAAGTGCAGACAACTGCTTAAGTTAATGCTAACTTTGTTAACTTCCAAGAAGCTAAAACACTGAAGGTAGTTATAAAATAATATTGCTACTTGTAAAACATTAGGGTTAGATTAGAAGTGATAATATAATAAGAAATGATAGAACAAAGAGGTAAAGTTGGAAAAGGAGAAGAAAGAAGTGGGAGGTTTCGAAACGTTTGTTATCAAATGCTAGTAATGTATGACGCGTCGTTGATTCGATTCCTTTAGAGACTCCATATACTGTGTTTAAAAAAAAAATCTTAAACGATTTTAGACCCATATTAAATACAACAGACAATAGGGCTACCTAAATTCCGTCTGGTTACGAACCATTACCGTTAATTACTGAATATTCAAGTCCAAAATAGGCCGACAGTGCAACTTAATAAAGTATTAAAGGGCTATCCTTCCATCCAGTGAAGTCCATGCTTACCTATGTACATATCGCAATTCGTGTACACTCTGTATAGCCAGCACCATCTCAGTTATGTAAAACCTTGCCATGTCTTCCGGAAGACGGTCTTCGAACTTCGAGAGTAGTGTTAAGAGGTCCCCTCCACAATAGTAATCCATGACGAGATACTGAAAAATGTTAAAGGTCTTTTACACTATACCTTATGTCATGTAGTAAAGAACATTGTTTATGCAATAAAGTGGCTTATATAATAAAAAGAGGGGGGTTTTTTTTATATACTTAAAAGTTTATTGAAAACTTACAAACACTTTGAACGGTTTAAAACACGAAATTTATCATCCGACGTTTCGGGTGCTTTGCAATAGCTGTGAGCACAGGGTTGCATTTAAAGATGTGTTAAGGTATATATTTCACGTTTAAAACTGTTTAAAGTGTTTTCCGAATGCGTCACAAGTAAACATACCAGATTATGGTCATCTTGAAAGGCATAGTGCAAATTAGTTATCCACCGTCTATCGCCAAACACTAACACATCTCTTTCTTCTTGAAAACACGCTGTGTCCGCACGCTAGAACATATAAAAAGAAACAGTTCAAAACTCCTATACTAGGACTATAACGAAAAGTTATCGGAAAAGCAGAAACAAATTTTGTCTTTGACCAATTATTTCGGTGTTTGATATAGTATTTACAGGCTCGTTAATCTAATGGTAGCCTATCTATGGTATATGTCTAATAATCGACGTGTCGGTTATCCACCAGGGCGACCAAGTTTCGACCAGTTTTTCTATTTATAATTTCTTTGATACGTGCTGAACGTCGTTTGGAAATCTGGATATTAAATGGTTGTTAGAAATATCAAAATTCCGTCCCAGGTCAAGAACCACCAGTCGCAGATGGAAGCTGCGATCGCGTTTCGGTTTCTATGGATTTCCGAATATACAAAGCCAACATAGAACAACAGCGCATCTTGCTTAGATGTTATATGGCTGGAGTATTTCACTTTTCATCGAGTGGACCCAATGCTTGTCTGTTCACGTTAATGATAACAGAGTCTTATAATCTTACCAATAGTATCATGCGTCTTTACCTTGAGCATCTCCCACTTATTAAGTATTTTCATAGCGTAAACTCGCTCACTGCTTGTAGCACCAGACGCACCATTGCCTTCACCATTCTGCAAGATGGAAAATATCATCTAAATTAAAAGTACTTATATAAATATGTATACTAATATCATGAAGCTGACGAGTTCTATCACGAGCGCTGCGAAAACGGTTCGACAAACCCAAAAAATATATATATGTCGGAGACAACGCACGGTCATGAATACGGGAGCTGAGTTGTAACGCAGCGTGCGAGTGGCGATGATCGATTTGAAGCTAACGTCATGGCAGTCAACTTCACGCCGTACGCTAGGACGGAACCCGGGCTTCGGTCGGATCGCACAGTTAGACGGACGTCTGCGACCTAATACCCGGGAATCGTCCACACTATAACCCAGCATAGTGATTTATTTAGTGTTCGAATAAGACTGTGACCGTATAGTGTTTAGTATCATTTCTCGATACCCTATTAACGCCCTCAAACACTATGTCGGACGACGACGGAGGCCCGACGACTAGCGCCTGATCCGAATTCGAGATATATAATTTGTAAATATGAGGATTGAAAAAAAAATTAATGCCCAAAATAACTAATCCAACGAGCGGACGAAATCGCGGACACAGATATGCTATGGATATATGTTAAAACATCGTGTACACTACACTTAATTTATACATACCTGCATAAAGGAAGCTCTAACAACACACACTTCTCCAAAAGCACCTCGCCCAATCACCTTGACCAATTCGAAATCATCACGGGATAGTCTTAGACGCTTCAATGCTGTTGCCACTGGTTTCACTGAAATCAACACGAACAGCATGGGTTAAAAGCTTTAGGAAACAAGGAATTTTTTGGTCTTAGAAATCAGACCTTGTCTATGGTTTACGCGAGTAGTACACATTTAAATAAAATACTTTAACGGTTTAAAACGCGATATATTAGTTAAACTTATTTGAAAATGTTTTTTAACTTCGGCCCGACGTTTCGGATGCTTTGCAGCAGCCGTGTCTGTGAGTGAGTCTCCCCGTGACCATTTTTAACCGTTAAAGTGTTTTATTTAAATCAGACCTTGTTAAATTTAATAAAATAAGACATATTGTATTTAAATCTTGACTCTTAATTATTTAAGTGATTTATTTGATACTAACCTGTTTAAATAAAAATCTATTCGATTCAAAAACATTTACGACACGGACGGGACTTGAACCAGAATCCACAGCATTTCGTGCTGCTGCTTTAATGAATTAAGCTACCATGTCCTACACGTTATCGTCAAATTTGAAAGGTTGAAATTACATTGCGGGAGAGGTACGTGTATCAATAGATTGAAAAATTGTAATGACATGTGAAAAATATTTCCAAATATTATCCATTCTTGTAGAAGCAAGCAGCTCTACCATTCAGCCATTTTTTAATTTCCTCTTATTCCTGCTACGCTACATACACAAAGCTGTAAACATAATCTACACAAATAAAAAAAATATTTTAGATTGAAAAAAAATATTGTACCAGCATCCCGTGATGCTACATCGTCGAATATTTTCAACCCATTGATACAGACACCTCTCGCACAATGTAATTTCAACCTTAACAATTGCGTATTAAGGTACAATAAGCGACCGGTGACAATCACAATTAATTTCTTCTAATTAGTATGGGATTAAAGTATTACCATAGTTAATAAAGTCAGCCACCGCTTTCTCTCTCCTTAGACTGCTATTACAGCACTCGTCGTATAAGACTAACAGCACATCCAACAAGGTCTCGACACTTAGCCCGTGAGTGTTTGCACCTTGAAGTCGACAGGAGACAAACATCGTCTCAATCTGTTTGAGGCGCTTGATGCCGAGCACTGGAAAAAAAACAACTTAAGGATCAAATACTGTCTATAGTTTACGCGAGTAGTACACGTTTAAATAAAACACTTTAACCGTTTAAAACGCGATATATTAGTTAAACTTATTTGAAACTTGATTTTATTGAAATTTCAAATAAGTTTAACTAATAAATCGAGTTTTAAACGGTTAAAGTGTTTTATTTAAACTTAAGGATTATTTTGACAATCATGGGCGCTGGCCCAGCTGACCCCCCTTTCCCCAAAATCCTTCAAGGCGTATCATTTCATCGGAATCTATACAGGCCTTCAAGGTTTATTGGCAATGCCTTAAACCTTAAAGACCTTTGTATTCTTTTTGTGAACAAAATAAACTTGTAAACGGGTGACTAGTATATCAAATACTTATAAAATATATTTTTATTTATCTATTTATTTTAAGAAGTAAAAAAATTGCTGTTGTTCAAAAAAATCGTTAATTATTACGTTTATAATTCTTTATATTATTATTTAAAAATCGAACATTTATTTATTATTACTATTTTTGATTACGGACTATTAATGCTTTTTCTCTGCCATTTCTTAATATCTGCGATATTAGTACTGACGGAATTATTTATAAATGTGTCACATATAAATGAGTTTACACGTTTTCATACAAAAAAAACTTCATTTTAAAAATAGCGCAAAGCAATAAAATCACATATATATTATGTGACATAATTTTCAAGCCCTATTTATATTTTCTTTCCATGCCACGATGGCAGAAGTCCAAGAAAAAACCACTGTTAAATTGTTTATACATGCCGAAAAATAATATCTTTATTTACGAAATCGACATGATATTTTTAATATTATAAAACTGTATGTTTTACTGATGTTTTATAAGTAACATCCAAGGCTCTCGATTGGAACCTAGGGCTGTATGATACAACCACTGAGTTCACTAATCACATTTAAGGACTCATCAACCCTACCCAAATCATATATATGGCTGCTCGAGGCAGAGTGGCCACAGAAACTATGGGTTCGAATTGAAAAATTATTTTTGTGTTGGTTAACACAAAAATAACAAGCGAAGATACAGCAAGAAATGAGAAACAAATTGGGAAAATTATTCATCATTATGGGTTTCCGAGGTAAGCTGGAAAAACGATTCAAGATACCTAAAAAACATGATTCCTCTTTAAATGATCTAAAAAAAAGTCCGCGACGTCTTTTAGATTAACTTGCAAGAAGGACGCGGGACGCGACCGACGTCGTGGGTAACAGCTTAATTTAATAAAGATAAAGGCGTTTTTAAAAATGAATTTGGATGCCCAAAATAACGATCTCCATAATGAAATCTACATAATGAAATCGAAACGTTAATTTCACTTTACGACTCTTTCATCTCAAAGGTAGTTCGTGACATTCCCATTGATAATTCAACCGCCCATTTCATGTCAAGATTTTCCAACCTAACACGTTTCAAGAAAAATTTTAATCGGGTTATTATTATATTATTGGTTCGAAAACACGAACCGTAACATTGCTCTCATTGACCCAAAGCCTTTCAAAAAGTGCTTAAAAACACAACCCGTCATGTACGGGTCACACTAACGGATCAAGTTCGTTCAAACTTTCGCATAGAATACAGGAAATGGCTAACAATAACAACAATAGGATATCCCAACACCATATAGGAACAATGTCATACAATGCATAATATATTTTGTTCTGTGAATCAGTGCTTTATGTTAATTGACTTCACTCACTAATTAGATCCACATACAAAAAGCTGGTAATGCTCTAAATATTTGAGAGTTGAATACCTACTGTAATCATAAATTTATGGTACCTTTTTTGTAAATTCTTACTTCTCTATAGATAAGACACAAGTATAGGTCTCTATACAGAAGATATTTTGTCTTCTAACTAAAGATCTTTTATTTATCTATACAAGTATAAAGTAAAAGCATTTTTTAAAACTAATTTACCCAATATCACTCTTCAGAAGGAACTTTTGTTGAATGATCAGGTGATCAGTTGGGTAACCTTCAATAATAGACTTTTAAACCTATTAAAGTCTTACTGCGGGTTGTAGAACTCCTCTATCATAGAATAAGGGTTATGAGAACTAAGAGCCATCCCTTGCTGAGTGGACTTACATCTCCACCAAATTAGTGATAACCATGGTACTTGCTCTTAACACAATTTTTAAGGCACAGTGATGCCTTGAATGATACACTAGGGTAGTACTAGACATTTTCTGAGATAAAATCCAAAAAGAAGCATTGGCTTATATTAGGATTCAAACCTAACTACTAGATTGATGAGGCAAATGGTAACTCCTCATTTTAAAACAAATAATAACAAAACAGGGAATTATGTAGATACAATAAAATTTTTCTGGAAATGTTTCTTATTAGTATTAGTTGATAACCGTTGAGCTTGTATAATGAGTTATGTAATAAATGATAAGAAATTGTAAACAACTTTAAAGTTTTTGCCTACTTTAAACAACAAACAAGTAAGGAAGCAATAAGTAGTTATCATTCTCAGTTTTCCCCCCAACCAAATAACTGCAGATAAAGAAAAGACATTTTGTAATAGTACTAGGTACATTCAATACAAAAATAAAGCAGGCTCCCCCTTCCTTTTTTATGTAGTAGGTTAAACGATAAAAGGGTAAAAATATTATTAAAACAAAAAAATACTACAATTTATGGAAGCCTAACATGTAAGGATAAGTCACCTAGTTTATTGTACTTTGTAAATAATCTTGTTATGTTGTGTTTAATAGGTGTTTTACTTTAGATGTTAGGAAGAGACATTGAAAGTGTTTTAATAGCATAACTACTACTTTGACAACCCCAAAAGTATATGATGCTGATAGAAGCAGAGTGGACTAATAACATGACGCTTGATTTTCAATAAGGAGGAAAATAAAAATATGCAACTAATTTAGGCAAAAATTAATGTGTATAGTACAAATTATGTTAATAATTTTCAGTCACTGCGCTCTTATAGTTTAACATTTTCAGACTATGAAATCATAAATAACTCAAGTCATAAAATCGCAGTTAGGCTACTCTGTCTCAAGCGGTCCCATATATATATTCTATTTCTTAAATATGTTATGTACTAAGTGTAAATTTTAGAATTTTTAAAAGAACCAATACTTTAAATAAACATACAGATTTAATATAACAATAATATTAGTTATATACTTTATCATTTAAATACGGCTATAAAATTATTCAGTATAATATTTTAAATTGAAGTACCTACCTAAGAAGTTGCTAGTAAAATCAGATGTAACAACTGATAATATGTATGACGATGTACAACTAATAATATTTATAGTAAAATCAGTAAACAAATATAAAATTGAAAAATGTATATTTACCTGGCACAATGTTACTCGGAACCAATGCCCAGTCGGGGGAGGAATCTTCTTCATCAGACATTTTGATATATTAACACTACACTTTTTTTCACTTATTCATGTCCAACACTTTCACTTAACAGGACTATATTAACATTTTCGTCTACTCTGTGCTTCCATGTTTATTACCTGAAAATGAAACACTTTATTTATATAAATAAATTTACGAAAAAAAAATACCTATCTCAAAATAATTTGTATTGACTCTAATAAGCAATCAATTTTTGTGTGTAAGTCTTAAAAACATTAAAAAATACACAATTCTTAGTGATGATAGCAATATTAGTAAAGGTTTATTTATATACTTTGATTAAATGCCACTACTGTACAAGGAAGGAAATATAATCCAGTGTTGTATTGATTTAGCTGAACAGGAAATATTACTAATGGATTTTCACCATTGTTAATCAAATTCATAGTCAACTAGTGCTTTCTATCCGTTTAGTACAAGGTTGCAAGTGCTAACGATAGTCGAGCGCTTTCGCAATACTAAGATTCGAACTTTATTTATACGGCATTGCCTTTTAATCACAAAAAAAAACAAGCGATTCGATGACATATTAATACTGTAACGATCTGTAACTAAAAATAAACAAAGCTATGCACTTGTACGCAAAAACTCATCGAAGTCGAGTTCTCTCAGCGTTTTGTTTAGAAAAATTCTTATTGTTCTATCTCGTTACTCGTATACAATAGCTAGATCTTAACCTAAATTATTCTATCGATTGTTATGCAAAAAGACTTAGATGACTCATAATAATCACAAACACTGCACTGTTATATTCATTAACTTCACTATTCACCTGATAATTTTGATGGGAATTATTAATTATTATCGACGTTAAAACTATAATTTACAGAAAATATTGGAAGTCCTTCACAGCAGACATTTTTCTACGGGAGTCGAGGACAGTGTTGCTATGACTATGTAAACCTTGCTAAAATTAAAATAGATAAAAAATTTACATTTAATTCGTGTTATAACAGAATATTTTTTACTGTTTTATTATATTATTTATTGATTTCATATAATTGTTAATATTTATTTGGGGAATTTAGACTAAATGTTCTCTTTGTATTCTGTGAAGGCCTAATTTATGTTGTATAAACATAGGCAACAGAATAAATATTGCCACATATCCACGCAATTCTGAGATCAGCTACAAGATATGATATATATTGATTAAGCTATAAATTCTTGTTATTTTCTCATTTTCTCATTTTATCAGTTTACACCTCCTACGTACTCCTTTTTATTAATTAAGGTAGCTTTTTTATGGTTTATTTTTACTCATTCCGTAACAGGATAAACGCACTTAACAATAGTATTCTTCCTTTTTTTTAATTTTTCCTTTACTAATATACGTAATTATCAATATTAAAATGCTACAAAATAATGACAGCCTGCGCTAAACGCTTTTAATCACAATGTTCGGTAGTCGACACTCAGTAGTAACGATTGCTAAATTCAGAAGTCGTCAAACTGGCAATGTCCTTGCTGGACATCATGACGGAAGTGCGTATCAAAAAAATACTTTTCTAAGCAATTTCTTGAATATTTAACTTTTTAAACAGTAATTAGAGACATTTTTACTCTTTAAGTATTATTGTATAATTTAAAGTGACACGTTCGAGGCAATTTATATTTTTTTGTTTAATATTTGTCATAAATTCCTTTGTAAAAAGACATGTTATTGATTAAGCGTCATTGTACGTAATGGAGTCTAAATTCATTTGGATGAAATTGTAATTCATATGTTTTTGTATTTTTTCAATGAAATAATTAATTAATGTGTTGTGATAAAAGTGCTATTGCTACAAGCTATCATCTTATTTCATTTATGGATCTTGTAATTGGATTTAAGTGTTCTTACAACCTCATTTTTGATATTATGGTATGTGTGCCATCAAAATATTTTGGAAAGTTTATTGAAATTATTGCTATTTTGTTTTCAAGACACTACTTAAAGTTTATAGAAACATTCTTCGATCCAGAAAAACGGAGGCTTATATTACGAACATTTTTAGTCCTGTATTACAAAGAAAACTTGTTGGCTTTGTCGTCTGCGTAACTTGGTAGCAGTTTGAAAGGTCATGCAGTTAATTTGTTTCTTATTTTCAGAAACCAGACATTATCAATGAGAGTCGAAAACATTTAGAAGCACGCTAATCGTGTATAATTGAATGTTCACAAGTCAATAAGTTTTCATGGTCTTACGAACGCACGTCATCAGTAAAACAGATGAAGGGATGGCTTCAGACCAACCTGTAAAGAAAAAGCAGAGGATAGATGGCCCTGATATAGATGATGGAAGTGATAAGTCTGGGGAAGATGTTCTTACGGATATATTTGACTCGGGAACCCCATCAGCCGAGCAATCTGGTGATTTCATTACTCGAAACGGTGAATCGCCCGACAGTGGTACAGTAAGTGAAGACGCAGTTGACTGTTCTATAATAAGACATCCAAGTGATGGCAGTGTTGATATTATTCCTTCATCAAGTAATACTCCTCACTGGACAGCATCTGAGGACAAACTGCTCAATGAGTTACGTACCCTACAAAATTCACTAGTTGGACAGTGTTTGTGTGGTTTAGATGAAAATGTGGTTCTGGAACTCTTTGATAGAAGACTATGCATTGCTACTTGGCCATTAACCTGCTCGCTCACATACCTTTCGACTATGCAACTCTTATTTGATATGTATTTAAAACAAAACAACACTGGCACAATATGTTCAAGATTGATGAATGCATGTGATATCTTTGTTAGGAATAGGCATGATTGGATTACAGAAGTTGTAGAACTATCAGAACACAAAAGCAAATTTGTAACATTTGCAGCAAGTAGAGTACTCGCCAGCTTTCTCATAGTATCAAAAGACACAGTAGATGAGAATTGGTTACAACAGATTACTGAAAATGTCTATTTATTTGATAGAATTAATAGAATAACAGTTCAAAAGATAAACTTTAGTTTAGATATTATTAAGAGGATAGTTGAATGGAAAGATGTGGAACAACATCCTTTGGAGGATAGTAATTATATTAATACAGCGAATATACAGGAAGACAATCCTTTTAGAAGCAGTACAAGCTATAATGCTAGTGTGCCATCTAGCTCGAGAAATGATTTGGACAATGCATTCTCCAATTTACAAACTCACAGTTCACCTTCAACGTCAAATGAGAGCTCAGGAGAAACAAAACCATCAACATTTAAGCTTCATGAACCAGTACTAAAGTTACCTTTGGAACAGCCACTGCAAAGGATAGAAAGAAGCGAATCCCCTGAGCCTCCGCCTTCAAGGATAGAAAGAGTCAATGAACATGGCTGCATCACTGTGGTTTTGACTGACTCTGAATCATTTGACACATCTCATATTAAATGTTTAACAATTAAAAATTTAGAACATCACTGGCCCGTTTTGGTCAAAAACATGAAAATGCTGCTACTCAGGTACCTGAATTTAAGTAACGCAGAGAACTGTGTGCTTACTTTTTTCTCTCTATGGGAGAACATAATAAGTGTAAAGGCGAATCTCTCTGTGATTGATACTAAGCCATTTTATGCTGATTTACAGAGCTTCATTGATTTATTGAGGAATACATTACTGCCGCCTCTTATTTATAGTCATCTATTAAGTTTGTTCAATGAAGTCCTGTGTTATGGTTCAACTTTAGCTTTACAAGATATCTTGCCAGAGGAAATCTGTAGTTTAGCTCACTCTATTGTGAGGTACGTAAAAGATTTTCGTTTACTTAGTGAAGTTAGAGTTCAAAGCAGTAGAAGTGGATTTGGCTTCTTAGGGCATGATTGCATGGTGTTACGTGAATACTCGTTGGGATCTGAAGTAACACCACTATCAACGACGATACAACTCGTTGATCAAAGTTATGGTGAAGATGAACCTGAGAGCAATCAAAGGAATGAAGTTGACAAAACTATGTTACAAAGAATGTCACTGTTAGTACTAAAATCAGTAGCAGTTACAGTTAAGGAAATGCGTTGTGATTCATCAGATAGCTCAATAGACTCATCTGATTACAATGCCATACAGGATATGCAAATAGTGGAAAGGTCAATACGAGACGTCTTAAAGAAGCTGGACTCATTCATCCGCAATTGTCTCGAATTTCATCCAGAGACACCCTTCACAAAGATGCTTATACATCTCTTCAGTGAACAAGATGACTACTTAATTGAATCTATGGTTTGCACACTGGATATTACTGTCGGTATTGTTTACAGGAACGCCATGTATCCAGATCTTATACCAATGTTAAACCCTATAACATCCTTCATAGAATTCTTAAAGGTTGTATCACATGATAGTGATGTTCTCTTAGATTACTTGGTGAGTAATGAGACATGTTTTCTGTTGTACTTATTAAGGTTTTTGAAATATGTAAGGAGAAATTGGCCAAAATTTTTGGAAACCTGTCAGCAAAATGATGATGGGTCGAGAGGCCTCGATGACACTATGAGGGTACTTATTAGGTTGCGTCTGCAAATAAGTAGGTTAGTATCTAAATCTTTGTTTCCATATAATATCAGTCCAGTGCTTCGATTGCTAGAGGTCTGCGAAAGTTTATATGAAGGGAATGAGTTCAGCTAGAAATTATACCAACAATTTTAATTAGAGTAAAATTTATTTAGCATAAAAAAGCATAAGCATTTCAAAGGGAATTTTCATATAAAGGTAACAATACTCTTGCTCTTTACTCTAATTAAAATTCCATACTACGGTTTCTCCTACAAACACTCAAAAGACTGCAAATAAATTTAACATTCCAACATTGTTAATTGGCACTAGTTTAGATAATTAATAGATTTAATTAATTTATACTAACTATAGTTGTATATTGTTCTCAAAGCAATGGTTAGATCAGCGGTATAAGTCTTCCAATAAATAAATTTGCAAGCCATGGTAAATAGGCTCTTTCAAAAAGTATGTAATATCATCATTAAATCTACCAATTACTTAAAATTGTAACTGCTAAATCAGCAAAAAATTTCAATTAAATGCAACTAAAATATTACTTAATAAAAGTGATAAACACACCACATACTTATAATTAAAAAAAACCATTTACCATGATATATTGCAACATCAACAGTGCCTTAAAAAAGGTGCTTTTTATACTAATACATGCTTTCATGTTATTAACTAAGTGTTACTTAAAATAATGTATATTATTAGTAATCACACTTTATATTTTAAATCTTGTGTGAGTTGCATTACACACACACCACATACACTTCCAAAAATTAAAAATGTTTATACAATTAATTTTAACTATCGTTACTATAATAACCCTAAGTATAGTTTTAATTTATTTATGTATATTGTAGTCTATATGCATATAAATGCGGGTCTTATAAGTTCTAAATTATCTTATTGCCACTGTAAATAAGCCATTTATATGAATAAGTAAATGTAATCAGTATTAATTATATTTTAATTTATCTGAATATGTGAAATGATAAATAAAACAACGAAAACTTCATTTGTGATTAAAATTGCACTCTGATATTATAGCCATAAAATGTATTTTTAAAACCAATTTTAATGGACACAACAGAATACAAATTTATTTAATATTGTATACTATTTATATAAAGTTTAAATTTAAGTTAGCTAACCTCAGTATCAATAGACTGTTCTTAGTAATATTGTGTAAATTATCAATAAATAAACATATTTGAATCTCAATTCTGATCAATTTGCATAAATGTTGTACTGTTTTGTTCCCTCATTCTTTTGCTGGCTTAGATTTTGAAAAAGTGTCTACAGAGGTAACTTGGTAAAACTTAACTTTACATATTAGTGCCTTAGCTATTTCCCGGTGTTGCCAGGCGAACAGTTGATTCTTTGTCTTTGGTGTTCTCATAAGAAATTTTAAACTTTGTCCCATATTTTCTCAAGCGGGTCTGGCATTCTGTTTGTATATTCGATATGTTTTGGACAAAACATTTATGTATTTAGTTATCCTAAGTATGTAGTTGTTATAAAGATTAGCAAACAATAAAATGAAATATTTTTGTACATGACTATATTTTTGGTTTTATTTAACAAATGGAAAACATACATGAAGTAAGAAAAAAAGGGTTTGTTAAATATCTTTATTTTCTAGTCAGACTTCTTAAAACTTTCCCATTTAGCTGAAACTCGATCATTTATCTTTGTACATTAATATAGACGATACATAAAACCATACATATCTCATACTTATTTAAAGAAACCCTATGCAAATTGTGACAAAAAATATAATGACAAAAATATGACTTGAAAAAAAAAACAGGCAAACATCTATTTTCGTTTAAGAAACATCATGGGGCAGGAATCGAAAACGCATACTAAATTTTCTTGCTTACCTCTATACTTATGGTACATTTTGTCTGACCTTAACATGGTACTATGGTAAACAACAACTAAGAATTGTTATAACAAACTAATATACAAGCATGATCAAAATAATTCTCACACAACCCTAAAAAATTATACAGAATATTTATATTTGCTTCGTTGTCACACTTATGAAAGATGTCCCTACTAAAGAAGACCTAATGATGCGTTGGAAATAAAACTAACCAAACATACACACTTGTCATGTAAAAAATGTTTGCATAAAAAAATTTAAACACAAATTGCTGTATGCATTAGTTGTTTTTTGACAAAATCCAGGGCATTAGTCAAGCCACTTAAATGATCCAAATGATTTTCGTTCTAACACCTATAATGAAACAACATATCATGTATCATAGTCTTCATCCAATTGCATATCAGAGTTAATGTGATCTATATTTACAGGCTTTGGAACTTCAATCTTTTTCACTTTCGTCCTTGTCTGTTTAGGTTTCTTATCCTTAACCACATTCGCATCTAAAACTTTTATCTCCGGTTTCGTTAAATTCTTCGTAAAGTCTATCTTGATGATCGGCGCTAAAGGGGTAACTGGTGTCAGTGGGGGTGTTTTTTGTCGTATCAGGAACGAATCCTTCTGCGGGATTTCTTTATTCATCTCAACTGAACTTAATATTGCGAAGCTCGACGTAGACGGTTGTGGACTAGCGTAAGTCGGGTTTACTTGTATTACACTTCTATGCTGTGTGTCGTCTGGTAAAGTTTCCTGATAGAAATTGGCAGTGACTATTGGTTTCGCTTCTTTTACCGTTAAATCTATTGCTTCAGGTATATTTTTTTTCGGTTTCCACGGAGACACTTCTATTAAAATCTCTGGGTGGTATAACTTGTGTTACTTTTACATCTGAACTATTTGAGCTGTTTGAATCTACTCGGACTACCCTCCTTGATGCAGAAACTTCTGAGAACCTGGAAAACAATAAAATGATAATGAAATTGATAGCAAACAAAATCTTTGAAAGAGCATGCACCATTAGGCATAGCATGCCTAATGGTGAAATAAATTTTTATGTCAATATAAAATATAAAAAAAAAATAGTTAACTTTTAATAAATACTGTAAGTATACCTGGATGAGTTTGGTGAGCTTTCTCCACTTTGTATTTCCTTTTCTTCTGCTGCTGTTACATCAGGAACATTCTTTACCTGAAATTTTAATCACGAGATGATATAATATTCAAACATACAAGTTAATAGTATTTAATTTGTGTAGATAAATATATAAATAATAATAGCAGGGGGAAAATCAATAGTATACTTTTGGGGTAATCCCGTATCAAAAATAAAAAGTGCTTAAGAGAAAGTGCAAAATGTCATTATTATATAGTTGTATGATAACAATATACTCTTAATATTACCATTTCCAAATTTGGCTTTTTTTTGCTGTCTCAGTTATTAGTAATATATTTGTCATATAAAAATAGCTGGCCGAATATAATTAATTCAAATTTGAATGTATAAAGCCTTGAGACATATAGCAAGGTTATTTTAATAGTTTTTTAAAGGATACAATTATATAATATTTAGTTCAACAGGTATTGAACTGCTGTGTCATATCTAACCTCGATTATCATAACAAAATATGGGTCACATGCTATTGAAACTGTTTGTCTAATATTCTGTATTTATTACAGATTATTGCAGGATTAGTAACTAAATGACAAATCTACTTTAAGTAAAATAATAATTAATGTAATTTGGTAAATATACAGATGCAACATCAGACTATTTGTTGTACATAGGTGTACAACTATAAAAAACACAATATTGATACAGGTCTCGGGTTCTTAAGAAATTGCATAAAATTATTATCTTGAGCGATAATGGGTGAGCAATATAAAAAATCCAACTACTCACCAAGTCCCTTAAAAAGTCAAATCTCGATTCAGCCAATATACATTGCTTGACATGAGACGGACTAAGGGTTTTAGCATTCCTTTGCATCGTAACCTGCATGGCTTTGCTCAGCAATGATTCCACAAACATTTCAAGTGTACGAGGTATAGTTTAAAAATGGTAAAGTCAAGGAAATTATCAGATATTTAAGAAGATGTGAGTTAAAGCTTTGTACACTTTATTCTTATACTGCCTCTGTTGTTTATAGTTAACTCATAATACACAGAAATTTGAATCCTAGAAAAACAATAGGTTCCATCCAGCAGGGCACTTAAGACTATTTAAGTGTAAGTCAAATTCATCAGTGAAACAGATACACTTAAAATAAGAAAATAAGACTTTACTTAATTTAAAAATAATTTTCATCCTCTCATACGGAACATAAAGTTGTAAATTAGGAACAGATATCACTTAAACCACATATATGCAAGAATCTCATATTTTGATGTTTATTAAAACTTATCTAGAAGTTTAGTGATGAAATGTAGAACATAAACAACAACACAGCATTGTTCACAGTACTGATTATAACCATTGTTTACTTTGCTAAAGTTTCTTATCAGCGTAAGATAAACACAATTAATTATTGTAAGAAGCAATTAAGAATTCAAAACAGATTATTAATTCAATCAAAAATTTGGGTTATTTAATTATCCTTCAAGATATTAACTAAGTTAATACAGTAATAATTAAGGGAAATATTGAGGTCTTAATGACTAAATAATATTAGAATATATTTAATAAATCCTATAATATAGACGCTCAGTGTTATGGAATGGTCTTTCACAAAAATGAATTTAAAGCCCTTCAACAAAATTACCTAAAGAAGTGTTTTAATAAACTCTTGATTAAAAAGGATATAAATTATTATAGGCACCGCTTGTGCGACTTTTCCCACTTCTTCATCAGTCTGCATAATCTTCTTAATCCGCCCCTGTAAGCAAATAATGTCATGATATCGTCGATATCGTAAAAATATCGACGAAAACAATAATCAATTTGATGTATTTGTTAGCGTTTCATAGTTTATTTACTTACAGCTGGAAACCTCGCATTGTATTTTCGCTTTTTTGACGGCATTGTAATAATCCATTCACTTTAACACAGATGAAATCTTAACTAAAGCTCTCTTCGCTATTCCGTTGTATTAGTTCTCGCGCATTTTTTAGGTTATAAAAGAGAGACGTTCACAACCTACTTCATTTATATAGCAATCTGACAGTTTTTCCACCTCTATCAACAAACGTAACGGCACATGATCCTATCTACGCAAACTCGAATTGCATTTGTGTGTTTACTGCCACAGATCTAATTGCACGACAGAGTCGCAACGAATGCCAATTTTATATTCTATCCACATATAACTTAAACTCAACAAATAAGAATAACATTCCCGTTACAGAATAACTTTATTTTATATCCTTACCAGCTTACTGAACTTTCTTTTTTGTCTCACTGATTTTCTTATTTTGGTTTTATATTTCATTTCCATATACCAAAATTACTTTTCAAAATCATATCTGTGATTATATTATATCAGAGACCATAATATTATATCAGTGATATACGTAGTGTAGATTATGGAATGTCCACACCAAGAGTATATTTCAGTGCTCTTGACAATTAACAATAATAACGAACAAGAAGTCAAAACTTAAAAGTCAAAGCCGAAAGTCTATTAATCAAAATGGCGTCGTTGTCGAGGTGTGTACACATTTTATATTTATCAACTTAACGTTTTAATGAAAAACCTAAAGAACCTATACTATTTTACTTGTATATGTGTGAACATTACTTAATTTTAAGGAGTAGTTATGGGGTTTTATTTACTTGTAATGCTACGTTTTAAATAAATCGCTCTCTTAGTAAGAACGTGAGCTAAAACATTAGTATTTTAAAAACGGTTGTTTAATAATATAAAAATGACTGTGTTTCTCTGAATAATTTTAATAGTTTAATTCTATATTAGTATTACAACATAATAAGTATTTCTGTTTTGTTTTTTCAGCTTACTACCCGCTCCTGTACAGCAGGTTTGGGATAGAGATGATGAACAAAAAGCTAAACGTGTTGGTAGTGCGCTAGTTGTATCGCAAACAAGTGTACCGCCGTATGGACAGAGGAAAGGATGGGTTCCTCGAGCCGAGGAAGATTTTGGAGGTCAATATTAATTTTAGCTACTCTGCCAATTAAAATGAAATCCTATTTTATGATCAATATGAACCCCTGTAACATATTATATACTTTTTTAGTAGATACCAAAATATTGGTTTTAGTATTAGCTTACTTTCATATAGTTAACACAAAAGTATTTTTTAACAATATAATCCTTCTTTTGTAGATGGAGGTGCCTTTCCCGAGATTCATGTGGCTCAATACCCTTTGGGTATGGGAGCACGAGGCAAGGAAAGCACATCAAATGCCCTTGCTGTACAGTTAGATGAATCTGGCAGAGTTAAATATTCAGCAATTGCTAGACAAGGTCATGGTGCAGATAAGGTAATTAGATTTCTTAGCCTAGTGTAATCGTTTTTTTTATTCTATTTAGAGTACAAATTCCAAAAAAAATTGGTAATCAAATTATACAGATCCAGTAATTATATACTTTTTTTTTACAGATAATCTATTCAAAACTAACAGATCTCCTACCAGCAGAGGTCTTAGCAGAAGATGATCCAACACTACAGAAACCAACAGAAGATGATATTCAAGACATTACAGAGAAAACTAAATTAGCCTTAGAGAAATTGACCAATGCTAAAATATCTGCTGCTATGCCAGTCAAAGCTGCACCAAAAGCCGTTAGTTGACTTGTTTTATCATGTGTGCCTGGGCATTTAAGTCAAATTAATCATTACTAAATTAAAAAGTTCGAAAAGAAGTAAATACAGTCATACCTTGTTACAAATTACTACCTCAATCGGTAAATTATTGACTTTACAAGATTTTTTAAATTCTGTGTCTAATTTGACCGAGGCTCTAGAATAATAAAGGTTCATTAACTTTTCCAAAAATAACAGACATAAAAACTGTTTAATTAAATATCTGTTTCTTGTTCACAAAAATAACAATTAAAGCTTCTGTATAATACAGAAGAACATGACTACATTGAATGTTGATAGTGTAAAATGTTTTAGGCTCCAGCGCAGTACATTAGATACACTCCCGCGCAACAAGGAGATGCGTTTAATTCGGGTGCAAAGCAGAGAGTAATCAGGTAAATCAATTGAACAAAATTAAAATTGAAAAACGGTTTTTTCAATTTTAATATTCCTACCTCCCATTTAATATCCAGATTGTCAGATGAAGTCCAACATGTTTCCAAAAAATTATAAATGGATGGACTCGGTGGTGAATGAGGCCATGACCTGCTGATTATTAACCGTACATTGCTACCATGCTACAAGCCCATGGAAAACTACTACTGGATAGAGCTGTTGTGTTTATGTGGGTGTTTTCTTATAGGATGGTTGAAGCTCAAGTGGATCCCATGGAGCCTCCCCGCTTCCAGATCAACAGAAAGATCCCACGGGCGGCGCCCTCACCCCCGGCCCCTGTATTACATTCACCACCCAGAAGGGTCTCTGTTAAACAGCAAAGGGACTGGAAGGTGCCCCCTTGCGTTAGCCATTGGAAAAACGCTAAAGGTAAACTACAGTATTTTGAAGAGCAATAAATAACCTTGTAATTGGGTAAGGATGAAAAAACATGTTTATACTAAATTCGAGTTTTTAATTGTATTTACAGTTAAAAGAATTGACGAATTATATTTGAAAATGTATTTTATAATATTTCGCGCTTTAAACTACTTTTTAAATCTATTTTATATTATAAGCATAAAAAAAATACATGGTGGGAGGGATGCAAGTATCAATAGGTAGAAAAACTTCATGTGTGTTGACATGGTCAATAGGTCAATCGGCAACAACCCGGAATGCTGTGGATGCTGCTTCAAGTCCTTCCTGTGTCGATTTTTAATTTATACTTTTATATTTAATAACATTTCTTAATTTTTTTTTTAAATTGTTGTGTCTCTTCGTTTCTAACTGCTCACCTCTTAAAAAATGAATATCTTTTCTTTTTCAGGTTATACAATACCGCTGGACAAGCGTCTAGCGGCCGATGGTCGCGGTCTACAACAAGTGCACATAAATGAGAACTTCTCTAAATTAGCCGAAGCTTTGTATATTGCTGACAGGTAACTAAAAGATGAATTAACTTATATGCATAAAATATTCAAAGCTAATTAAAATATAGTTAATAATAGCTTTGATGGCCTATTTTAAAGATTTTTTATTGCATAAACATACTCTTTAATGGAAAATATGCAAAAAAAGGATGTTTGCGCAAAGGCGGCCTTCTCGCCTATGACGATTTCTTCCAGGCAACCTTTGCATGAAAAGAAAAATAGTTACTGTAAAGGAGTAAAAGTCAACGAGGAAAGGGAAGATATACAATATTTAAACTATTATTATTATCTTAGTTTCTTGAAGTTTTGTAATAAGTTTATTTTGTACAGTTTATATCTAGTCAGCATCAAAGTAGCTACCACCTAGCTACCTATATATCTGTTTTTGAAATTTTGTGAAACATATATTAACTATTTTAATGTAGTTAATTGACTATTTCCAGAAAAGCTCGCGAGGCAGTTGAAGCACGAGCACAATTGGAGAGAAGATTAGCACAAAGAGAGAAGGAGAAGAAAGAAGAACACTTGAGAATGCTGGCGCAGAGAGCTAGAGATCACAGAGCTGGTTGGTTCAGTATTATAATAGTAGTTTCCTCTTCCAGTACATTTAAATTACAAGAATTATAATTATAAAGTATAACATGAATTAATTACAAATTTCATTAAAATTCATATAAATTTCAATTCTAATAAATATATAAAACTCTCCTGTATATAATTTAAAAAAATGTTTTTCAAACAAGTTATTTTGTATAGACATTTCTTTTCTGTTAAAATTTATTAGAACGTTCAACCATTTCATTTTAATTATCGAAAAGCTCAATAATATTACTACTAACAAACATAATATTGAATTTCAAAGAATTCGCTTAGTTTTCTTTAAAAAGCTGTATATGACAGGTATAAGGGCGCCTGAAGAGGACAGTGAGACAATGGGCGGCGAACCAGATGGAGAATCAGCGGAACGTGATAAACTAAGAGCAGAAAGGCACAAAGAGAGGCAGAGAGATAGAAACTTGGCTCGTGCTGCACCTGATAAGCGGTAAGCCCTGATTATCCTATTCTGGAAGTTAAGAATAACACCAGTAATCAATTAAAAAAAAAGTGAAACTCGGTTTTAGTATTAAAAAAATATATTATTGTTGTCTCCATGCACATAACACCCAAACATCTGCTGCTTTATAACATCTCTCTCCCTCTATAGATCTCTTTCTCTCACTTACTCCCTTTCCCAATAACTGTATTTTCTTTCTTCTATTATTCTTGTATCTTAATTCATTTTAGATACTGTCTATAGTTTACGCGAGTAGTACACATTTAAATAAAACACTTTAACGGTTTAAAACGCGATATATTAGTTAAACTTATTTAAAAATCATTTTCAAATAAGTTTAACTAATTTATCGCGTTTTAAACCGTTAAAGTGTTTTATTTAAATTAATTCATTTTACCTTATTAGCTTTTTTATTGTTTAGCTCGAAATTGGTGAAGGAACGGGAACGTGATATATCTGAGCAAATAGCACTTGGAATGCCGGCCAAAGCGAACCAGGGGGCAGAAGCCATGTTCGATCAACGCCTGTTCAACAATTCTAAAGGGATGGATAGCGGTAAGATAGTTTTTTTTTAAATAATATAATGTAATCGGTAGTTTACGCATTAAAATAAAACACTTTTAACGGTTTAAATGAGTAATGTATCAGTTAACTTATTTTTTATTTACTTGAAATAAGACAGGATGTCTCGAATGCTTTACAACAGCGTTATAAACCGGTAAAAGTGTTTTATTTTAAATATGTATATTGTTTTTAAGCATGTATAAAATCTCTGTACCTTCAAAGTCTTGTACTCAGTAGTCTGAAATAATGCCTTACTTATTCCATAAGCAAATAAAATTTGTCTTGCTTTTTTATATTTTATTTTAAAATTAAATACTGTAGGTTACGGTGACGATGAAGCATACAACGTATACGACAAGGCCTGGCGTTCCGGTGACGCGGTCGCGTCGCACATCTATAGGCCGTCGCGCAACGCCGACTCGGATAACTATGGCGGCGATTTGGAGACCATCGCTAATACTAGACGGTAGTTTTTTTTTTAATTTTATCAATCCGTTAAAATTGGCGTTTCTTAGAAAGTTGAATGATGGATTGTTAATTAAAGTCTCACAGTAAAGTTATTTGGGAGAAGGATAATTATTTATTTATAATAAGATTTGGACAACATAAATTAATTTCAGGTTCGTCGCGGATAAAGAGTTCGCTGGAACAAGTAGTAGCAACACGCGCTCCGGACCCGTTCAGTTTGAGAAAAACCCGTCTCGGGCTGAACCACCCGTAAGTCTAAGTTATTTTATTCCTTTTTGGCTTTGGATATTCGGAAATAGACAGACTGAATCCGAAACACAATTATACTTCGCGTCATTTCATTTGATGAAATCTTTGACCCGGACGGAATTTTGATATTCCTCACTCACTTATTAGCCAGATTTCCAGATGAGGTCCAACGTGTTTCAGAAAGATAACACAACACAAACATGTTGAACCTGATGGAAATCGAATCCACTATCCGTTTAGCTATACAGGGCTGTCATTAGACCAAGGAACTCGTCAAAATAATAGTTTCTCTTTCATGTTTAAAACTGTTTTAAATACTTTTAAACGTTCGTGTATGTAACTGCAATATAGTGAGAATTTCGTAGTTTCATATATACCTTTTTGTTAAACTTAATTTAATACGACCACCCTCTATGGTAACCCTTAGTAGACCATTAAAGATCGTTAACTGACAAGCCCCCCTTCATTTAATTAATATAATCTACCTCCAGAGCCGCGGGAACCAACCAGAAGCTGACTTCGATCCGTTCGGTTTGGATCGGTTCTTGAGCGAAGCCAAGCGGGCCGACAAGAGCTCGAGGAAGAGCCATCACGAGCCACACGCCAAGAAACGACGGGAATGAAGTAAGCTATGTTGAGTACTTTTATGATAGAAGAGTACAAATATGGTTAACACTTGATGGAAGGCAAATCTTAGTCCAGAAATATAGTTACAATGTGCTGACCTTTTTTTTGGATACATTAACGTATAGTTAAATTACATTGCCGACCAATTATTGGATATTCTACATTCCTAAATTTGTTTTATTTGTAGTGTTATTAAATGATAATTATAATATTTTATTAAATTTCAAGCCTATATCTTTGTTATCTGAAATAATTCTGTTTCAGGTGCTTTAGACGTCGCTTTAGATAAGATGTAAAAATGTAATGTAAGCTTTTTTAGTGTAATTAAATAATTGATTGTATGTCTGACTTATTATTGTTACAGTATAACTATTATCAAAAAATAGTTATTCAAAATTACTAAAAAATATTACAATATGCAATGGAGAGATGCTACTAGCCTGACTTTTAATCTACTATATACCTTATTAAAAACGATATGCATTTATAAGTAGCGGCACGGACCTTTAGCGCTGAACGAATCCTGCGCAGAAGTAAAAAATAAGGTATCGAAGGGACGGAAGCGGGCGCGGGGCGAGTGGACGTCATGTGCGCTAGCGTTGATTGACCCATACGACGCTCCGCTTGCTTCTCAAGTAGTCACGTTTTCCAATCAATTACGTGATTGTACAGATGCGCAACTATCCTCTCTACATTTCGTTCAGCGTTAAACATTGTGCCGCTACCTATAAATACGTGAGATAAAGGGAATCGCAAAAAGCAGTTCTTTGTTTTTAAATAAATAATTATTTCGTTTGAATCTTTGCTTATAGTTAATAGTTATAGAACAGCAACCTAATATATATTTCCTTTTAACTTTACATTTTTTACTATCAAGTTGAGGAGATAAATAAAGCACAACCGTTTATTAATAAATACAATTTATTAGCAAGTCATAGTGTGTTAGTTGCAACACTTACGTTATTGTAAAATTTGTACAAGGCCTTTACAATAATTATAATGAGAAGCAAATATCTACAATGGAAACGGACCTTCGATTTGCCTCTAGTGCGTATGCGCATGATTCGGCCAAGTATGTATAACACAATGAAAAATAAAAATCGAAGAAAACAATGAAGTAAGTACTTTTGCATTTTAGGAATGTCATAGGTAAAATTTGGTGTATTAATGTTTAAGTAAAAAATACAGTAATTTCAGTGTAGAGGTTAATAGTAAAAAAAAATGGATACAAAAAACGAAGTGTTATTTACAAGAAATAATAATTATTAATAATACTAAGTGCACAACCTACACTAAAACATTTTGATGAAGTAATACCTTTTCCACGATATATGAATCTAGGAATCTCAAAGAAACATTAAAATGAACTCATCAAAAAACTCTGATCCAGTGGAAAGTGACAATAAATGCATATTTGAGCTCTAGTCTCGTTAAAATATTCTAAAAACATAATATAGAAGGAGTGAGTAACAATAGTGTTGAGATAAATCTATCTATAAACAAACAAGACAAGTTTCTTAGGTTACCAAATAAAATATGAGTGATTGAATGTAAGCAATAACTTGTTATGGTGATATAGAATTATTTTCACATCTTTTATTTACTTTCAAATAAGCTGTTCTATATCGGTTCTAAATACCGTATGAAATACAAATTAAAATAGGCGAAAATAAAGTCATGTTAGCAAGTATGGTCCAAGACCATAAGTTGATAGGCAATCAAATTCATTCCTATAATAGACCTAACTTCAACGCCCGAATAATTCTTTACTCATACTAAAAATTTAACAGTACAGTCAATTTGAGCGTATATTTCATGAATATAATCCGAACATTCGAAACAGGCCTCTATATTGAACACAATAAGATCTAAAGTGCTCTGAATTAGTCGGCCTTCCGCGGCCTGCGCTTACGCACCTCCTGCTTGTCGCATTTGTCTTCCCCGTCCCCCTGCGGCGCGCCTTCCCCCGCTCCCACATCCTTGGACTTATCATCGTCCGATGTCTGAAAACGACGTTATTTTAGGATTTTAAGAGAACTTAGGAATATCAAGTGGCACAATGTATTTTTCGATTTATTTTAATCAGCTTAGTAATGGCGACACCTCTATTCGTTATTTAATTTACAGGAATCATTTTAAGCATTTACTCTACAACAGATATTGACCCAAGTTGATACTTTTTATAGGTAACAAATGCGTCAAAACTTGTAACATATAATAATTATTATAACAAAACATGTTAACATTTTGAGACTGCTATTATAGGTAAAGAAATGTACCAAAAAGCTAATTGATTATATAGCGTGGGATTATTTATAATTGACCAGGTAAGAATGAATAGTGACTTACATCGCTGGGAGAGTTCTTCTCAGCATCGCTGTCGTTGCCGTTCTCAGCTTCGTCTACAATGTCATCGTTGATTAACTCCTGTAAATTATAAACCATACTTTATAAATATTACTTTCGACAGATAAGTAATAATTTTCTTTGTTTATTTTGCAGTTGTATAGTTACTTGGCAACATTATTCTCATTTTAAATACACAAATATTTTATTTCCTACCTGATATAGACTGTACCTGGAGTAATTCATAAAAAAACAATATTGCAGAATCAAATTAAAAAAAAGAAATGAGATATATACTTACATCATCAGACTTTTTGTCACCCTTTCTTTCAGCTTCAGCCCTTGATACGAAGACCTTCTCCCGACGAGGAGGGTACAATAGATCAATAACACATACTAGCATCTGAAAAAAAAGTTGTCCAGCAATAAAGTTTTTCACACATATATAGAAGTTAAGCTGCCTCCTATTGAATTACATCAAAAAACCTTGTAATGTGGACTTGTAATAACAAGGTCTTTTTTAATTGAAAAAATCACAATGTCATGCATACACTATGATTTCAACGATGAAAAAGAAATATTGTCAAGAGGTACATTTCTGTCATCGCTGTATGCATCATGAGGCAAGTTATATTTTAACACAAAAAGGAAAATGATATTAAATATAATTTCTATTTTGAGTAATTTATTCACTTATTACCACTTCATGAAAACTTAGAGCGTGAATAATAATATTATTTTCTATTTGAACATCGATAGAAGACCAAGTGATAAGCCCATAACCATACCACCTGACTATTTTACCTTTTTCCCAAATTCCTCCTTACCGAGGACTATGGGTTATAGAACTCTCTCATGGGACTATGTTGATAACAATATAACATTTACATGATTTTAATTTCCTTCCTCAAGAAAACTTTATTCAAAGATGACTCACCAATCCAAGTAGAGCTCCAATGAATATGGTACCAATGGCAAAAATGAGATAAGACCCCCACGTTGGCAGACCATATGTTTCCATCAGCATGTTGTGTATACTCTGGAGGAAAAAGACAAGAAATATAAATCACTAAGTACATTTCATGGCCACAAACATTGGCATCCATATTTACCATATCATTTAGGTGTGAAATGGTACTACATACAATTAATCTATACTAATATATAGAGCTAAAGAGTTTGTTCGTTTGTATGAACGCGCTAATCTTAGGAACAACTGGTTTCTTGTTGTGATGGTTAGAGCATGGAAGGCTATAAAACATAGCGCTGTGTCTATTACAAGCAAAGGTACAGCGGAAAATGTGTAAAAAAATTAGGAAAATTATCCATCATCATTATCTTTATTGGGCGTACGCTGCGAAAACGGTTCAAGATACCCGAAACATATGTATGTAAGAATTTTATTCTCATGATCTTTAAAAAAGAGTCCGCGGCAATAATTAAGATAAACTGCAACGCGAAAGAAATCGTGAGTTGTTGGTGCCCAAATTAACTATTCTACGCTTACGAAGTCGCTGACTCAGCTAGTAATACATATAATTATTTTGGAACTTGTTTGAATCTTATTTTTGTAACTTTTTTGTGGTGATAATTTTTTTTGTTTGTCTTATTGAACATACATTGGTGAAGCACAAAACAAGACTTTATGTAACTGGAAACCAGTTTTTCATATAAAAACAAGATGTTTAAATAAGCTCTATTTGTTTTTGGATTTGTCATGCTCAAACAATACAAGTAAACCTCTCTTTGTAGTCTTAAATAGGATCTCACCCTTAGCGCCTGACTGAGCTTGAAGAAGAAAGCGACAAAACCCATTTGCCAAGAGTCTGGAGCCTTCCAAGAGGGCACTGGTTCCGTTTGCTTCCAACGAGCCTTCTCTACATATTCCAACATCGAGTCAGCGTCACGCGGACCCTTATACTGACGGAATTCTCCTTCTTTCACACTGTAATCATTGTACTCTTATTAGTATTTAAAGTAAGCACTGACAAATTTTTTGCCCAAAATTAAATGGGTGGTATGAATATCGAAATTCTGTCCGAACCACCGTCACAGATAAACAAGCCGTGAAGTTTAATCGCAGTAAAATCTGTTGATTTCCGAATATCCAAAACTAAAACAGGTTGACAGCTGATTTTGTGTAGATTGTTATATTCCTGGGGTATTCCACCTGCCATTAAGTGAATATCATGCTTGTCCATCCTCCTCTATCATAAAAAAATGACAATTTAAATGACCTAATAAAAACTATTACTATATTTCAGCAGGTTGCTATAAAATGTAAGGTGTAACTTACACCAGAAGAATTACAATTATATATCATATCGGACTTTATCACATTGTCAATTGAGACAAACTACTACATATAATAAAACTCTACATCAAGAGAATGGAAAAAAATCTCTACAATATTCCTGTCTTAGATTCAAGAATTGATTAAATACAATACTAACTGGAATATAGTAGGCAACGCTGTCACAACAAATCGTCCACTAAGTCCAGGAGTTTGAGTAACATCCACAGCTGCTGTTTTCATTGGAACTTTCTTGTTCTGAGCTTTGTTCGTTAGCTCCTTCCATGCTGGTGCTAGTCCAGTGCATGCTGGACACCATGGCGCATAGCTACAAAATAAGGTTAAAAGGATGCATATAAATAACTTGATTTTAAATTTGTACTAAATAAATACATGTCTTCGCTTTGATTTATGTATTTTCTTTCATGTTTCTCTAAATGGTTGAACTACAGTGCAGTGGTTGCATATGATATGCTATAAGGGAGAGGCCCTGAGTTTAAAGCTTAGGATATAGTCACTGTCAAGAGGACAGAAAAGTCTAGTAAACAATCTATCTGTAAATAAAGCCACAAACATCGGCATTTGACAAATCTACTGTTTTATTTCATTGCTGTTGCTTGGAAGATATAGTTATTTATCTGTAAAGCTGTTATGATCTTTAATTTTATTCATTTAATTGTGATGTGGTATTTTTTTCCGCAACCGTAAAAAATATATGGTTTTCAAACAGACAGTTTTATTTAAACCAAACATAATATTACATAAATCAATCGGGTCAAATCACTTTCAATTACAAATGCATGCTACATTGCTCAATCAAATATACATAGTAATGATCGCATCCATGGAGAATAAATTATTTCCTTCATAGATGATATCATACATGAATGAATATTCAAATATTTCTCTTACATTCACTATTCATATACCAATTGTTATATGGTAGTTGAGTAAGTATAAAATTGATTAGTAACAGATACTAAATAAAATCGGTTCCTACTTAAATTACAAAATAGTTTCAAAAGTTCAAGTCTTATATAAATTTAAGAATTTTTTCCACATATAATGGCCTTACTAAGAACTTATTATGTTCTTTAAAGCCAGGCATTATTGCAAAACAATATACAATCGGTTCCTTATAGAGGTATTAGGTGTTGCGTAGGATTCATAAAAAAACCTGCTTTGCATATTGCAAGTCTAGTGCATCCCACACTACTAAAGAATTCGATGACTCAAATAAGCTTTCGGTCACCTTAAATAGAGTTACAATGAGTTTAAATTAAAATTTAAAGTCTGAAAAAGCTCTCGTCACAGTAAATGAATAAACGACTCGGGAGTTGACCTTGCTAGGGTTTATTGAACCCGACTACGACTACTCTTCAAAACAATAAAACAACCTTGTGAAACGTTAACATTGTTACTTATCTAATTAATTATATAGACCTGAATTCTCCAGCGTATCACTGACGTAATTATTGCGAGAAATGCGTCTAATTAAAAATTTTGACACGTTACTTTCGGCAATGCGCCGGTAGGATAAATACGTACAATTCCACCATCCATTCTCCGTCCAGAATCTGTCTCCAGTTGTCCTCATCAAGCTCGATACTAGCACTAGTATTTGGACAGTAGAATAAAATTAACGACGAATAAATGAGAAAACTTAACACTAAAGGGATTCCTGCGACGCGCGCCATGTCTGGTTTTTAATTTTTTACTCTATACCAATGTTGCTAGCTATCCTTCTTTTAGTAAAAAGCCTTTTCGGGGCTGCCAGTTCAATTAAATCAAAATGTATGTCATTATGTCAAACATATAAAAACAACTTTATTATAACTATTTCAATTTATTAAAGTCACCAAAATAAATTAAATTATTAATTTTTAGATAGCTAAAATGTTAGGTTGCTTTTTATAAACTTTCTTAATAATACATTTAAAATGTAGATGGTGTTAAACACAAGTCATTGTAAGGTTTTACCTGATCAAATACAGATAGCGTTAGTAGTACTCGAAAACATGAATTTACAGTTCTTAATTAGTATGTTGCACCTGAATTAAAGACAAGCCTATGGTAAAACTAGTACCTATAATAATATCAAGTGTGGTTCTATAGAAGAATATTTTCAATATAATTATATAATTTTTAAATAATCAATCAAACTATCAAGGAATTAATACATAAACAGTTCAATTATAGGATAAAAACTATTTCTTCTTTACATGTTTTATACGTTATTTAGATTTAACAAGTCTAATATTATTTTCAGATGTCCTAATCCTACAGGGTGAGAGAAACCTACAATTACTTAACATACTGCAAAGCGATGAATTTACAAAGATGGGACTCAAGGGTCATATCATAAAACGAACACTTTTAACAGTTTAAAACGCAGTTTTTAATTCTGACCCCAAATTGATGTTTTGGGCGCGTTAGCCGAGGTCCCAAGGGGGTCTAAGCATTTGAAACGTTAAGTTATAGAATGTAGCAATAGCGGAAACTAAAATACGTATACGTTTGAAAGAATTAAGACGTTGAGAACAACCCTAATTGAATTAAACTGTAAATAGACAAAATTGCGCTTCGATCGATCGTAGACGAAGCCGAATGCTGACGGAAGCCACAGAAACGCTACATGTAACGACATTCGATAGCTCTGTTGGTGATCCCTGGTTAATATTGACTTGGTTTTGTCCGACTGTTTAAAGAGGTAATTCGTAATAATTCTTGAGTATCATCTATATGGATATATAAAGCTGGAGAGTTTGTTTAAACGCACTAATCTTACGAACCACTAGTTTAAATTGAAAATGCTCTTTGTCAATACAAAGTCTAGCCATTGCTAAAGCTTATATATATAACGCTGCGATTCATGGGAGCGAATAGACATCGTGAAATGTAAAAAAAAAACGAGGAAAATTATTCACCTTTTTGGATTTGCGTTGCGTACACTGCAAACACGGTTCAAGATACTAAAAAATAAGTATGAAAGAATCATTCATTTGAAAGATCTGAAAAATGTCTCCTACTCTGTACCTATGGCTATTTTTAAACGAGACCGACGGCTTAATGCGTAAACAATATTAAGTAAACAAAATGCGTAATTTAACTTTTCCCTATGTATAGCAAGGCAATCAACTTTTAATGAGAAATATTTTTTTTACTGGTCGGTCTTTTTAGACAAATATGTCCATCCTTTTGCAAAACACCATAAAATACCATTATTTATTCACCACACCATAGTCACTAAAATACGCGGTATAATGTATTTGTCAGTATGAAACTGGCGGGAAATTTATAAAATGGAGTAATATTCTCTGGTGCCATTAAACATACAACAGATAATAAATATTCAACTTTCCCAATGTATGTCAAACATAAAGCCTATTTGATGTTAAATATTTTATTTATTTTTTACACAGTTTATTCTAATTAAAGTATATACAAAATAGAAATTACTACGGAAAATACTAAAAAAATATATTTTTTTCTTAAAATCATAGAGAATAGTGATAGTAAGTAGATATCAATCAATTCCACTCCGAGAGTTGTCAAATATCAAAATATTTTACGCGCGCTTTTTGTGTTGTTAGCATTGTTTGACGCAGGGCTGAACAAATCAATAATTCGTATTTGTTTAATTGCTTTATTGTGCACTAAAACTAAAAAATGAATGTATAAAGAGGTACATAGCAGAATGCAATATAGGTTATATCAACCCAAAAAAAAAGAAATCTATTACGAAAAATGAGATGTGCAATTTACTGTGCAGTCCTAATATAGGAATGTTTTTAAAGCTTTGTTAATAACTATCTACTTCAAGTTGATGTTTTATGTATAATAGAATATATATATTTTTAATTATTTGACTACCCCACGTTTTTGTACAACGTTGCCAAACTTAATCTCACAAAAGATATTATTATAAATAATACTAATCTAGTCTTTTACAATTGTGGAAAATATTTTATAATCGACAACCCTAGCGGCCGCTCTATTTCTGATTTAAAATCAAACGCGCCTTGTTGTCTATGACGAACTTTTTTTAATTTCAATTGGGATATGGGATGGTAGCCGAAGTTTTTATAATAATACCATTGTCTGTGGACAAGATTGTCTATGTATCGATCTATGGAATCCAGGCACGCCGTACGATATATTGTGACAAAGTTTTTGTGCATGACTATGCATTTTAGGTGTCTTTCTTACCAATCTTTTAGCTATGTTTTTGAATATTTTTAGAGATATATGATAAGAAAATTCTATATAACTGTTATAGGTCTAGATAAATAAATAGATTTTTATAAAAGATTTTCTTAAACGCCCTCGTGGCTCAATGTGTGTATGTTCGCCTACATTACGCAACGCGTGAGGTTTGAATTCCAGAGAATCAGTTAGACAGGACATATACGTGGTCACCTTCTTGTAGGGGAATATGGGATGTCTTTTCTTTTAGATACATAAAATACTTACCTTAGTTTAAGTTGTTAAAACTATCGTGAAAAACCTAGGTATGCATTCCGAACTTTTTGTGAAAGTTGAGAATAATAATTATATTATACCTATTAAAGCCGTCATAAAATTATACCTATTAAAATGTCAACCGTGGCTTTTAAAATTCGAATGTCAAACAAAACTGAAATGCGACACACAATATCAAATATTAAATTTTTTCGTCGCGTTCCGAAGATTTTCGTCCAGTCTCCGTTGTCAAATTAGACAGTGTGTGTTCGATATTTAACACTTTGACACTGACAGCTAATCCCCGTTCAATTATTTTGCTTTTTTACCTTTTAAAATGAGTTCGTGTCACGGCCGCCAAAAATAATCCTTTTAAACGCAGGCATCGTATTTCTACGATAAAGGATGTAATCAGAATCCTATATTGATGGTTGGGTAATTTTTAAAAGCAATGCCTTTTTGGTCGTAAAATAAACAAGTAGTTTTGATCGAACTTTGTCAGAAGACTGATCAACTACTTGCTTGTAGCGAAAATCCATCAGGCAATGAACATTATTGCACCACATGTTCCACTAAAGGAAACCCAAATTTATTCTATAAGTAAGTAATATAGAAGATAAAGAGACCACCAATATAGCTATGATTAAGTACTTTTATTGAACTCAATTTTAAATTTGCTTTAACGAAATGCATAATTGAATAAAGAAGTAGCAAGAACGAACACGTCTACCCGCATCAAACGGCAAATGTCTCAAAACGAGTCATTGTGAAAAATTAACGCCAAATCATTGATCAATGATAAATACGTTTACTTGGACCATTCACACGATCATCACGACAGGTGGCGGCACTTGCGCGCAATGACACTGACATTTGAATCGATCGAATCACACCCATTGAATTTGTCAAATGGAACTTTTTCAAAATTCGGTTATAGACAATATTTTTAGATTGTTTGTTTTTTTATTTATATTCAGTGTGGCCGCGTTTAAAATGCGTTTGTCGTGTAATCCTCGAGGGAGGTGGATTATTAATCTTTTTTTATCTATCAATAATTTTTTGATGTGGGATATGCTTTTCGGAGATATTTCGTACGCCTTATTAATTTTTTATCGTATTTGATCTCAGGTATGCCGTACTCCAATGTGATGACACGTTTTGATAAAATTTATATCAATTGCATTCAACGTCAATCTCACGGTCATATTAACATCATTCTTATACCTTAGTAGATTAACTAAGCTTAAAGCTCTTCTTAATTTAATTATACTCATAGGAAGATTCTAATACTTGTAATGAATAAATGATTTGCTACTTAAATCTCTTATAAACCTCTCTGATTACATCATTACAAACATGGATATTCCATCCGGGTCACCTACTACGGTCTACACGTAAAACAGCAGTAAAGTAAAACCACGTTTCAGTTTAAGGGTTTTCTGAAAGTCTAAAATTGGTGGACAGAAAGCACATCATGTTTAGTGGTTAATATTTAATCTTTTATCTTTGTTTAATCCAATGCAAACTAGTCTGTCAATCTCTGTTATAAAAAAATAAAGAATACTATAAAAAGCCAAGAGTTGATATTATTAACTTATTACAGGCAGCAACATATTATATTATACTTAAGCAATAATGATTCCGTGTTACACATAAAGAAGGAAAATAAGGGTTAGATAGAGAAGAATACTGAAACAAAGAAAGTGGAGGCTTTTGCCGAAAAAGGGCTAACGGTTCTGTATTTGACGTATTATATAAAAAAAAAACATACTTTTTGTATCGTAATTTGTTATATTACAGATTACGAGACAAAAAAACACTATTGACATTTTTTAAAATACACTAGTTTTGTTGAATTCAGTGTAAAATTCACATACGTATATTTACTGTGCTATCAAGTATCAAAATTTAGTGTATTAGAATTTGCTAAACCTTCGACATGAAAACAATAGACAAAAATACTTGTCTATGTCTTGAAAAAAACGTGGGAACGTGTCCGCGTATATCCTTTGTCCGAACGCAGTTCCGTTTCTTGAATGATTTTTTTTCTGTTTGCACAGGTGTATTTATAGACTACCATCCATCATTGGTACAAAGGAGAGTAAAATGTTATATTACGCGTGTAATCTCGGAGCAATTAAGAGATTTTTTTGTGTGTGTAAAGTCGTGAGGAACATTATATTATGCAATCAAATAATGTTTCGGGATTAAGAAAGTATTTGTAAGTATAATTTGAAATACAAAAAAAAATAGATATGGGTGGTACTTAACATTCACAACGTTTCTTGCGCTAACCAATTGACAATAAAAACGACGGACTCTTTGGTAGTAGTGGTCTAATGGTAGTAATGTATGGCTAATAATCAACAGGCCGTGGGTTCGATATCCACCGGGACCAACATGTTTCTAATTTTTCTATTAATATTTTTGAAACTTGAACTTCGTCTGGAAATCTCGATATTAAATGGGTGATAGTAATAGAAAAATTCCGCCCGGTACACGAACCACCGTCCGCAGGAGAAAAAGCCGTGAAGTGTAATCGCGTTTCGGTGTCTGCGGGTCTCCGAATAGCCAAAGCCAACATAATCTAAACAAGATGCGCTGTCGATCTACTTCGCCTGGGGTATACCACCATCAAGTGAAGGCCATGCTTGTCTGTCTTAATCATTAAAAAAAGTATTACTTTTAAGTAATGATCTTGAGACGTACCACAGATAGCATTATCGTTTTAAACTTTCAAACTATTAATGTCCTATGGTTATGCGAGCTGTGCATATAGATATCGGTGTTATAGATAGTTTAAAAGCTTAGCTTACCCACCGCGGTGTCCCACTGAGGGTTATTTAATTAGTGATGATATACAGAACTAACGGCTTACGTACCAACGCATAGTATGAGGCGGGTAGGTACTAGATTTTTTCCTATAACATCCAAATACTAGATTGAGATTTAGCCTTTGAATCTTGAACCTTCAGGCTTTCTAGAGGCAGTTATGCCGTAATGGTAACTTACATTTCAATTGAGGCCGCTAGAGGCAGAGTAGCCTAACTGCAATTTTTATGACTTGAGTTAATTATATTTTCATAGTCTAAAAATATTTATGTTTAAGAGCACAGTGACCGAAAATTGTTAACATAATTCTTACACAAATATTAGTTCCATTCATTTTCTCCTAAGTTAATAATTGCGCATTTTTTTATCTTCCTCATTGGAAATCATGTTTTTCCTTATTAAGCCTCTCTGTCTCCAGCAGCCTCAATTTATCTTGGAAGCACAGGAACCAATTAGGATCTCTTGATCGTAATCTGTTACAAATATTATTTAAATCTGGTAGCGGACTAGCAGCCAGCGGCCATCGCGTCTTGAAGTTCTAAATTTAAACTCACAGGCGTTGGCGGCAAATAGCCATAAACAATTTTATTTCTTTTTTAAACTTCAGCCAGGACCAGACCGCAGGGTTGGTACAGTGTTTAAAACTATGTTAAAACCTAATGGCTCTTAAAAAGTTTTGTCTTTTATTCTTGTAAACGTGTATAAAAGTAACTAATTCTGTGTAGCTATCTTCTGTTTAAATAAATGAAAATAATTCCAAATTTTTTTGTTATAAACAAATACGAGACACTAGCTTAAATAACACGCGTAACACATCATTAATTTTTACTCTAGAGTAGAGACAAATCTACGTCTAGAAAAAGATGAATTCGTAACAGAGTCTGACAACCCTAATAGTGCCTGCCACGCCTTTGTGCCCTTTTCAGACCTTTTTAAGAGAGAAATTTATTATCTATACTCCGTCATGACCGGTAGCCGTTTTTAATTGTGAAATATGAGGTTATATTTTTTCGAACTTTTTTGGACACCGGAAGGTCACTTTTGTATTTTTATAGATTATTTATTTCGGTTGCTTTTTTTAAATTGAATTAGTTACGGATTCCATTTAGTATTAATGGCATGGAACAGTTTTAATGTCGCTTTTACAATAAAACGGACGTTCTTCCTGAGATGTAGAGCGGATGGATTATATTTTTTTAAATTGCTACTAAAAATCTCAAAAATGACATAAAATAAGTTTATAAAATCGAATGATACTTGCTTATTAATAGAAAAAGAAGTCTGCAGAATGTTAATCAAGTTACAATACTTATACCTATTTACGTACCTACTACATATTTAGGTACCTTCTTCAGCTGTGTAATATTTTTCTAGTTATTAGTTGTTGAGACTGAAATTACGATGCTGGACATAAATTTTGAAAATAGAATAAGTACACGAGCCTTTTATTGTACTTACGAATTCATACGTCTTATAATTTTCAGCATGTCAGATATTGTCCTCTCTATTCTTATCTAAGTGCAGTGTGTGTATCTATTACATTGACTAAATTAGTTGTATTAAAAAAACTAACTTTAACGATTTAAAACGCGATATATATTAGTTAAACTTATGTGAAAATTATTTTCGCTAAGGCCCGATATTTCGGATCCTTTGCAGCAGCCGTGGTCAAGCTCAAAACGTCAGGCCGTAGTTAAAAAAACTTATTAGTAGTGCCCAAATGAGAACAGGAGATTTCTTCATCAATTTATGCTCAGCATAGACCTGTTCTTTAACTGTCTTCAATGCCCCCCACAGTTCAACCGAACAATAACCCGTCTACACAATGATCCAAACATTCCAGTTACCTATCCCAATTAATGCCTATTTTACGCACACCTGGCGAAAAATATTACGGACGAAAGAATTTAAAAAAGTAACCTTTTGCTGAATTATAACCGGCAATGGAGCGTGCGCCGTAATCCTTCGAGCTTTTTTTTTCGATTCTACGGCTTTACGTCAACGTACCTTTGCCATTTTTTAGCGCGCGAAAATTAATACCTGCGTTCAGAAGTTCCATTCGGTTTCTTCAGAACAATATAATATAGGATGGACAGGATATAGCCCGTTTATTAAATAAATCAAGCTCGACGAGCTTCGATGTGCTCCTCGGTGTAATTACACCTACCATCAAGTGAACTCCAAGATAGTATGTCCTCCTCTATAATAAAAAAGCAAAGGTACTTATATATTTGAAGGCATCCGAAACGTCGAGTCCGTAGTTATGATAAATCAAATATTAAATTAGCTAATTTATTTCGTGTTACAAACCGTTATAAGTGTCTAAGTGTGTATTATTCGCGTAAACTACGAGCAATGCACAGTAACTGTTAGTAATTTGGAATGTTGCTAGGTTTTAAAGTAAACAGTCACACAAAAACGATCAATATTATTTAATTATTATCGGTTATACTGAGACATATTTGGTTACAATTTGTTTGTAATGGCTGTGTGTCCTGAAACATTTTAAAAGCCATTGTTTTCCTTATAAATGGTATAAAAATATGAATAATTGATATCGCAGAGATCAGCCAAACCATAAAGTATAGAGTGGATGATAGATAGAGAGCAGGGTGTGGACAAAGAAGGGCATAGACAATTGAACGGCGGACGCACGCCACGAGGCGGGCAAGTGCCGCGCAAATTGAGTGCTCCAATTACCGCGACTCGTACGCCACATACAGAGTGCTTTTAAAGGTGCCAGCGCCTTTATTCTTATTACTTACTATGATATTTAAAAAAAAAAAATCCATTAGACATTTCACGATCTAAAACCGTTACACTTGAGTAAAAAATAACGATCGAGAAGTATTAGCAAAAAATCACAAGCCCTCATTTATTTAAGAGTGTAGGTATATAGGCTTACACGATTATTTAAAGGATTATGTCAAAGGCCCTGGGGCTGACGTAGATTATTTTACTTATTCTTCTTAAGGTTCACAGTATTTTACAACATACATCCTATTTGCATATTTTTTATTTGCAAATATTGATAGCATATAGGATACTACATATATAAAAAATGTTAAATAAGTATGTAGGTATATCAACTATACAGTTATTAAAAATACCATTTTGAAAGTTAACTTTTGAAAGTATTACGTACCTACTTACGCATAATATTATGAATATTATTTTTTAAATTTAAAACAATTAACACAAGCAGAATTAAAACCCACGACCAACTACGTACTGTTCTGACGCTCTACATATTCAGCAATAATGCCTGAAATAAACTTTTTACAAAAAAAAACTAATTTATTTTAGCTGTAATGTTAAACAGTTTAATTATAAACTAAATTCATACTAAAAAATCCTTTTAAATATTCAAAAAATAATACTAAAAAAATCCTTTTCGATCTTACAAAAGTCTTAAAAAAACTTTTTTAAGATCAACAAAAATAAAATTTAACAGAGACAATTTTATTAATTTTGTTTTATCTTTGCAAACATATAAACAACAGCCTGTATATAAAATGGCTGGCTTCTCCTATTTGCGCGATACACGTGACCGAGAACGGTTGCATTCGAATTTCAAAATCAAGAGGATTGGCGGCTAATCGACCGACGCTGGCGTCAAAATAACGGAAATACAACTGAAGTAGTTTAACATTATCTTAAAACAATACGTCCAGGCATAATTTTAAATTTCTTAGTTACTTGACATTTTAATTTTAATATATAGATACAACAAATCTTGTGACAGAATGGCCTAATAACAAAAACATGATTAAATTAATGAAAAGATCGCACAATTAGGCGCAACTTAGGCGAATTTGTACTATTATTTGTGTAAGAATTATGTTAACAATTTTCGGTCACTTTGTTCTTGTAGATTATTTATTTAGACTATAAAAATATAAATAAGTGAAGTCATAAAATAGCAGTTTGGTTAGTCTGTCTCTACCGTCCTCATAATTACCTATAGACATTTTAGTAACCAAAACAGTATTACTTTCGCTTGTCATAAACGCTCCGAATAATGTGAATGTTTCAAACACCATCAATTAAAAATTATTCATATAACCTAGATTAAGCTAGATACTAAATACGTATAGTGTATCTGGCTCTCTTGCGATACCTACTTAGAACACCCGAGTTAATACTTCGCTTACATCAAGGGAGGGCAAATTGAAAAGTCGAGTCGCGTGTAATCGAATATCCAAATCTGCTAACATCAAAGTATTTCTGGTTTAATTTAATAAATCGCTCGAAATTACCAAACAAGCAGAATTGCCAACCCTACATTACGCGAAAATGTCGATTTGATGCTTGTTTAAGATTCGAGGTTTTCGTATTTTATGACAGACACGGAATGGGGTGGAGTTTATGGAAGTTAAATGCCCATACATGCGTACATAAAAAGAAGGTAAATTTATCAACTTACCTTCATTTGTCTTCGATTCAATTCTGTAATTCTTTTGGACACTCGTGTTCGAAAATTGTAAAACTATTATATAATATGGACAGTAGAATAATAATTGATATAAAATACTTTTGATAAAATACTTTAACGGTTTAAAACGTGATATGTGTTAGTTAAACTTATTTGAAAATTATTTTTAACTACGGCCCGACGTTTCAGGTGCGTAGTTAAAATATTTTTAAACCGTTAAGTGTTTTATTTAAATTCTACTACTCGCATAAACTACAGACAGTATTTGATATAAAATACTATTATATAATTATGTTGTTAAAACAAAGATCTACATATAGATCTCTTGGGAAACTTATACTGATCCAGTTGCGATCTTACACATTGACACAGAAGTGTGTCTGTTCTGCGTAAAAGTCTGACTACTACTCTACTACTAACATATGTCTACTGTAAAACAGAAAAAGAAAATAAATGTTAAATAAAAGGTTTTAAAACAGAGTCGCGAATTATATTGCTTCTTAAACAGCCTCATTGAAAAATGAGTTTGTTGAAGACTGTAGTTAATATGAGTCCGTTCGAGGCAGAGTCGCCTAACTGCAATTTCTATAACTTGAGTTATTTATATTTTCATAGTCTAAAAATGTTAATCTACAAGAGCACAGTGACGGAAAATTGTTAACATAATTTTTACACAAAAATTCATTTTAGCCCATGTTGATTGCGCATTTTTATTTTCCTAGTTTTATGTTTTATGTTATTAGGCCACTCTGCCTCTAGCAGCCTCATAGTTGTTAATGAATATAGAATTATGAAATGAAGATTAACTTTAAGTACACGACGATTACAACTAGATATATTTATGTATATGCATTGCAACTGAAACACGATACGAATTGAAGAAAATAGATCAAAGAGAGGAACAAACTGGGCAGGGAAATAATGCAATGGGATCGCTTCGTCGGTCTAATATGCCGAAAAATTGAATTCGACGCTTTGCCGACTCGAACGAGACCTTTGAATTGCGAATTCAATTTTTCATATCAATCAGAGAGCCTTTTTATCCGGTGAAAAGTAGTAAGAGGGCTTTTGTTGTTAAAAGACGCGCTGCGTATAATATCGAAGGTGTTTAGTCGAAGCGTTATACGAAGGTTGATAATAATTACAATTTAATTTACTTGCAATTATAAAGCCAATAAATAATGCTATTTTTTGCCAATAAATAAGTGAACCATATGTCTGTCGTCCTATATAAAAAGGAGTTTCTATAGCTATCGTAAAGTATCAAAATCAATGGTTTATAGCATTTAGTTTTGTGCCACTTGTTCGCTTTACATTTTAAAAGTCCTAAATTATTGAATGAATAAATACCCCAATTTAAAACATTAACACATTATAATGCTGCGATATCTAAGTCCATTTTCATAATTGACTCGTTATTATGTAGTGTTAGTCTGTTAGTTAAGAGCAACTAAAAACATTTATTGTTTACAAAGAATGTAATGTACTTATCTAATTTAACATATAAAATCTATGTTAATAATGACAATAGTTAAATAGTTAACTTTGTATATAAAACACGTCCTGCTTGTATGAAAATTAATATAATCATATTTTTATATATTGCTCAGTAGATTCACCTCTTTATGGTTTGAATAAAAAACGCCCACTGCATAATAATTTCCTCATTTTACTCGCCAGTAACTTCGGTTTCCAGTCGTAAAATTGTATTTTTACTGTTTCCTCGGCCCGCCCCAAACGATAAAGATTGTAGATTGGCGACACACAACTAAAAAGTTGGGTTAAAAATGGCCGATTTTAATGAAATCACTTGACTAATATTTAAAGGTGACATAAAGCTAATGACATTAAAACAGTACGTACGTATCTGTTAAGAATTTTTCAGATACTAACAATTAATAACTTCAAAATTTGTATCTTGAAACCCAGAAGTCAAATAAGAATTTTCCAGAAAATTCTTATTAATAACGTTTACCTTTGACCACTTTTGTTTGTTTATTACGAAGTGATAAATTATAGTTTTCTGTAACATTTACGCGGCCTTCCGTTAATTATAGAAGTAAGAATCCCTAAATAAATATAGGTATTACTTCATATAGGTCAGAGATAACAGGGATAAGTGAGGAAAATAAATATATTTTCAGATATGTAATAGTAGTTGTTAGTGTCTTATTAATAATCTAATTAAAACGTAACCGTATTTTGCAAAACTGGTATATTTTTACAGAAATGTACCAAAAATAGACTTATTTGCTACAAGGTCGGTTATAATTGCTTTTACAAGTGAATTATCTATAACTTCAGGAAATTATAGATATATCCATGCGTTACTTTAAAGTCAGAAATTACCTATGTATGTGTGAAGCGGTTTCTGTACATCAAGTGAACAAAGAAAATAATTCATTTCCCCATCAATATTGCAACATTAAATTTTCATTACTTCCCTCCATATCAAATAACATTCACTGAATACAGCTAACCGTCAGATGTATTAGGAAAATGAATAATAAATCCGTACCACAGACAATAGAAGCATTAGGCACCATAGACAAGTTTGCAAGGGGTGGGCTAACAACGTCAACTCTATTATTTATGGATTCTTTAACATATAAGAGGTATCGAATGAGGGGAACATTCGGACATTTGGTGCAAGGAAGTATTTCTTCTGCTTGGCTGGTTGTTGAGAGGGATTTGTGAGGGGCAATGCACAGGTTTGTATTGCATGTGGTTGCGAAGTGAAATGAGCCACAGACTATATTTTTAAATTAATTTCTTTCGTCTTGTCTTACAGTAAAATCTTTATGGAGATTTCAATAAGACCACTAAAATATATCTATTATTCGCAGTACACCGCTTTATTAACCTAAATTAAATTGTTTTTATATACCATTTTTTCATAACCCATCTTTGTATCTCCATAAACGACAGATATATCTCAATTTAATATACTTACAAAATGCTGGTTGGTTTGGTTAATAAAACGAATAAAAGGTCATATTTCGCGCCAAAACCATTGAGCCATAGACAAGAAGAGGCGGGAATGCGCAATCAATGTCGGACACTTGTGAACATTTGTTTGAATTAGTTTGAAATGGCTGTCAAGTGGCCACATGCTGGCACGTTTATTAAATATCCCGCCATGATACGCTTATTTTGCACTTCGGTGGTCGTTTTGATCCGAGCCTGAGCCTTGAAGTACGCAATAAAAAATGAAGTGGGAAATTACGAAGAATCTTGTAGTAATTGGGTATATGTCGAAAGTAATAAGAGTGAAAAGTAGGCATACTTGAATACCAGAAGTCCTGGATTCAAATCCTTTGTAATTAATCGAATCCTATGCAATAAATAAATAACTTGGCCTTAAAATAGATCGGGAAAATAATAATAATTTATTTGTTTTAACGTATCTATAGAACAGTATCCACTACAACTTCCAGTAAACAGCCTCCGTTACCTACTGTGAAGAACGTAACGAAGGTCCAGGGTTGCGATCCCAGGATACATAGTTTCAATCAAGCAATGCACTGAAGATGGATTAGCGAAATAGATTTTCCTACTAAAACATTTTGATACAATAGACGCAACGTTCGCAGCAAAATTAGAATTATAATCTTACTATCTATGTTTTATTCGCAATTAGTACTTGTAATTTTGTACACAGCACCGGGATCGAGCCTTCTTTGTCTCAAGTGGAGGCTACAAGCCACCAAAGCCTTTTATAGGCGTGTAGTATATTTTATCATTGATTATTTCTACCACTAAAATGCCAAACAGTGTAACATATGTATAATGTATATCTGTAGACAAACATTTGTCGTCGTTGTAGAAAACTTGAACGTAAATATTACAATACTGTAATGTAAAATAGGGAAAGTACAGGTTTGTAGGTAACCACATAAATCTAGATCTAGTAGTTCTTTTGATATGTGTAAATGTATTGCAATTTGCAAACAATAAAAATTGAATACTGTCTATAGTTTACGCGAGTAGTACACATTTAAATAAAACACTTTAACGGTTTAAAACGCGATATATTAGTTAAACTTATTTGAAAATGATTTTTAACTTCGGCCCGACGTTTCGGATGCTTTGTCTCCCCGTGACCACGGCTGCTGCAAAGCATCCGAAACGTCGGGCCGAAGTTAAAAATCATTTTCAAATAAGTTTAACTAATATATCGCGTTTTAAACCGTTAAAGTGTTTTATTTAAATAAAAATTGAATTTTCATTTTCAAGGGACACCGAAGTATTGCGTAGTCATGTATTGCCTTATTATTTAATATTAAATAGCTTTATATTATTATCTATATACTAGCTATATCGTGACAATGTTCGCGTGGAATCATTCAATTTGCACATCTTTGCAAACAACCTTTAAATTCCAGTTGTTGTAGGTGTCTACCACGTCCGCGTCCCGTCGCATCGTTTTTACGTGTTAATCTTAAAAGTTAGACATACCTATGTCGTCGCGGAATTTTCTTAGATCACTTAAAGCAGAATCATTCTTTGGTATTTGTGAGAAACATTGTTTTGGGTATTTTGTACCTTGTTCCGCCCGTAACGTAATGATTCCTTGTTACATGATCTAAAAAATGTGTGTTTGTTTTACATTAACATCCGACATCGTGCGTAACAGCTTCTTTTTGTAATGATGGTTTGCGTTTGCGTTTTTACGCAGACGAAGTCGTCGACACAGCTAGTAAGTAATTGAACATTTTAAGTACAATTTTATAAATTAGTTTTAAACCTATTTTAACAACGACACGATATTTCGTCTCTCAGTGACCATGGCTGTAAAGCATTATAATCATTGAGTCATTTTTTTTAAATCTTACCTAATATGCACCATAGGTAAATTAGGTTGTTGTATTTAAAAACACCACTTTTAACGGTTTAAAACGTGAAATATACTAGTTAACTTATTTATTCAACTAGGTCCGGCCCGGATGCTTAACGACAACTGCTGCAATGTATTTCGCGTTTTAAACGGTTAAAAGCGTCTAATTTAAATTTGTACTACCTACTCGCGTAAACTACAGACCATACTTTAGTATTGCGGTAGGTAAGGTATATATCTACCGACCGCAAAGACAGGAATGTCGGCAAATCATTGATGAATTTGAAGAAGATGCCTCAAAAAATAATTATAGTTACCTACATTAAAAATATCCGAGGGGCCCTTTCAATTTGACTTAAACATATTTTTCTTTGAAAACGTCCCAAATTTTCAAGAGGCTACATAGCTATGAGGCTGTTGTTCGTTATATATCTATATGTGGTATATAGGGGAGTGAGAGTGCTTCGAGTTCTTGTAATATATATTGTGGGGGTCGATTCTCACTTTGTCGTTTCTATAAATATATATTGATATACTTATAACTGACGTTTATGCAATAAATAGTTTTTATTCATCCAACTTACAACATAGATTGTATAAACTTACTATCAAAATCTCCCCGTGACCAAAGCTGAAAAGCATTCGAAACGTCGGGGCGTAGTTTATAAAAAAGTTTTAACTATTACGCGTTTTAAACCGTTAAAGTGTTTTATTTAAATGTGTTTGACTCGCGTAAACTACTGACAGTATTTAAATATTAAGATTATTATTTTTTTTTATTGAGATAAATTATGATATATTAATGTTTTTTTTTGTTTAACGAGTCAAATACAAGATTACTTTACTTCCCAACTCGCAAACGCTAAAGGAAACTTGGCGTATTTTGAACACTTAACTTAGTTATTTATCTATTATTTATTTATTTATTTATTTACACTTTATTGCACAAATCTATTATATAATCTATCTATATAAAAATCTATTATGTAGACATCACTTGTATTTGACTTGTATTTGGTTTTCTATTGAAATCTAAAGAATTGTTAAATAAATTGCGATGATATATCACGTTATCGATCGACATCAGAATAGGACACTTCCACGCAGCAGCCAGGGAGGCGCGGCGTGCGGGCAGAAGATAAGCGGCTTAACTCCGCAACTGACAGAGAAGACTGTACCCTTTGTGCTCTCGGGAGAAAGCGAGACAACATATATTTACTATATACAGCTGCGAGTATTATTGCGTACCACCGCGCTTTCCCATTCCGGAATGAAACGACTTAACTAAGAACTTCTAGTGTTCTATTCTAAGTCGTAATAATAAGTGATAGAGTTGATTTTCATTTGGTAGTTTGGTCAGAGTTGAGCATTAAAAAGAAGACAATTAAAATAAAAATACATTTTGTAGAAATATCTACGGTAAAGTTTGGTATAGCTATGGAGGCACAATTTACCGTAGCGTCTAAACAGCTAATTTTAAGAGAAGTCTAAACGAGTCGAGCGAAGATTTTTCATTCTTTTTATTTTCAATATGGCGGTTTGTCGCTTGCATATTGCAACACTGTTGTTTATTTTGTTTTGAAAGTTCAATTTCAAATGCTGGGAGCGTCGTTGTGAATACTTGTAAAATGTACTACTCAGATTGGTACTTACATCATTGACACGATATTTATATATTTAGATTAAAAGCTAAGGCGAATAATTTGGCAGTCTCGTTAATCCGATGGTGTTGCTACCACGTGGTTACTACATGGCTTTAGGTTCAAATCCCGACGAAGTCAGCATGTTTGTAAATAATTTTCAAAATTTTCTATACATGGAGTCCATGTCGAAAAAATCTGAACATCAAATGGAGCGTAAAAATATTGCAATTACTTTTAAAACTTTATCAGTGTTTTGATCTATGTGGCAATATTATGTTATGCGTAAATACAATGAACGAACAATCAGTCGTGATATTTATAACCACGGATAGTCATAAATTTACTGACAAAATTTTATATTTTGCATAGAAGTTAGAAAAATTTCAAATTTCTTTGCATGGCAAGATTCGATTTTTTTTCAGATGTCTGCGGTAGGTATACTATATCTTTCTTTCTTCCTGCGAACTCCACATATTTGAGTAATTCTATATCGTATTTTTTGTTTTAAGATTCAAGAATTCAGAATTGTACATTTTCCATTATTTAACATACAAAATTATATTATTTAATTGTATTAATATTCAAATCTAATATCTTCCTTGAAAATGTACAACACTTTAAAAAAAAGACGAAGATATTTTTTAATACACTTTTCCATTTGAGGACGAAGGTTGGTAAGTACTCAGATAAAATTTTAATAATCATACCACCCATTTGTTTTATCATAAAATATCTAGGTACAATGCTGTTTTGTCTTATAGCTTTAAGAGTAAAAGGTCCTAGATTCGAATTCTGGTTATACATAGGTAAATCTTTTGGGTTGGGCATGAACAAAATAGGCGTACACATTTGTTTGGCCCTTGTCCCACGCGTGATGTTTTCAAGACTAGCACAGGACAATAGAAATTTTGGCTTTAGATATTAGGAAATCCACAGACAAACTGCACGGTTTCTTCATCTGTGGACCTTCTTTCGTGACTTGGACGAAATTTCCGATATTCCTACCATCCATTTAATATCCAGACGAAGTCCAACATGTTTTAGAAACATTATAAGTTAATTGGAAACATGTCGGACCCGGTGGGAAACCCAAGACCCGTTGATTTTCAGCCATAATTGCTACCATTACACCAATGAGCTCGTCTGCATTTGACTTATAGCATTGTCTAACGAATTGATCCCTGCTTTCGTACTTATAAAAAACAAATATCTATATACACATTGGAAGTATCACACGCGCGGATTAACGATCCCTGGCTGTGCAACTCGACCCCGGTTCAATGACAGAAGCCCCGCATAGACGGACATACGACACTATCATAGACACACTATTAAATGTATTTTTCTGTCTTATACATTGCTAGATGCGCCACTCAGTGTTGCGAAGCGCGTGGTTGTAGATTTGAGTCCCGCCCGTGTTAATTTTTATTATTCATTGTGGACTCCGTCTGGAAATCTGAAGATTAAACGAATGGTAGGAATATCAAAACCGAACGAATGGTAGGAATATGAAACCCATGCTTAAAGAATAGAAATAGAAATACGTTTATTCAGACAACAACATGTCCTACTGTATAATAAAAAAAAAACTATTTACCCAAAATTCCTAAATTTAGGCAGATAGGCTCACGTGGTGAAGTGAGGCATGAGGCGAACATATTTCCATGTTCGTTTCACTGATCGGTTTTATTTACGGTCAAGTATTTTTAAATAATTAAGTATTCCTTGTCTAGTCGTAACAATCTATTTTGTTTCTCTGGGATTAAAACCAAGAACCTCTCGCGCTTAACGCGATGCAAGGCAACACGTTCAACCATTTGGTTGTAGAGGCGGTCATCACACCTTAAATTTTTAATTTACTTACGTCAGAATAATATAATAATAAAACACGGGTCTTTAAAATTGTACATTATTGTTTCAGCTTTGGGATATGAGAAGGAAACAAACTTTCGTATTCATAATATTAGTACGTATATGTACTGCCGTTTTGAGCTAGTGGTTGTGGTGGTGGTGGTATGTTGTAAGTACTAGCTGTGCTTGGAGTTCCGTCCACGTGGAATAGTTAGTTTTGCCGTAGTTTTACAAACAACCTTCTCAGCTTTATAAACTATGGCTGTTACCTACGACATCGTCGGCGTTCCTGCGTTACTCTTGAATTATAAAGAAATATTGACGCGGACGTTTATTTAGCTGTGTTAAAGAAGAATCTTTCTTCTTTCATACATATTTCCTGATTTCTTGAACCGTTTTTGCAACGCACGCATCGGAAGTCCTCGAAAATAAATTATTTTCCCCCGTTTTCCACATTAACTTCCGTTTCTCCTCCGTTCCGTTTCCGCTCCTGTTAGTGGCAGTCTGATGTTATATAACCAAATGGAGCAAGCATGGTTCTCATCATTTAGAGCCAAAGATAAAGATTATATGCTAATAATACCAGGCAGAACCGGAGTAAGCAGTACAGTTATTGATAATACTTCTTTGGGAAGAATCATGATGCGAGAAGATATCCAAATACATTTAACTTGTAGCAAACACAATTTCTATACCAAACTATATAACTATATATTTTGAATGGTATTATCTACTACAAATGCGTATAGGTGTCTAGTCATAGCTAAAGTTAAATTAAAAGAGTTTGTAAAATATTTGTTGTTTGGTAAGATTTAAATACTGTCTATAGTTTACGCGAGTAGTACACATATAATAAAATGCTTTAACGGTTTGAAACGCGATATGTTATTCAAAATTTATTTGAAAATGATTTTTAACTTTGGCCCGACGTTTCGGATGCTTTGCAGCAGTCGTGGTCACGGGGAGACCGAAGTTAAAAATCATTTTCAAATAAGTTTAACTAAAATTTTTTAAACGTTTTTTTTGTTTTAAACCGTTAGAGTGTTTTATTTAATTGGTAATAAAATGCGTGTTGCGATTTTGCCATCTTCTAATATCACAAACATTCTTAGGTTTGGTAAAATTAGACAAATTTTGCTCTATTAACTTTGTATGAAGTTACAAAACTTCTTGAAATTTGATCGATCTTTTTGTAATGTTTTTGGTAATACCTTTATTACAATGAGTATAATCCACCGATAAATATGTGATAAGTAGCGACACTTGTATATTTAGTGAAATACCTACTGATATTAAATAAATATTAATGAGTACCTCTTAAGTATTACAAATGGGTTGAAATTAAACACAGCACTGTATTTTATATGCATATTATATTCGGATTCAATATTTCAATAGCTATCAATTAATAATAATTAATACAACTTAACTTAAAAAAAATACACTGACTCTTCGAACTTAGTACAATAAACTGTACTTAACCCTAACTTATCTATGTCCAAGCATAAAATGTACTTTAAGTTACATATTTATTACATTTCATTCTACAAACTCCGAATCAAATAAGACCAATGTAATGCCAATTTCTTCAACAGAGCAATTCTATTCAAAATACGAAAGTAATACATTTATCATTAGCCTAGTAATCTCTCGATAAAATTATTGTTCGTTATAGTCAAATTGCATTTAACATTTAAATAAAATAAATTCAGACGGTTTTCATTTAAAAAAACAATATCTTGAATAACGGAATATTTGTATCAAATTGGAATTAAAGCTAAATTAAACTATTATAAATTATTTTACATTTACTGTACATTAAGTTTAAATGAAGTATTGTAAATCACAGCATTCCGCCGGCAATTTAGGAATAGCCACAGATATGTACAGAATTAGTAAATGCATTTAATCTGTGTAAAACCTGTCTACAATTTTGTAGTTGTCACGGAAGAGTATTAAAAACTCCTCGGTGATACCGTAGTGTATTAGGATGATCCTGTACATTTGAATCGATCTTATTTCTATACATACCTCTGGGATAACTTAACTAACTCACATATACAATCGCACATTTACAAATTCATTTAAAAATAAAAATTCTTAATCTCTATGTACAGTAATAGTTTGACGCGAGCGCATCGGTCACTAAAGTTATCCTAAGTTAAATGATATGACTTGGTAATGTACATAATTGCAAAACATATTTTAATGTCATGGCTGTCATGCCATTTAGGCCTTTAAACAATTCGTTGAAAATATAAAGCCGTTTAAAAAAGTCTTAGAGCAATCTGTAGATTGAAACTCGGACAAAAACTGATGTTACTTTCAATGATGTTTAGGAAGTCATTTAAAACTTCTCCATTAAAGATTATGACCAGAAACAATATCAGTGTTTGTACGAATTCTAATTTACAAAGTATAGACAAAATCTCCTTTTGCTATCGACTAATTTATCAAAAGAACATTCGTTTTGTAAAAGCGCAGAAAAGTGTGTGATATGTATACATGTTCCAGCATTTTATCGAAACTTTCACCTCAAATGAAACATTTACACCAAAGTTTAACGGGACGTTGCATAATATTTTAATTAATTTGAAAGCGGCAAAAAAATACGTCAGCAGTGTGGATACTTCAAATTAAAGCATAACATAAGTATCAAAAACGACAATTGTTCTGATAAATTAATCAAAAACACTATATTTACAATAACCTAGAGAAAAGACTAGATATACTACACCATATTTATACCGTACTTTTCAGGCGCGAAGTAACTGTTGCCAGAATTTGAAAAGTTCGAAATCTGCGATGCTTGCAGCATGCTCAGATGTGGGGAGTTTTGTGATTGGTTCTCTGGCGATTCGGGGCCTGAGGAGAGGATGTTATGCGAGGGCCAAGCGGCAGGGGGGGATGGATTGCCGAAAGACACTTGGTTGTAGAGCTGGTTGCCGTTGGCTGTCAGATTGTGGCCGTGGTGACTTCCGTGAGACTGGTTCACTGATGCACCGTTAAAGTACTCCATCTGTAGATAATAAAATATAATTTTAATAAGAAATCAAATCGTCGCTAGAACTTGTCAAGTTTTTTCTATGGCAATGAATTAAACCATTAGACTTAGATAAACTATGTTGTTAACACATAGAGATGTTTATATTTAAAAATAACTGAAGATGATATTTATTTCCAAGACTATTAGATCCTCAAATGAACTCACCTGACTGGGATAATATGGGGAATTATATGCGCTCTGGCCATAACCTTGGTGGTGATGTGAGCTCGAATAACTCCTTATATAATCCGAGCTCCCGGGCCAATGGAAACTGTTGTAGTTATCCGGGTGGTAGACGTTTCCTGGACCGTTCAGACTTTGAGGAGTGATAGGAGGGGATGGAGTCGTCATTATAGAGGAATTTGAGCCTAACGGAGTTAGGTTACCAGTCAAACGCGAGCTGTACTGGTCTTTTACTAGGTTACTGCCAAAACTCTTATCCGAATAGTCAACTTTGCTAGAGTAATCTAATCTCTTAGGACTAGAGTATAGCTCCTGCTTAGGAGTGACTCCATAGGAATGGACGTTAGATAACGTATCAGATGGAGAGGAATCTTTTCCGCTGATTCTCAAGTCACTGGAGTTATAGTGATGGTTTAGTGATAAATTCTTGTTCAAAGGAGACGTGTCATAATTAGATGGAACTGATTCTTTTTTGCAAATAACATTAATGGGAGGACTGACTGATGTAGTCGGTGTAATGGGAAGGTTTGGTGAAGAAGTCGTGATACTAGATGAGTTTTGCGTCGTAGATAAGCTTGAGCTCGAACTGGTTAAGGTCTTGGATGTGGAAATCTTAGATGAGCTATTCTTAATAGAACTACTAGATGATATCGTTTTTGAACTGGATGAGGATTTACTGGATATCTGAGTGTTGGTTTGCTGTTGCAGCTGCTGTCGACATTTCGCGCGGCGATTCTTGAACCAGACCTGGTAAATAGAATAAATGAATCAATATCATATGCATAGTTGTACATAAAAGAAGAAGTTAAAAATATTGATTATGGTTCTTGTCTTTTTAATAGGCTGTTAATTCTAATTATACATATATAAAGATTGTACGTACGACTAACATGTGCAAAAGTGTGGCTCAACAATAAAAGGCGATATAATTCACGAATAAGCCGCAACACAAACAGAGGGAGTAATTGAACGCACTGCGGATTGAGTAATTATTCTAATTAGTCACTACTTTTGTATTTGGCTTCATGTAGACTTTAAATTTGGTACTACGCGTCAATAATTAATTAAGTAAGTAATTCAGAAGTTTCTATCGTCCTTTAATGTCTTATTTTTTTTTCATATAAATAGAAATAAAGTTTATTTTATCATTTTACCAAATAACATGGCTTAGTGATAATAAAGTTATAATTGATATCAAATTAACTAACATTAGCTCTGTCTTGCTTTCCACAATAATTATAATGTAGCCTTTACTTCAAACAAGCAACTGTTAATCGTTAATCTCTACTAATATATAAAGCTGAGGAGTAAGTTTGTTTAAGAGCAATAATCTTAGGAACTACAGGCTCGAATTGGAAAATGAATCATCATGCTGCGACTAATAGGAGCGTGGAAACAGCAGGACATGTGGAAAAACGGGGAAAATTATTCATTCTTCTTGGTTTTCGTTGCGTACGCTGCAAAAACGGTTCAAGGGACGCCGACGGGCGTGGGTAACTGCTACAATAGATAATTATGATGAGGTTGGCAAAAACAAGTTTTGATGCCCAAATTGCTACTCTACGTAGACGAAGTCGCTGACACAGCTAGTTTACAAATAACTTTGAGAAAGCGTCACCTTTTTATTCTGTGTCATAGTATTATTACCAGCCATTTGATCAGTATAATTAATTACAACACAAAAGCCCGCATCTGTTACATACATAGCTGCGGGACAAAGCGTCGATTCTTTGCTCTTTTTCATAAAATTAACTTATTCATCGCGAGGGGTGGTAATCCCACCGTTGAAATTGCAAGCACGCCCATGACGAGCCTACTGATTGTACACAATGTGGAATAATAATAATTAATGCCGTACGTCCATAACAATACATAGAAATGCAATGGGCTCGATGCTCTGGTGGTATGGAATGATGGTTTTTTTAGGAGGACAGAGAAGCGTGGGGTTCATTTGATGGTCGGTGACACACCCCAGCCTATTATAGTATCTGAACAAGATGCGCTGTCGACCTATTTTTTGGCTTTGGATATTCGGAAATCCAGAGACTGAAAATTCACGGATTTTTCATCTGTGGACGGTGGTTCGTGACCCGGACGGAATTTCGATATTCTTACCACCCATTTAATAACCAGACTTCTACACGAAGTCCAATATGTTTCAGAAAAATGATAATTGAAAAATTAGAAATATTTTGAATCCGGCGGGAAACAAACCTACGACCTTTTGTTTATTAAAGATGCATTGCTACCATTAGACCAATGGCTATGGTATGGTATGGTCCAATTCTTCAAATTAACTGTTATGTTTGAAAATGTGAAGCAGTTATCGTCCAAAAAACCTAGACATCAAGTGAGAAGGAATATCTTCGTTTTTCAGTATGGAAAATTCGCGATTGATAATGGATGGCAGAGAGAGAGAGAGTAAAACGTATATAATTTATCTAAGTACTGACTGTAGTTTACGCGAGTAGTGCGCATTAAAATAAACACTGTAACGGTTTAAAATGCAACTAATATTAGTTGCAGTGTTTTATCTAAATATAATTTATCTTTCAAAGTTACACAACGAAAAGGGCTTTCGATTTACCATGTCAAGGGCCCACAAGGAAATACGCGAAAGGGCATAACAAGGGCACGAAACGCACGCTCTTTACTATCTGTGATACCATCGAAATGGTCCAATTACGACCACCCTTCTAGAGATGTTATCTATGTAATTAGTTGAGATGCTAGATAAACTTTTAATTAGTGATTTCAGCCTACCTCCACTACCATGAATCGAGATCACAATATCTACTATCTACTGTAGCACTGGGATGTTTTTGGATTATTACGTACCCCACCATATAACACTTAAACAAGATGTGCTGTTGACTTATTTTGGCTTTGGATTTTTGGAAATCCACAGACTGAAACTGAAATGCGATTAAACTTGACGCTTTTCATCAGTGGACGGTGGTTCGTGAATCGGACGGAATTCCGATGTTCTTACCGCCTAATTATTATCCTTTCGTGTCTTAATGGATTTTATCATCTCTACAGTGCACCCAAAGTATTTAAGAAGTCGGATTGGGAACACAATCCCACTTAAGGAAGTGGACCGATACAGGCTTATACTAAAAATGAATATAAGTATCAATTTTTAGTTTTTATCGAATTTTTCATTACATCATCTGACTTGTATAAAAATATATATTTAAAAACATTCTTATTATTTTTAATCTATTTTATATAATTATGAGAATATAGATTTAATATAAGTGTTTCACTTCATTAAGCCCCTAGTCACTTGCTCAACAAAAATATAAGCCCCAATGATCCAACAATATAAGCCCCAAATAAGAAACAGATATGCACAATCAGATAAACTGATAACAATCCATTATGCTCGACGTTTGCACTCTTTGATGTCTGGCAGCCAAATGAAGGATCTCGTTATGGTATTTAACGTCCCGACGAACAATGGGGGATTCGATTTTCAAATTTCAAATTCGGAACGTAATTCGATTGGCAGTTAATGCGCTATCCGTGTTGGTGTAAATGGGACGAAAGGCGTTAAGAGGGTAGTTACTTTGTTTTTGTCTTGTAAAATTTACTTTGCATGCCAGACTAAGTTTACGTGGGTATATATTATTCGGGCCACTACGCCTATTCTAAATGCTTTTTATGTAAAAGGAGGGAATAAATATTGAACTTCATTTTAAGCACTGTCTGTTGTTTACGCGAGTAGTACACTTTTAAATAAAACATTTTTAACGGTTTAAAACGCAAAATGTATTAGTTAGCTTTTTTACAATTTTTTTTAACTACGACACGGCGTTTAGGATGCTTTGTAGCGGTCACAGGGGGACTGAAGGTGGAGAGTGTAATGTCAAAATAAAAACTGCTACGCTAGCGTCATCTGTTCCGTTGGACTTGGTATTTGGCGAAATAACTAATACATTTTGGCATTTAAATCGTTATAAGTGTTTTATTTAGATGTAAACCTTCATTTTTATTGATATTTAAAAAAAATAAGCTGATACAACGAATTTCGAATGAATAGTAAGTTATTAAGAATAATTAATTATTTTAGTATTTTCAGGTAACTGTTTTACTACAGTATGTTCATTTATTTTAAGCAAAATACTCATTATATACAAATTGAAACATATCAATACTCGGATTAATTTTACCGGTCATATTGTAGGTTTGTATATTTGCATAGATTATGTTAATTTTTAATTATTAGTTGATTATACATTTTGGATACCGCTTCTGTGTTGCATATTTTTATTTACTTATTTTCACTTTAAATAATATAAAAATAACGTTATTTTTAAATAAAACACTTTAACGGTTTAAAACGCGATATATTAGTTAAACTTATTTGAAAATGATTTTTAACTTCGGCCCGACGTTTCGGATGCTTTGCAGCAGCCGTGGTCACGGGGAGACTCAAAAGGGTTCAAATAAGTTTAACTAATATATCGCGTTTTAAACCGTTAAAGTGTTTTATTTAAATGTGTACTACTCGCGTAAACTATAGACGGTATTTAACGTTATTTTTTAGCAATTTTGAATAGAACGAAAGGGGGATTTTACCAGCCCTATAATATACAGATCTATAATTCTTTATACTTCTGGGTTTATAAATTATTATTATTCAGTCAAGGCGAAATAATATGTTACTAACGAGAATACGTTTGTAATATTCTTTTGTGAATATAAAATATGAGGCTGCTTAAGGCAGAGTGGCCTAATAACAACAAACATGATTTTCAATAACTTGGGAGAAAACTTTGCATAACATTTTTAGACTATGAAAATATAAATAACTCAAGTCATAAAATTGCAGTTAGGCTACTCTGCCTCTAGCGGTCTCATAAATAGATACGCGCTAGGAGTAAGGTTACCTGTACTCTCGACTCCGGGAGGTTAATCTTCAGTGCAACTTCTTCCCTCATGAAGATGTCAGGGTACCGCGTCTTGCCGAATAGAGCCTCCAGCACGTCCAGCTGCGCTCTCGTAAATGTGGTCCTTTCTCGACGCTGCTTCCGCGGGTTTACACCTGTGGGCAAGGAATTTGAAACCGTTGAGAACTAGATTTTTTATGATAGAGGAGGACAGACAACCATGGGGCTCAGTTCATGGTAGGAGAAATACCCCAGCCACACAACATCTGTACAAACTGCTGTCGACCTATTTCGGCTTTGGATGTTCGGATATCCACAACTTCATCTATCGATGGTGGTTCATTACCCGGACGGATACCGATATTCCTGTATAAAAAAAATCGAGTGCCCTAAAATCTAAATATTACCTCGAATACCTAAAGATTAGTCTAGACAGAGCGCATTTTAATTTTACTCGCTTTCGCAGCGTACGCAAAGGAAACCCACAAAAGAATATTTTTCCCCGTTTCTCTACATTACCTGCCGTTGTCTCGCTCCTATAGGCAAGCAGCGCAATGTTTCATAGCCTTAAACCTTACTACTTACTCGACAATTGCTGTAACTAACACAGAATTTTTTTTTCAATTCCCGCCAATAGTCCCAGTGATTAGCGCATTTAAAACAAACTCTTATTTCTGTATTAGTGTAGATTCTTTGCGTCAAAAATTCCCATTGCTGGTACAAGGCATTAGTTACTTTTTTTGTGAACTATGAATGTTGCAAAGTAAATTGACATTAGTAATTTATATATTGTACACTTCGCTTGGTCGCGTGTGAAAATATTGATCAAAACTTGATATGGTAATGATATAATATGTCTTTATTTTAACGACTGACGAAATTATAGATGATAGCTAACATCATTAGTATTTTCTTTGATAGATGTAAGTTTCATTGAGTGTTGGTGTCTATCTTTTAACTTTTGTTTCGTTGGTTAATATATTGTTTAAAAAATGATTGTCCATAAAAAATGTAAATCTATATGTTGATATATTGAATTAGGTAGATGTACAATATTTAAGTTAGTACCTATTTAAATAAAACACTTTATGTGTACTACTTGCGTAAAGTACAGACAGTATTTGTGTATCTATTGTATAGTTTTTAGTTGGTGAACCATGCATCAAATTTTTTCCTTCTGTCCTAGGTGGTGTTTATTGCAAGAAAACGAAAATTTTGAAAATATGTGAAGGTGCAGACCGCCTCGGCCCGTTTTATTACAATGGGAAATATAAAAGAGATCATGATTAACAATAAAAAAAAAATGAAATCTTGTGAAACGCTACAACCAAATAATATTCTCAATTTGTAAATATTACAAAATTTATTGCACATTAATTTCTCGATAAGTTTACACGTCAAAATGTCTAATTATATTAACGAGTCTCATTAATTAAGCGAACCGCGTCATAAAATAAAAAAAATAAATGAAACGCCATTAATTATTCTATAAATTTGCTTGAAATATATTTTTGTAATTACGTACGGGTAATATTACGAAGGTTATTGAGATGTAATTATTTTTAAATGATATTTAACGAGATATAAGTTTAATAAGCGTATTATTTTTAATTACTCAGTAGGTAAGTATTTTGGCTATTTATCAAGGGATTAAGATATGTTGGCGTTTCTAATAAGAAGAATTGGCTTCAAGGCTTTTGGTAGCTAGGTAATTTCGATAAAAAAAATTAAAACAGGAAATATCTTAATGTAAATATTCTGTTAAATCCTGTATGGTAGAAATAAGAAAATCTTTATAAGGCAAGAAAAAACACGTACAGTAGCAATATTAATAATCGCATTACAAAAACATATCTACGACCAGCGACACCATATATTGATTCATTTCTTACAACGGGAATGTAATGTATGTATACTAATATCATAAAGGTGAAGAGTTTGTTTCTTGTCCAAAAACTATGTTTGTGTTGGTTAGGGCATTTATCGAACAAGGCTTTAGGCTATAAGACATCATGCTGCAACCAATAGATGCGAAGAAATAGTGGGAAACGTGGAAAACCAATTTGACAGATGTAATTTGACACAATAGTTTGACAGATGTACATCTGTCAAATATTTCAATTTAAATTTTGAAGATTGAAAAGTTTCTCGAAAACAAAGAATGTTAACACACACCGATAATTTAACGTCTAAACGCAACACAGATAAAAGACAGGAGACGTTACTAAGCGCAGATAATTAATCACAACACTTTTAACAAGACGTTATATCAACTCTTACAACTAAACATAATGTAGTGACAAATGACGAACTACATTTTTTCAACGCGGATTACATAGTACATTCTGTCGTTCAGCGACGTTTATTGCGATTAACAGATGGATGGTTGATATACCATGGATTATTAATTCGTATTTATACTTTATTGTAACGCAGAACAGTCAAAAGTCCTTTTACATAGACGGGACTACAACCCACGACTATTCCGTGCTGTTGCACCCACAAAAACATAACAATGACATTTAAATTTTATGTCATCATAGTAGGTGTTATCGTGAGCTATGTATATAATATATATATATATATATATATATATATATATATATATATATATATATTATAAATTGTACTAGTTGGTTTTCACTGATTAATTTGTTTAGTGAGAGATAAGAGTAAAAACTGTAACACGCTGAACTTTGGTTGAGTTAGAACTTAAAACTTATGACAACAGTCGACCACAGATGATAAAGTCGTTAGTCTGTGGATCCAAAGCCAGAAAAGGTAGAAGGTATTTCATCTACCATATGTAAATAAAATTGCCAAATACAAATATTTGATGATCAAATAAAAAATAGAAATACTGTTAGGCCTTTATTGTTCTACGTTTTCAACAATTGCTATTATAGATTATAATTAAATTTCGAGCCCCGGACAAAGACGCAGTGTGACCAGTGTCAAAATTTTAATTCCACGCTACAGTCAGCGCAGTTGGGGCGAAAAATTGTTATTAGACTATCCGATCGTGCGCTCGCTTACGGATTAAAAATAAAATAATACAACATTCATTCGAAACTAGTTCAAAACCGTCCCCATTCAAATCCAAACAAACATTTCATACGAAAACTGTCACATTACCTATCCATAGAAAAGTGAAAATAAATAGACAGACGTCCGTCTCTTTCGCGCGTCGGCGTCGCGAGAGGGATAGAGCGGGACAGATGCATTCGAATTGTCATCGTGAACAATGGAGGTTCGAGCGTTAATCCTCGTGACATGGCGGTCTTTCTTTTTTAGCGTGGGCCCCGATATTATCTGTGCGGCTGATTTTCGATAGGGCTAGTAGCTTGTTTATGCTGGGTTGTCTATGACTCCTAATGGTGTATTCGTGTAGAGATCTGGTTACGACGCCGATAATTCTAAAAGGTGCGGTAGATGCAGCCGATAATGTTTAAGCTCGTACCAATGATTCGGTGACTGATTTCTCTGAAGACGCGAGGTGGTCTTAACGGTAGCTATTGATTAATGGTTATTTACAAAGCTGAAGTCCCCTTTGGAGACAATAGTTACGACATAAGACCTAACCTTTATAGGTTAAGAAGAGATACTATTTATTTTAGATTTAGATGGAATGAGCACGGCGCTGCAAAGCATTCAAAACGTAGCGCCAAAGTTAAAGTAAATTAATAATAAGTTTCCTAATATTATTCGCGTTATAAGCTGTTAAAAGTGTTTTATTTTAATAATTTCATAACATTATGACGTAAGAAAAACCGTGTTAATAAAGAGAAGTGAATATTTATACATTTAACATCCATTTTAAAAAAAATCGGTTGATCACAATCTCGAGACCCGTATATCGTTTTTTTTTAAATCTTATTAATAACTAACTAGCCTAGTGTAGTTGGGTATTTTGGGCATGAAAATTTGTTTTTGCAAACCTCCCCATCTTGGAAGTTAATCTTAAAAGATAGCTCTTCAGCTTTATAATAATAGTATAGATAATGTTAATATAAATATGACAATTAATCTAATATTTTTTATATCGTTTCCAATTTAATTATATTAAATTAGTTACAAACCAAAGATCACTAAATGTTGACGCAAAACAAAGACGTAGATTAGCTATTAAAATGTTGCCACGTGTCTAAAACATCGTTCGACCACAACCGGTATTGTAACGCTTATTATTTTCCCGTTTTTCACGGCTTTTGACCCCAGGAGGTCTCCGCGGCACATCTCTTTTAATGATGTGTAAAATACTTTGGGGGAGCGCAGCTGCTCGATGTAAATTTCGCCCTATTCACAGAGAGTTTTCACTTGCGGCAACACAGAAAATGGCGGGCTGTCAAGTTTCAATTTAAAAGGGCGTTCTAAGATTTAAAGAGGGATTGTTATTTTTGTTGATAGAAGATTTACCTTTAATTAGTCCGAATGATTTTATCTTAATGATGCATGCTGCATGACTGTCAAATTAAAGGGGGAAATAATCACTAGTATCTTCAGATACAGTAGTTAGTCTTTTTTTATGATAGAGGGCAGACATAACGTTCACTCGATCTAAGGTAAAATACCCCAGATCTAGGGAATTTCCATACCACCTACATAATATCCAGATTTCCAAATAAGGTGTAATAACATGTTTCAGAAAAATTATATAATAATTAGAAATATGTCAAGGATCACAATACTGAGCATTTAAACAAAAACGGTTTAAAAACGCGATATATTAGCGACGGAACAGATGGCGCTAGCGTAGCCATTTTTACTTTGACGTCAGTGACCCTCCATCTTTAGTCTCCCCGTGACCACGGCTGCTGCAAAGCATCCGAAACGTCGGGCCAAAGTTAAAAAATTATTTTCAAATAAGATTAAGTAATATATCGCGTTTTAAACCGTCAAAGTGTTTTATTTTAATGTGTACTACTCGCGTAAACTATAGACACTATTTAATACTAAACATAATAAAATCGATTTTCTACTGACTTTTCTACTTGTTTCTAGAAGATACAGTATTGCTGTAACCAAGTATCAATGGCTTTCAGAAGCTATAAGCCTGAATCTCAGAATAACATTAGTAGGTAATACATAAAGTCATATATCAGGCTATTAACTGAAACGAGGGTTGCCAACTCATAAATCATGTTAACACATAAATTGTGCCTGCAACTACCCTAAGGGTAATAACTGGAGGAGGGCAACACTGTCTCGTTCACAATTCGACGTTGCCATATTCAATTAGGGTTGTGTATCGAATGACATTATTAGTTAACGTAGGGGTGTGATAAACGAATTGTTAGTAAATTGATATTTATCTAATAAATTATTGGTTGTTTGTTACAGTGCGATCGTGGGGCGTTTATTTGAGAAAGCTGTTTGGTATTTGCACATATTATACGAAAATGCCGCCACCACAACATACATATTATAAAAAAAAGAAGTAATTTAGTTTGCAATTTTTAAATTTTATAATAAATATCTGACGGTTATTCTAATTTTATTCCTTATTACATTCTAAGCATTGCTTTGAACACGAAAATATATTTTTGCTCGAAAAGCACATTCTGATCAAATGCTCGTCTATAAAATTCGTCATTGTAACAGACACAGAAAAATGTCCCAGGCGCCATCAATGGGAAGTGGAATCACAATGTTGGTTCTTATGTTTGGTGATATTTTTTATTTTAACGTAGTGTCTAAGAACAAAGATGTTTTAAGAATTGGTATAAGCTGTAGGTATATTTTAAGGCATACTTCTCCACATAAATCAAATCACAATGAAAACTGGGGGTGCACTAATGGCCCGCACCCCAACATAGGTTATCTTAAGAGCCACACAGAAGCCTCCACAGTAGTTGGGAATGAAGATAATCCCAAACATCCCTTGCACAAAGTAACTTAACAGTTTACATGTAGCCGTGGTAAAAATTTCTTTGCTCGACCTTAGTTTTGAATTTAATACTCTACACTGGTCAAAATTTGGGTTGCCAAATGAAAATTGGTGTTAGTTCATGACAGACGGAGAAGTCTTCCAGCCTTATATATCATCTAAATAAGGTGCATGGGTTAATTTAGACTTTTAGAAAACCACAGACTCAGAAAGGCAGACTTAAATATTTCCTAACAGTCATTGTACCTATATCCGGATTTTCTTATGTTATTAGAACTCATTCTAGAATCAAATTCAAACGACCCGTGTATTATTATTAGCCATTAATTTTAATCTTTTGGCTTACGGGCTTAGGAAAGTAGCACATTTTTAAAGTACAACAGAAGTTTAATTTATTTGGTGAAATAGTAAATACTTTATTTAACGTAAATTTTATAATGAAAATAATTATTAAAATGTAGTTGTCATATTATTTTTGTATCGTTTATAATCCAATTATGTAATATTATTATTTGGTTGTCGAATTATTTGTAAATAAATAAATTTCTTTATTTTTTATTTCGCGGGTAGTTATAAAAAAAAAAACTACTTATTACACGGAATCTGAAATGTTGCAATAAAATAATAAAAAAAACATTAAATTCCAGTATATCCTATTCCCCTTTGAACAGAAAAATCTAGTTTTGATTACTTCATAGGAAATTGTTATCATAAAAGAATTTCTTGCGAAGGAAACTCGAAACAATATTATCTCAGCTCGGTGTGAACTAAGATTAATATTATCGTTTCCTGTCTGATGTTAATTTATATTTCGAGATAGTGCAAAATTATCGTACGCTGTTTTGTTTCTTTTAATTAACTTTATATTTTACAATTTTACGATGGTAAAAACCAAGTAACTATTTAAATTCACCTCTAGATTTAGCGGAAAAAGGATTTATAAAGTCGTATACTTAAGTTATAGGAGGAATTTTACTTTGTAATGTAACTGATGTTAGTTAGATACAATTTTGAATTTTTTCCGCAAAAGTTACAGACAGAAAGCTACAATCCAGCAAAGGATTTACTAGATGGCAAGTAAAATTCTCTAGCTCTATAACATGCAATAAGGAAATATCGTTGAACTAATAACTTTGGTAATTTGGAAATCCAGAAACCGTTTCCCAAATGTACATTTTAAGGCCCCGACCGAATTTCGATATTAACATTATAATGTTTAAATTTTCCAGATGTTATATTTCCTTTCCATCTGCAAATGTGGCAAACAAGCTCGTTGGACGTAGCAAAATTACTAATAATTGAGAAGTTGTAAGTTTGACTCCGTTCATATGTTTGAAAAAAATTCATAAAATCTCTGAAACATGTTAGTATTCGTCTTTTATTTGCCTATTAAATGGGCGGGAGAAATATCGAAATTCTGCCTGGATCACGAATCACCGTCAACAAAAAAAAGAGCCCTGAAGCTTAATCGCGTTTTCAGTCTGTGGATTTCCGAATATCCAAAGACAAAATAGGTCGACAGCGCACCTTGCTTAGATGCTATAGGCTGGATATACACCTACCGACAAGCGAACCCCATGCCATGTCTGTCCTCCATTAAGAAAAACATTAAAAGCCATGCTATCTTAAACAATGGGCATCTATCTTCGTGCGAGCTGACTTCTTTCAAGAGCTATTATCAAGTGTGAACTGCTGTGCATACAGATAAGGGTCGCGTGCGCACGTGATGTTAAAATGGCTTTATAAGTGGCGGCAAATACGCGTTGCATAATATTTATGAGTGTTTTTCAATTTATTATAAATTGAGGCTGTTAGAGGCAGAGTGGCCTAATACGAGTAAAGGAGGAAAATAGTGCACCTTAGGCGAAAATTATTTGTGTAAGAACTATGTTAACAATTTTCACTGTGCTCCTGTAGATTATAATTTTTATACTATGAAAATATTATATACATAATATTATATAATACATAACAAACTCAAGTCATAAAATTGCTGTTAAGCTACTGTGCCTCTAGCGGCCTCAATAACTATAGAAAATTTTCGTATCTCAGTGTTTTTGCGTGAACTTCTAAACGACTGAACGAATTTTACTCAAATTTTGTATATATAAGCACATTCGTTAGACACTTTTAGCTAATTTATTTTAACTACGAAATGAAGCATACGGAATGTTGGGTCTTAGTTTTAATTTAAATGTGTATTACTTGCGTAAACTACACCGTACCTCCATTCGTCAATTAAAGAATAAATTTCTTTTTTTATCATGCATTCGTATTTATTAAAAAAATACTGTTTATAGTTTACGCGAGTAGTACACATTTAAATAAAACACTTTAACGGTTTAAAACGCGATATATTAGTTAAACTTATTTGGAAATGATTTTCAACTTCGGTTCAACGTTTCGGATGCTTTGCAGCAGCCGTGGTCACGGCGAGTCTCCCCGTGTGTTTTATTTAAAAAAATACTGTTTGTCATAGTTTCGAGTCACGCCCGTGTATAAAATGTTATCAATATTATTTTTTATATCCGTCGTTTATGTCAGGTGATTAATTGATGATGTGTGTCGCGGAAAAACTTACTATTAATACTCTGAGTTTAAAGCGGTTTAAAATTTATAAAATATGGACGTATACAATAGACAACATTTCAATACTTCGGTTTTAAAACGCCACCTCTGTAATGTTGTCTGCGTATAGTGTTGCTATATTCTTGTTTATGAACGAAGGTATTGCTACTACTTTTTTTAACACTCGCCCATCAAAGGCGAATGAAGCGTAAACACTTGCGCACGTGCGTTACACCGTAGGAGTGCGGTCGTTAAATGCGAAAATATCGTGCCAATAGTAATTTAATACTTCAATTGGGTCGGTGTGAAGGAGGCCAATTATTTACTTAACTTTTTTCGACCGTCTTTATATCCCCATATTCAAGTTGCCCATTACTGTGTTAGACACTAGGTGTTCGAATCTTGGGAAAGAATTGATTCGGACGGACAGGCCTTATGAACTAACTGCCATAATATCGACCCGTAGAACAGACTTAGGAATATCACACAGTGGAAACGAGATTTAACACTTTTTCATAAGTCAACTAGAATAATAACTCGACATCGAAGCAAGTTCGATTCTCGGTCGTGCATCTACAACTGCGTCTTGAAAGCCATTTAACATGTAACGCGATGCACTGTTGGCTATAGATATTCTGGAATCTACAGATTAAAACCGAATTGCGATTACGAGTAAACTCCACGGCTCTATTGCCGTGGACGATGGATCGTCACGTCAGATTCAGGTCAGAATTTCGATATTCGTACTTAATATCCAGATTTCCAGGTGTACTTCACCTGAAAATCTGGATCTTCTGAATAACATGTTTCAGAAAAATTTATTAGAAATTGGATCTGGCGGAGATCGAACCAACAGCCCGTTGCCGCGTATGGCTAACGTTGCTACCATTACACAAACGAAGCTGTCAAGAACTTGACACGAATTTTTCAACCACATAGAATGTGGAATATATATTAAGGGCTCGTGTCCCAACAGTGGGAAATATTATAATACCACATATCACATGTGTGCCTTTACCTTTGCCATATACCTTTCCTTTTTAATACGGATGATGATTAAATACCGTCTGTGGTTTACGCGAGTAAGACACATTTAAATAAAACTCTTTAACGGTTTAAAACGCGATGTATATTAGTTAAACTTATTTTAACTACGGCCCGACGTTTCGGATGCTTTGCAGCCGCCAGCAGCCGTGGTCGCGGGGAGACCTGGGCGGGAGAGGGTTGTTAAAATAATTTCTAAATAAGTTTAACTAATATACATCGCGTTTCAAACCGTTAAAGACCGTTTCATGTAAATTAATGATGACTGTCAATAATATACTGATAAAAATCGACAGCTCCTAACTTAAGTAACTATAATATATTGCCTACTGAATACTGTTATCTTTGTTTTCCGGTGTAATAAAGATCTAAATAATCTTACAACTTAATCTCGTGATTAAAATAATATATAATTATAACACCAATTTCCAATTGATAGTGAATTATCACTTTTGGATTTTCCTTTAATAGATTACTGACAGTGCCTGAAGTTTATAAGAATTGATCTAAAAACTCTTTCGTATAGATTTGATGTTGTTTACTAGTGAACTATCAACAACTACTATAACTGCCTCTGTAGACAAATGGCGAAATGCATTGCCTAGCAGCACTGTGTTAAGCGCGAGAGGTCCTGGGTTTTTTGTTTACAAAAAATTGTTTCGGTCGGGCAGGGCACAGAAGTCAGATCAACTGCTTGCCTAAAGAACGAATCAGTGAAACGAACACGAAAATGTGTTCGCCCCATGCCCCACGAGAAAACGGGATTTCACTTCACACTTACACTGAGTCTGTAATTTTTGTGAACTTTAATATTTTGTATCATGTTATTTTTTTAAAGTATTTCCACATGATGACACTATATTAATTAAAGATTTATTTAGATCAAATAATTGACGACACTAGCGGGACTTGAATCTCCATCGTTCCTGCGTATAGGTCAAAGCGTGAATGGGAGGTAAAAAGTTTTATTGCGATTTCAAATGTGGATTTCCAAACGTCCAAAGCCCATTAGCCATCTTATGTAGATGCTATATGGCTGGATTATTTCTTCTTCAATATAACTATATACTTATGTATTATGTAACTCTATATTTATCTTTACTATTGAATAAGCTAAGGAGGTTTGTTTGTCTGTTTAAACGATCTCACAAAGTAATGGCTCGAATTGCTCTCGCATTTATCTAGGAAGACTACAGGCTACAAAAGATCGCGCTTTGACTAATAGGAGTAAAGAAAGAGCGGGAAATGAGGAAAAATTATTCAACTTTGTGGGTTTCCGATGAGTACGCTACGAAAACAGTTCAAAATAAAAGAACGACGGGACGCTACCAACAACGTCGGCAACAGCTTAAATTTATATAGATGAAGAAGAGGTTTGGAAAAACAAATTTTGATGCACACAAAAACTATTCTACGCGGACGAAGTCGCTGACACAGCTATAGTTTTATATGTACTCTGTCCTCAAAAAAAAGCAAACAGAGCTTCGCAAACGAGTGTTGTCAACAGAAAATGTTTTATTAGAAAGTTTATTCAATCAATGACAACCCCAAAGTCCCCAACCGTGTGAAATCGACACTTGGTCTTCGCGGCCCTCGGAGGGCGACGACGCGGTTGATCGAACACGACTATGTTTTCTTAATGGTATTTGCATAATTTAAAAGCAATTCTATTACATTTTAATTTGGCGCATACTTTAGACTTGGGTGGGAAATTTGCTTCTCCTGTTTTGCCTCTTCATCACTACATAGTATAAAAAAAAGTCGCTTTTTCTGTCCCTATGTACGCTTAAATCTTTAAACGCAACGGATTTTGGTGCGTTTTTTTTAATAGATAGAGTGATTCAAGAGGAAGGTTTTTATATACAACGTTCAGTTGTCTGTAGTGTCTAGCATTTCATACAAGGGAAGCCGGGACGGGACGCTAGTATATATATCGAGTTTAACGTATGTAACAATGACAATAATATTTACGATTTCGCATAGTTATCGTTTTTTGTTTCAACTAACTTAACACTGTCTGTAGTTCACGGGAGTAATACACATTTAAATAAAACACTATAACGGTTTAAAACGCGATATATATTAATAAACTTATTTGATTATTTTTTATTTAACTACGGCCCGACGTTTCGGATGCTTTGCACCAGCCGTGGTCACGGGGAGACGTCGTTTTAAACCGTTAAACTGTTTTTAATTGTAATTAAAATGTCAAGTAACCTATCCAGCATAGGACTTAAAATTTGGCAATCAAGGCCTTAATCTTATCATTATGTAAGTATTGTTTTTGCCAAATTCAAAATAGGTCTAGATATTATTTGTTATATATCTGGGGCAAATCTCCTTTTATTAAGTGAATCAATATTTTGTCATAAAGAACTTTATTGTATTAGTATGAGTTTTCCATTTCTAGATAGATCCCATTCTACCCCCCAGTTCCCTGTTGGGGAAACGGATTTTTTTACACAAGTTGTATATTTATCTTGTTTTAAGTCAGTCAAGCGTGACAGAGTGTTTATCACGAGAGCACAGGCCTGTAAAGTTCACACTGAATGTTTGTTTATGCGATGGGTCTATAATGCCCGTGGCGGCACGCGCGGGTTGGGGTGTAAAATAAACCGACTTTATTTTACTGTCATCACTTTAAGATAACATAACAATAAGATTTCTGAAGAGGAAGTTGGATAGTATCCTTTGGAGTGAAGCGAGATTTTTTAACTTTTTAAAAGACTTAGGTCTTTCAGAATCAGTTTAGAGTAAGAATTTGTGATATTTTTGTGACAGATGAGCATTAGCATTATGTCCACTTGATGATAGGTGAAATTCTTTATATCATGTCAAAAACTGTTAAGAATTCTTAATATCCAAAGCCAAAATAGCCGCATTATGCTTAGTTATATGGCTGGGATTATTTTACCCCCCATCAAGTAAACCCCATGCTTATCTGTTGCGCTGTCGACCTATTTAGGCTTTAGATATTCGTTATTTATAAGAGTAACATCACAGGCATTAAATATTCATCTTGCCTTTTCTTACATTATACCTAATTAAGATAATCTCTCTAATACAATAATATAATTTTTCTCAGGATTCGAACATGTGACCTATCTATCTAACCTTAGAGCATGCACGTAACCTAATGAACCACAATAAAACTAATAAAATGCCTGCTTCATGACGGCAGATCGCTTTTTTCAATACTTAGTAAATGTAATTTTTCAGCAAATAAATCCACCGTTAATGTAAATGTCGAGACGCAAAAAAGTCATTCCATTCAATTACCCCGAGGTGTTGCCCGCCCTCACTCTAATTGTTACGTAAACAGAGGATGTTTGTTGTTGCTGCCGCAGCCGACGGCATTTCGGCTCAATGAGGCACTTTGCTTTTAACGCCCTGCTTTTCCAGTTACCATTTTATTCTCTATTCGATAGCTGAAGTTTAGCTTGACAATACGACTTTATCAACGACATATATTATAACATATATGTTTAAATCAAGCCTTTAAATTAATATCCCATATTCAAACACGAAGTCAAGAAACAGTTCCCACATTCAAATACGATGTCGATGGTAAAATTGTGTAAGTAAAAAATAGGTCCCACCCCTGATATATATTGTATAATATTGGTAAGTTGCTGGAGGTTGGAGGTGTGATTCACAAAAAAATTACGTTACTTCAATAATTAAAATATATAATTAAATTATATACAAGATAAAAATATGTATAAGACAAAGGTTCTTCTCTACCAACAAAATTGTCCGTGATAGCATATGGCTAGTATCTCTTAAGATGAACTCGCAAGAACGACGGGGACGGATCACGAGCGACGGGACGCGTCTGATGACGTAGATAACAGTTTGCAAAAACAATTTTGGATGCCCTAAATAACTATTCTACGCGGACGAAGTCGCTGACTCAGCTAGTATCACATAAGGTACCTCATCTGTATTCTTAAAATATTTTAATAAAAGCCACGTAAACCGAACTAACTTTATCAAAAGTAGCGAAATATTCTTTTAAAATGTACTCAAAGATAAGTTTGACGTTGACAAGAGCATCGCATTAAATTTTATAAAAAAAGCAAAACAAACATGGCGGCGTAAGATGGCGGTACCTCAAAGGGCGCCGGTAGCTGTTCGGAATTCAAAAATGATAAATTTAAAATTATTTATGTTCGAAGATAAGTTTATAGAGCTGTTATTACGGTCAAGTTTAAGCAATAAAAGTTGTACCTATTATGGGATTTAGATAGTAATTACTTTACGATATAAGTTATAGCTGATAGTCCCCACTTAATTAAAACATGTTATTTCAATTAAGGTAAGTTTTAAATATATACTAACAGAGAAGTGGATTACCTATGCCTATTAATCTTATAAGTAACATAAAGTAACAAAAACTTAATATATAAATAATGGATCTTAAACTTATATTTGATAGTAAAAAGTTAACATATGTATTTACCGGTATATTCGGTTTTAGGATACAATTTTACATTAACAAACAAGTTGAAATATTTTCTATTCGAATAAAAACTAAGTACAAACAGCCAGCAAATCCGATTAGTATGTAAGTTGTATTTATTAATAATATTTACAAATCGCTGCAAATAAGTATGAGTAATAATCTTAAGCTATCAGTTACTTTTAAAATGTCCTACGCCCGACTTTAACACTCCTTTGGTATTTTATTGATACCTTTTATTGGACCTTCTGATTAAAGCGTTTTGTAGATTAACAAGACTTTATCGGTGCGAGAAATTTCCTTTAAAATATTTTGCTTATTTTGGCCTAGAGTAACATTCGTAATAAACGCATAAGGATTATCGAGGATACGACAGAATAATATCTATACTAATATATAAAGCTGAAGAGTTTGTTTTTTAGTTTGAACGCGCTAATCTCAAACTCAAAATATTTTTACTAGTTAGAACATTTATCGAGGAAGGTTATAAAATAGAAGCGAAGAAACAGCGGGAAATGTGAAAAAATTAGGAAAATTGTTCCTTGCGGATTCCCGGTGCGTACGCTACGAAAATCGTTCAAGGTACCCAAAAAATATTTATTAAAGAATAATTCTTCGTTAAAAGAACTAAAAAAATACGCGGCAATATATGTCTATCTTTTAAATTACCCAAGAAAGTCGTTCTCGGACAAGCTAATCTAACAGCATAAGTTTATAAAGATGAAGAGGTTTGCAAAAACAAGTTTGGATGAAAATGACTACTCTACGCGGACAAAGTCGCTGAAGAGTATTAAGATATCGGTAATAGCAGCTCTATATAGATCCGCGTATCCGTATAAAATATGATAGTTAATTTAACCGGCGTGTGACAGCGGCCTGACCTCGATTAAACGCGTGTGATGGGACTTTATAAATGTGAATCATTAACTTTTGAAAATTCCCTCTTGTAAGTAAATTTTTAATATTCTTGATTTATTCTCATTTTTAAGTTCGAGCGATGTCGCGGGTTCGGATTCGAAACGGTTCAATTTTATTTATATTTAACATCAATATCGGATTGTCATGCGCGTTCTTTACGAAACCTCTCGTTTTGTAACGAATATTACGAATAAAAACTGATGGATTTATTACTCAAGTAAGAGACTGATTTTCCTCTTATAACAGCAGATAATACAAATTATTATTTATTTGTTGAAACTCCTTAACTGGATATATCCTTAAATCTGGTATTACTGATTTATTTGAGTAAGTAAATACTTTTTAACAAGCCAGAGTAGGTTTGTTGTTTTCAATTATTTAGTTTCTACAGCTAGACAGCAATTAACAACTTTTAAATAAAACACTAACGGATGTTCTTTTGCTCTTCTCCCCGTGACCACGGCTACTGCAAAGTATCTGAAACGTCGGGCCGTAGTTGCAATAATTTTCAAATAAGTTTAACTAATATATATCCAGTTTTAAACCGTTTAAGTGTTTGATTTAAATGTGTACTATCGCGAAAACTACCTTTGTAACTTTACTCATATATATACCTTTCACTTTTAGGTTAGGTAACAATACTGAACTTTCTCTTAAAATAGAGACAATGACGCGCGATGATATTAGGTCGAAGAGTGATTGATTAACGCTTATTATCGTTTTGTTTAAGTGGTGAAAGACAAATCAATTGTACTGTAGAGCTTTATATAAGGATATAGAAGTATAATGAATTAGATTAGATTCTGCCTTCAATTAGAATTTTATGCAATCTTAAATAGAACTGTTATTGTGTATTATTAGATAGGAATAACTTTAAATAATTTAGGAACAATTACTTTGAACTGTATATCTTTTGGGTATAGATGCATCGCAGTATGATGTTTTATAATTTAAAGCCTTCCTCAATAAATTCTCTAACCAACATAAAAATAACTTTTCAATTCGAATTAGAAGGTAGTTCCCGGGATGAGCGCTTTCAAACAGACCTACAGCTTTATAATATTAGTATAGATATAAAAATAACAATACAAACGAGAAAAGTAATTACATATAAATAACGGATAAATTTTAACTTACCTAATCTAATCACAAAACTGGCTGTTTACAACAGTAATATATAAATATTAAAAAGATAATTGTAAATATAGACACACTAAACTAAGTTGAAACAAAGACTATACATTGAATTATTTTAAATAAAGCTGGTGATATACACTGCGCATAGACAAGAAATAAAACAACGAAGCTTATCGATTGTCAATTAGTGGAAACGTCTCGGTGGTCAGTTACAAGACATTGATTTTAGAAGCTCTACGAGTGGCAGACATCTATACCGGCTGTTCCATAGCTATATATAAGTTAAGGCTAACGCAACTTAATTAAGTTATGCACCCAGTTCTACGGTATTTCAATGTGACATGACTTCGTAAACTTTGACATTTAAAATCAGGTCAGTTGTAAAATTAAAGTAATCTTTTTCTTTATCCGTAGTTATAACATACTATCTAATTATAACAAAATCCTTTAGTAAGTAACCCTTGATAAATGTAATGTGTTTACCTTACGTGTGCATTGTAAACTTTCGTTATCCACATACGCACTTACTCCCGTACATATCTTTCAACATACAACATAACAAATCGCTTGATACATACACTAACACATACAGCATGCAAATAGCCACTCAAATACACACAAATTGTAAGTGACTAAGTTAGATTAGATATTATTTATTTATTGTTTTGCTAACCTGGAAGAGAACCTGTAAAATACGTAGCGTAAATGCATTGTACAATAAAATGTTGTACGATATTAAAAGAGAGGTCCTGGGTTCGTATCCCGTGGAAACATTAAATCCCATAAATAAAACCAGTCAGTGAAACACAGAAACGAATTCGAACCACACTTCACACTTCAAAGGGGTTCACACACACTTTCTTTCGAGGGTTAGATTTGTAATATTGTTTTCAAAGGCATATATTTCGCTTATAAATTTTTAATTAGCTTATTGTTAAAAATTGTGAGATAAAATAGTGCTGTTTCAAATGCCATTTATGGATCTAAAAATAGAGGCATAAATGATGGTTTTTTAACGTTTTATGTAGTTGTAGTGCAGTCATCGATTTATTTAATGCAGTTTGGTATTTTTACTTCATTTATTGTTCGGTATCGGTTTATACTCTGTGATATTGTATTTGTTAGCAACAGGCAAACATATATCAGATGTCTTTGTACAAATTATCTAGTCAATATATGTTTACTATACAAATTTGAATTCAATTATTTGAATAAAAAACGACAGGTGAGTTTGTGTCCTGTAGTGCTTCCCAAACGACACTGTGACCGAATTATTATTGATCAGCGATGCGATACAGGACGGCCGATGACCTCAATATCCAACATCATTTGATACTTCTTTCGATTAAGAAAACCGTTTAAATCGCAAAATATTTTAATCGAATCTATTTCTTAACCAATATTTCACGTTTCGAACCGTTGATAGTATCTTATGCGTACCTACTATCTATTTGTGTATACTACGAACTGCTTTTGAATTTAGAAAATTCATTTCTACGTGAATCTGCATAAGTCTCGTTGAATTCTTTAATATGGGGAACTGAACAGAAAACGTAATCTTTTGTAGGTTATATAAAACCGCATTTAAAGAGTTTAATAAGCTTTTAATCCTCTAATTACTTATTAGTTAACACTGATTTGGTTAAACGAAGCGAAATTGTAAGAAGTAGTATTAACAAATACTTTATTGTATGTATTACACGTACAAACGGAGTTACCTTTTTAAAATTAAACTTGAAACGAATAAAAAAATTAATTCACCTATCACTATCAATGAAATTGCCAGATTAAAAAGCAACTGGCCGTAAAATTCAAAAGGACTCATAAAAAGAATATAGAATAAAAAAATTAATTCAAAAAAGGAATTCCCAGCTGCCATCGTTACGCGACTACGTTTCGTGGGAGTGAGAGAACAATGGGACATATGAATGCGTGCGAGAGGGACGGCAGTAGGGATTATAGAACGCTATAGGATTATTTTCTCGCATTAAACGTGTATTGGCGTTTACGTCTAATGGCGTACATTTTGTTTACTGATTTACTCGAATTTATAGGTTATGTTTTGAATACGTTCAAGCTTAACTTACTAAGCGTCTCCGGTCAATGTTAGGCTTACTAAAAAATAGTATCTCTTTAAATACCATTCATCTAAATCTCTTTCTGAGGTGATCTTAAATTTTCAACGAATGCGTTAATTATTATCGACTTTACAGTAGGTACCTTCGGTCTGTGCGTTTGAAACTTTCCTATGAGTAAGCTTCATGTAGAAACTTTTGTCGTAAAAGATATCCTTCTCCTTCTCGGAAAGTTTTATAATCTTTATTAATTAATTTGGCAAAGATATTAGCTAGGGTATATAGTAATAATTTCCACTGTTTGAAAAAAATCCGAAGCTAAAATTTAAGGATAACAACATTCCGTAAAAAGGTCTTGCACTGCTTAAACAATACAGGCCCGGACTGTAACGTTTAATGAGAATAAAAAAAAATGTAGTCGGTTCATGACACATTAATGTCATTTTTAATCTAAAGTAGATTTTTCAGCCTCTGAGTGTCGCCATAAAAGTCAATCAATAAAAAAATGGTAGGAAACTCAAACTTTACTAATTAAAACAACTAACAAGCGTACCACGTTCGGGGGCTGGCAACCCCGGGGAGCTGGGAGGTCTGAGGGTGGATAAGCGGCTTACGAGGGCCCTGTTTTGATTATTTCCAAGGATGTCTTCTTGCTTCGTAAATTATGCAACGCTCTTGTTTGTGTTGCTAGTTTAATGTAAATTTCTACTAATGGTAGTTTTTGTGGCGTGTCTTGACGTAAATCTGTACACACACTTTTTGTGAGCAAATACATTTTTTAAGGACGTCAAGCATATCCGATCACATTCTAGTGAGAAGATAGTTTTCTAGCACAATTCAGAGTCAAGCGTTTAAGGTTTAAATAAAACACTTCAACGGTTTAAAACGCGATATATTAGTTAAACTTATTGGAAAATATTTTTTTTAACTTCGGCCCGACGTTTCGCCGTTAAGGTTTTATAAAGAAACGCGTAGGTATGGTTTTCTTACATGAAAAGGCGCTATTAAAAATAAAATTCTTGGTGTCTATCCACGTGAATATCAAAGATTTAGTAAGCTACGTAGCGTAAGCACAATTATTTTAGCGAAATACAAGGAAGATCAGAAAATGTATTTCGCTCGTTGACATTCAAAATTATTTTCTCTTTTGGATTACGTTTTTTTTTGTTAAATTGGTCTCGAGTTCTTAACAGACTTTTATTTTTGTAAAAATGAAAATTACATTTTATCCCTTGTATTAAACCAAAAGCAAATTTCCACTCATTTAATATTATTAACAGGGAGTGAATATGTATTGTCTAACAGTAACTGATTCGGTTTTTGGGTCGCTTTTCTACTTATTTTGACCAAATTTTATTTTATTTGAAAAAAGCTTGTCTTGGCACCAATCGTGTGCCATGGAAACATAGATCGAGCGGGCCTAAGTTATATGTTTCATATTTTACTAGATCAGTGAATATCTTACCTTGAGGAAACCCCACAGCCTCCAGCCCGTGATGCGTCAGTCCAAATGGACCCAGCCCGCCCAAAGGCCCAGGTCCCATTCCCATATGATGCGCACTAGAGTGGTGCGCATAAGGATTCTGGGATAACGGAGAAGGCTGCTTCAAATAATGGAAGTAGTGATGTAGAGGCGTCGTTGAGTGATGTGCTTGAGGTGCCGCCGGCGTCGCTGTCGGTCCACTGGCGGACGAATTCGTTAACAACGCCATCTCGTAACCGCTTCCGAAACTAGTCACCGTGTTTCCCTTTTTCTCGTATGCATTTTTGGTAGTTTTGAGTCTAATTTTGAGATGAAATTTGGTTTTTAAAACTCATTTTTGATCGGTTCCTGAAATGAAAAGGACTAGATTAGATTCAGCAATCACAGTGACCATTATTATGCTATTTAAATAATTATACTTACAATATGATTTACGTCATTAAATAAGTATCGCATTGATTGGACTATACACAACATTACAACTAACTATACTTATGAAACTAAGTATAGTTAGTTGTTCATCAGGCATCAATGCGATGATTAATTTAAAAAAATCTAAATCTTCCAAAAAAATCGAACATTGTTTAATTTGGAATTGAGAGCTACATGTACTAATGTTTGTCTAGTGAAATTATTTTTAGGAAGAGATTTAATGATTTAAAACATTTTATTTAACAATATTACGTATTTGTCGCCCAATTAAAAGGAAAGTTTTAGACTTATGCTAAACACATTTGTCACAAGGTGCATACATAAATATATAATATATTTTCCTATTTAATTAACTTGTAGTCATGTTTAATGGATTGATTGAACTTAGGTATTTGGTTGACACTTGAAGGTCATTAATATGTTAGACCTACTACCTAGTAGGAAACTAACAAATTGCGTAAGGTGTTCTTAAAATGATGAATGCTTGTTTAATATATATCTAATTGTTATTTTTCTCATAAACAGAGAAAGGTTTATTTAAATTGAAAAGTTGGTATTGTTTTGTTGTTTTTTTATATGTAAATTCATACGTTTATCAACCGATCAACCGATCTACAATTTCTTTAATTTTCGGTTCTAACTTTTTTATATATCCTTAACAAAAGTATTAATATTTAAATTAATGTTACGTCTTATGCCTTTGGTATGCATTTCCGGATGCAAACTAGTGCAGTTCACTTATTGTAAAATTTGTAAGTCTTATTGAAGTTATATCTACTTACTATAGAAGTATCATATAATTTTAAAATCATATACTTCGGAAGTAAGCGTATAGTAATGAATTTCTAACACTCACTAATGTGATTTTTAATAATCGCCTTTAAGGTAGCGCCTCTAAGTATTTAATCTTCGCTAAGCTCGTAATTATAGCTGTCATTTATTATCTTAGTGTTGCCCAAACCAAAACAAGACGAGACTTACCATCTTGGTCTTGGTCTTGCGCCAATACACCTGGTTTGGTCTTGGTCTTGGTCTTGCTCCCAGTCTTGTCTTGGTCTTGGTCTTCAGAAAGTCTTGCAAGTCTTGCAATTACCTATTAGTCTATTACTATTTATTAAAGTTTACTTTAAATCCTAGAAAAACGTATTAGAATTGGAACATTGTGAGCTTGAATGAATATAGCCATAGTAAAGATCAAGCAGATTAATAAATAACTGAAGATTTGATAAGAAATTCGAAAAATCAACTGACCTATATGTCGTTTTCCATGGAAGTAATTGTTTCTTAATAAACATTTATGATTTATAACTTACATTTCTAAAACATGTAAAAAAACAAATTAATTACAATAACTTGACTGTATTTTAAAGAACAATACTTATCTGTCTAAAAAGAGATTGAACCCTCAACTTATAAGAAATTTAATAAAAGAGTTTTACGATTTAAAGAAAACACTTTAACGGTTTAAAACGCGATATATTAGTTAAATTTATTTGAAAATGATTTTTAACTTAGGCCCGACGTTTCGTGTCCACGGCTGCTGCAAAGCATCCGAAACGTCGGGCCGAAGTTAAAAATCATTTTCAAATAAGTTTAACTAATATATCGCGTTTTAAACCGTTAAAGTGTTTTATTTAAATGTGTATTACTCGCGTATACTATAGACAGTATTTAGTTTTACGATTTATCATTTATTTGAATAAACAATAAAATACAACACAAATCAACAGCTTTATCATTAGGTTATGATACTTTATATCAATTTTTTTGACCAAAATTAATACAAATAACCATCTCTACTCATCACTTAACCTATTTCTATGTTAACAATAATATAAAGCGTGTAAAAAAATTCGAAATTATTTTGCATGAGTATACCTACGCCCTATGGCGGCAATTAAATAGTGTCAAATGTTATGATTTCGGCGTGGCGGCAACGATTGTTTTAGATTTCAAAAGAAGCCCCCGCTTATCATAACCATGTACTTCCGAAAAACGGCAAATTTCTTTGAGAAGTAAGGACAAAACCTTTGATGCCGCATTATCAAAGTGCCGATGGTTAAAGCATAACTATGCATGCACTCAGTTTGATTTTAATAATTTTTTTATTCGCTATGTTTATGGTATTAGTCGTAATGCCATAGGTCAGTTTTTCATATTTTTTGATACAGTTTTTTGCGTCTCATAGAATTCCTAAACGTACCTACCTATACACCGAACTGTTACTTCTAACTACTCAGTGAAATAGCGCTAAGTCCTAGCTGCAAGACGCAAGAGTCTTGCAGGCTATGTCTTGTTCTTGCTCAAGTCTTGCACGGTCAGTCTTGGTCTTGGTCTTGCTAAAAATACGCGGTCTTGTTCTTGGTCTTGGTCTTGCAAAAACGCAAGAACAAGACCAAGACTGCAAGACCAAGACTGAATTTGGGCAACACTAATTATCTGTGATTTGCACGATGCGAGTATGCGAAGTGTGTATTTTGATTGCTATAAACAATTAAATCAACTTTTTAATAGATGGAAAAGTAAACGTTTAGGATGCTTTACAGAAGCCGTGATCATTGGAGATTCTTATAAACTACTTGCAATGCAACACAACGATCAATATTCTAGAGACAATAAATACAAAACAATCAAATATTCAAACAAACAAAACTATATTATTAAATTATGTAAGGCTTTCACGGCCATCGTTCAGCAAATCATTGTTTTTCGGGCTGTTCGGCCGACGTGAGCGAGAAAAGCTCCTCGATTGCTCGAAGAATTCTCTAACTAACTAGCTAACATCACCTGATGATGCCTACCACTCGTGATGGCGAAACATCGAGAACTTCTCGCTCACGTCGGCCCGAAAACCAATGATATAATTATACATTGTTATATTGACACATTAAGAGAGTATAGTTATTTGATATAGTTAAAAGAAACCTAAGTATATGATTACACATGATAAATAGAGAAATAATTGATATATCACCTATTCAATAAAAATAGCAAAACGTTTATTTCCGCTCAATGAATCACTTTATACCTTGATCGAACATGCCAAACGCAATTATATAATGCGCCAATCATATTTTTTGTAACGATTATAAACTATTTTACAATTACCCGATGAATAGGGTAATTTTCCGCGCGATTGCAACACTGACGCTCTACACGTGAAACGGAGCGCCTTTCTCGAATTCGTCGCGGCCGTTCGAAATTTGAATTGCGGAATTTTTTTCTGTAACTTTTTCGTTCGCGTAGGTACATGTTTACAGACATTTTGTCACGTTTGTTTTTTTTTGTCTGATACCTGAGTTACCTGCAAATCGAGGGGGCTATGATCGCCCTTGTTCCCTTTGTGATGGACTGGTATCGGGGTGATGACAGGGCGTTCGTTGGAAAATATTATTTTGTTATGATAAATGAAATAGGACTCTTGTGATTGTACAAAATATGTTCGTGATGATTTTTTATGGAATAAATACAAGTATTTAATATTATTACGAAATTAATTTCTTCGTGCATCTTGTTATTGAGTAAACCTGTTTTATAAGTGAATTAAAATTCTATTTAGATCAATAGTGGGTACCTATACATGTATGTAAAAATTTAATCGATCTGTCAACTAGTAAGTTTTATAAAGAGTGACTTTAGTATAGTATTTCGCCTAGCAAATAGATATCTTAATATGTAGTTTGTTAATAGAATTACTTAATACTCATAAAGCTATACCTACATACCTCTTGACAAGAAAAATGATGAGTCATTGTTATTTGCAAAGTAATTCAATAAAACATTTTTAGCTGTTTCAAACGCGAAACAAATGGGGTTAATTTAATAATGTATACTGTATTAACATTTAATATGTTAAATTTAAAGCGTGGACTGATATTTTTATATTTGTTAATACTAATACTGAATATGTATTAAAGTAAAGACTAACTACACACTGTAGGGTAACCAAATAGACAAAATACCCACGTTGACGTTAGAATAAGAAGAACAGAAAGGAAACAGCAATAATTGCCAACCTATCAGTGTACATACCTAAATAAAGTTACATACCAAAAGTTTTAGGTACGTATTGAAAGTGTTTTCAAATCAAATTTTCCATTGCACTACCCACTACCGGACATCAAAGACAATGCCATTTTTTTTCAACACTGTCACTTTCTTTAGGACTTCTCCGAAACGAGAACCACCTTTTAATCTGTCAACAAAAGATTATCCCAAAGCCACGGATAAGTGCTTCGTTAGCTTTCTCATTTGAATATAGTCTTAAAGATAAGGTAGTAAAGGTGATTTTTATTTGAAAGGACATTTGGAAAGGATTTACGCTTGGTGGAAAGTACTCACTTTGTAATTGTTAGTTTTTAATTTGGCGGCAGTTTTAGGTTTACGCGTCAGAAAATTTACAAAATACTGGCAACTTTTTTTACGTTTTCTAAGGTGGTCTATGGAATTGAAGATGTTCGGGTTCTAGGAATTTCGTGATAATGACTTTCTCCAGACTGTATTTACACTACCTGGAAACCTAAGACTGACTAACTAACTTAGACTTCGTTTAGTGACGAACTTCTGATTGCAAAACCGAGAACCAATTCTGCAACCAACATTTATCGTACCACCTTTATATGGGTAACACATATTATATTACACTTGATTTCAATTTTTATTTCATACTTAAGCCTTTAGTAAAGTACCTATTCATTTTTATTTGGCCGTGACCACGGCTGCTGCAAAGCATCCGAAACGTCGCGCCGAAGTTAAAAATGATCTTCCAATAGGTTAACTAATATATCGCGTTTTAAACCGCTAAACGCTGTTTTATTTAACCACAAATTTATTAAGTAACTTTTTGTCTCGAAACTCTGTAGAGGCAACTTTCCAGAGCCATCTTTCAAAACTTCGATAATAAGAATTCTCGCAAAATGTTGCCAGTATCACGACAATGTCACCTATTCTAGTAGCCGCCGGTTCGCACTCAATTTTGCACTCACCACGTACATACCACAAAAAGTTCCGAAAAGAATTGTTGGTAGGACAAATGGTTACTCGGAAATTTCTAGAAAAAAAATTCGTCCCATTGTATCGTTGATGGCGTGCATCGGAGCGAATTTGGTCACAATGCAACCCCCATGCTCAATTATCGCACGTATAATGTCTTTGTCAAAATATGGGTTGTGGGTTGCCAGTAATTAATAATATATTTGGGAGAGTCTAAATGGATTCGAGACAAATTGATATTTGTCATAAGGTTCCCTTATAGGTTATTTAGCTATTATGGGCATTAGTATAACAATAATAAAAGTAAATTATGGTTTATATTAATCAAAAACTTAACTAACAAATAATATAAATGAAAATACGAACGGAAAAACCTCGTCTTTCTCATAATTTATGTAGAACTTAGAACCATTATTTTGTTGTAATAATCAACGGGTCGGGTTCGATCCCCACCAACAAATTTCCGAAAATGTTAGACTTCTTTTAAAAATGTTAGACTTCGTCTGGAAATCTGGAAATGGTTGGTAGAAATATCGAAATTCCGTCCGGAAAACGAACCACCGTCCGAATATCCAAAGCCAAAATAGGTGGACAGCTCTTGTTTAGATGTTATATGGATGAGTTATATGTCTGTCCTTCTCTATCATAGAAAATATTTTTTAAAGTTAACAGCTACATAATTATACGTGTAATACATACTGATATATTTTACTTCGAATTGAGATAATGTGTCAAATCCTGTATTAACCACAGAGCTACAACAGTCATAGACAAAGGCAACTTGTCAAACGATTCATACATTATGATTAATTAATAATATATAATTCATTTAAAAGAATATTGTTAATAATATCGGCAGTCCTATCAAGTAAATATATATATATATATATATATATTTTTAATTTTTCGAATTCCATCTCCCTTCGTGATGATTTTTCATGCCTGCATCCACGGCTGCCAACTGCGCAAACATAAAACAATTACACGCGAAAAGGGCGCCAATATTTGTTTTTCTTGTTGGCAACAATGCACTATGTTTGCACTGGGATATTATTTATGGCTTTTCGCTGCTTTGACAAATAGATTTTTGGCGCTATTCACACCGCTTGGGGTGCTAATGTGTTGACGGGGAGAAAAATTAAAGACGTTATAAAGTGTCATGATATTATACAAGTTTACATATATATTTATAGTTGTTCTGAGAGTCGTAATTTGTTTTTGCAAACATCTTTATAAATTATAGCTGTTCCAACGGCGTCGTCCGTGTCCCGTCGTTATTGCAAGTTAATCTTAAAAGATAGACATATACTCTCGCCGATATTTGTAAGATAATTGAAATTGGTGATCATTTTTTCAAACAAAGATTATATAGTTATCTTGGATCGTGTTTGCAACGGAATCAATCTGAACCAGTAATTCCTGAAATTAGCGCGTCCAAAGAACAAACTCTTCAGCTTTAGAATATTAGTATAAATTATGAAAAATAACGTAGTTGGGTGTATTTTAAACATCTCTAGTATAAAGAATATGATGTGTTATAATAATAAAACAAACTTCCGAGTTCGATGGGACCAAAATATCGCATCTGTTTTTTTTACGAAACACCAATAGACAACATTACGTTTAACATGTATATTTACTGTTCAAATATTGACCGAGAGGTACAAACATACAAAAAAACTTACGCATGCCCATGTCATTTGTGAATGGAGGCTGCGTCTATTGTAAAACCTTAAATTCGGATGTGTCTATTTGTGATGTTTTGTGACGTCACGGTCCTCTGTCAAAGTTACTAAGCTTGATTTACAAAAAAAAATGGTTCCAGCAAGACAGCGATATATTAAATATATAAACTGATATCAAAGTGTGTATCGAGTGTAGCTATTACATTGAACATTTTAAAACGCAAAATGAATAAGTTTATTTATACTGCCTGTAGTTTACGCGAGTAGTACACATTTAAATAAAACACTTTAACGGTTTAAAACGCGATATGTTCCTATGCTTTGCAGCAGCCGTGACCACGGTCGTCACGGCTGCTGCAAAGCATCCGAAACGTCAGGCCGTAGATATTAATAATTTTGAAACGAGTTTAACAGTTTTAGAGAGTTTAATAGAGTTTTAAACCGTTAAATTGTTTTATTTAAATAAGTTTATTTTTAACAACTGATCTAAAACAACTAGTTATAAATCAATAAACTAAAATATTTCGCGTTTAAAACTGTCTATGTCTTCATTAGTTCAGAAACAATGCTGTAGAGTTTAGCTAGTCCTTAGTTTATTAGAAGAAAAAGGGGGGGTAAAATAGGATCGAACTCATGTCAGACATGGAATAGACAATTCCATATTTTCCCTTTTTTACTCTATGGCTTCAAATAACTTCCCCTTCAAATAACCCTCTTGTAACAAAATACACAATGCATGCCAAATACCCAAGAGACCAAAAACAATTAGTTACGCATAGACTGGAGGATTGAAGGCGTAACCTGATCTCTCATTTTGCGCGTAATCACTGTCAATGATTCGTACGTACAAGGCATACGCTGAAGCGATTTATTAAATTAATAATAATTAACATGGTTATGGTTACATCTAATACGAACATAAGTGTGTAATCCTGTTTCCCCTAAGTCCCAATGGGGCATCGGTTTTTTACAGGCAAAATACTTAGTACAATTCTTAAATCTAACAGCGTTTAACCATAGTTTTAGGTAGCATGTCAGATATGATGTTTTATAGTTTAAAAATCTGTAAAAAACAGAAAGTTTTAATTATTTGTAAATAATACATGTTTTAATTTACTTAGTTTTTTTTACTAGCTTGAAATGATATTGAGATGGAATTTGTTCTTTAGAATGTTATGTATGAAACTTTAAAGCAGAAGCAAAAACAATATATACAGAAATTAATAATCTTTTATCCATTCCCTAGATGGATAAACGCACGAGACGGATAATAGCGCGGGATAGATCGCGATGGTGGAAGCGACTAGAAGAGGCTAGGGCACAAGGGGCTGTACAGCCATTGATGATGACGATGAGATGGATAAACAGTATTTTTCTACCTATCGGCTAACTTCAAGAGTTACGCTGGTCATTTTCATTCCACCGCCACTCTATCTCAGTGATTAAGCGCATTGAGCGTAAAAGGTCCTAGGATCGAATCCCCGGCAAACGATAAATTGTCTCGATCAGGCTGTTAACAGAAGTCTAATCTAATAAATGAGATACGGAAGTTTAATTTCTAGAAACCTCTTCTCGCTAGCAACTTGCACCGCATACTCTCTCTTGGGAGTACCACAGGGGTCCACTAATGGACCATGTTAGTAGACTGCGGTCGCGAGAGGCTAATAGATCTTTTATAGCTTCTTATTATTTATAAGCGATTTTCTCTTACATTTAACTCTTATTAGATTTCGTAGGGGGAGTTAATATTTTGGTAACTACTTTAAGTTATATATATATATATATTAAAAAGTAGTATAAACTTTGTAATATCTTAGTAAAGTCGCAAAAATAAAAAATAAATATTTACATTTCATTGTATATAATTAGTGTCAGTTTTTTATAAGGCAAAAAGGTGACACCAGTCAAATAACATCTCATCAAGATGTGCTGTCGATCTTTTTTAACTTTGTATTTTCGCACATCACAAACGCGATTCATAAGCGGTGAAATTGTATTTTAACTAAGCAGGTATACCTACATAATTACATACTATTTAGGTACTGTGTTGAAGTGTTTTTCTAATATTCGAAGATTTTTCCTAATTCTTTTTAACATCTCAACAAGATGCACTGTCGCTGATGCGATGTTGAGACCTTTCAAGTATTTACTTCGTCCATATTACGAGAAATCTTTTATTGAGAGGAATTTGAATCACCCTTACGGCACGTGTCGCATTGTCAAGATCAATTTGGAAAATGGATTATATTTCTATTATTAACATTAAATAATACACATTAACGGAACTTTGAATGTGGCTTCGGTTAATTTAACAGACTCACAGTGGCCTAGTAAAAAAAAACATGAACTAACTTAGGCGAAAATTAATTTGTACTATTATTTTTGTAAGAATTATGTTAACTCAAGTCATAAAATTGCAGTTAGGCTATTCTGCCTCTAGCGGCCACATAGGTATTAGGGACACCTGTGATCTTCAGTTTCCCCTGATTAACTACTAGCACACGTTTCAGGTGCTTTAAGAAGACACGGAGTCCACCAGAATATTATTTTTTTTAAATAGTTAAATGTGACATTTATAATTTATTTGATAAGACTTAGAAAAAGTAAAGTGTGTACTTTACGCGAGTGGTAAACATTTATATAAGACACTTAACGGTTTAAAACGAGAAGTATTTTAAGTTAACTTATTGACAATTTATTTAAACCTCGGCACGACGTTCGTATTCTTTGCAGCCGTGGTACAGATTAGACTTAAGTACCTACAGGTAACATAAGCTAGAATAACAATATTGAATAGTAACAGATTATCTTAACATGTCATAAACAATGTAATTGAACCAAAACGCTTGAAGCTTTGGGATATTACAGTACAGTAGTATTATGAGGCAGTACCGGTAAACAAATCGATAAACGAGCGAGAGGCACGAAAAGAGCGGGAAAGGTATATGGGATAGGGGGTGTGGCTATCCCCGCCTTTACAATAACGACTTCTGTGCTGTTCTTGAAAGGTAAGTAACTTTTGAAATAAATTCAATTTTTGACATAGATTCCATTTTTGAAATTGTTTTTTATAATACTAATTTAATTGAATATTTGTGAAAACAAAATGTTTACGTAATTCGTTAGGCATGATTGTGTGAAGGTTTTTACTATTTTAAAACTATTTATAGCTGTAGTTTTTAATATTTCAGTATATACGTAGAAAATTATCAAAGCAAAATGTTCTCTCTGTAGTTTATAAAATCTTTTGTTTATATACTTCCGAGCAGTTTTGTAGTTGCTATACCTACTTACCTATATATATTTAAATTTTAAATCATATGACGTCATAAAAAACAAAAGCTTATTCATTAGTGCATAACCGGGAATCGAATACCATTCGTAAACAAGGTGTTTCATGTGTCATACATATTTCAGGTGTCTATAATAAGTTATCTGTCGTTAAGTACCATTCCTGAATAATGCAAAGGACGAAGTTTGTTATATCTTCCATCTCGAAAGTTCTGAAGGTCAGAAGGAGATAGCGATAGCATTGAATATCTGTAATTTAGTTCCCAGTTCCTGGATTCGAAGCATCGTTGATAATGGTACGACTTCTGTTAATGTTAGATATCTGGTTTATTGTAGTTCAAACTCCTATAACGTAGGGCTGCCACTTTCAACTTTTATAAAAGCATTTAACAACTATATACCTATATTTAAATGATGATTAATTATTAAATAAAATAATAATAATGTTTGAGTGGCTTTAAATGTACGACCGACGTATGTTAACCTATAGTTTGAGACTCATTGTGTCCGCTACGTTTGTCAAAAAGTGTAAAATTCAATATGTTCAATTCGTGTTAGAGACACCGAAGTAAGGCCAGGAAGAGGAGATCAGTCCTCACTGTTAACCTATGTCCCCCTTTACGTTCGTGTTGACTACTACAAGTAATACAACATCTAGTTGGTTGGTATTAGTTTTCGTCCTTACAACATCCATACAATCTATGTATTTAAAACAGACTCTTAGTTTTAAACTACTTAAAACATTTTTAGTCGTTTTAAAAATAATAATAGTTGGCCTATAGGTATAAGATATTGACAACCCTAGCTATACGACGTCTGGTTAGGCTATAACCAACGATCCCATGTAAGCCGTAATGCTAGGAACCATTCCGATGTTATTTATAGCACTTCAATCAGTAGTGGACTCTTTCAAGGAAAATATCGCTGCTTGATTCCAAATGCGATGATAATATATCTTTTATGTTTTCCGTGTGGAGAAAAGTCATACGCCTACATGCAATATCAAGGGCTATGTAAAAATGAACCTAATTTGAAAGCAGATGTTAAACTCTGTCGGTCTGCAACGCAACCATACGCGTTTGATGGCATCTTGTATTGTTTAGTATCAGTGTTAAACTTCACTTTTCTTATACTTTACCCGGGCCAGTCTGACAGCCAGCGCTACTGAGTGTAACAAGCATTTAACAGCACAGCTAAGACTGGTACTGGACTGATTGTCTTTTATTTTCTATTTATTGTTTATTTATTACGGATTCCCTAATCTAGTAATTATATTGTAAAACTGTATAAACAGGAAAAAATAATTTGAATGTAAACTATACATTAGTGTCTACCTTAAATAAGTAAGGAACGTCTTAGTACATAGCGAAATTCCGGGAATAAGGCAGACACGCATGCCTTTTATTGATCGATGTTTATGTCCAGATTTCCCGAGTAGTGCACACCTAAATGAAACAATTTTAGCGGTTTATAAAATAATATATAATAAATATATACATGATCGCTTTTCTTACTAACAAGTAGTTGATCACATCTCTGTGCCCTGTGTAACGAAATCGAATGTTTTATCGGGGATTTGAACCCAAAACCTTTGCAGGTTTGAACAATACTGAGTAGGAGATAGTCGTCACCCCGTGTCTCAAATGTACATTGAGTCCAGGCCATCGCAGCGAACAGGCGCGGGCGCATCGTACTGGGTCCAGATCTTAAATCCACTCTTATCGGAAAGTTACCCGTGTAGGTCTCAGCCGTGGGATTTTATTGGATTAGAACGATATTCCTGAACAAAAGCCTCCTGTGATTTCCACTACGTGACATATGAAAGGTTGTTACGTGAAATTCGCGTTCCTACCCACTACCTACCCTTTGTACAAGTCGTCCCTATTACAACGATACGTGATACAAACAATGATACAACGCAATTGTATTAAAATGTAACTACGTGTGGGGGCTAAATTTAGTTTGATAGAATATATGCCTCGTGTTTATTATGACAAATACATAAAAAAAATTTGATAAAACACTTTAAAACAGCATATAAACTAATTAACATTGTAAATTAGTTAACTTATATATTTTGCATTTTGATAAATTATAGTGAAGTGTAGAGGAAAGAAAAAATCAGTTATTCAATTGAGTATCAAAGTAAACTTGTGACATAAGGCGTTTTAAAAATGCACAACTTTGTTTAGTCGGTATTTAAGCTAGAAATAATTCTGGGTTAGCACGCCTTTTGAAGGTGTAAATAAGTATTTATAAGTCCAATCTTCTCTAAGGCTAGAAATCTACTTATTAAAGGTTTTTATATTTGCCCGCGAACAAACATGGCGCTGCGTTAAACATATATATTTTTATTATTTGACACATTACAAAATAAAATACTGGCCGGTGAGACATATTCGAATTTTGAATTCCGCTTGACATGGCGCGCCCAGAGCAAAACCCCGTTGACAAATGACAGTTTCATTTTTTTACAAACATGGGCAAAGGCAACCGATGCGAACCACTACAGATAATTACCGTTATTATCCCAAATAGAACGGGTGGTTCAAGGGGCGTCATAGGGCGTCGCAAGCCCCGGGGGGCTAAAAGGGCGTATTTATTGCGCTGTACATCTGCCTGGGACAAAAACTATTGTCTATGGCTCTTTTAAAGGTTTGTGTTGGGGTCAAAAAAGTATTTAGTATAATTCTAACTATATAAGGCCAATATTAGATACGTCAATAGATGTACATACTATTATTATATTTTAAATCATGACAGATGCCTAGTAGATGATAAAATATAAAAGGTAAAGTAATTATCTATATCTTAACGCATACAAATAGATAGGTAGGCTACATATAAAAAACTAATTGACTGTATCAACAGATTGGTACCAATAGTACATCGCCTGTCACAGATTCCCCGTGGAAGATATTTGCTTTGATAGTTTTTGTAGCTTCGAGGAGGTTATTCCCAACATAGTGTATCAAGAACCGAGGCAACTATCCAACCGACGCAACTATCCGGCTTTTGCTATATAGTACCCACACACGAATTACATACTTACAAGCAGTTTTTTTTTTATAAAACTGCCTTAGGTACTCTACTTTCTACGTACTAAAACATTGGTCAAGCTATTTATTTATGTCGAAAAAATATAGGCAACAAAATATGTGCTTTGTATTTAAGGGGTAAGTAAATATTTATTTTATTTCAGTAGATATTTTCCGGAATTCTCGTTTCCACCACGTGGTTCCCCCTCGTAGTGGAAAGGGGATTTTCCGTATCACAAATAGGATTTTACAGGCAAGTACCTAATTGATCAGACTTCTGTGCCCTGCCTGACCGAAACAATTTATTGTTCAATACTGTCTATGGTTTACGCGAGTAGTACACGGGGAGACTCCCCGTGACCACGGCTGATGCAAAGCATACGAAACGTCGGGCCGAAGATAAAAATCATTTTTTAATAAGTTTAACTAATAAATCGCGTTTTAAACCGGTAAAGTGTTTTATTATGTGTGTTCTGCGTAGAATCCCAGGGTGTTTCCCTGGGAGTCTAAGCAGAACCTCTCACGCTTAATGCAATGCTAGTTAACACGTTTACTCATTTTGGCTACAGTGGTTATTTATTCTATATAATATAATATATATTTTCAACTATCGTGGTTCTTAAGATAGTTTCAACTTCGTGACAGACAGCGAAGTTAGTAAATATGTTCCGTACCTTTGCGTCCCAAACTTAAAAACGTAGCCATTGAAGACGCATAAAAGAAAACTTTGAAAGTTCAAAGTCATTATCTTAAAATAGTATAATGGCTACGCGTGTACTGGATATGTATAGGTTTCGCCTGCGTAACTCAGTAGTGTAATGCCACAGTACAAAAAGATCAGTAGGAAAACGTGGTATAAGATTAGTTTGTCAGGTAAAAAATTCCTATAAAAAATAAAAAGTTCGTGTGTAAACTAATTAGTAATAAACACTAAGACATATAATATAAAATAATACAATAACAACTGGGTCTAATAAAATACTAAGAAAAATATTTTTGTAAACTTTATTATATTTTAAATGTTATTGCACATGAAGGCATTACACAATTTAAAAATTATTGTCATTTTGTGTTCAGTGTTCGTAATAAAGGTTTTCATTTTCATAACGTATGTCAAACTTACTTAATAAATGCATTTATATCGCTTACTAAAACTTGACTACATTGCATTCTGTGTTTTGCCTAACTGAATATAAGTTAACTGTGGCGTAAGTCAATACAAAAGAAGCGCTGAGTCAGCGCCTTCGGATCCAATTAGAGACCAAGGTTTTAAGGCTGTTTTAAAAATGGTTAGGCTTGATATTGTCTACTTTATGCAGTAAAGTTATCCATGCTAGTATTTTGAAGCATCTAATCAAGATGCACTTTTGATTGTTGATATAGGCTGAAACCGACACGCGATTAAACTTGACTTTTTTATCTGTGGACGGTGTTTAATAAACCGAACGAGATTCCGACATTCGTACCACTCATTTAATATCCAGATTTCCAATCGAAATCCAAAATGTTTCAGAAAAAATATAATGTGATTAAAAACATGTTGGACTCGGTGGGGATCAAACTTACGACCCTTTTAAATAAAACACTTTAACGGTTTAAAACGCGATTAATTAGTTAAACTTATTTGAAAATGATTTTAACTTCGGCCCGACGTTTCGGATGCTTTGCAGCAGCCGTGGTCGCGGGGAGACCCAAAAAGTTTTAATAATATATCGCGTTTTAAAACAATAAAAATTTTTTTTTTTTTTTTTTTCCCCCCCCCCTACAGACTACGACCGTAAGCTACGGATAATGTTTTCTTTTGGACTTACGGTACCTAAGCAGCAAGCAGTGTCGCGACATATTGACATATCAAATTAAAATAAATAAATTTATTTAGGCTTACTAATCAGTAGCTAAGTTTAACTTGGTCAAGGATAACTAATCCTCGGGAATACTGACCGAACACTTTCTCTACATAAGTTTAAATTATTATTATTTAAATATTTCAGATAATATAACAAACACGATTGTAGATAACGCAGGTGATATATAAAGGAAACAATTCATAATGCGATATCGTAAAAATGGCGACAGAATTCATTGATAAATGGAAATAGTTACGGACAGGAAATTCAGGTGTTTATCAATTGAAAATTATTTTCAATAATGGTCGGTACCTATCTATGGAAAGATTGGTACATATGTCTTCATGTAGCTACGTATGCATCTTTTAAATAAAACACTAACGGTTTGAAACGCGATATATTAGTTAAACTTATTTGGAAATGATTTTTAACTTCGGCCCGACGTTTCGGATGCTTTGCAGCAGCCGTGGTCACGGGGAGACTCCAAATAAGTTTAACTAATATATCGCGTTTTAAACCGTTACAGTGTTTTATTTAAATGTGTACTACTCGCGTAAACGCATTATTGAAATCTATACTAGGGAACTACCTACTGGTTGAAATTGAAAAAATATTTTTGTATTAGAGCATCTATCAAGGAAGGCTATAGGCTATAAAACATCGCCGCGACCAATAGGAGCGAAGGGACAGTGACACATTTGAAGAAAATGGGCAAAATTCTTCATCTTTGTAGGTAGGAAAACGGTTCAAATGTCCGCGACACTATATGTCACTCAGGTTAACATGACAGAACGACAGGACGCGATCGACGCTAGTCATGAATTAAACCTAATTATAAATGAAAAATTTCCATACTATTCTTTAAATTTCATACTTCATATAATTAGAAAACCATCAATCTTCAAATATCTCTTATCAATAGACATTGGCCAATATTTATCAATTTTTATCCCTTCCTTATCATAATTATTGATAGAAGCCGATTTAAAACGAAATAACAAGCGTAATTCTCATCTATTGCCGATTATAATATGTTCTTTTAAGATAATCCTCAAGATTATTTGAGTATTGTGAAATATTGTGATTTTATAATCCTGCACGAGTAGTTTTAAGAACGTGGTAGTACCTATAAATCTTTTTAAAAATATGGCGATTTTAATCCCAGTATGTACTAATACAAAAGGGACACAAATTTCGTGGCCCCACATAGGGCATAGACTGATCCCGCTTAATTTCATGTAGGTACGAGAATATTAATCAAATTAACTCACTACGCGAAAAACTTAAACCGGTTTTAAAATGTTGATTTATAAATTGCTTAAAATAAGGTAATTTAAAAAATAACAACGTATAGATACCATTTGATTAGTAAACGTGATAATGATCTTCAGTCATCAATTACATTAGATAATTACAGCAAGTGCCGGCATGTACAAATTGATATTCAACATTTTAACTGTTTAAAACGTATTTATTTTAAACTACGACCGACATTTCGGATGCTTTATTTTGAATCATAACGACGAACGTATTTTTCTGAAGCAAGCGCAAGTTTCGATATGATCAAACAAACAAAGTCAGAGGCCTAAATGTACGGTGGCCAAGTGTGTGTTGACACATGTCAATTTTTTTTTCGTTTACGAAGTTTTCTCCGGAGAATGCGTATAATCTATTTAACGATAACCTTCAGGATTTAAAATGAAACTGCCATTAAATATAACACTTTAACGGTTTAAAACGAAATATATATTAGTTAAACTTATTTGAAAATCTATTTTAACTTCGTCCGTCGTTTCGGATTGGACGATTTCGACGTTCCAAAATTAATATATATCGCGTTTGAAACCGTAAAACTGTTTTGTTTAAATGTGTACTACTTGTGTAAACTACAGACAGTATTCGTTCGAACTGCAAACGTAAGCCTAATACGACAATCGGCACACCATATACCATTGTGCCATATCCCAAATACAGAAGACGCGAGGGACCTCAGCCAACGAGATTGACGCGCCGGATTCACGTAATTAGCTTTATCTATCATTAGTTCGACAAACAGATTCACGTGCTTAATTAGTCGAAAGGGCTCTTACACATACGTTGATGATGTAACTCCATTTGTTATCAAATGGGGGGGGGGGTTAATTACTATGCAATGCCTGCTATACGATTTATCTTCGACCTTTATTTATATTTTTATGGTTTTAACGCGAAATGTATAAAGATGTCGGAATCTTTACAGTAATTGGTACTAGAGACTTGAGCTTGGTTGTCCTATCTATATTATGTATTAGTAACATATAAAAAGTAAAATAATTTACTTACTTATTATATGTTGTAGGTATGTGTATATTATACTTAACTTGTCTAGTGTTTATTTGGTGTCCTTTCAGACATGATGATAGATTAAAATACAGATTATAAATACTTAAAATAAAGCAACGACTTGTTCTTAAAGGGTTACACAATAGAAACGACTTAGATACGATAAAGAACTTAAACACAAGTATATGTAAACGTAAGGCTTTTTCGTCTGTGGATGGTGGATCGTGATGAGGACAGTATTTCGATGAGAATTGAACCCACGACTCATATGGTTATTAGCTACACAATGCTACCATTATATTATAATGTTAGCAATGTCAAACGAGCTCGTCAATTTCACTACTAAACATTTAACTTTAGTAGACACATCGATATACTATAGGTATATAAGGTCACTGAAATTGCTTCACCAAATCGCAAAGCCAAACTTTACTCGATGTATGGTAATGTCAAATATTCGCACAGCACTTGATATTCAGGGGTTACCCTCGGTAGGCGTGGCCTCACCACGCCCTCCACCCCTCGTCTACCCTTTTAAATAACCATGGTACAAGTTTGGTGGGTCCTGTAGGGTCGTGGGTGCTTGGAATTGTTATAACGCAATTATTGATACAATAAACAGCCTTCTTTTGAAAGTTGTACGACCTCAAGTGCCAGTTATTTCCATAAGCATTAAAAATAATCTAATCTTATAATAATCATCAGTGTTATGGTAGCAATGTGAATTATCAACGGGCCGGTTCGATCGCCACAGGGTCTAACATTTATCTAAACCATTTATTACTACTCTGTAACATATTGATTTCGTTTTGAAATCTGGATATTTAATGGTTGGTTGGAATATCGGAATTCCGTCCGCTCCGGAAACCACTCCACAGATGAAAAAGCCGATGAAGCCAAAAGAAGTCGACAACACATCTTATTTATTGCTATATGACTAGGTTGCTTAACCTACCACCAAGTGAATCTTCGAGTATTTGATCAGACGTCTGTGCCCTGCCCGTTTGTTTCCCCGGGATTCGAATCCAGGCCATCTTTACGCAATTTTAGGCAACACGTTTATCATTTGGCTACAGAGGTGGTCAAGGTAACGGATAACGTAAAAGATAACATTTGGTTGTATTTCATTATACACATCTAGGTTTTTACACCATGTATATACCATCAGATTTATCACATTGATTCTAATAGAATGGGTCTTAATTGGTTCTGAGTTCTTTTCCATTTTTTTTTAATATCGACCGATTAAAATACCAGATTACACCTATCACTACAATGTAAGTATTATATAAAATTTGAATTAATTTTAATATTATTTGTCAATGTGTTAAATATACAGATTATAAAAATGTGTGTAAAGTTTATAAAAACAAACTTATCTGGTTAGTACTGTCATTTTAAATATCAAACCATAAAATTGCGTAAACTATACTTTTATATTTAAAATAAAAATTTTTGGTTTAACTTTTGCGTTTTTATACCAACACAATTATTATAATATTGATACACACGATTATTATATTACACAAGGTATAATAATCTATAAATATATATGTTAAATATATTTTTATTTGAAATTCTGACAAATTAAGATTTCTGAGCCATTTTATGCTCTCCCCGTGACCACGGCTGTTGAAAAGCATCCGAAAGCATCTGGCTGTAGTTAAAATAATTTTAACTAATATATTTCGCGTTTTAAGCACTCAAAGTGTTTTATTTAATAATTTTATTTTCCTTACACATACAAATTCTTTAAAAACAAGTACATCTTAAAAGGTTCGTTTCTGAAAACTTTAATATTTTTCACATGTTATGTTCCAATGATGGATATAAAAAAATCGACAATGACGCGTAGAACTCGGTAGCACAGTTGATTAGAGTAACAGCACGTAACGCTGTGGATGCCGGCTCAAGTCCTCCCCGAGTTGTAATTTTTTTTTCAATGTATAATTTCTTTTTTTTATATATTAGACTCGTTTCTTTTAATTGTAGTCATTGCATAATAGTAGTAAAATAATAAATCTCGAAGACACTGTTTGATTAATGATTTCAATAGTTTAAAATTATGTAATATAAAATATGTTAGCGCGTCGTCGGCTTTCCTGACCTCTCACTTGTAACTGTTAACCGTTAAGTTGTCTAAAAATGATAAATTCATAATAAAATACTTCATTTAGTTGTAAATTTTGTTTATAGTTTACCTGAGTAGTTCATATAAAAACATTTTAACGGTTTAAAACGCGAAATATTTATTTATTTGTTTACAATTTATTTGGAGTAGGTACAGAAACATCGGGCCGTATTTAGTTAAAATAAATGGCAAATAAGTTAACTAATATACTTAGTCCTGTGTGTAGTTCACGCGAATAGTACACATTTAAATAAAACACTGTAGCGGTTTGAAATAAGTTTAACTATAGATCACGTTTGAAACCGTCAAAGTGTTTTATTTAAACAATATAGTCTATTTTTACTGCTGTACCTAGGCGTGTTACAGTTCAAACCTACGGATATATCTCTAACGATAGGTAAGATCTCTCATTAAAATTTAGTAGGTACATTAACAATTATTAAAAAATTCATGTTATTCTCAATTAAAGGTGATTTTATAAATAACAACCTAACATAAACTGTTCTTAAGCAGTACATAATATGGTCACAATTATAACTTGTATGAGTTGTCATCCGTCGCTTAAAGAATAGCCTACTAGTAATAAATGCGTGCAGTATCTATGAAAGCCCTCAGAACCTAAATAATATTATACACAGTGTTTATCGTTGTCTTTCGGGCTGTTCGGCCTACGTGAGCGAGAAGAGGTGCTCAGACTGTACGTCTACAAATACCTTACTTAAAGGCTGTAAGGTTGATTGTGTTTTGGTTTCAAATTTATTTCCTCGAAAATATAAATAATTACTGCCGATTTCTTAGTAGGTACCTAGGCCAAGATCATTCTAAAATTTAAAAGTCTTTTAAAGAAACTACCTGAACAATCAAACATATTACCCACCTAGATAGATAGCGCGTATCGAAAACGAATGACTTGCCGTATCTATAGATAAAAACCGATTTTTAATGTAAATAAAATCATTATGAGCGACTTCTTTTTCTTATCTGGCTTCAAAATGGAACGATTCTTTGCAACACAATTCCCAAATTTGTTCCAAAGTAATTCAAATGTATAGCCATTCAAACAATTAGGTACTAAAATATTCGTTCAAGTCTTAATAGCTTTCACATTTAGTTTTCTGACTCAAGTAATATTACATTAACCAACAAAACATTTAAGCCTGTGAAATAAAGTGAAGTAGGATCTGATGTTTTTTTTTTACATCATCCGTGATTACTTACAGCTTTATAATAAAATTTAGCTAAACCGATTTTCACTTAAGCACAATTGGTAAAACATAACATAACCTAACCTCTTCCTAGCTAACTAAACAATATCTAATGCATATTAATTAAAAATTTAGAGTCAAAAGCTAATTAACCATTTATTTACAAAATAGATATTTTACCTATACCTACGATTGATAAGGAATTCTATAAAATTGTATTAATAGTATTGTTGTAGTAATTCAGGTAATTGTTATACAATTTCAGCCCAAATGTGTTAAGAGGGTAGAAATATTTAAATAATACATTTCTAATGACTTGCTTAATGATATTTTTGGTTAATATAAAAACAAATAAGCCAACGCTAAATTCACAAATGTCAATCAATCTTGTATAAGACAATAATAAATATCAAATACAGTACTGCGAGGGTAGCTAAAGTCTGTTTTAATTATTATCTGTAAAGACATTGGGATTTGTTATTAAGACATTTGGATCTGTATTTATTTTAGTTTATCTAATTTTTTATAAAAGTAACTAGTTACTGAGATACAGTTTTATGCACCTATGACATACGAGGGTAGATAATATAAATAACATGGACTCACCTCAACCACCAAAATCCAAAAGCACCACACAGAATGTAAAACTTTTGCACTTTTACAGCAATCGATCACTCACAAATAAATATGACGCTAATACAATCTTATCGAAATCACTTTATCCAAACCCAATTACACCGTCCTTGAGCGAAACGGGCTGTCAATTAACTTTTTAATTTATTATCTATGCTTAAATTCGTTGTCTGTACAGGCCTCTGTTCCACGTTCGAAATTCGAATTGTCTATCGACGCTAGCGCTCCGCGGCCGGGGCAAGACTGCCGCGCGTCATCGCCCCTCGCGTCGCCCCACCCTCGTACCACGATTTTTCAGGTAACCGGCGAAGGAAAGCGATAAGACTTATCTATTTGAGGACAGTTTTTGTTACCTGAGATGAAATTAGTTAAGATGTGGGTGTCGAGAGGCGTGATCGTGGTAGGTGGCCGCTGGTATTGTTTGAGCGAATCTGCGCTTACGTAGGCCTTTGTTTGGAGGGCGTTCACGCGAACGGCGTGTGCTAGGTTCCGAAACCACTTTGGTTTAATTACGACGCTGGGTGCACTTGATTCCGATGTGTTTGTACAACGGGGCGAAGATATAAGCTTATTAAATCGATAATAATATATTTAACAATAAATGTTATAACAAAACAGATGGTCTGTCTTAAGATTATTAATTTCGTTGTGGGATGTCTTATGAAATGGCAACTGTGCTGAAATTCCCAGATAACAACTTATATAACTAACTTTAGTTACTAAATATTATTCACAATAACGAGTATAGCATAAAATTAGATAGTTTCTTGTATTAAGTTAAATATTAATCGAAGGCTCTTGCATTTGAATACTGAAACATAATTAATTTATTAATTGCCTGTTATTAAAATTTGACAAGCTAAACGGATAGAGCTATAAATCAAAAATCGATTATAGATTAAAAACTTTACCACATGGGCTGGAATTGAACCGGCCTCCAAAGCGTTCCGGGTTTGCTCTAACCAAGATATAAGTAGATATACATCTGTCCCATGATTACAACGAAAAATAAGCTTTCACTATGAAACTAACGAATACACATTCGATGTGAAATAAAACATTCGATGATTTTTTTTTACTAGCTACTTGTTAATGTTGTACTATAACTTTTTTTTTATGATAGAGAAGAACAGATAAGCTTGGGGTTCTCTTGATGGGAGGTAAAACAACCCAGCCATATAACATCTACACGAGATGAGCGGTCGACCTAATTGGGCTTTGGATATTCGGATCCCACTTTAATTTAATAGCACTTTTAATCTTAAGGTTTATTTCAGGTAAATCGCCAATTTCTCAGTAAAAAACCTACAAACTTCTTCTCACGCATTTTAAGCGAATTAGTAACAATATGTCAGGGTGGAGATTGGTTCCGATTATGTGTCTTTTGTCTTCTTTGTTTGTAAAACAATGATTTCAATGCACTGAACGATAATAGCTCGTTATCTATGGGTAATTACAGGTAGTAAGACGTAGATTATCTTGTGGCTTCTAAAAACTACTTAATGTGAATTATTTTTTTATTATTTAGGTATTAGATTTGACACTTTGTTCATAGCTACCTGTTATAGACAATCCTATTTCTGCTAGGTAGGATAAACGCAGACATTTCTGTAGGTATGCCTATATTTAGCCGAGTAGTAACACTTTTAAATAATTTCCAAATAAGTCTGTCTAATCTAATAATATATCGCGTTTTAAACCGTTAAAATGTTTTATTTAAATTGGTGGTTTTATTCGAGAAAGTTTTAGTTATGGTTTTGTTACTTTTATATTTTTCACATTTCATTCTTAGGTGACTTATATAGATTAAGAATGTATTTCATTTAAAATTACATGAGCGGGAATGAACCGGCATCCACATTGTTCCGTGCTGCTACTTCTAACCAAATTAGCTACTGTAGCTAAGGTAGTAGATATCAAGTTGTCCAAACAATTTTTTATTATATTCAACTAGGATACGCACAGGACATCTTTTTACCGTTTAAAAAGGGGTGTTTTTTAAATGCTTTCATGGGCTATCCTTGGGTAAATGGTAGTTCTTGCTGTTATGAGCTGTGAAGACTTGGAAGAAGTTGTGGAACTGGAAACAAAGACCTACATTATGTATACCGATATACCTACTTACCTTTAGGCACTAGCGGCCTCCTACACTTAGTACAATAATAAGGCTGCAACTAATATATGGATTTTTTTATCTTAATTATACAAGAGCAGAGACAAAATTTGCTTAATTTATTTTAGTTTCCCCTAATTGAAAATATCTTTTTTGTTATTAGGCCACTCTGCCACTAACAGCTTCATATTATGAGTAATGTTGGTCTGAAAAATGACTAGTCGAAGCTCTATGTACACACTAACTAATAACGTCGTGTACTAAGAGATCCTAATCTTAAAAATCTTAACAGCAAAATGGTAAAAACAGGTGTAAAAGTGTAATAAAATGTGACTACTTAACGTAATTTGGAGCTAATACGTAAATGATCGTCCAATAAATATCCCGCCGGCTACCGTACGCCATTAAATTTATTCTCCCGCCGATAACAATCGTGCGAGATTAGAAAATACTTTGGACGAGTTAAGCGTGAGTGCGTGCATCGCTCTAGGGTTCCGTACTTAATTGTTTACCATCCACAGACCAGCCAGGATACAGCACGTCCTGCCCGTGTGGTATTTTTTTAAAATCTAAATCGATTTTCAAATATATATAATGCCATCATGCGCAATAGCATGTTGAAATTAAAGTTTTCAAACGATCATTAATTAACTTTCTGAGCATGCAAAGACGGAATAGGTTCGCTGGCGTATTTCGCCTTCCATCAATTGAACTTCGTGCTTGTCTGACCTCGTCTATCAAATTGTCGAGTATTGATCTATCTACTGTTCATACCTATAAAAATTATGAATTACATTGCTAACATTATACCAACGAGATCGTCCAACTATATCAAGCGCACTTTATGAGTGAAGTTTCTAAGGAACCCCAATAAAGATCCGAATTTAACGATCGAGCTAGGTGTCACATAATCTAGTCGCGAGGCCATCACACGTTTTATTAGCTATGATGACAACAATTTCAATATTTCCAATAATTTATAGTGATGAGCTATTTTATAGATCGTTGGCTTATTGCATCTGTGTTATTAAAGGTTTTCATAAAAATGTGTTAATTGCCAAGTTTTAATTCAATTTCTAGAAAATTATGTCCCAGATAATATGAGGCAGCTAACAGAGTAGCCTAATGACAAAAAACATGATTTTCTATAAGGAAAATGAAGATGCGCTAAGAATGTTCGGTTCACTGTGCTCTTGTAGATTAACATTTTTAGACTATAAAAATATAAGTCAAGTCATGAAATTGCAGTTCTGCTACTCTGCCTCTAGCGGCCTCATAATATGTGAGTTCTACTCCGTAAAGTTATTAAGTATTAATAACCATCAAAGTTTATCGAGTCTTGGTCTAACCAACCCAATGTTCCTCCAATTATCGATGTTCCTAGGTCCCTTGTTGTCCCTAGGTGCTTTGAATAGTACTTACCTAAATCTCAACGCCCAAAGATCTTAATCCATGCTATAAAACACGAAGCATTGTCTAGCTTTATACCATGCTATTTTATTAAAGAAATAGCGATGTGAGCCTAGTATTTGACGTTTAAACCATTTTTTAATACCTAATAGATATACACGACATTTGCTGTAAGTATAAGAATATAAAATATTTAGTTAAATATTAAAAAATATATAGAAATAAGTAGATACAGAGAAATCATTACCACAGATTAAAATTTTAATTTTTACGATCGATAGAAAGTGTCAAGGCTGGCTACTGAAGGTTCGATATTTAAAAATTACAAATTGGAAACCCGCGTACATTTCAAAATGTCAAGCGTTTTACGCCTGTCACATTATTCTATTTTGTTGCCAAAGAAAAATCAACTTAGTCTTGTAGTGATAAGGTTTATTTTACCACGTAGCGTTTACTCACTTAAAACATTTATCAATAGACAGTGTTGATTGTTAATGTCATTGATTTTGTTGTAACGAAGAAGTTTAAATATGGATGTCATTTTTATTAAATTTATTTTTCGTTTTAAAAGCGCAATTAATCAGAACCTTTATGTTATTATCAAACTAACAGAATTAAAATTAATACCGCGCTGAGATAATCGCGTGGTTGATTATTTTGGAAATCTGCATTTATTAATGGCCATTAATGTTAGTTTTATTACATGTTTTGTGTGAATAATATTAATATTTAATGAGCACGACAGATTAATGGTAACAATTTAAATTCATAGGTAAGGAAATAAACATTAATTTATTGACGGAGAAGTCTGTTTCCCTAGTAAAATAATAATAATATTTAATTAAAAACTATGCTTCGACCTAAAATAAAAAATGTATAAAATTCAGCATGAATTAAGTACGATAAACTCGTAAAATATTTTTTTTAGAGATCATTCTTCTAAGTATAAGTATAGGTACCAGCTAAGCTATTTATTTGAACTGGGTAAACACCTACATACTATTAGTTAAGTAGACTACAAGTGGTAAACATGACATTTTATATGATTCATTAGAGGTCGTAATTTTAAATAAATGAACGAATAATTTTCGTCTTTTAAACGGTTAATGGTGTTTTATTTCAATTAGCTACCGACAATATAAATGCGTCATTCACATAGTTATGCACAAACCGTGGACAGTAGGTAACCCAATAGTGCTCTTGTGTGACTTCTATGCGGATTAAATGCAGACAAAGTTATTTGGTTTCACTGAAACTTTTCAATTTTATACAATTTCCTTTATAGACACTTATCAAGGGGTGTTTTTCACTCTTAACTCTAACTGTAATAAAACAGTGAATTTTGTTTTCCCACTAAGTATGTACCTAAACGAATAAGTAAGGTACTTAGTAGATATCATGGTTAAATGGATCATTATTAGCCCCACGTAATAATAATAAAAAAGTTGGATCTGTCGGGAACCGAACACATGACCCATTGATTATTAGCCACTAGAACAACTAAGTATGTAATGTGTGGGTGTACATTTTGGCCTTGGTATATAAGTATTATTATATTCCAAAAAAAAACAACCCCATCTTATAACATATCCAATTTGTTCTAAAATGGTTATAATTACAAATTCCAATACTATTACTAACTTAAAATCCGGGTTACGCGTCGTAAAAAACCGATCGTCAATAATCATCAAGGTTAAACTAATTTTATCGTAGCTGTAGGTTACTGTTTATTTGTTCACTTTAAATTAAATGTTGTAATGAAAAGCAGCAATGTATTCAATACTAATTAAATATATTCGTCTCAATATTATTTTAATTACCAACGAAGTTATGTTAAACTGAAGTCCATTGTATGTATTGATAGCCTAAACATCTCTTAGATGTCTATGTTTATGCGCCTATGTGCGTGTATTATAATTATTATGAAAGTAATATATATAGCTCCACATACTTCTAAAATTGTTTGAGAGTCTTTATATAGTCTTTTAAAACCAAAGAAAAGTTCCCGTCTTAAGTTTATAGACGGAACAAATTAAACTCGGGTAATTCCGTGCGATACAACTAACTTATTTTAAATGCCGAAGTTCAATATTGGAATCCCGTCGCCCGGAAACGAATAAAAAACGCGGCAAAACTTTCAAACTTGGAACTCAATGGGACGTCATTTTTTACGCCCGTTAGGGTTGTCGCAGTGAAAAATGATATAATTTATATCGGCTGTGGTAGCGGCCGGCTACCCGTTTTGTACGCGTGATAAAATACAAATAAAAATAACAAAATTTATAAGATTTTTTCTTCCTTTCCTAATTTAAAATGTTTCCTTATCAACGCGCGGCGCGCTATGACAAAGGAAATAGTGGTGTTCGTGTTTACTTAAATGTGAATCGATATCGATTGTCATATCACATATTTAGTTTTAGGTCCAATTTAAATTCGATATTTTCACGTTGTTTTTATTTAAAACGACAATTATTACATTAATCACACAGTAATATGACAAATTGTATAGAAATAGTGCCAAATAAGATTATGCAAATTGTTACAAAACAGATTATTTATCATGTGTGAATGTCGCGATGATGTCTCTTTCCTTCTCCATGGTCAAGTTCATGGCCGTTTTTGTTATTTATTTTTTTACTATAGTTGTTAAGTCAGTTAGTCATAGGTAGATTCTATTTCAATTGGTGAGTATAAAACGTTGTTTAATTAGGTCGTACTGTCGATGGTGCAAGATTTTTATCGAATATCGATATTTAAAAATAAGCGCATCCCGCTCACCCACACAAATCAAAGCACGCGCTCTTGTGAGCACGAATGAAATATTCAAATTTGGAAGCTGATTCCGTTTATGGCTACTTAATTTGGGTGATTCGATTTGAATATTTAAAAAGCTACGCATAAAAACATTCCTCCGGCGAGCGTCGTATGAGGTGTCACTAGATGTGTGTGGAATCTACTATAAAAACGTTGGCCCTAATGTTGGTCAGTTTTTAAGAGTGAAATATATCTAGGTAGATCTTAGGCATACCTACCTCAATTCTGTGTATATATACTGGTAAATATTAACTATGAGTCATATTAATTGAAGTAGAATTTAATTATAACTAGATATTAATCAAATAAAAGAAAAAGGACGAGGCAACTGGTATTAAAATAGTAATGTTTATATTTAAATGCATGCAGATAAATAAAGTTAGTGTTGAGTAATAAAGTAGTAATGTTTTTTAAAACGTAAAATAATCCCCGATATTTAATATATTATAACAATCGAAGTATCAAAATATTAGTCTTTACAAAATACATCAACGCGTTTAAAATTTCATTAACAATAGTATAACTTCATTATATCTTTCATAGCCTGTCTTAAACTTCAAAGTAACCTAACCAAACAACTGAACGCGCCGGCGGACGCTGCGCGAATGAGCAAAAAAATTGGACGTTCATCTGACAAGTAACATTGGGTGGAGCGCGCGCGTCCCGCCTCTGCAAGCGAGGGCAACCATTGGTTCGTTTAAAAATCGATTCCATTTTATAAATATGTAACCACTTTCCATCCGAACGGAACGGAACAATCTACAACCCTAACGTTTCCCGCCAAAATGGTCCTTATCAAGATGGCGGACAACTGGAATTCGAGCGCTGTCAAACCCCGACCTTTTTTATAAACAGTCAATTGTTTTAACGACATGTCTAGTCTTTTGTTTTATTTAAAGGAGAATGGTTCTAGAGATGGTTTTCCGTCGAGATATGTAGGAAATGAAATGGGAACGTGGGTGAAATTGGAGTAGTAATAAATAATGCTGTATGGATGATTTACGGTGTCTACCTACCTCCTCAAAACCTGCCGCTGCTTTAATGAGCTATCTATAAAAGATTTCGATCTAGATTTATTTATTGATAACAGGTTATCGAGATAATTTGTATGTTATGTTATTATGTACACTTAAAGGGTAGGAAGGTATACTTACTAGTAAGTTTTAAAAAGATAAATTAATGTGTTCCAAGATCTTTGTAGGGTTATTTGTCCAAATGAGTCTTTGCTTATAAACACACAGTTGCTTGAAGGAAATTGCTAATAGTGATAAGGCAACGGCGTTGTTAAGTCTTAGTAATTAAATTAGTATAGCTTAATTATATAAGAATGATTGTCATAATTTGTTAAAATATGTAGGTATCTAAAGCCAAGTGGTTCTGATTCCCGTGTCCTGATTGACCGAAATTACTTATTATGCTATATTGAAGCCGGGACCGCCTAGGCTTAAATAATGTAAGCGTTTTACCACTAATAATAGCGTAACATTTACTCAATGTACTACTACTACCTACTTATTTAAATATCTACTTAGGTAAGTGACCCACCCACATGTAGGTATGTCTAAAATAATAACGACAAAAAACTACTTAAGCGATTTATCTAATTTCCAGAACTTTTTAAACATACTTCGAACAACGAAGGTTAGCCCTTCCTAGTAGCTAATAAAGAAAAAACTGTCATAATATTTGCACTCAAGTTTGACCTTCGTGTGACCTCTCGCACGTGATTAAGGTCCCGAGGCGAAGCCGTACAACTGCTGAGCATTACTTTAATACCTTTCGTATACACACGAAGTCTTCGATACACACAGATGGAGTCTTCGAGGCGAAAGTTCATTTGTCGACGTCAAGACACCTACGTAGGTACTTAGAGCATTTCTTTTGAGGGAATACCTAATTCTAAATTTAATAATCTTTGCGTTTGCCACCCTTAGTAATTCTGTACGGACCCAGCCACTATCGCCAAATACCATCTTCGACGGAACAGATGGCGCTAGCGTAGCAGTCTTTTACTTTGACGTCAGAGACATCCTCCATCTTTAGTCTCCCCGTGACCACGGCTGCTGCAAAGCATCCGAAACGCCGGGCCGTAGTTAAAAATAATGTTTAAATAAGTTCAACTAATATATATCGCGTTTTAAACAGTTAGTGTTTTATTTAAATGTGTACTAGTCGCGTAAACCACAAACAGAACATAATAAATTAATAAAATATAGGTATAGCTGAGGCCTCAAAGGCAGACAAAGGGATTTAATACCAAAACGATGTGAAAGGGAAATATTTTAAATAACCCGGAAAAATAAGTATGCTTATTTTCCGGGTTTCATAATAAAATTTGTAAATCCCCTATCTGGACATTTCTTTTAATTAATTGTAGCTTCAAGCGCGAATTTCAATTTTTGTAATGGCTCCAGGGATTCAAACAATTAATTTTCTACGTTTGCAATTGTTTCTTTGTTTTTCTTTTAATTTTATAGATGGCCTGTTTAATTTTACTAAACTGACAGTGACAGCTAAAAACAGGCTATACAACGCTTAAATAAGTATAGGTACATATACGTGTTTGTTTTTTGGCCATAGAATTAGTTCTATCTTATTCCGTATGGAGCTATATTAATAGTCAAAGTCAAATTAATGTATACACATAGGTAACTAGGTACACTTATGAACAACCCACTAGTTGAAAACTAAGGACTTCAAATTTACATTTACTACCAGGTCTCAAATTAAGGGCGTAGAACGAACGAGAAAAACTGGCAAGAAACTCGCCGCACCTTCTTTTATCGCCAAGTCATTTTACAGTTAGGTACTTTAAGCGCACTTCATACTTTTTATTGTTACTTTGGGTACTCCAAACCCCAAACATTTTATCTTTTAATTATTAATTAACTTAATAATAACATTTTTTTTTTTTTATATACCTACCTACGATAAATTTATTGACAGTGCTTGCACTCCACTGGGGATTTTATTAAATTATATTAAAAATTACTACTTTTATGAAGTCTTATGGTTGGTACAGTTATGCCTTGTAACACGTATTAAGATAACATAGATAATATTAAAATAAAGTTACTAAATAAATTTGTCTATACCTACCCACAGATATAAAATGTTTACAATAATTCAACTCCGCGCTAATTTTCACCACAGGGTTGCCAGTAATAGATATTTGCTAATATAAAGTTACCTCAACATGTGGCGAGATTGCGAAACCCCTGGAGTATTTTACGCTTCGCTGTCAGGGGAGTGTGGATAATATCTGGATAACATTGAACTATCATTTTGAACTTTACTGCGTACGTAATAAAGACGATGAACAATTTCACGCTGGTAAATGAAAGTTGCACAAAAACCTATTTTGGCTAAATCACAACATGATGTCTGGAATGATTCGTCTATTCGTTTTAATATATTTTTAAGATCTATTTAAAATGTATTTTGAAGTGTCCTAGGAGATTCATAACCAATCTGTTACATAGAACTAAATAGAACCAATTCCATTAACATTTAGATCAAACGTTTAACGGTTTAAAACGTGAACATAAAAACGATGTATGTTAACTAGTATCTACGACCTAAGGTTTTTAATGTTACGGATCAAACAACCTGTAGTAATAAAAAATAAATTATTTGAGTTATTTCGCGTTTAAAACCGTTCTAAGTGTTTATAAGTACAATGGGCAAGGAAGACTTCCTTTGTACTTCAAACTTAAATAATTTACATATATCTATATTCATATTTGTCCAGATTTAAGATACTAGGACTCAAAGATTGTTACTACCAATTTAATATTATTTACAGTAATAATTTCATAATAATAAGTATATATATACATTATGCCATAAAGCGTCTAATTACTGTCTGTAGTAACGGAGGTACATGTTTAAAGAAAACACTTTTAACTGTTTGAAAACGCGAAATGTAAGGTACCTATTAGTTAAACTTATTTTATAAAACATAACTACGACACAAAATAAGTTCAAATAATACATTTCGCGTTTTAAAGCGTTAAAAGTGATTAATTTATAAGGTATCTTATAAATTAGAACTCGATTTATAGATTGAAAAAATTTACGACACGGTCAGGATCTGAGCTGGGATCCACAGCGTTCCGTGCTGTTGCTCAAGTCCTGGCCGTAAAATTTTATCAATTTAAAAATCAAGCTTTAAGTTATATAATGCCATCATGTGCAGTAACATGTGAAAAATATTAGAGTTTTCAAATATAAGGCATTAAATATAAAAATATTTGTTCGTTAACTAACCGAAGCATTCTCGAAAAACCTAACCCAAATCCCAAATATCGCAAATGAAGTATTCTTCCTAACACCGTTTCAATCTCCACTAATATATCGATCGTGTATATCGGCTGGACATTAGAGGACACAATTCTTAACATGTTAAATCACCCGGCCTCACACAAAGGACATCCGTTGCTTTGTACCTCGCGGCGCGGGACGGATAAATAAAATTACGACTCTCACTACCTTAATGAACAGGGCTTGTCAACATTTCTGCATTCCAGGTATGTTTGAGGGTCTATTAAATTGTATTTTGAACATTAGACCAAACATGTTGTTAAAAAGACATATGTATAAGATTTTTTATTTTTTTTGTCTACGACCCGATGTTTCGATCTCAGCTAAGTCGTGGCGGTCGCTGTTTTAATGAATTAAAAATTAGTTTATATAACATATTACAAATTTAATATATTAACGGTTTGAATGATATCCGTGTCTAGAAGGGTATCAACATGTTTTTACACATTTTAATATCCTAACTAAATTTGAATTGTTTTAGGTTGAAAAGGTTTCTTTATAGAATTCACCTGTCATTGTTTTTAAAAATATATCTCATATAGTAGATTAAAAATAAACATTGTATGGTAAGGTATTTAATTGGTAGGTAGGTCCTAATCTAATGACTTTGTTAGGGTCTTTTTAGTATTAAAACTGACGCAACATTGAAACAAATCAAAGATAAGACATGTCTATATACCATTAATTTCAAAGAAGGATAATAAAAAAGGCTCTCAACCCCGCAGCCGGGCTATAGATAATAAATTAAACATCCTTTCAGCTACCGTGCGCTCCGCGGGCTTAATCAAAGAGATTTATTGCCAGCCTTAAAAAATATATAAATTACGGCAATTTGTTCAAATTAAACACAAACAGGTTTTATATCGCCAAAAAATACAATTTCGTGTAGAGCAGTAGCGCTTACGTCAGTTTTTTAATAATCTAGATTTAAAATATATAATATGTAAATTGGAATTTCTCATCATTATTGAAGTTTGTAGTTTACGCAAGGAACACATTGCATAATACAATTATATATAATAATACAAATTACATAAATCCATAGAAACCGTATTTACCTAAATATCACGGCTTTTTCACATGTGGACGGTGGTTTGTAACCCGGACGGACCTTCGATATTCCTAGCACGCATTTAATATTCAGATTTCCTGACGAAATCCAATACGTTGTTCAGGAAAATTATAAGACGAGACCGCCAAAACTTGTGTTATATAAGTTTTAACTACGACCTCTTACGCATTACAACTTACAATAGTCGTGAGCCGCGTTGTTAAAAGTAAATGATTTATAAATATGTTACGCGTTTGAAGCCGTTTAAAATCTTTTATGGTAGGTAAGGAGAACTGATTGTAAGTGCCGGTTTCTTACGTAAAAAAAAACGTTTTATATGTACTTATATCTTTATTGAATTATCCATAAAAAGCTATAGACATGTTGAGACTATTAACTATTGTGTATTCTTGACGACGCTGAGAAAATTTCTAAAAAAAAAAGAAACATTATATAGGTAATCATAATGACATCTGGTAATAAAATCATTTCAAAATGAAAGTGAGATCTTGCCTTCCCTAAGTGGGGTACGGGACAGACCATACAGGATCATGTTTATTCCTTCCACACAATTTATATTTTTTCCCCGGCTCAGAAAAATCATGAAATTCGTGTGACGTACTTTATGGATGACCCCTAATGGAGGCTAGGCTTCTTTTCCAATTAAAATTTACCTAGAACATGTATTGTTGAACATCTAAGAATCGTCTGTAGTTCACGCGACAAGTCAACATTTAAATAAAACCACTTTTGACGGTTTAAACCAAACATGTATAATTAAATTAGAATTACTTGAATTTAATAATAACTGTACCTATTTAAAATAATTAGCTAATATGTTAATACGGGCTCTAAACCATTAAAAGTGCTTTATTAATGTGTACGTAAGTGGTCAACATTGCATCATTCAAGTAAGACATACTTACCTACTTAATATTAAAAAACGCGAAATGTATTAGTTGACTTATTTAATTAATTTTGTTTAAGTACACTAATACCAGTTTACCGTTAAAGTGATTTATTTAAATCTTGTTTTCAGCAAAGCGTTTACCGATCTTCGGAGGTGGTGGTGGTGGCTTTACCTGATAACTTGTGGTAAATCTCTGGCTTCACACAAGTCATTGTGTCCTTTATCGAAGACGTGCATTTGTAATGGTCCTCCCCCCTTGGCTCGCGACCGGGCTACGCAGTCATGAAGCTATATTCATTTTTTAAATTTTATTTAAATCTTTATTTAATCACCAAAGGTCGTTTGATCACCAGTTGTTACAACTGTTATAGGACATTGAACATCTGAATATTAAATAGGTGGTAGCAATATCGAAATTCCACCATAGGCATGTCCACAGATGAAAAAGCCGTCAATATTAATCGCGTTTCGGTTTCAATGTGTGGAATTCCGAATATCCAAAATCAAAATAGGTCGGCAGTGCATCTTGCTTCGATGTTTAAGATAAGCCCCTGTCTGTCCTAAAAAAATATCAAAGCATCCGGAAATAAAATCTTACCTTTATAGCCAGCTCATAGGGTACGATTCTGTCTCCCTTCGAGTGTAGTATGAGGATAGGAAGACCAGGTACTCTGGACAGGTACTCGTCAGTCGTAAAGGAGTATTCTGAGGAGCTGCTAAACGGCTTTATGAATGAACGCTTGTAATATGGCAGCCAGGCGACGAGCTAAAAGGCATAGCATATGTAAAAAAAAATTCATGTATGTTTAAGCTGTACATTGAGCTGTATGTATGCATTTTTATCTCCAATTATATTTCTCGAATTATAGATGAAGATATCAATTTAAATATAAATCCACACAGATACTAAGAATATCAAGAATGATAAAAAATAATTATATAGGAAGTAAAGCTCTAAATACTGTCTATAGTTTACGCCAGTAGTACACATTTAAATAAAACACTTTAACGGTTTAAAACGCGATATATTAGTTAAACTTGTGGTCTCCCCGTGACCACGGATGCTGCAAATCCGAAACGTCGGCCGAATTAAAATCATTTTCAAATAAGTTTAACTAATATATCGCGTTTAACAAAGTTTAAAGTGTGCTCTATCTAAAACTAAAGCTTACACACTAGCGTAGTACTGCAGTTTACGCGAGTAGTATATACTTAATAAAAACAACTTTAAAAATCGAAATGTAGGTATTAGTTAACTTATTTACACTAACACACGAAAGGGTTTTTTATTTGAACTTTCAAATTTCATCAGTAGGTATTCATAGATTACTCCTACGGAGAAAATTTAGTAAAAAAATCTGCACTTTACCTCCAGGTGGTAAGGAAACGAGTTACCTTAGAAAACGGATGCTTCTCGATTTCATCGAGAAGATTGTTGAAGGGGGCTTCAAGGACCAGTGCATCGGGAGCCGGTACACACTTCTGACGATTATTTCGACAGAGGTCTAGCATATTGGCCACCAGGTTTGAAGCGATAGCAGTACCTGGAACACAATTCTAACTTAGTGAGCTAAGATACGCTGATTTTTGTCAAGTCGGTTTCGTATGCAATTTGTGATTGAGTCTACGGGGGAGAAGTGGTACTAAGATCACTTGAATTTAAAATGAAACCATTAAGGTTTTATTTTGCAGCACGGAACGCCGACGAAATGCCTATCGTATATATACCTAGGTATATAATTGATTATTACATATGCATTACAATATGCTAGCATATTGGCCATCAGGTTTGAAGCAATAGCAGTACCTGGAACACAATTCTAACTTAGTGAGCTAAGATACGCTGATTTTTGTCAAGTCGGTTTCGTATGTAATTTGTGATTGAGTCTACGGGGGAGAAGTGGTACTAAGATCACTTGTATTTGAAATGAAACCATTAAGGTTTTATTTTGCAGCACGGAACGCCGACGAAATGCCGTATCGTATATATACCTAGGTATATAATTGATTATTACATATGCATTACAATATGCTAGCATATTGGCCATCAGGTTTGAAGCAATAGCAGTACCTGGAACACAATTCTAACTTAGTGAGCTAAGATACGCTGATTTTTGTCAAGTCGGTTTCGTATGTAATTTGTGATTGAGTCTACGGGGGAGAAGTGGTACTAAGATCACTTGTATTTGAAATGAAACCATTAAGGTTTTATTTTGCAGCACGGAACGCTGTGGATGCAGTATCGTATATATACCTAGGTATATAATTGATTATTACATAACTGCGTAGATACCTAAAGAATGTCCCCAAAGAATTACGAAAGGCCGCTTTCCCTTATCCACCACGTCAATGAGCCAAGAATATACCCGCAGTGCATCTTCCACCACGCCACTTTCTGTTGGTCTTACTCGAGTGGAGTCACCATACCCTACATCAACACGATATTATTAAATACAACACTAAATTAAAATTAACAAAGTATCTTATTTAGTAGGTAATATGTTCTGCCTTTTGTGCCCTGTCCTACCGAAACATCTTATTCTTTCCCAACCATAATTTTGTCCTCTTTTAAAGAGCTGGTTGGTCCAATAGCTATAAAGAATCAGTGTGTTCGATTCCCATCGTGTGCAATATGTTTGCCCTATCATTGATTTTTTACAGATTAAAACGCGAAATATATTATTAAAATAAATTGTAACTAAGTGAAGTTTTTCGTTAAGAGAGTTTTATTTAAATATCACTATCTTTTATTTCTACACATGTTGGCCCTTGTTTGGAAAATCTGACTATTCTCTTAACTGGCTATAAAGTCACCTGGGCGTCTATAAATAGATGCTATAGGACTGGCGTAAACCTTTCATAAAGGGATGCTGCATATCGATCCTCTTATAAAAACATTCGTAACCTACTTGGTCCTTTATTTAAAAGTGAAATCCCGTTTTCCATTGTTGGACATGGGGCGAACACACTTCTGTGTCTGTTTCATTGATCGTTTTTTTACGAGCAAGTAGTTGATAAGACTTCTCTGCTTTGCCGAAACAATATACCCTGGTAATTCCTGGACCTTTCGCGCAAGCGCAATGCTAGGCAACACGTTTAACTATTTAGCTACAGAGGCGGTCATTATTCAATTAACTACCTCTATAATCAAAAGTAATGACATGGAAGTTTAGATCTTGAAAAACTTTGTACATTTGTAATCTGTGCGGAGAGCCACGATGGTTTGAGTTACCTGCGAAAAGCAGGTTTCAATCATAACATATGCAAATAAAATACTACTAAAAAAATCAACACCAAAGTACAAGTACCTATGAGGCTGCTAGAGGCAGAGTGGCCTCATAACGAAAGACATGATATTAAATAAGTAGGAAAAGAAACATGCGCAAGTAACTTAGGTGAAAATTAATTTGTACCAACTATTATTTGTGGAAAAATTGTTATCAATTTTCGGCCACGTGAATTTTGACTAAAAAATATAAATAACTCAAGTCATAAAATTGCAGTTAGGCTACACTGCCTCTAGAGCCTCATTTACATCTAAATATGACAGACATTCACTTACACATAGATTTATAGTTTTAAATATTTACCGTGACAGTACATAACAATAGTGTTTTGCGTGTTCTGAAGCTCGGTGTGTAGTCGTTCGCAAAGTGATTTTTCGGCGCTAGTAGACATTAATTCACGCAACACAGAACACGGTACGAGGTGCCATATTCCTGAAACATCATTTTCGTTTTCGGAAATAACATGAATAACAGATGTCACTAGCATAGCAGATCTCTTTTTTCGAGTCTCCTCCCCATGACCACGTCTATTGCTAATAATCGGTTCGATACCGATTTTTCGAAAACATATTGGACTTCGTCTGAAAATCTGGATATTGAATTGGTTTTAGGAATTCCGTCCAGGTCACTAACATCCGTCCAAAGATAAAATAGGTAGCACGCTTAATATTTAACTGTTTAAAAACTTTCATGATCACTTATCAAAATAATGACACAAGCGGGACGCCGCATACAATACTTATATAATACGCATACGCAAAAAGCTTGCGTATGCACTCCAAAAGGTTTTCAGGTTTTTTTTAATCACCTAGTTTTATCGGACAATTATCCACTCGAGAGTCGAACTGGATGCTAAAATTCCTGCCGCCCATCACGTTGCAGCTCTCCGGATTTTCAAAGTCTAAATTCTTCGGGTAATTTACTGGAAACATTTCGTTGCTATATGCACATGTACTTTCATAAATCTGTTAGGTTTTAAAAAGTTTTAGAGATTAAAAAAAAGGCAGTTAGTAATAAAAAAAGTTTAAATACTGTCTATAGTTTTCCGAGTAGTACACATTTACATAAAACACTTTTACGGTTCCAAACGCGATACGATTAGTTAAACTGATTTAAAAATCATTTTCAAATCAGTTTAACTAATATATCGCGTTTTAAACCGTTAAAGTGTTTTATTTAAATAAAAAAGTTTGTTTTTTTAATTTATCGTTTAAATATTGATTAACATCATAATTACCCTTTCCAAGCAGTTTTTATTTTACATTCGATTTAACTTTATTTATTGACACGTCACAGGGGAATTTATTTAATTAACATTAAAGATATTAAAAATATTTTTATGTATTGCATCCGTGGTCTCTTACTTACTGCAATTGGAAAAAACCATCTTCCGCTGAACTGTCTTGCTGTATCTGAACATGAGTGGCAACACAGCCACTTGCATAAATAAAACGCTCGCAGTGAGCGATGCACCGGTCAATAATAACGCGCTAAGTAATAAAACAATATTATTATAGCCACACAGGTCGGGAGTTTGTTTTAAATATACTATCTGACAAATTCTCCCCAGTAAAATTTTAATGACTCAACCAAGAGTAGATTAAGTTATTTTTGAGTCAGAAGTAGGACCTGTCAAATATAATACTAAATAAATATATTATAAGAACAATAACTATATATACCTAAGACGAAACCAACTACATTCTTTAGAATGATGTTATTACCACCAAATTCATAAGGTATGCAACTTACCCGAAAACCATTGTGTTATTTTTACTTTTATAAGTACATTTTATATTTTTTTAAATATTTTGTTATATGATTACTATAATAAAATTATATATACATAATTTTTTTATGTTATTGATTACTCTGGCAGGTAGTCATTTTTGTTAGAGCTATTTAATGACAGCAGATGCTCTATGGAAACACTAAACTTTTTATAAAACGTCAAAATTTATCTCAATATCTCATTTCAATATAACTTATTTTTCAGATTTAAAAAAAAAGGGCAAGACTCAATTACTACCAAAGCCTTTAGTGTTGTTACTCCACTAAATAAGCTACCATCTCATACGTAATCGTATTCTGAAATATTTAATTATAAATAATTATTATTTGTATAATTATACTGATTTTTTATAAGGTATACCAATAAAACTCCAAACATTAATCACTTTTTATTCCTTAATAAAGTACAAAAAATAAATAGCGCATATTTTGTAAAGAGCTTGTACTCTCGTTGCAGCCGCATTGTCCTAATTAGCAAACTGTCGTTATAAAAACTACAAACCTCTTCGTTCTAAAATGAACATCTTTATATAAGATAGAGGAGGACAGACAAGCAGGAGATTCACTCGTTGAAATGTAAAATTAGGCCATAATAAACGAGACGCGCCGTCGACCTATTTTGGCTTTGGATATTCGGAAATCGACTGACTGAAACCGAAACGCGATTAAAATTTCAAGGCTCTATTATTCATGGTTTACGACGTCATTATTTCCGATATTATTACCACACAAATATTTCAGACGAAGTCCAACATCTTTCAGATAATGTATGAATCGATAAGAAACATTTTTGGACTTGGTGGGATCAAACCATTTGATTATATGCCCTAATACATTACAGATCGACCAGCCAGTCTACTAAATATGTACGATAGAAAAATAATTGAGGTAATGAATTACGTATGAAAAATAAAAAACCCCAATGTCTTAAAAATCTATTTACACCGCGTCACCTATCCGTATCAACCGTTACGAATATTTGCTAATTAGGACTGTTAAAAGCATAAGCTTATAAAGCGAATTGTACCCGCGAACCGAATTTTCTACTTGATCCTAGCGATGGTTGGAAATGAAGTCTCTGAAAAAATATAGAATTTATTATTACATATCAAGTTATGTAGTTTTAATATAAATAAATTGTGTATCTATTCCAACACCTGGGCTACATATTGATATTAAAAGAACAAAAAACATTTTCTGTTTTACAAAACGAGTTACTAACTCGCTAAGTGTTGCTTCCTTCTTTTTTACATTTTGTCTTTTTTTCAAGACCGTAATAAAATTAATATACTAAAGAAAATATTTGATTTTGAGTAGTTTTAAACAATATTAATTAAATTATATTAAAAGTAATCATCATTCCATATTTACTATAATAAATTGAAATAGAACATATTTATATCCAATTTCAGACATTCTTATTATTATATGATAAATAATGAATACCCATTTTTCCAAGTGGGGCACGGGACGAACACATTTCTGTGACACTGATTTGTTTCACAGCCAAGTTGTTGATCAGACTTATGTGCCCTGCCTTACAGACACAGTCTATTGTGCCCCTGGGATTCGAACCCATTCGCGCTTAGTGCTAACGTTTAACCATTTAGTCTCAGAGGCCTTCTAATAAATATAAAAAAACTCACCCAACTACTTGAGGTAAATCCTCCGCGTTACATATAAATTTATGTCCTAAGCTCGCTTGTGTTTCATACGAATGAAGTTTCAATTTTGAACTGTCATTATCTCTTGATTCTAGTATCGAATTGTATAGCTGAGAACAAATATATAGTTAAACACTATCTGTAGTTTACGCGAGTAGTACACATTTAAATAAAACACTTAAAACGGTTTAAAACGCGATATTCATTAGTTAAACTTATTTAGAAAATGATTCTTACGAGCGACGGTCCGATGTTTCGGATTCTAAGCAGCTGGCAGCAAGGGGGGAACAGGGCTGCTGCGCGTTTTACACCGTTAAAACTTATGCTTTGAAGTTATGTAACTTTGAGGTTATTAATGTACTTAATAAAACTGAGGAAAGTTCGTTAGAAACAAGATGAAGATATCCTGAATTCGTGTCTTGTGGAGGCATTTCTATGTGTTTTAGTTACAGAAGTCAATTAAATGATTATTAACTTTCGTATCTACTTTTTGACCAGTTTAATCATAAGGAGATAAATAAAATGTAAAATACATAAAAAGATAAATTAATTCTTTAAGCAACAGAGCTATAATGGTCGGTTGGTTGGTTCGAGGCCTGTGTGTGTTCAAATGTAATTTTTCCAGGATTAAAGAAACTAAGGTTGAATATGTGTTTTATCAACATTAAATAAGTATGACAAACTGTAATCCGGACGCCTCGATAATCCGAAAACGTTCTTGTCTCTCCGGATTAACGAGGCCTACTATTTTTGAAGTACTGACCTTAACACCAACAACATGAGGTATAATTACGTCGTCCTTAGCGTGCAATATCATTACTGGCAAATCCTTCACTTTCGCCAAGTGTGTGTCTGACTTGAAGCAATAGTCTTCGTTGGATTTGAACGGAGATACGAATGTGTTGTCGAAGTATGGTAACCATCTTACTAGCTGTAAAGGAAAATCATTTATATTTAAGCTTTCTTGAATATATTTCTATATAGGTAAGAGAAATAGGGATCAAATTCAAAACAGAAAAACCTTGCAAGAATATTCAACAATGGAAATATATTTGCTTACAAATTTCAGGCACCTAGAGACAGAGTGGCCTAATAAAAAAAAACACATGATTTTCAATAAGGAGGAATTAGGCACTTAACTTAGGTGAAAATGAATTTTACTTTTACAAGGTTGTTAACATTTTTAGACCATAAAAATGTAAGTCACGTCATAAAATTATAGTTAGGCTACTCTGGCTCTAGGGGTCTTATGTAACTTAAGTACTATTTGTGGTTTACGTGAGTAGTACACATTTAAATAAAACACTTTTAACGATCTAAAACATGAAATGTAACCCCGTGACAGTAGACCGACGTCATGGGTAACAGCTTAAACTTATGAAGATGAAGAGTTTTGTAAAAACAAATTTGGATACCCAAAATAACTATAATCATGTATAAGTTTTTATACCGAAGTTAGTGGATGGTGTGTGACAGCATCGGCCAAATTGCTGAACGGTGCCTCCAGTATTAGTCCGTTGGCTTGGGGCAACGGCTGCTGGCGGTCCAGAACCGTCTGAGAGAGTTCTGGAAGGTTCCCAACGAGGTGGGACGAGATGCCCGTACCTGTAAAATAGTTTGAGTCAAAGTGAAAAATCATTTATTCGCGTAGGTAACTAGGTACACTTATAAACGTCAACAGTTAAAAACTAAATTTCCATGTAGAGCAAACGGAAGAAGGATTCGAAAATATTTGTGGACATTCTTCTGTACCCTGTGCGAAGAAACAATCTATTGTTTCCGCGGGATCCGAACCCAGGACCTCCTTCTTAACGCTTAACGGAATAGGCACACGTTCATCCATTTAGCTACAGAGGTAGTTCGCTAGTAGTTACTTTATATACATTTATTTTTGTCTCATTATAATTTTTAATCAAATTACCTAAAGAATGACCCCAAATGAAAATAGGCGGTCTGTCTTTACTATTCGTAATAGCATTGTTAATCCAATCGTACACGTTGAGGGAATCTTCAACTACCCCCCTTTCCGTTGGGATAATACTTGTTGAGTCGCCATAGCCTGAAACATAGATAGTAAAAACAATTATATTTCTATTATAAACATAACCTTGTTGTGATTTAAAATTTTCAAACGCGATTATAGTAAAACTTTTTTATTAAAAATCATTTCAAATAAGTAAATGAATCGCGTTTTAAACCGTTAAAATTTTTTTTTTTAAAATCCACAAAACATTTAAAAAATATAAAAATTCAAATTAGCATAACATATTGAACCTCAATACGTAAATGTTAAGGTTGAAATTACATTGGAAATCAATAGGATGTATGAGTCAATAGGTTGAAAAAATTCGACAATAACGTATAAGACGCTAGCTTCATTGGTTAGCCGTTAGAGCGACATTATGGGACGCTGTGGATGCCGGTTCAAGTCTTGCACGTGCTATAAAATATTTCAAGCCAAATTTTAAGTTTCAAAGGACGATTTTTAATTTATAATATGAGACAAACTGACAAAATGGCTTGGAAATAAATATACAACCCTGTTGTATTATTATATACCCTGTTTTATGTTACTGGGATGCAAAAAACCTGTGCCGTGGATTAAAGCAATCTTGTACATTGGAAGAAATGTAAAAAGAAAGGAAATAATTAACTTTACCTCGATAGTCGAACGCGATCGTGTGAAAGTCCATTTTTTGAAAGAATTTGTATAACAGTATTCTGTGCGATGCGGCACGCGAATTTGAATTGCCTGAAATTAGAAATATCTTTTTTATTTACTATCGTTAATGCAAGCGAGTTTACACACTATCTAACTATTGTAAGCATACAATTCACACATCCAATGGTTTGTGATCCGAACGAAATTTCGAGATGTTGGCTCTTAAATTAATCAGCTATTTAAATTAAACACTTTTAACGGTTTAAATTGATTTACAAAATTGTATTTAACTTTACAGTGATGCCGTGGTCAGGAAGGATTGAAATTGGAGGGTGTCCGGAATGTCAAAGTCAAATCCGCTACGCTAGCACCATCGATTTCGTTGTAACCGCAATAGTTTGAGTTTAAGTAATACACTATGCGTTTTAAAACGATGAAAGTGCTTTAATTCTTTTTACTACTCAACCATGCTACGGACTTATTTTTCGAAGATGCTGGAATGAAACCGTAATATTAGTGAAGAGATTTTTCCCTTTATTTTATTCCCCATTAATTTAAATGTATTATGTAAAAAAATCGATGTTCGCTTTAAACGTCACTAACGCTAACATTATACAATGTGAAGGTTAAGATTTTATGTGTTGAGTAATTAAAATTATTCACGACTTCGTTTTTGTGTCTACAAAATGTATTTATTGAAGATTGGAATACGTTATAACTTCTGGGCACAGGTTATCCCACGTATAGTTTGGACCCACCAGGCAACTTCTGTAGGGGTTGCCAGGCCATAAAATTACTAGGCAATCAGAGTTCCATACATTTAGTCTACAGTCGGCTTAAATTAAACTTATAATCAAAACTTACCATGACAGTAAAGTATAATGGGATGTTTGGAGTTAGTCAATTCATTTTCAAATTGTTTACGCAATTCATTGTTATCACTACTTCCAAAGCTTCCTTTAATCTTGTCGTATGAACTCTTTGCTAGAATATGCCAAATTCCTGCAAATATAAACAGAATATATGTATGTAGGTATAGTGTATTTTTTCTAAGTTGATATTTTTTATCAACAAACACACAATCTACATGAAATCGTGATTTTTCGACAAGGTTAATCGCTGAAAAGCGTTAAAAACGTTGAGTTAAATAATATTGACATAAAAATTATTGTCATTAAAGTTTTTTAATATTGAGGTTTGATCCATGTATAATCGATATTTCTTCATCTCTGTGTCATCTGTGGCAACAACTTTGATCTATAAAAGGTCATCACTATTTCTCTATGTTGTTTTAAATCGTTAGTGTTGTTTGAAATTGACATTTTTGTTGTGGCCTTGTGTTATTGGATAAAGAGTGGTTAACTTAAGAGCGGCTAATGCACGAAAGGCAAAATCATATTTTCATTTAAAAAATAATCTATACTAATATATAAAGCTGAGTTTTTTTTTGTATGTGTGAACGCGCCAATCTCAGGAACTACGGGTTCGAAATGAAAATGTTTTTGTGTTGGTTAGGCCATTTATCGTTTAATGTTTTCATTTAATAAATATTTGCTGTCTATTGAACTGAAAGCTTGCATCTACCTTCCTGTTATGTTTTTTTAAAACTGTTTTTTTTACTATTCACTTATATCTTTCGGTAATTGATAAACAAGGAAGGAAAGTCGCGTATATTAACATAAAATTTAAAGCACGTTTACGCTTAAAATACTATTGGAAATATTATTATGAATTCTGTTCATATCGCTTTATCGTGAATTTCATCTCATTATAATGATTATCACGGCGAGTGTGCGTCATACATTTAGAATACGAATAATAATCAAAACGAAACTAGTTTTTTGTGTTCACCCATTCACTACATGTTATCGTTAACTCGTTGCTAACTACAACACTGTAATTTTAATATTTACTAGCTGTGGTTCTAGATCATGTTACCCTAAATATTTTTATAGAGCTTTCCCTGGTCTGCCTGATTGTAAATATTTATTTTATTTCCCCAAAAATTCACCCGTATGTTGAAAGATGATCAAACTTCAATTATTGAGCCACAGTATGTTAAAATTTTCAATGGTTAAATTTTATCCATCCGTTGTCAGACAAGTATACAAACAAAATAAACTCAACAATATAGTATGTAATATTTTACATATTGTCACAACAACCATTCACAGATGAAAAAGCTGTAATATTTAATCAAGTTTTGGTTTCAGTCTGTAGATTTGTAAATATCTGTCAACAAAGATAGCCTAACGTCAGAATCTAGTTACAATGGCTGTACAATTCACCTTCCATCAGGTGAACTAATGCTTGTTGGTCCTCCTCTATCATAAGAACACTTAGTCCTAATTTTAACATGCAATATATAATTATGTAAATATTGGAACATACCAAGTTGTATTGGGCAATTGTCCACCTTGGAATTGTAATTAATGGTGATATTTAAAGCTCCTTCAATACCGCAAGAAACTGGATCTTCGTAGTTGTGACAGGGCCATTGTGCTGAAATAAATAAATAATTAATACATAAAAATAAAGTACATATTTAGTACTTTGGCAAAACAAGTGAATCTCAAACATGAAACTATCACTTGTTATGGTGTGTGTGTGTGTGTAGAGTGGGTTTTTAAATTCTTTTTTTTTAACAAAAGCCCCCCCCCCCCAAAAATTCCCCACCCTTTTTTTTTTTTAAAATGTAGTCAGAAGGCTTGTTAGCATGGATAACAGTTATAACTTTTAAATTTGTAGGAAAAAAAATAAAAACGGATTTAGTATGAAATACATACCGAAATTTGCAAATATCATATTACGCTGAACTGTCTTTGAATACTTGAAGATTAAAGGTGCTACCGCTACGTGGAGTACAAAAATTCCTGCAGTTATTGAAGCACCAAGAAAGAACGCCCTGTAATAACAAATTTTCATTCATTGAATCTATTATTCCAATAGTTTATACTATTCTTTGCTGACGGAATATTACAATAATACAGCAAGAGCGAATTTATCTGGATTTATTTGTATAGGTAAAGCAATGCATTTATCAGAACAAGCGGTAATTATGGTAATAATTATAAAAAACTTACGCAATCATATACAAAGGTACACACACCAACAGCAGTTGCATATTGACTTAAAAAAATAGTGATTAAAATATAGGAAAGAAACTCGTGGAATTATTGTGCAAGACTTAAAGAAGTAAAACCAAAACTACATTAATGAGTTAGGTATATCTACGCACAGTGACGGTTACGTTTATCTTAATACTTTGAGATTTATTTAATAAACTGTGAAATAATACAAAATAGACAACTGCTAAGTACGACGACAATAAACTAACATTTTTTCATTATAGAGGCCGTTTATTATAACTTTTAAATTATACGATCATAATCTCCATATCACTTGTAATAATAAAATTAATGTATGCCACAAAGAGGGAAAAAACTACTCAAAATTTAATTTAATTTCCCGGTTGTACCCCAGGCTGACCGTTGACCGGCTCTGTCTACGTCAGTCTACAATCTGTCAGTCATCGTCACAGATTATCAACGTGCTACAGTATACACAAGTATCATGTCAAAACCTGACAACAGTCAAAATGATAATTATGCTGACTATTTGCTTCTCTTCTACACAGACTATTTTACTTATAGTCATAGAATATAATAATGCTTAATTACTTAAAATCTATCTAAACTAATATATAAAGCTGAAGAGTTTGTTTGTTTGTCTGAACTGTCAATCTCAGGAACTACTGGTTCGAATTTAAAAACCTTTTTGTATTGGTTAGAGCATTTATCGAGTAAAGTTTTAATGATGCGAAAGGAGTCTTGAAAAAATAAATTTGTATGGCCGAAATTACTATTCGACGCCAGGTAGTAGTAAAACATGAATCGATAAAAGAAAAGTAGTTAGTAAAAGCTGATCCTTAAAAGGCTATAGTTTTGATTGGAATAAACAAATACATATTTATAAAACTATTTATTTTATCTTCAAAAAAATAATTATACAGATATCGCTTTAATATTTCAAGCTAATAACATGTATTTAGTTTTTAAATAAATTGTAACTACGACTATTTATATGATTATTGAAAATACATCGAAATGAGACAGGTGACCTAACCTATTAAAATTGTACCAATATATAATTACGCATTTTTATCGTCTGTGGAATCAAAGATTCGTAGCTCGGGAGCAGTATATAAATTAATTTCTACTGTTTCTGATGTTATTATTTCATTTCTCATCTTTAAAGCTCTCATAATATGATAAATTTGTGGTGCATAGTAATGGTATTTGCCATATAAATGTCTATAGTTTGCAATGATACACCCAGTCAAACTCGTAACATAATCAATTTGTAAGATAACTGTAGTTTTTTTCGCATACATCAACATAGTCAGAACTTGTCCTGGCTCAATCGGTATAAATCCTGGCTTTTGAACTCCAAAATTGAAAGTAGTAAAATTGAAGTTTTCGTTACTATTTTTCTGCAAATGAAGTCTTTTTGCATTGCTATTTATATATAGATCGTAAAATATTAAACCTGGATAACCTTCGTCCAGACACGATGAGACTAAATTAACTTCTACTGTTTCAAATAACTTTATTTTCGCTTTAATAGTAAGGTTACTTTTATTTATGTGTCTTTTGGACTTAAGCGTAACGTTTTGATATACAATGTCATATATTTTTACTCTCTTTACCTTTGTCCGTCTGTTCACTTGCTTCCAGTGAAATTTTTTGTACAAATCACCATACGATGTTGGATCTCTGAAGAATATTCCGTCTGGTGCTTTGCCCAATTCAATTCTTATTCCACGTTTTATTGTGTCTTCTGTTGCGTTGAAAAGACTTACATCTTTTTCGGTACTTAGACGTTCATTACTGCCCGAATATTTGACACTAGAACTTTGTTTCGACGAAGAAATATTCACAGTGATCTCTATTTCTCCATTAATTGATTTTATGCAAAGAAAAAGTACTACAATAGCAGAAAAAACTTGGAGTGCCTTTCTATATAGCATTATTAAACTAATAATAATTCTACGCAATATTACAACTGGCTGACTCTTTCAAACAAACAAGTGTCTTATTCACTTTGGATAATATAATGAGATTATATTTTATATAAATAACATAGCAAGTACTTCTAGATCATTACACAATCATAACACTTCCTTAGCTAAAATGATTTTATATTATAGTTATTAATTCGATGAAAATACACACTTATCAATTTATAGAAAACCGCCGAAACCCAAAGTTCGCTTCTGCTTATTTCTTAAATGAAAAATAATAACACGATTAAAAAATAGACATATAGAGACACAATAAATACATTATATATTACATAAAAAATATCGATATTGGATTGAAAAACAAACACGACAGGGGCAGGTCATGAACCACAGCCGCAGCGTTCCGCGCTGTTGTTCTAACGTAAGTACATTTTATACAATATAACCTATAAAATTTAGAAAAAAATGCACATTTTTGTGGAAATTAAACCTGCTTATACATTGTTAGACTCTGCTTTTTAAAAAAATATTTAACTTCAGTCAGTATACAATATCTCATAGTGAACGTAACATACTGGTCTCGGCAATTTTTTTTTAAATATAATTTCTTTTTTCAATTTAGTTTTATTTTTTTTTTAACTTAATTTTTAAGTTTTCGTATGATAGCGCAATGAAGTGAAGTTGACCATTAAAACGATAGGTAGTACTTTTATAATTATTACAAGGGCACTATTTTGAATGTCACTCAAAGATGTAAAATGTACAGTCAAGATTAAAGTTTTTTTTTTCGCCAGGGTTTCCAGAGAAAAACTTTTTTTTTTTTAAAAAACCCCTTTTTTTTTTTTTTTTTTTTTTTTTTTTTTTTTCTTTTTAAGGGGGGGATTTTTTTTTTTTTTTTTTTTTTTTTTTTTTTTTTTTTTTCGCCCTCCCCCCCCCTTTTTTTTTTTTTTTTTTTTTTTTTTTTTTTTTTTTTTTTTTTTTTTTTTTTTTTTTTTTTTTTTTTTTTTTTTTTTTTTTTTTTTTTTTTTTTTTTTTTTTTTTTTTTTTTTTTTTTTTTTTCTTCGGTCCGACGTTTCAAATAAGTTTAACTTATATATCGCGTTTTAAACCGTTAAAGTGTTTTATTTAAATGTGTACTACTCGCGTAAACTATAGACAGTGTGTGAACGTTGTATATAAAAACCTTCCTCTTGAATCACTCTATCTATTTAAAAATGCATCAAAATGCGTTGCGTAGTTTTAAATATTTAAGTGTACCTACAAAGGGACAGAAAAAGCGACTTTATTTTATACTATGTAGTGATATTGTGTGATACATAGTGTAGTTATTAATTTCCGTGTAGATAGATGTCTTTTATCTCATATTGTACGCCTAGGTCAAGTTTAATGATTGCGCACCAGAAGCTAAAATAAACTGGTAAATACCTACAATTCAAGTATTATGTCATGCCTTAAAGCCACACTGTATGTCCGCTTTTTCTAAAAACCGACAAAATATGCATAACCAACAAGAATGTGTACAATTTATTAAAAAAAGATTATGAATTCTTGGAAGCCGATTTATTATTTAAATAGATTATGATAACCCTAAAGATCAAACGCGTAGTTTTTACTTATAGTATTCAGTGAACAAACGAAAACTAACCGATATAAACGCATTTTTAAGATTTCAATGAAATATGATTTACAACATTTTCCTTTTAAGCCTTCTATTACCTTTGGTACAATCTAAGATCAACATCGATATTACTAGTAGTATTAACGTTAGTGATGTAAAAGTGAGTTATTCCGGATATGACATCCACGTAATCAAAGATTCAGAAATAAAGCTATTCAACATAAATCAACTGCAGATAAAAGAAGCGGTGAGGAGGTTTTACAAAGTGCGACCTCACAGTGTGTATCTGCGAAGCCCGACGCCGTGGCACGATCTATACAAAACGAATAACTGGGAACAGGTATCGAGGATACTATCAGTAAAGTCCGCAACCATCAAAATAAACGATAAACAAACGACGGTAGTACTGTCGCAAGATTTCGAGAATTATTCCAATACCAATGTTAAAGTGAACACAGCTTTGAGTCAAACAGTTGAAAATTCAGTGACAACAAGCTGGTCTTCGAGCCACGAATGGGGAGTGTCGCAAGAGATCCAATACGATGTGAATGTGATCTTTGCAAAACTAGCAGGCACCACTGCCTTTAGCTGGACATCTAACTGGGGTAAGAGTGAGGAGAAATCCGAAACGTTTACGATAGGTGCTACAAGCGCTATGGAAACTGAATTGAAGCCGGGACAAGCGGTGACCGCCATTTTAACAGGCAATAAGAGAGTGTTAGAAGTTGAAGTAGTGTACGCAGCGACGCTAAGGGGTAACGTGGCGGTGAATTTTAAAAAGCCGTTCAAAGGCCACCATTTCTACGGCCCTTCCATAATTGGCGTGATGAACACGGCTGGTCTGGATACAGAGAAAATCTACGTTGAGACAATCAAAGTCGGTGTCTATATTGATCATTCATTGAAAGTTTACGATAAAAAGACGGGGCTGCCATTGTAGATAATGTTTTATTGTTAAATATTAGGCGTTTTAAAATGTAACTTATAATTACCAGTACCTAGTTATTTTATTTGTTGTGTTAATGCAATATTTTTCTTTTTTCGCAGCAAGAGTATTTTTTCCGAAGCGAAAACATTATTCTATACTATTTAGATAAGCGGGGGGAGGGGTAATTTCACTGATTATAATATATATCTTGTCTACACAATGAATTATCGTTATAAATTTTAATAAATAATAAACAAATGATGCAAATTTCATAAACAGAATTAAAATTCTTTATTTGCAATATACATATAAAGGTGCAGATAAGGTGTCCCTAGGCCCCACACTGGGGCAATACTGTATCGTAGGTGACTATTCCCTTCCAAGTTTTGTACAATAAAGGACTTAAAACTTAACTTACTTAAAATACATATACAATTGATTACCAATAGTTGCCACTATACTGGAGTTGTAAAACTTGGAGATTGGTCTCGTTCGTTATCTAATTTCAGAACGGAATATTTTGTTATTTAAGTTTGTTTCCAATTTATTTTTTAATAAATGATTTTTATTTTAGTTTTTTTACAAACCCATTCCAAATTGCAGTTAAGGCATAGTAAATCAATTGTTTTGTTTTCTGAGTCAACGAAATACTTGTTCTTGAGTGTTTCCTAAGATGCATTTGAGAATACAACACCTGATCTCCATGTAACCGAAGCAGGTACATTGTGAAGCTCAATCAATCGCTTGATGAGTACGGAGACCACAATAATGTGATAACAATGAAAGTCGTGACGAAGTTGTTGTTTGTCGTCCTTGCTCTTAATTTACTATCGAAAGGCTTAAAATATTGTCCTTTCTGTAAAGTCTAAATAACGACACCTTAGTTAACGAAATTTTTCTAGGTCATTGAAAAAAGCAGGCTAAAGAGTTCGCTAACAAATACATATTAGATGAATGAATGAATGAAACAATATTAACGGTTTGAAACGGGACGTATAAGGGTGTTTAAACTAACTATTATGGTGGGTTGCGCTAGTCGGATACCTATATAAAAAAAAATAAGCGTTAAAACGGGAAATATTTGTTATTTGTTTTTAATTTATTTAAACTACGTTTGGTTTGGGATGCTTTGACGGGAGAGAGTACTTGGTGACGTTTTAACGTATAAACTTTTATTTCAATATAATCCTTACTAAAATTGTTAAACTAATAAATTGGAATATGAAAAATTTATTATGATTCCAGTTTGAATTATGAAGACAAGAAAGGGATTATATTTAAAAGAAGGTTTTAATTTTTAACCTTAAGTAGCCATATGTTGTAGTAGTAACTGAATATTATATGGCATACAGCGGACACATTTTATTATCATTTATCCGTTTCACTGATAAATTTTATAGCGTTGATTTGCTTTCTTAAACCTGCCGTCAGAATCTTACAGCCACGTAGACGGTCACTAAATAATGAAAAATTTTGAATACCACCAAATTTGGTGTAAGCTTCTTAAATCTTTCTGGGTCAGTTATCTTCGCCTGCTTTAACTCAATACGGACCGAGCTTAACCGATTGAAAACTGAAGATGTTTTTGACTTCGGCTCAGCTTCATATTATGTACGTTACAGTACGCTGCTTTAGAATGATGTTGTAACATTACTATGCTATGATATTTGAAAAATTCAATATTTAAGGCATTATATAAAGTAAAAACTATTTAGATTAGATGAGATATTAGAGAAGAAAAATGAATGACGCGGACTTAGGGACTTGAATCTTGTTCCTTAATTGGTTAGAGCAGCAACAAGAAACGCTGTGGATGCCGGTTCAAGTGTCGCAATTTTTTTAAAAATAAATAGTTTTTTAATTAATGCCATGATATACATATATTTATACTTACATATAGATATGGTAGGTAAGAATTCAGAAAATAAGATTCAATAGGTAATGGCAAGGTGATGGCATCGATCAATAATATTAATGTATATAAAGCTTATTTAAAATAAAAATCTTTCGCTACTGTAACTGTACCAAAAAATAAATAAAAAAAGGAAGTGCCTAGATTTTGGCCTAAATTCATCTAGCTGGATAGATATTCCTATATTGGTTATTACTGGTATACGATATTTGATAGCACCATCTTTCGAAGGTCGATAATAAAGATGCAATGTCAATCGTTAAATCCACAGTTCATAAACTTGCAGTGGGTTACATAATATGTATATTCAAATCGTATCATATCATTATAAATAGTATCGAATATAAAAAATATAGTACCAAATTATTTATTTTAAATTTCCCAATTATAAATGAGAGACCGTAGTAAAAGTTGTATGAAGTAATTATAAATAGATTCAATAGCGAGAGATAGCGAGCCAAGATCAATATGGAAAACAACCTTAAAATTATTAATCAACTAGCTGCGCCGGCGACTTCGTCCGCGAGAATCGTTATTTTGGGCATTCAAGTAAGTTTTTGCAAACCTCGTCATCATTATAAACTTAGCCGTTAGCTACAACGTCGAGCGCGTCCCTTCCCGTCGCGGACTTCTTTTTTTAGATCATTTGTAGGGGAATCATTATTTTGTACTAAATTTTTAGGTACCTTGAACCATTTTCGCAGCGTACGCATCTGAAACCTACAGCGATGAAAAATGTCCCCCGTTTTGTTCACATTTCTCGCTGTATCTTCACTTCTAATAGTTACTTCGCAGCGTGTTATAGCCTATAACCTACCTCGATAAATGCTCTAACCAACACAAAGAATTTTTCAATTCGAACCCGTACTTCCTGAGATTAGCGTGTTTAAACAAACAACCAAACAACTTCGCTTTTATATAGTACAGATTAATACAGCTTTTTTTAACATGTTACCAATAACTAGACAGAAACACCCTATTTACATCACCACTGGTGTCTTATACCCTGTCTGTGTTTAAAGAAATTGCTAAGTGTAACGTAAGTTTGGCCATGCAAATAGAATTTATTAATTTGGCACCCAATATAACAAAATCTGTCTTGCCCCACTGGAAATTATATCTACTGCACGATCACTATCGATTTTAACAATGCATTTAGATCAAGCATGTCATCACTAACAATTATATGATAAGCCACGCAATTTTAAACCTTAACTTTACAACAAACAATTTAGAATGCCTTGGTCTGAGCTCCCAACTATGTCGCTGGTAGGATGGAATAGCCGAATTGTATTCAGTATAAATAGGTGGAGAGATGGTGTTGATACCATTCGATTATCAACCTGTGAATCTTCAAGAACTCAACGAAGGTTCACCGAACATCATTGAAGTTTATTAAGGGTTTATTGTAGTAAAGATTTTCTATAGTAAACTGAGAAACTCGATAAATTAAATTTATATTCTGCAACTTAAAAAATACCATGAAAATGAAGGTAATTTCACATTTTTATTTAAAACAGCGGCTAATTTTAAATATATCGAACACACGAATTTACCGCTATAAAAAAAAAAACTGAATAACTGAAAACACAATATGTATCTTTATATCGTTTACTAAAATTTATTTCAATGTCTGTCTTTTCCAGATTCTTGTCGTTATTATTCTAATCGCAAATGCTTTTGCTGAACCTCCAGTTGGGTAAGTTTAAGTAAAATATAAGAAATAAGAATGTAAACAATAAATCATAATGTATAAATAATACCTTATAATGTAAATCAATGTTTTTTTTCAGAGATTCCTATTACCCCGATGCTCAGCAACAAAGTCTTTCACAAGAATATGGACCACCTGGTTTCACAAGAAGCCAAAATCAGTTATCTTCCCAATACGGACCACCACAGGCTCGATCAAATGAATATCTGCCTCCACAACGAAGTGTTTCCCAGGAATATGGAGTACCGACCCGAAGTTTCGATTCGTCTGTAATTTCGGATGGTTTTATACCAAATCAACAATATGGAGTGCCTTCAGCCCGTGGCTCAGTGGCAGATTACAAATTACCCACGCTGTCTCAAGAGTATGGTCTACCGTCCGGACGGTCAGATGGATTTGATCAAGAATACAGAATTGGAAGCACGGAAGCTCAAGGCTATGACGCCCCTATCTCTAAAATATCTTCAAGAAAATCCTTCCAAAAGCATGGACCTCCCGCGCGAATTGACACGTCCGTTCGTGACTTGTCCCGACAATATGGACTGCCAAAACCCAGATCCCAAAGCAATGCTAAATCTCAAATCGCAAAGAGCGCAGACTTAGCCGTTCCACAGGTTTTTAAGGCTCGAAGCTTCGCTCTCCAAGATTTCGATGTAACAAAATCCATTGACTCTCCATTGCCCTCTGATTCATATGGAGCTCCATTACAACGATCCTTTGGTGGTGTTTCATCAGAATATGGAGTACCACGTAGTCTAAATTCAATGAACACTGCATTCCGATCTCAAAGTGTTTCCCAAACGAATGGTCATCAGGGCATCGATCGCAGTATCGCAAAGAATGCTAGATTCGGTACAGAGTCTTATAGTACGGTTTCTCCCACATATGGCGCGCCAAGGTTATCTACCCAGTACGGTGTACCAAGCACTTCTAGGTCTGCCTTCCAGAAGCCGAGGGAATCGTATGGAGTACCAAATGAAAGATCTTTGAACGATGTAGCTAGATCTAAGACAAATGCGTTTACCAGGTAAGAATTCTATCAGATATAGTTTTTTATTATATCATCGTACTCCAATACATTTCTTCAACTCAATTTCAGTTCATCATATCTACCACCAGCCCGTAATGCGATGCCAGCCACAGAGTATGGAGTGCCTGATGTTAATGGTATTTTCGCTGGTCAAGGATATAGCTATTCCAGGAATGTTCTAGATGAACTTATCAACCAGGTAATGAGCCATGGTGGTCGAAATTGTTTAGTATTATTTGTTTTAGACAAAGTACACACTTTACTACGTATTTTATACATATTATAATATGAATACCTATTACAAATGATGTCATTGTTTATAGGAGCCAGCTAATTATGACTTCGGTTACAAAGTTAACGATGTCCACACCGGAAGTGATTTTGGCCACACTGAAACGAGACAAGAAAACAAGGCGGAAGGATCTTACTTTGTTGTTTTACCAGATGGAACCAAACAGGTGACGTAATTTCTCCTTTTGCAGGTTTTTAGGTTGTCAAATAAAATCTATAGCATCTAAACAAGATGCGCTCTCGATACAATTTGGCTTTGGATATTCGGAAATCCACAGACTGAAACCGAAACGTGATTAAACTTCACGGCTTTTTAATCTGTGAACGGTGGTTTGTGACCCGGACGGAATTTCAATATTCCAACCAAATTTAATATCCAGATTTCCAGACTAAGTCTAGCACGTTTCAGAAAAAATTAGAAACGTTACCTGGTGGGATGGATCCTATGAATCGTTGATTATTCGCCATATATTGCATTTTTATGAAAATCAGTGGCAGAAAGTATGAGAAATTAATACCCATATATTTATAGGTAGTTGAATACGAAGCGGATGACCAGGGATTCAGACCACGCATCTCCGTGGAAGCAGTGGAGACACAGGGTTATGATGAAAACGCTGCTGATCTGTCAAGATCAGGTCCCTACTGAAACCTAAGAAAACAGACATTTTTTAAGTTATATTGACGACGGCTCCAAGAAGATATTTGCTTTGTATTTTACTTGAAAATAGCAAAAGAATTAGTGTGTTAAAACTATATTGTTTGTTTTAAACACTGACGTAAATTCTTCTACAAATAAAATGATGTATATATAAAGGATTGATATGAAAATATGTTTTAATTTATTTATTGCAATATCAAAATGTAAAAAAAAATTAAGATAGTGATAATGATTAATGTGCCAATATATTTAAAAATATACTTGTATTTTTTTATTCAATTCATCCTCACAACGTTTGTCAGTTTCTAATTTATTTATTTTCTAGCATAAACATATAGAATTTTAGTTACTAGATCTACATACAACGAATACAAACTTCACATTTAATTATTTTTTGTACTATTCGTAATAACAAATTTAAATATGATAAAATTGTAACCAACTCCATTAGATAGCTGATATTAGTTATAATTACTTTATGAATATGTGGAACTAATATTTTTAATGAGGTACTCTATTTTCTTGAAAGTCTTCTTCAAAATTCTAAGATAAAATTTGACTACGTAAATAAAAAAAAAACTAAGAGTTTAAGCGACGAATATTTTATATAGAGTATATAATATACTTTTATTATAGTATCCATAAAAAGTTACTACTCACCTACTCTCTACATTTATTACAAGTCCACTTCTTATGAATTTCACACAAAAAATTCCGGTTGCAATGACGTTCAGTGAAGATTTTACTACCAAATTTTCGACAGGAATCAACCAGTACCAAGCACTTATTTTGTTTTTAAAACGTGTTATAAGTTGTGAATAATTAAAATTATAATTTTCTTCAATATTTTCTTAAGGCACAAAAGTATCGTTTTAATAATAAACTAAATAATTATAAAAACGATAATATTTGACACGTAAATTAAAAAACAGCATTGTAATAAACAATGATTGATAGTAGTCATAAATAGTAAAAAAAGTAAAAAAGCTTTTTATCACCAAATATATTTTACAAGATTTTACGTTCCGTTAACAATTTATCCATATTTGTCAAATGTTTATGCCAGGTCCGTATTTTGCGGTAAAAGCCTCCTCCAAAGTTCACGCTTCAACTCCGTTATATTTTGTAGCGCTTCGTTCCCAGAACACGCACAGTTTATTTATTCATTATTATATTATTTGATACGTTATTATTAGAGGTTTGTAAATTAAGAAAACCGGATCAAAATAAATAATGATTGTAATACAGAAGAAGAAGAAGAAGTAATAAAGTTTGTAAATCGATATGATTACAATGGATTTTTTGTCAGGCCATTTTCGGATTATAGGGTTCTGAGTGTAAGTATTTTAAACAAAATAATCTACCAAAAAATACCAAGTAGTAGTATTCATATGAGTTGAAGAAAATGAAATATTGTCCTAAACGGTAGTTATTCTAAGTTAAAAATGCTACAAAAAATCTCATTTTGACTTTGTCTCGGATACAGAAGTATTATTATTTTCTTAATAAACTTAAGAAGCTTCTCTTTTAGTATCGTATGTTGTGTGGAACACATATAAAAAGAAATAAATAAAATAAAATATACTTTATATTTAATAATACTATAAATACAAAAATAGCTCTGTCTGTCTGTTTGTCCGGCTTTAACTCCGAAATTACTGAACTGATTTAAATGAAATTTGGTAAACAGATATTTTAGAGCCTGAGAAAGAACATAGGCTTTTTAATGCCAAAAAAGGGTTGATAAGGCTTAAAAAAGAGGGTGAAAGTTTGTAAGGAAAGTTAAGGAATTCGATTGAGGCTAGAACAATGAAACTTTCTTTTTTGGCTTTTTTGGTGAGTGGGTGGGCGTGGCTTGGAGAGGGAGTGGAAGTAAGTGTAGGTAGACTGGGAGTTGGAGTGGGATTGATGTGAGGTGAGAGTGTTGCGGCAAAGTAGCACTTACCATAGATTGGCTGCCTGAAATGCACCCTTACATTAATTAAAAAAGTAACCTAAATAATTAAAAATTCTACACCTATTCTACAAATTCTCTATTCCATGCGGACGAAGTCGCGGACACAGCTAGTTCTCTATAAAACTATAAAAATGATTTAGATTCGAAAAAAAAAAATATGTTTGTCTGTCCATTCGTCGTGATTCTACAGTGTTTAAAAGAACGAAGAGAAGAAGAACGCCCCAAGAAACTGAGTCTGGCCTTTTTCAACATGTCAAATATATTTTGTGAATTTATTAACCTAAGAAGCAAAAAGGAAACATTTATAACACCGCGCAAGATTTATTTTTAACTATGACAATTTCGATCACGGGGGGAACTGATATACCTATTTGGATTCTTAGCTTGTTAAAAGTGGTTCAAACGAAGCTCTTATTTGCCCAAACGCACATGTTAAGACACTGCTTATAAAATTTGTAAAGATTAATAAATAATAATTTTTTTTGGCAAGTTTTTAAGATTTGTAAAAATAGACAACGCAATTACAATCTGAGAATGTTATTATGTGACTAAATAATCTACTATACACATTTGGAGTGAGGTCGTCACAGAGGAAGGCGAAATTCACGACTTGCCATTGAAGATGCACCCTAGCCAAGCACAGAAATGTCCATAGAGTAGAAGTGTATATTTTCGTAAGTTTTGGACCTCACGCGATGTGAACGGCATCTATCGACTGAAACATATGTTACATAATATATGCTGCTAGCAATGTAAACAGTATACTTTGTATTTTAATAACGGACACGCTTGGTATAAAAATATACTTAAATTTATCTTTCTACTAATTAAAAAGCTAAGAAAGAATTGAAAAGCTCTAATAACGTGACACATTGCAATTACCTACTTGCGACTTATTGATAAATTTTGGTATTTAAAAAAATATGAGATTGTTATGTGTTCTGCTCGAATTTTAATCCACGAGAACAGCGTACCGTGCTCTCGCTTTGTAATTGTTATATCCTGTCTGTAATTATTGATTTTTCAACCCTTTTATCGCGCAAGGTTCGCTTCAGTTTGCGTTATATTGTTTAGATAAATTTATTTTTAACTTAATATAAAACCTCGAAATACTTTCGCATTGAAATTAAACAGTTTTAAAAGTTTAAAACTTCAAATGTATTAGTTAAATTTATTTACAAATATTTTTAACTGAGGCCTCACGTTTTCTTGGCCACCTCGTCTGCAAAGCATTCGAAACCTCGGCCCGTAGTTTTAATTTCGCGTTTAAAACCGTTAAAATTCTTTTATTTAAATGTGTATTACTCGCGTAAATACCATTTGCAGTGTTGTGACTGTAACATAAGATAATTTTGACAATTTAAATATCCTATATCTTATAAGCTTAAATGTCTTCACGGTCATATGACGGTATTCAATGCCTTGACGTCTCTATTATTGTTTGATGACATGTCATTTTTCAACCCCTACTCAATTGTTTGGTATAAAAGCTTCGACGACTACGATGTAACATCATCATTGTGTTACAACTTGCATCATGAAGGTAAGATTTGATTTTGTATGCATGAAAAGTAAAAAATTTTTTTTAAATATCATAGTATAACTTATTTTTAACATAAGATTAACGACTTGAAATAATAAGCAAAAAAAATCATTTCCAATTTACTAAATCATAGATTGTGTTAATTTTTTTGAAGTTTTTTGTTGTTGTTTGTATTTACAATAAGCCAAGTGTAGTGGAAAAAATCTAGGAATAACTTTATCTCTTCTTCATTTACTAGCTGTGTCGGCGACTTTGTCCGCGTAGAACAATTGTTTTAAACCTCTACGTGCCCACGACATCGGTCGCGTCCGGGGCTTGCGACCCGTCGTTCGGGGCCCGTCGTTCGTGCAACCTCATCTTAAAAGATAGACATATAGTGTTACAGACATTTTTTCAGAATATTTAAAGAAGAATCATTATTTCATACATATTTTTTGGGTGTCTTGAACTGTTTTCGCAGCGTACGCATCAGAAACCCATAGACATGAAAATTTTCCCCCGTTTTGTCCTGTTTTACATGTAAATAATATTGTTTTCAGACTGTTCTAATCTTATCTGTTGTTGCTGTCGTCGTTTCAGCAGAAGCGCCTCTTTCTAAAAGGTATCCTATTATCTATTTCCTGAAATTTTCACGTACCAGTACCTCGTTCTCAAATAATCTTACTACTTCATATATTTTACATGTTTGCATTAATTCAAGAAATAAAAACACCCAACTTAACTTGTTTCTATCTTTTAGATTAAAAAGGGGATTACAAAAGATATAGTCGATTTCTATTTGTAAGTCAATAAGCTGAGGCCAGCGTTCATTAAAATCCCTATTACGTTTCAGTTACCTGCCCCCACCTCCAGGAGGTCGCGTTGGTTACAATCAAGCAGCACTATCGGGCCCCGCTTTTCAACCCGGGTCTGCTCCACAAATTATTGCAGCTAGAAACTTGGACATCCCAGGAGTAACTAATGGGTTTGAAAGGTATTTAAGCTTAACTTTTTGACATTGAGAACTGGTTTACATAGTATTGTTGCTGTCTCCGTAGCTGGAGGTATAGTTTAATGCAATTAATAGTAGCAATTCCTGAACTTAAATCTAATACATGACGCTGCTAGAGGGGGGGGGGCCCCAAAAAAAAAAAAAAATTTTTTTTTAAGGGGGAAAAAAAAACCCCCCCCAAAAAGTGGGGGGGGTGTTTTTTTTTTTTTTTTTTTTTTTTTTTTTTTTTTTTTTTCTTCCCCCCCCCCCCTTTTTTTTTTTTTTTTTTTTTTTTCCCCTCTCTCAACTCACCTCCCCTTTTTTTTTTTTTTTTGTGGGGGGGGTTGGGGCCCCCCCCCTTTTTTTTTCCCCCCCCCCCCCTTTTTTTTTTTTTTCCCCCCCCCCCCCCCCCCCCTTTTTTTTTTTTTTTTTTTTTTTTTTTTTTTTTTTTCCCCCCCCCCCCCCCCCCCCCCCCCCCCCCCTTTCCCTTTTTTTTTTTTTTTTTTTTTTTTTTTTTTTTCCCCCCTCCTTCCTTTTTTTTTTTTTTGTATTAAGATAATAAAATGATAAATATGGGAACAATTTTAATGTTTCAATACAAAAAGTAAAAAACAAAACATTTTCTACAATGTAGTTTATAAATATTTTAGAAGCGGTTCCCATGGCCAAACAGTAGCCAGGTTCACTGCAAACCAAGAACATGGATATAATCCAGGTAGCCCTCTATCCAGAAATGGTTTGGAAGGAACAGGCGTAAGTATTTTAAACAGATTTGTACACGTACTTTTATATGTATATTCATGTAGGCCACATTGTCTTATATTATTTGGTTTAAAACGCGCGATATAATAATAAAATTTAGGCTGTTGTGCATACGAAACAGTTTTAAAATAATTCGTATTTTAAACCACTACGAGAGTTTAATTTTATGTGTACCCCAAGCGTAAAATAAAAAGTATTTCTAAATTGTAAAAATGTATGCTTTTATATTTTTTCGTACAAAATAAAAAAAAAACTTTTTATTTACTTAAACTTTAGGATTATGTATTATTTAACGGAACACTAATTTTGACAAATGTATTAGACTATTATAAGCGTATTACCTATGCCTAAGCTTGACTATGGTTATTTTCTGAAATAATTAATAGCATACTAAAAACACAAATTCTATAGGAACCAGCGAACTACAATTTTGGATACATGGTGAATGACGTCATTGAAGGAACGGATTTCGGCCATCGTGAGGAGCGTCAAGAGGAAATAGCACAAGGAGAATACCATGTTGTGTTGCCAGATGGCAGAAAACAGGTAATTTGAATTGGAAATGAATTTAATGCACCTACATTACAACACAAAATTATGATCAAACTAAGTAATTTATAAACACAGGAGTTTCAACATAAAAAGTTAATAATTTAAAATGACATAGGATACAGCTTGTACGGTATTTAGTATTCCGAATCCAGTTTGTTAAAAAAATATTGGTTTTTCGTTTGAATATGTGCATTCTAACTCTGTTTGAGTTGGAAATGTAAAGAAATGTATAATATAAACGAATATACATATGTATAATAAGGAACACATTTATTACAGACCGTAAGTTACAAGGCAGATGAACGCGGCTTTAAACCTCAAATTTCCTATAGAGAAACAGAAGATCTCAGCGGAGGTTACGATGCAAACGCCAACAGTCGTAGTCATGACAACGGCTTCAGCGGCCATGACAGCAGCTTCGGTAGCCATGGCAACGGATATAATGGTGGGAATGGTAACCATGGCAACGCTCGTAACGGTTACTAAGTTTTATTATAGCTTATCGTAAAAGCTTAATAAATTATAATTATCTTTGTCTTTTAGCTGCATATTTTATCTCGATATATTTTAGTCTTATTATTGTATGTTCGTTCATATTCATGTAAAACAAAATAAATCTATTTATAATAATTTATAATTATGGTTTTACTTTAAGTGGGGTTGAATTCAGCTCTATACAAGTTTTTTTAATTTTTGAAAATATTTTTTTCATTTTGGCTAACTGTTAGGTACAAGATTAGCTACTAGCTGTGTTCAAATTCGAACCAGTGGTTCCTAAGATTAGCGCGTTCAAACAAACCAACTCTTTAGCTTTATATAAATATAGTAAAGATATGCCAATTAAGTGTTGTTGACAAAACTATTTAATTAGATCATCGAATTCATAAAAATCACCTAATTGTGTACTTAATAATAGTGTGGTGTAATCCTGATATCTTTGACCTCTGTCTCACCATATGATTTGAAAAGAAGGTTCTCAACGCAATTGGTACATGATACATGTTTTTTATGGTTGTTTGCGTATTTCTTTGACCAGAAAAATCTTTTAGCTTAGAGAGCCTAAAAAAAATAGGGACGAATGTTGCTTTTTTTCACTACAATTTAAAGGCTTTTTTTAATATTTTTAAAATTTAATAGCTTAAATTAAGTAACAATCTGGTAAAAAGAAGTATAGAATAATAAAGCAAAAGTTTTATTTATAAAAAATACACAGGAGTAGATATGATGATGAAGCCGGGAGATAGTCGAAAGAACTCCTCAACGATTCACAGCAGCTAACCTGCGTTTGAGGTAGATATACAAACTACATATCATTTTTATTTTTGCGGACTAAATTTATTTTGATGGAGTTTGCTATTGAAAATTGGTTACTTTTTATTCCAAATTAAAAAAAAAAACAAGAATTAGCCTAGTAGTGAAAATTTTAAAACATCACGTGAACGGACAAACAGACGAACGGAACAATAGTGAGAACCTTGAAAATGAACACCAAATTCGCGCACATATAAGGCTAATTAGTTCTATCAAATATTTATTCTGTTCTATGTATTTGAATAATCGATCAATTGGAGTATAAAACGCAATAGATTCTGATCTATCCATCATTCCACGGTTCAGATCTCTAACAGCTGGAAAATGAAGGTAATTCTACATTTTAATTGATTTCTAATTCCATGTTATAGAGTACTATAATTTCATTCTTGCTGTTTCAGGTTCTACTAATAGTGGTAGCGTTAGGCTCGGTTTCAGCACGAGGGTCCGGACCTTATTTACCAAGTGGTTGGAGACCTGATGGCCCAGCTTTTGATCTACCCACAAAACAGGTACTTTAAATTGAGCTCAGCTGGTCATTTTGAATGAAGCCTTACTTCATTTTTTACCCCATTACTCCTTTGCCTGGTCATATGATATATCAATCATAGGTAAAAATGTGTATCATACATTACAAATTGCAGAGGCCTGAAAATCCATTTAGGGATCTTATTTTGCAAGGGTCAGAAGCGTCAGGATCTGACGCTCTTCGAGAATATGGCCCTCCAAAGCTATCTCAAGATTTAATTCAACAATCTCTTCCTAATGAGATAATTGAACAAACTTTTGCTAGCCAACAACAATTCGACGTTGAAAAAAAAATAGAAAAACTGCAAGGTAATTAAAACCAACTATATTTACTACTAAACTATAGTGTATCCACTAGTTTATTACATTTTAAGTTAAAAAGATCATTGTCATTTACTTTTGAAAACTTATTTTTTTTGTTGTGAACATTATAAATATTTAGTTCCTTCAGAGTAATTTAGGTCGATTGAAATATATATAAATATTATTTAGACCAACCTCAAGTTACTACAGAAGAACAAGTTGAAACAACGACGTTAGAAGCTGAAAATCCCATAGTTACTTATCAAGATTATGTAACGGAAGCTCTGGCCTTTGAATATACAGGTGACATAACAGAAGCACCGTTAAGTCAAAACATCGAAAGTTCGGTAACTGTAGAAGATAAAAAACAGGAAATCGTAACACTACCTGAATTATTAAGCCCTAGTCTATCTTCTGTTGAAATAGAATTAGAACAGACTGTGCAACAACTTGTGCAGAACGTTGAGCAAGCTGTTGAAAAGGTAATAGAAGAAGAAGATGTTAGCATTGTTCAAAATAATGAAAAGGAAAGAATAAACCTAGAAACAAACGACAATGCTAAGATTAAAAGTGAAGATGAACATTTTATAAATAAAGGTATCAAACAGGATATTGAAAAATACGTTAAGAACGTAGAGAAGGAAGCTATAAATGCAGAACAGAGTAAAGAACAGATCGTACAAAACATACCAGATATCCTTAACAATGTGGATAACGAAATTACACAACAGGTAAATATCGATATAATTTTAAAACAAGTTCTTTTCCAGGTAGTATATATTTGGTTGATATTAGAAGATATTTCGATTACTATAAACATTGTTAAACCTTTTAGGTTGCAGGAAATAGCGACAAAAGCGAAACCAATATTTCAGTGCAAGAACTTTCTTGGTGAGTATATATTTTTATTTCATAATCATGCTGGTCCAGCAGCTCATCTTTTTTAGGTCATAGCTTGTTTTTATGAGATAACTCTGTAGAAATTCATGGCCTTATGATATAAATAATTTTGGTTAATCTAGAGAGATTAAATTAGCACATGCTGGACCAACGTGGTTCTATTAATTGTTTTGGAAAATACTAATGGAAAATACCAATGTCTATACTAATAATTTCAGGTCTTCAGGACAAGTACCAGAAGGTTTTCTTGAGTATGGTCCGCCCGGTTTTCAGGAGTACGGACCACCTAAAGAAAATTTAGCGATTGGTGCAATTGAAGTAACTATAATTATACTTTACTATTTTTGTGTTACTGTAAAAAAAACATATTTTTTTATTCAATTTATATAGGATTTATTTTTTCTTATTTTTTATTTTATTATTTTTCAGGAGCTACCTGATGCTGAGGCTATTCAAAGAATTAACGAAAGCAGACGACGACGCTTTTCACCAAAATTCGGTATTTTTGAACACAGATTATCCATACATAGAGTTTCTTCACACATAAAAAAAGTATGAAAGCCCGTTTCCCCCTCGTGGGGCATGGGGCGAACACATTTTTGTGTCCGTTTCATTTATCCGTAGCAAGGCGGGCAAGTAGTTGATCAGACTTCTGTGCCCTGCCTCTGACCGAAACAATTTTATGTTTCCTTGGGGATTCGAACCCAGGACCTCTCCGCGCTTAATGCAATGCTAGGCAATACGTTTAACCATTTGGCTACAGAAGCGGTTTATACATATTTATTAATAAATATTTTTTTTCAGGCCAGCAATAAAAACAAAATGCGGAAAGAAATGGGACACACACGAACCAACAGATTATTAGATCATTAAAAGCGTACATTATAGCCGACTTAATCATAAGATGTATGGATTATAAAATAAAAAAAAAATAAAATTTATAAAAAGTGTACATTGTAGGATATGTAATATGTATGTGAATTTATTTTGTGTAACAATAAAAACTTTAATGCAGATTGCCTATACTTTATTTTATGTAACAACTACTAATTACTAATTAGGTATACAAATAACATGATAATTCGTTTGAACTATTAACCATATCAAGTCAAAAACTTCGGTGTTTTCTAATCAAAATCCATCGCAATCAAAATTCAGCGTCGTAAAAACATGAGGCCAAAATTAAAACGTGTTTATCAAACGTAACATCTCCGTAAAACGTTGTTCGTCCTGAGGAGATAAAAAACATAATATAATAGTTACGATTATTTAAAAAAAACACTTTAAACGATTTAAAACGCGATAATTATTAGTTAAACTTATGTGAAAAGCAAAGCATTCGAAAGTACCAGCAACCAGTAAACCAGCCGAGTTAAAATTATTTTTAACTCGGCTGGACGTTTTAAATGCTTTGCAGCAGCCGTGGTCACGGGGAGCATCGTGTAAATAAACGCAACCCATATTAATAATAACAGCAAAGTAGGCAAAAGTCTAAAAAAATATCTCTTGAACTCATTAAGCTATAATTGCTCTTTTTGAAACTATCAATCAGATTTCAATGTTAGAAACATGAAAAATCCGTCAAGTTTAATCGCGTTTCTGTTTCAGCTTCAGTTTTCCGAATTTCCAAATCGAAAATAGGTCGACAGCTGATGCGGCTGAGGTATATCACCTAACATCAAGTGACTTGTCTGTTCTCCTCTAACATAAAAAATGTACTAAGTAAAGAGGCAATATATTTAAATAAATCATACAAAATCGAAATAGAGCAAAATAATCTATGTATTTAGATACAAAATTATCTCTTTATATTAGTTGATTGATATATTGTATAATTTGATTTTGTTAATCTAGTGGAGAGCGGTACTTACTAATCTTGGTTTTCTTTGGTTCTCAAGCTTCCTTTTCCGTTTTTCTGGATCGGCTGCGGAAGTGCTTTCCCGATATTCTGAAATTATTTGTATGGGCTTCGGTGTCGGGGCGCAAACACAACATTCATCGCCTAGGTACCTCTTATTTTTATCATAATTGGAATCGTAGTCAGCGATACTACTGACTTTTCCGCTTAAAAAAATATAATAAATTAGTGCTATTTTTGGAATATTAAAACTGTTTCCGATATTTTGTAGATAATCGATATTTAACTATTACTGTAAGCTACATAATACAGCAATATAGTGTAGTGGTTACTATACAAACCAAAACACATACAAATAGGTAATACTTACAAAAATATAGTTACAGCCAATACTATAAAAAGTAACATTTTCACGTCAGTAACAATGTTCTACAACAAGACACGGGCTCGTTCTGTTAAATAGGTCATTCTTTCCCGATATTTATGCCATTTCTACCCTTCATAATAATTACATGCTAATCTTATTCAAATTAAGTTATTATTATTGTAATACATTGTGATCCAAAATTAATGTAAATCGATCGATGATGTTGAATTGTAAAGCGTGGTTGCTTAACACTATTATTGGGTCCTAAATGGAAGACTTAGATTTAATTGCATTGAGCAATGACCATAAGATATTAACAAATAATTAATGTAAAAACCTCAAACAAAAGTTTATATAACTGCCATCTCGTGAAAAGCAATCGGACTAAAGTCACATCTAATTTATCTATGTAATTAAAGGCGAGATAAGAATTAACAAGGGTCGTAAGGCAATTTTTTATTACCTTAACTGCGTTTTTAAGTATAGTTTTAAATATATCTTGTGAAAGTGCGGAAACCTTTACATTTAATAATTTATTTTATAGAATTAAACGCGAAGAAGCTGTCAACTGTCAGTTGTCACTCAAGAGAACTAATTTACATTATGAGTCATATGTCAAAAATAATTTCAACAGTTCGGTTTGGTCCACTCATTTGTGTCGGTAATGTGTGTGGTTGTTTTATTTACGTTTTATTTAACTTCATTCGTATAGTTTATGAAATACATAATTACTTTAAATTAAAACATTCATTTTATAAACATTGGTTGTGTTCTTTAATATAACAATACTGGATTTAACGTGTTATAAAATATCCAATATTAATTGTTTATAGTATTGTGCCTTAAAGTTTGTGTTTTTAAAGCGATTTAAATTGATCTGCTGCTGTAATCAAAAAACGTAAGTACTCTTTAATGTTAAAAGTTAGCGACTGTAGTAAAAAGTTGTTCCGGCCGCAGTAAAATGTTTTTACCTTTTCTGATAAAGATTGCGAAATTCTTCTCTTCGCTAGTTGGCCTCCGTGCTTAATGCAAATATTAACATACAAGTACAACATATGACAAGTTCCTAGGATATATTTTATTGTCTGAAATATGCAAGGATATTTCACATAATAAAGTTTATATAGTTAAGTATAAATTTATTACATTGTTTGTTCTGTCACAGTCAATGCTGGGAGCTATTTCAAATATGTAGGTCCTAGATTCTAGACAGTAAATCCGTGTAATTTAGATATATATCTATAATACATTTTTCTTATATTGTCATAAGTCTTTTTGTTATTTCACATATAAGATATAAACCACTTCTTAATTATTTTTGATTTATTTTAACAATGGGCCAAAAATTCATGACAGGGACAAACATTGGGCTATAGTTATAATAAATCAATTAGTACATTTCAAACGGACAAAAGTGTTTTATTTTGAGCATACTTCTATTAATTGTTCATTTTACTTTTTTACTAATTTAAAACAAATGTTGCATAAAACTTAGTGTAGAGAAAAACATAGCATCTGTATTTAAACGATGGATTGGTCATGATACAAGTCATTAATATTCATTGATGTTTTTACTTTCATTAGTTTCCTGTATTAAAGATTTCCTATCAAGTACCTAGTAAAAAATTATGATCGAAGTGAAGTGGAATTTTAATGTTCTAGTTTAAAGAATAGTCAATTTTGTGGTCCAGGCATAGAACCCTTAACTTATTGCTGTTAAAAAAAACATGAATCTGCTTTATTCTATACTAGTATTCTGCATGCTAGTATGAACTATGTCGGTCATGTGTACATTTACACAGTTCACATGTTAAGCCTAATTAGGATTAATGCTCCAAACACATGTTGTAAATGGGGCAATAGCTGATCATCTTTAATGTCTTTAATGGTAGTGTAATGTTTACTTGTACTCATAGTATTGTTAGTGTAATGTAATAAGATTTTTCAAAGAAATTGTGTGTTTAAAAGAGATAGTAAGAGTTGTATAACCAAAATATGTCCTCCGCAAAGGGGGTGTGGGCCCATGGATGAAATAGATTGATCACCTGGCCCTCTATCAGCGTTCCCAATTGAAAATAGTAATAATATTGTACCACCTCTGTGACTCAATGGTAACATAGAGAATCTCAGGTTGAATTATAATGTTGTTAAACACAAAAGTGGCCTGGTAAAAACATTTTTTCTATATCACAGAAAATGGGATTTGACTTTACTTGATTTGGACTGGTTTTCTTTCTAAACAGATTTTTCAATTATATCGCGTTTTAAACCGTTAAAGTGTTTTATCTAAATGTGTACTACTCGCGTAAACTATAGACAGTATTCAGATGTTTCAATTTTTAATCACCACAAACCATGTTCAAATGTTGAATCAATTTAATTGCCGAATGATATCATGTCTAGTCCTGCTTTATCAAATGACTTTAGCTCTTAATGAAAATGAATTAAGGACTATTGTAATATGAAATGTCTATAAAAAATGACTCAAAAGCTGGTAGGCGTTAGAAAGTTAAGTGCCATAGTATTTGATTTTATTAGTAAATACTGATAATGGGAACATTTAATTGATATGTAGGATTTTTTTGATATGTACTAGTAAAATAAATATTTTATTAAATATTAAGTAATGTTAAAATACACATTTTGCTACTTTCAAAGCCCTTATTTGCGATCCCGACACGTACTTATCCAATTTTTTAATTATACTAATCGACCGTTCTATGCATACTGCAGCTTAAGCTTAGCCGCTTAGCATAGTATATTATCGTGGCGTAATTAATTTTCAAATTAAACAGCCTTCCAGATCCCGAACAAATGTATTAAATGTCGTATTTTAATCGCGTATGTAGTACATATTTTTTTGAGCGCAAGATCATGCTATTTAGTTGTTCTTAGTATCATTTTATAATTGTTTTATTGATATAACTTTAGAACTAAAATAAACTCATATGAAATGTATTTCATAAAATTTTCTCTTTTGAATCCAATAAGATTCACATTTATTTTGTCGTCTGTACTTCCCAGATAACGGTACTTATTGACAAAAAGTTGTTGTCCCAAATACGGTTTTGATCACAACGAAAGTTCACTGCCGCATTAAACGTATATGTACTCTGCAATTATTGTTAACTTACCTACTTAATGAAGATTGTGAAATATGAGTAACACATATATATACAGCTTCCCATAGATACACTGAAATTTAAAATTAATCTATTTCGTTTAAAGCTAGTTAAAACGATGCGGGTAGTTGTTACTGTACTGTAGGAACACCTACAGAGTATAGACGTTAATATCATGAGCTAATATGAAATGAAATGGATTATAGAACTATTACAGATAATATCAGAAACCTATTTGAATGCGTTCCATAGATTTATCATGTACTCCTATCATATATGCCAACGTTTATATGAATATGTAGGTATCATTAGCTCCTTTGCGCTCGCGAAGTCTGGAATAACTTTTTAGTCTGCGGCAGTGCCGCGGGAACGGTTTTCTGAGTATTAATGCAACTGTCTCAAATATCGCGAGAAAGAAATAAAGAAAATTTCAAAAAAATAATAATTTAATATTATGTTGTATGTTGAGAAAGGATGTTTTTATTGCGAGTTCGATTCCCGTTGACTTTTAGCCATGATAGCAATCGCGACAATGTAGTACCTACGTCGATCACATTTTTGTTTTAAACTAGCCAAAAAATAAATAACAGGTTAAAAGGCGAACTACTATTATAATCGAAACATTTTGAACAGAGTTAAACGCAAAATATATTAATTTTCAATTACCACCTGACGTTACAGATGCCATAAATAAAAATGGCGTCACAGGGGAATGTACAGTCTCGTAAATTACAATCTACAGATATACTTTTTTGTGTACATTCTAGTAATTAAAGGTAGATTATACCTTTAATTACTCAACTCAACCGCCTCATTAATGGAGATTTCATTGAGATCTGATGTTGCCACATTAACCAAATCATACGGAAGCAGATCGCATTAGCCTCACGGAGACCGTGGCTCAAGGCTTATTTGGGCGTGAAGGTTTTATTGGAAGGTATTGCGATTCTTCCGTAGGCGGATAAAACGAACAGTAAAATTTTTAACCGATTATCTCACATAAGTTTCATCAAAGGAGTTCGTAACGATGCAAAGAATGATAATATCGCACACAAACTTTTTTCGTCTCTAGATTATTATGGAGAATTATTTACAATGTTGATTACAATTATATATAATATAATATATAGATAATTATTTAAATAAGTCTTATAAATGATTTGTGGTATTTAAAAATTAATTATTTATATACGTATAATTCTTGGTCACGAAACAACGTCCACAGATGAAAAAAGCCATGAAGCTAGTCGCGTTTCGGTTTCAGTCTGGATTTCCGAATCTCCAAAGTCAAAATAGGTTGACAGCACATCTTGTATATCGGTAATTTCCATTTTTGACGATTGTTTAAAATAAATGTAGGGAAATTTAAGCTAGATCATTATTAGCGGCCCTTACTTATAGAACACTATAACAACGTTGAATTACTACTTTCCTTTTTCATAGAAATATAACTAAGTTTATGAGTGAGCGACGTGGTTTATGGATTGTCCCAATTTTTTCTCCATGAAGGAAGAATGTTGTCTTTAGTTGTCAAAGAGCGTATGCTTTATTCCATCACAAGTAGGTTAAACAATCGCTGGAAAGTCAAAAATAATTTTATATCCGCTGCTACTGGAGTGTTGTTATAGCTTACGCACAGTTTGTAGTTGTGAAACAGTAAAAAAGTTATTGCTCTCCTCAGTAATGCTATACCTAACGCTTGAAGAAATATAATTTGTGGTGGTTCACAACGTGGAAGGTGTATAAAAACTCTGTACATACTGGTCACGTTAGGACATATGGGCCAAAATACTTTTTGATGCCTAAAAACCTGTCCCTGGAATTAACATTACATTTAATGCGAATCCAATACAAAATTGTGACAATAGTATAATCATTTTAAAATTTAACATTTTCTATACAAAACACATGATTTGAACTGAAATAATTGTTATTAATTGAAAATTTACAGTAACAAAGTTGCCATTTTTAGTAACGCAGCCGTTTTTCATACTAAATATCTATGTCCCTGAGCATGTGTGCCAAACTATACGGAACAATTTCTCAAAATATTTCCTAGTGCGGTTAATTATAGATGGTATAATAAAAATGCAAGGTTTCGACGTTATTAGAATGGCATTAGAAACGTTTTAAATTGAACATTTAATAAAATAAAAAATTAATGTATCTGTGTCCCCAACGAGTAACAATATCGTAGCTACCTTGCGTTACTGTATGAAAAAAGACTTTAAAATGATTGGATTAAGGTTACTTGCACATTATTTGGTTCGATTTGTAGTAACTCGTTTAACAAACGACAGTAACAGCGCGGGGGCAGTACTCTCGCCGTGCTGGTCGCGTCCCGCTCCGTGAAGGAGGTGCGTGTATCTATTGTCTGTCTGCTGAGTTACCGCTGTTAATGTTACGTCCTGACGATATTTCACGTTATTATTGTTTTATTACGCATTTAGGTATGTATTGCAACCGTGAGTGTAAAAATATCTGGATTTTATTATTTGATTTGGAAATTATTTACAATTTAGTCAAATATTTACAACTGCGTAACTGCTAACTCGTTACAAAAAAAGTAACGCAGTAGTTAGATAGGTAACGTAGTTGTATTTTTGTTACTTATAAACAGTATACGTTATTAAATCCGATATAGCTATAGGAAAATTGTATCTTTTTTTCTCAGAAAAAAGTTTCTGTCCTAAATGGCGCTGACAAACGCAGAAAAACAACGTCGCTATAGATAAAAATTGAAACAAGGCCCGGTAAAAAATGCTGAAGCTGGATTATGAGAATTTCGTACCATATCTGCAAATAATTCTAATAATCCAGCCTCTATCTGGGCACGCTTACACCCAATAATTAGTGACATACAACATAACAATCCTAACATAACTACAATTCATTTTTTCTCCGATGGACCAGCTACTCAGTATCGAAAGAAGCAACATTTTTATTTCATTAGTCACCGAATATTCACTGAGTAAAAACATTATACATCATACGCGCAGCAGCATACAACAAACATCATACCGTTACATGGAATTTCTTTGAAGCTGGGCACGGCAAAGGGGCTGCTGATGGTGTTGGCGGCTATCTCAAACGCACTGCAGATAAAAAAGTTGCTGTTAGTTCAAATATTTCTAATGCAGATGAATTTTTTGACACCCTAAAAGACTTGAGCAAGCGTTTTTACTTGGTGACTGACTGACGTTTTCATAACATTGAAAAAAACTACCTGAAAGTCTAGTGCCACTTCAGGGTACGATGCAATACATCAGGTTTTTACTCACACGTTGGGTGAACTTCGCTAAAGAGACCTTAGTTGTTTTTGCAAGAGGGGCTTTTGTTAGTGCATGAATCTAAAAACATATAAGCCTGCATACAAACATATCCCATCATTGACACACGTAAAGAAGACGTTCCATTTGATGAATCGGATAATGATATAGTCCTTGATGACATTACTAATATTGTTGCCGTACCTTTAAGGTACGTATTACAAGATTTATTAGAAGTTTATTATTCGTCTTCTAGCTCTACGAGAAGCCCTTATGAAGCTTGTGCTAATGTCAACATCTAACGCACACGAACACGCACGTGAAATACAGCAAATTGAAAAGGAAAATGTTCATCCTACGAAGATATATGAAGGTGTCCATGTTTTAGTAAAAGTTACTTATGTTAAGGAAAAATAATATACTTTCCTTGGTGTTGTTAAAAGTAAAGTTGATGAAGAAGGGGACGTTAAAATTATGTTTTACAAGACAATTACGACACTGGCAAAAATCAAATAACCATATATCTTACGAACCATACGAAAACATTGTAGAATTTTGTCCCTAACCCCAAAGTTGTCGTGAAAGGTAAAAGATTATACTTCAATTATGACAAGCCAAAAAATTTCTGAAGAGAGACTGAAGATATAGTGCCTCGTTAGTTGATACAGTTGATTTTCTCATTAAGGTATATTCATTCTTAACAAATATTGATGTAGGCAAACGTTTTATGTTACTTGAGGTAATTAATTTTATGTCGAGTCATGAACAGTTAAAATTGTTTTGTATTAGATCTCTATTAAAACTACAAAGTATAGTATATAAAAAATACTACTGTGTTACGAAGATTAATACTGCGTTACTTTTGTGTCCCTCTTGTTTTTATTGTATCTTTAATTATACAAAGGACTCTTATTGTCAAAAATGTCTTAAATTATACGTACGTACTTATGACAAGAACAATAGTATGTTGTCAATTGGAATTAATTTCAAGTTGTTTTTTGTAATTTATGGAAAAGTTTAAGTTTTATATTTAACATAGGTAACCAGTATATCTAATTAAACATGAATATTCGATGAAACTGATTATTTCTGTGATGCTTTATAGGTGATTATATAATCACTACAGTTTAAAACTGACGTATTATTAAGTCTCAATGTCGATTTATTAAATAATAACCTCATCTGTAAAATAGTTACGCAGTTGTTTAATTTCCGACAACTTGATGTTTATATGCTATAATATTATTAAATCATTTAAACCTCGCTGCTGAGGTAGGTGTGTTATAAATAGAACTATAACGTATCTATTTCAGCATTTAAAAAAAGGAAATTAAGTATTTCAATTTTGAAAAAAAAATCTGAATTGTGTTCTCGGATTAGGCACTTAAAAGTATTTTGGCCCATATATCTATTTTATTGCAATCACTTAAAAATAAAAAATAATTTGTAAACAAGTTTACCTAATATATTTCGCGTTTTATACTGTTAAAATGTTTTATTAAAATGTGTAGGTATGTACTACTTGCCTAAACTATAGACACTATTTTATGTAAGTATAACACAGTTGCTTATAACTACATAACATACAAAAACGAAACTGATTAATATATTTATTTATAATGATTTTCGAGTTTACAAATAAATTCTATAGACTGTGGCTCGCGTCAAATATCTTGGGAAATTTAAGACTAATGTATTGTGTGCTGCCATGCATTTTTCCAATTCGTCTGATCTTATAAGCGTTTCCTCCGAATTTACTTGGCATTTATTCATTATGGAGAAGTAGGTATAGTTTTACTCATATATTTATTTGGGAAATTATTTAAAGAGACACAATTAACATAGTTATATATTAACAAACACAAGTACATATGTTATAAATAATATTCCTAAACGCAAAGTAAAAAAAGATTACTCGTGATTTCTTTATCGTTACATTCAACACTGTGTTATTGTAAACCTGCATTTAATTAAGAAACATAGGCTTTTAATAAAATCACTATGTTAAATACTGTCTATAGTTTACGCGAGTAGTACACATTTAAATAAAACACTTTAACTTTGCAGCAGCCGTGGTCTCCCCGTGACCACGGCTGCTGCAAAGTTAAAGCATCCGAAACGCCAGGCCGATGTTAAAAATCATTTCCAATTAAGTTTAACTAATATATCGCGTTTTAAACCGTTAAAGTGTTTTATTTAAATCACTATGTTATATAACCCTATGTATGACCATAGTAAGTCAAATCGGTATAACCTAACGTCTTCCGCAGAAGGACAATGTCTGAAAAGGTCATAACATTATGTATACTGATTATTTCGCCTTCAATCGGTGTCCCAAGAGAAAAAAAATCCCCAATTAAAAAAATAATTAGTTTTCTTGTTTCATTTATTTCTATGCAGAGTTAAGTAGATTGTGGCAAATCTATTGTCTGTAATTCATCACGACCATGACCGTTGCGAATTGGCATGGCCAATTTCTATTTTGTCACCGAGGATCACGAAATATGGGTTTAGATGACGGTAAGGTGGCTTGTAGACGAAGTAACGATAGAAATATGGCAAGTATTCGTATGGTTACCCACTTATGATTGAGGATAGACAACCATCGTACTTAGTTGCGGGGAAGACTATACATGTTTTTTATTAGTTACTAACTGACTGGCAAACATCAGTCAGTAAGTCGTCAGTTTATCTTAAAAGATGGCATATATACAATTTAAGATTTTTTTTTAATAATATAAAGAAAATATTTTTTTCCTACATAGGTATTTTGTCCGTATCTTGAACCATATTCGCACGCAACGGAAGCCCTTTAAAATTTTCCCCGTTTTTCCTACATTTCCCACTGTTTCTTCGCTCGATTAATTTGTATCTTAAAAAATTTAATTCATAAAAATTAAATTTAATAATCTTAACAAATAGCAAACGAGACCTTTTCGTTGTAGTTGCTTCAACTCTAAGCTACGTAGCCATTATATTTAAATAACTATATAAAATGTTTTGATAATTTATGTATAACTAATTTATACAATACAGTATAGTCGCAAATAAGATTCGCCTCCAGTACTAGACAGTGAGTACTGCAATAAGACATGCCAACAGCATACCTCAGCGGATTATGTTGTAAGATTTGTGTATTTGTTTACTTTGCAATATGATACGTGAGTATAGAGCTTACTAGATAATATACCTACTACGTTAGTACTTATTGTGTCCTCCTTCCCCTTCCATCAGTGCTAGAATCTAGAATCCCTTTTTCTATACGAAAAGCAGTACTACGCTGTGTAACATTTATATAAAGCCAAAGGTCCAAATATAATTTACAAAAAGAGAGAGATAAGTACTGTCTATAGTTTACGCGAGTAGTACACATTTAAAGAAAACACTTCAACGGTTTAAAACGCGATATATTAGTTAAACTTATTTGGAAATGATTTTTAACTTCGGCCCGACGTTTCGGATGCTTTGCAGCAGCCGTGGTCACGGGGAGACTCACACGGGTCTCCCCGTGACCACGGCATCATCATTTTCAAATGAGTTTAACTAATATATCGCGTTTTAAACCGTAAAAGTGTTTTATTTAAATTAGAGAGATAAGTATAAAGTTTGACGGGTTCGTTGGTCTATTGGTAACGATGTATGGTTAATGATCAATGGGTCAAACCCCACCAGGTCCAAGATGTTTCTAATTTTTCTGAAACATGCTGGACTTCGTCTGGAAACCTGGATATTAAGTGGGTGGTAGGAATATAGAAATTCCCACACTCACAGATGATAAAGCCGTGAAGCTTAATCGTGTTTCGGTGTCAGTCTGTGGATTTCCGAATATCCAAAGCCAAATTGATCGATAGCGCTATTGTTTAGATGCTATAGGCCGCGATATATCATCTACCATCAAGTGAACCCTAGGTATGCCATGTCTATCATTAAAAAAAATAATATGTAAAAATAACGCGTCGTATTTTAATTTCGTTTCAACTATATCGAATAGGCTATTAACAATTCCATTAACGTATACATGAGGCAATAATTTATATTCATTGATAAATCTTTGGTTCTTACGTAAGATGACGTAAGTGGTGAATAAATGGAGGTTATAACTAGTTTATCGAGAGATTTTTAGATCACTCGTATTGTAGGGGACAAGGTTATAAAATAAAAGCTGACCTGGCGAACGTTCTTTTGCCATATGAAGTGTTACTACGGAATGTTATTACAATAAAAGTGTTCTTGAAAGATAATAACATATTTATATTATTTAAAGTTGAATTATTCTTTTGTCCACATTTTTTGGGTATTGGTTATTAGGTTGTGCAGCGTACGCAACGAAAACTCAAAAATGAATAATTTTCCCCGTTTTCTCCTCATTTCCCTCTGTTACTTCGCACCTATTGGTCGCAGATGTTTCGGAAATCCAAGGAGGAAAGACAAGCATGTGGCTCACTTAATAAGAGATGAAATATCCCAGCCATATAACACCGAAACAAGATGTGCTGTCGGCGTATTTTGACTTTGGATATTCGGAAATCCTGTCTGTACATTTTGAAATCAAAACGCGATTATACTTCACGGCTTTTTCATCTGTGGACTGTAGTTCGTGACCCGGTCGGAATTTCGATATTGATAAATTAGTAACATACTGTCTATAGTTTACGCAAGTAGTACACATTTAAATAAAACACTTTAACGGTTTAAAACGCGATATATTAGTCTCCCCGTGACCACGGCTGCTGCAAAGCATCCGAAACGTCGGGCCGAAGTTAAATATCATTTTCAAATAAGTTTAACTAATATATCGCGTTTTAAACCGTTAAAGTGTTTATTTAAATTTAAATTAGTAACATGTCAGACCGGTGGGGATTGAACCCCCGACCCGTTGATTGTTAGCCATACATTGCTACCATAATACCAACGAGCCCGTCATATAAAATGTCATGTAATTGTCCTATAGCTTACGTAATTAACAACAAAACACAACTGCCCAGAACATAATGCACTTAAACCAGAATATTACATAATTTAGCCTCTCGAAGATGGCTTGTACTAGATGATGTCATCGCACTTAGGTGGATCAACCACAAATAACTATCTAACGCCCAGTGACCACAATATAGAGGCTAAGCTTGCATCATGCGATACTGTGGTATAAGCAATTTTAATGTACATATTAGTTGAGTTGCTTGCTTGATGTTGTGGATCCCAGGTCCGAAGATCAACCAGGACTTCGAAAGCACCGTAGTTCTGGTTGGTTTTCCTCTCCGGGGAGGTTGTTGTACATACGATTTGCCCTCCCCACGTCACTATTGCCCGACGTGAGCGTGCATTAGGCATTCACACCATCAGGCAAAGAAAACGGTTTGAAGGTCAAGCGAAATGTTTGTTTCGTATTTTTTTTTATGATAGAGGAGGACACACAAGTAGGGAGTTCGCTTGATGGAAGGTCAAATACCCTAGCCATATAACATCGTAACAAAACGATGTCTAACTTTTTTGGCTTTGGCTATTCGGAAGTTCGCCGACCAAAACTGAACCGATATTAATCTTCACGACTGCGTTTTAGAGATAGCTGATGTTAAAAGTCATACAACAAATAAACTAACGGCGTATTATTCTATGTATCGGTTATAAAGCGTTGCTTTGTATGCGCATACGGCATACCGCCAGGATTAAATCATAGTCCACGAGCAGATGCAACGTCCCCCACATTTGGTTTATGTCAATAACAACAAATGTGGCTAATATTTATAAATCCCATATTTTTTTGTTTAGTATAATATAAGGCTGATAGAGGCAGAGTGGCCTAATAACAGAAAACATGATTTTCAATAAGGAGAAAAATAAAAATGCCCAATTAACTTAAGCGAAAATAAATTTGTATTATTTGTGTAAAAATTTAGTTAACTATTTTCGGTCACTGTGCTCTTGTCATTTTAAGACAATGAAAATATAAATAACTCAAGTCATAAAATTGTAGTTAGGCTACTTTGCCTCTAGCGGCATAATGTAAGAGTAGTCATATAACTTCCTACAATTATGGAGGTACATTTAAAGTAATAAATATGTATAATTTCACGTGATTATATCTATCTTCAGAGTTTAAAACAATACGCAAAAACCTACATAAAAACTCATTGTTCAAGGTAGTAGAGTAGGTACAAATAAGTAACTAGACCACACCTTGCTTGTGGATGCTGTAGATAAGATAATATGTTTGTTTTGCCTACATATCGTGTTACAAATCATGTGTCAAGATTGCTAGAACTTATGTATGTTCTTGATTATGCAAACACTACAATATGTATTTCTTAAGAAATGTGTGGAGAATTATACTTGTTGTTTACTATACGTGGGGTACATGACATTCTGAATGTGTATGCCTACTAAAAATCGATGTAAGATTAAAACAAAAAAGAAAGAATCATGTGCAAAAACATGTAAAAATATTAAAGTTTTCCAAAGAAAACTAGTTTCAAATTACTATAGTGATATTAACATTTTGGTTGCTTACAGTGTTATAGTTTTAAAACGAATGTGACGATCTTAAATTAAATAAGATATATTAAAGAGATTTCGGATACAATGCAGTATTTTCTTTGCTAAGATCTGTAAACGAAAGACCCAATCTAAACTTGCTTGGTTGTCAATTTAAACTGCAACAGACTATTTGAAAAGCGAGTACATTATTTATGACTAAACCTTTGGCTTTCTCTGCATTCAGTATTGTATGGGTGTAGTAACGTATGTATAATGTATAAATTGTCTAAATTACCTCTGCAAGACCGATCACTTTCTAATATCTTTCCGTAAGGGATAAGATGTGGCGAGTTAAAAAATTGTCGTTAGTTTTATTACTTGCGGCGCTAGATGGCGCTTAATAAAGATCGTTCATAACTACATAGTATAAATCAAAGTCGCTTTTCCTGTTCCTTTGTACGCTTAAATCTTTAAAACTACGTAACGCATTTTGATTCAAGATGGAGGGAGGTTTTATATAGAACTTTTACAGTTTTCCTGTAGTGTGATTACTATCCGCATTGCACCTGAGCGAAGCCGGGGCGGGTCGCTAGTAAAGAATATATTAAGTATGTATTTTCATACGTAAATAAATAATTTAAAAATGGGTGATGACAATAACTTGTTTTTTTGGCGATGACAATAGGTGTATGTAGACAATACGCTTCCTCTTGTACCCCGCTCCACACAATCCATGGGTATTGTGTCAGCGCTCAAGCGATTTTTGATATTATCCGTTACTCCATTAAATCGTTCTTATGTAAACATCAACGAAAGATGAATGGTGATGATTTTATATGGACTACTGCTTTGTATGGCGTGTTCATAAACAAAGCATTTAATAAACTGAGTTCTAAGAAGTAATTTTTAAAGACATCATTAAGTTTAGCTTATTTTTATTATACTTGAATATACGCGTTTACGCGAGTAGTAAACATTTAAATAAAACACTTAAACGGTTTAAAACCCGAGTTGTTCTTTCGGCCAGTTTCGCCAAATACCAACTTCGACGGAACAGGTGGGCACTAGCGTAGCAATTTTTTTACTTTGAGAGTTGTCAGAGTCACCCTACATCTTTAGTCTCCCCGTGACTAAGGCAGCTGCAAAGCATCCGTAACGTCGGGCCGAAGTTAAAAATCATTTTCAAATAAGTTTAACTAATATATCGCGTTTTAAACCGTCTTTAAAACCGTATTTAAAAGTATATACAATTTTCAAAAGGTAGATGAAACTTAATTGAAAATGTAAAAAATCTGCTACACAACCGGTAGTCGAACACGTAATACCGTTCTTCGGATCGTCTATCTGTGCCATTGATCTTATAATTTCCTTTTCAATTCTCGTTCACTTTACAATTATTTTTGGGAGCTTTCTCTGTTTTGTATAAATATAATATTGGGTGTGTATTGTCTGCCCAGTACTAGTTCTAGTCTAAACCGAAAGCAACGATCAATACAAATTGGCTGTTTGCCTGCGATATTCAAGTACGGAATATTGAATGTCGACGCACAGTTTCCATTTTGTATATTTATGCGATGATCTATATCTATACTAATATTATAAAGTGGAGTTTGTTAGATAGGCCATTTACGGCGGAATGCTTTGAGCTATATAACGTCACGCTACGTCTCATAGGGCGGGATAAGTGGAAAGTGTGTAAGTAAAAATCTTCTTCTAGTACGTGCGATACAAAACGGTTCAAGTAACCAAAAAATATTTATGATAGATCCATTCCTCTTTGAATGATCTAAAAAAACACAGATCTATGACAGCATATGTCTATCTTTTAAGGTTAAAAATCAATCATTCAAAAGAATCAATTTAATGGCACTTGCAAATTAACGCAAAATTACAAATCACTTCTTAAAGATGTAATAACTCGATAAAATTAATCACCTAAACAAAACGTTTGACGGATCAGCTAGTATATAATTAACTAGCTGTGCCAGCGACTTCGTCCGCGAGAATCGTTATTTTCGGTATCCAAATTAGCTTTTGCAAACCCCGTCATCTTTATAAACTTAAGCTTTTAGCCACGATGTCGATGGCGATTCTTTTCCCGTCGTTCTTGCAAGTTATACAAGTTATCTTATAAGATAGACAAACTCGCGGACTTTTTTTAGATCATTAAAAGAGGAATCATTCTTTCTATTAGTCACAGCGCGATGTATTATAGCCTTCCTCGATAAATGCTCTAACCAACACAAAATATATTTTTTAATTCGAACCCGCAGTTCCTGAGATTAGCGCGTTCAAACAAACAAAAATCTTCAGTTCAAGAGGAAATAAAAATTCAAAAGAATTTGGTCGATAAGTATAAGAAAATATAATGAACCCCCCTTTCTATTCGTGATTAGGAAAATAGGATTTCAGGAAGTCTATATCCTAAGGTTACACAAGTGTCAGATTTTCATAAAATAAACAAGAAAAAAAAAAAAATAATTTAAAATATTAAAGAAAAATGAAGGGAGATTATTCAAAAATGAAAACCTGTAAAAAATCAAAAAAAAATGTTCTCGAGAGAATTTAAAAATAAATAATTAATCTCTAATATTATTTTTTTACAAAAAAAGGGGTATAAGTAAAAATAATTTATTATCATAAATATCAATAGTATTTTAGTCTATTTTATAATTAGATTTTCAAATAAAATAAATAGGAAATTATGGATTTGTATTTATAAAAAAAAAAATTAAACATTAAACCAAATTATTATTATATTTATTAGGATCCAACGTGAATATTTAACGTGGATGAGACGTGGTGGGGAGAGGTATAGAAAATTATTGAAAGAATATAGGTTAGGTAGATGTTATATATTTATTAAGAGTTATCTGTAAAAATATTTTAAATAAAATAACTAAACCTTCTCATAAATGCGTATGACACAAAAATATTTGATTATACCATAGACGAATTAGCGCGTTCAAACAAAAAATCTTCTTATTTGTTTTTTATTTTATTTAAAAATCATGCTAAAGTTCATTATCAAATTAAAAAAAGAATAGTAATTGCTCTCTTAGAATCCAATACAAGAATTATTGTGTCAAAGAAACATTGTTATTGTATGTGTTGTGTATTTTCATGTGTATATAATTAATAATATAGATATATGCCTATATAATATAGGCATATATCTATTTTTTCGCGGACATTTTTTTAGGTCGTTGAAAGAGAAATCATTCTTATGTTCGGTCGGGCAGGGCACAGAAGTCTATAATTATTAAATAACGATCAGTGAAACGGAAATTTCGAGCAAGGGGGGGGATTAAAAGCTAGTAGGTATATATAGTAATAGTTCAAGTTGTTCCTCAGACTAGCGCGTTCAAACAAACAAAAAAACTCTTCAGCTTTATATAATTAGTATAGATTAACACACATTTTAATAAAAAACACTTTTAAACGGTTTAAAACGCGAATATGCTTTGGGAGGGGTTGCCACTATGCATTTTCATTTACCATAAACCGAGTCCAATCCTTCTGTCCCATAGTTTAATCTTGTTAAACCTTATGAAACAAATAATTCTGTCTGATTTATTGTGTTGGCTTGCAAAGCGCATTCTTCCTATACTATCACATCCCGTTTAACAAGGCGGTTAATGAAAATGAACCATAATAGGCGGGTGTCGCAATTTGACCTACAAAGGCCCACGACTGTCTTAAGGCCGTACGACCCACGTTACCCTATGGCGTTAATAAGATAAGGCTTATCACACACGTCGCGTATAAAAACTGAATTATATCATTTGCCTTACTTCATTTCATCAGTTAACCAGTTTGAACTGTGAGGACTCTTGTGCCCTATATCCAAATAACTAAATATGCGTTTGCTTATATTGGAGTCAAATAAAACATCTTTTAACAGTTTCAAACGTGAAACATATTGTTAGTTAACTTATTGTTCATTTATTTCAACTACGGCTGCTGTTAAGCATTCGAAATTTCGGGCCGAAAGTAAAGTAAATTAAAAATTAGTTAAGGAGTACATTACAAGTTTTATACCGTTAAAAGTGTTCTATTTAAATGCATGCAAGATTTCGACTTGCTGATTTTTTATATTAGGACTAAAAAAACAGGGTCTGAATTCTCATCTTTACAAATTGAAGTGGATCGCAAACGTACTTACTAGTTGAGTGACCACTAACTTTGTTTTGTATTCTAAAAGTTGTTTTGGAATTCTTTCGTTGTAACTTACAATATTCTCCGTTGTCCTTTTGGCCACAAAAAACGAGGAAAAGCAAGACCGTGCAAAGATCGTGCTTTTAGTAAATAAATCAGCGCAGAATATTCTCAATGACGCGGGCGCACGTTCATTAAAATTCATGCCGCGTATTGGGGTCTAAGTGAAGGAATATAACATATGTAGTACGAGTGTATTGTTCAGGGCTTTTCCAAGATTCCTATCAATGGAAAATTCTTATGTTCTCATAATTTTTGTCAAATTTCATTCATTTATTATATAAGACGATTCCGGGGGTAGGAAGCACTGTCAGCACTGTCTTATTTTGTCTTTCAAGGGTGTGGGAGTGAGTTTTGATAGTTCTTACGTAAGATCACAAATGCGCAATGTTAACATTCTTATTATTGACTTTTCAGCCACTGAAGATCTTAACTAAGGTTAAGAGTTTAAGTTGCATGATTAAAACCAAAGTTATTACCAAAAAATAAAGTTACCATCATCATTGTAAGTACAAATAAACATTTCTAAATATTGTAAATTAGATTTTTTCCCCTTTAGATTGTCACGTAATAAATAATTAACAAGAGGAAGGAGTCGGCCTTTTCTTATTATTTTTTATAATAGGGGGGAGGAGTAAAAACTTACGAAAATTGTCTTACATAAATGAATGGCCCCAACTTAATAAAGAAATAATGACTGCAAAAGGGTTTGAACCCAAATTTAGTCGAGTTAATAGATTTAAGCGATGTAATATTTTGGGGTCCCAAAATATTAGCATAAGTAAAAATCCGACTTTAATCTTAGGTTAAAGTCTAACTCGACGTGGCTAAACGCTTCATCTTATACCTTGATCCATTTAGTCATATTTACTATGTACAGAGGTGACAGACACTTCCAGAAATACAAACGTTCAAAAGAATTTAAATTGCTAATAGTAATTTAAATTTAGTAATTTACCAATTTGGTTGACTGTTAGCGTCATATTGTATGTTAAATGATTGTTAAATATTATTGTTTACTTTGACACTTCAAAGATTTTCCCGTATCTCAATGGGTTTCAATATTTTGAAGAGTAAATTTGCGTTTTTAGTTTCGGTCTGTAGATTGCCGATTGTCCAAAGCCATGGGTCAACAACACATCCTAGTAGGGTATTATGTGGCTGAGGCTTTTTCACTTCCCATCAAATGAGCACCACCCTTTTTTGTCCTTATCGATATCGATCTTTTCCATTCATATCACCTAGGGTTTTCGATCAACAATAATAGAAAACATACATAAATAGATGTTAGAATTAGTGCTATTGTTAAGGGGTTCAAGTGCAAAATCGAACATATCAAAACATGCGTGTTAAGACGTGTAATAATAATAGCAGGCCTTAATTTCAGTGTCGATTTTGAAGGCCGTTGTAAGATCTATGATAAATCACACTTAGAGATTGTTATTTAATGTTTAATAGGAAAGATCAGGACAGGCTAGGGGTTTACTTGAAGAAGGTAAAAATATCTTTAAAACATATTTTAAATACGAGATGCTGTGGATAGGTCTGCCTCAGGGTCAACCACTCGGGCCTCTGCATAAGATTTCATAGTGTTTGTCAGATTTCCTTTTTTTTATTATTTAAATATATTTGTTAAATACTTAAAAAAACCTGTTTGGGTTTCCATTAAACATATACATATTTTAATTGGAAAATATTAGCCTACTCCTTTGTTGCCTCAGACTTAATTTTAGTTTTATTCGTCGCTTCAAATTTTATTTACATTCTTCAGACCTCTGTACGTCGCCCCCAACATAAAGGAACTCTGTAACTCTCGTGGTTAACACAATCCTAGGCAACGTGTTGGACAAACTATATCGTCGTTACGTTAGGTATATGCAATCTTAGACTTAGAATATCCACCACCCCTGACCGCAATTCTAGTACTAATACGAATTCAGTAAAAGACCCGAGTGATTCCAAGGAATTACATCTATTAATTAAAAAATCAAATCTATTTGCAATTACCATTATTTCCTAAGGTCATTGCACTCAATAAAAGTGCGAAATCCTATTAAATCTAATAGAGATACCGTGATACTTCAAAACGGAAGCAATCTACACGATCTTACGTTCGTACGTTTATATATAATTTCGTAGATAATACCTTCATTCAATATTATCAGCGTTCATTATCTACAATCTAATTTATGCAATACGCGCTTCTTTAAGGCGCAATGTAACTCGATAAAAAAAGTAACGAACGAATAATTGCACTAGCAATGAGAAAAATTACTTTTCTAAACGGAAAGAAACACTTTTTTACTATGTATCTCGTTTTAAGCCGTGAGTGTTTATTTAAATCTACTCGCGTAAACTACAGACAGTATAAATACTAGTTTTGCAAATAACTGCAAAAGCCTTGACCTACAGCGTAAATCAATTTTGAAAAACGGCCCGACGGATATTTTTCAGTTGCCGTTCCTACGCTTACTAATATAATTTGAACAGGTACTGTGTATAATGCAATATAGTACTGATAAAATAATGTACAAACAATTCCATCTTAGGTACTTACATAGACTCCTACTGACTAAATTGATTACATTTGTTAATATAATCGCTTACGCAACGTCTATACTCTATAGTCTATACTAATATTATAAAGCTGAAGAGTTTGTTTGTTTGTTTGTTGCAACGCACTAACTGAACTACTGGTTCGAATTTAAATTCCTTTGTGTTGGTTAGAGCATTTATCGAAGAAGGCTGTATAGGCTAAAAAACATTGCGCTGTAACTAATAAGAGTAAAAAAGCAGGAAATGTGAAATGGGTAAAATTATTTATCTTTGTGGCTTTCCGTTGCTCCGTCTATCTTTTAAGATCAAGTTGCAAGATCGACGAGACGCAAAGGATGCTGTGGGAGACATCTTAAATTTATAAAGATAGAATGTTTGCAAATACAAATTTTGATGTCCAAAATAACTGTTCTACGCGCACGAAATCGCTGACACAGCTTGTTAGAATATTCGAAAATCGTGAAATATCTGTTTAAGACCGCCCTTATTACATAACAACACACAGACCTACCGGGCTAAACAAATTATATACTCAATGCTATGTTTATTAGCACACCGCTTTAACGGACACGCAATTACCGATGCGCATGTAAGAAATGAGTGTAAATTAATGTACTATCAAGTGTGAGAAACCCTTTATACTTGTGTGTGCTCTATCATCCGTTCGAGTAGAGAAAACTGTGTCGAATTATTTACGAGTATGGTTTACTAGCTGTGCCCGCGACTTCGTCCGTGTGGAATAGTCATTTAGGGCATCATAATGTTATTAAATAGCTGAGTTAGCGTCTTCGTCCTGCGTAATATTATGCGTTATATTTTGGGCAACCAAAATTGTTTTTTGCAAACTGTTAGCTACGTCATCGGTCGCGTCCCGTCGCTCGCGACCTGTCGTTCGGTTCCCGTCGTTCGTCAAACTTGTTTTTAAGTACAGTCTAGTACACAGACTTTGACCTAGAAAATGAGCATCTTCATTGATAGAATAAGTACGAAGCAAGCCGTGCCTCATTAGTTTATATTGTATCAATAGATATTTATTTCTAAACGTGACATGCACCCAATTGACCTAATATGGCGTAATGGAAGGTTGCAAATATGCAAATAAAGTTTTGTAATCATGTGTTTGTTACTTGCAGAACGAAATGGCTAGACGGTTTTCGAAAAATTTTCCTATTTTCACTGAGTTGTAACGTGGGGAGTACCTACTACCTAGTATTTATTATAATTAATGTCATGTTTCCGCAGGATAAGAATTCGCCTAATATTACGTATTAAATGAAACGGTTTTAAACGCGTTGTATTGTTATATATATAATAGCTATATTCTGACTGATTCTTAAACTATTGACTACAATTAATTAATTCTTCTTACTTATTAACAAGTTAATTTCATTTACATATACCTATATAAAAACTTTTTTTTTTTCATTTAAATATTTATAAAAACTTTTAACATTACAGGATAATCACAACGCAATAGAAATAATAAAGAATTGTATATGATTTATGGTATTCAAAACAATAAATTCTTCAGCATAAGAATTGTGAATCATAATTCTTCGAGCAATCGAGGAGCTAACATCTCCTGATGATGCCGTCCGCTCGTGATGGCGAAACGTCGAGAACCTCTTCTCGCTCACGTCGGCTAAACAGCCCGGAAACCAATGATATGCTGAACGATGGCCGTGAAAGCCTTACACAATTTAATAATTTCTTCTTCTTCTACTTCTTATTCTCTGACTGCCCATAAATTAAGTGTGTGTAAGCAAATCTTAAACGTCGCCACGAGCTAATATATTCGATGTTCTTAAACAAATATTTAATCGGTCTAATTGGTAAGTAAACCGGCTTACAACTCAACCTTGTAAATCAAATAATAGTCTCGCGTTACACAAATCAAGTCGATAGGCGTATTGCCTTTTAGAGAATTGGTCAATATGTCATTACTAATGCCACGGCGCGCTCGCGACTTCAGACATTACCAAATACGACCGTTTATTAGTATTTATATATACAATAATGCACCGTGTAGTCAGTTTATGATAATCGTTCCTATAGCTTAGTTATTACAATTTTCTTTGTAATGAAAATGCATCTTATGGTACTATATTACAATTGTTTAAATAGTGTGCCAAAGAAAATGTGTAAAATAAAACTAATTTAAACAATCTAAGATGCGATGTGAACGCCTCTGTAGCTAAATGGTTAAACGTGGCCTCGAATCCCGGGTAAACAATCAATTGTTTCGGTCGGATAAGACACAGATTTGAGTTTGCCCCATGCCCCACGGGGGAAACGGTATTTCACTTTTTAAATAAGTTGTATTCTTAAGTTTGTTAATTTTAGATGACTGTAATTAATGAAATTATTATAATTTGCGTATTAGTCACATAACAAAGGTGAAAATAGAAATTATAGAGTTATTGAGGTCCTGTATAAGATTTTAAGGATTAGAAAATTAGGAAATAATTGCTTAGTAAGTACCTATACGCCTCCGGCTTAATCCACTTCTTATATGATTAACAGTTACGTAACGGATGTCTTGAGTCACTAATAAACTTCCTTTCGCCATATTTTACGTGTTCGAAATTCAAATTCGTTATCGCATTTCAGATTATTCAATGCGCGGGGGCCGCCGGGATGACGTCATGACGTAGCGGACTCGAGATTGGTCAAGGGCCGGGTGCGAAGTGCCGATTGGTCAATAATGTCCGGATTGCAGACTCGGGCGGATGACCCGATAAATGGAGTCGATGTACGTGAGCAAGGAAGCGCTTTGAGGTCAGTACTTGCTACCTTGACTTTGATTTTATAGGCGTCGCTTCCTCTGTAGAACTAGTCGTTAGTTTCCGTTTTTATAACCACCTGAGGAGAGAATCTAGTTTATATTAATTTTTCATTGACTCGTTGGTGTAATGTAGTAATAAATAATAAGCAATGGGCCATCGGCTTGATCCCCACCGGGTCTAAAACATATACTAAATTATTAAATTTATATTTTTTCTGAAATCGGCCTGACTTAGTCTGGAAATCTGGATATTAAAACCACCGTCCACAGATGAAAAAGCCGTGAAGTTGAATCACGTTTCGATTTCAGTTTACGGAAGCCAAACAGACAGCGCATCTGGTTTAGATGTTATACGGCCGTCTTCACCTAGTATCAAGTACACCTTGTATGTTCTGTTCTATCATAAAAAAGATAACAGATTTATATTGCTAATAGCTCCTAAATTACTAAAAATCAGAACTTTTAGCTACTTTAACATGAGAATCGGTATTTTTTGTTAATTTTTAACAAAAGTCACATACTTTCTTAGTCTACATAAACTAAACAATAAACACAACTTACCATACAATATGAAGTTATACATTTTCCCACAGACTATAAATTTAATAAAAAGAAAGTAATAATGTAAATGAGCATTAAGGTCGTACGCAGACAATACAGTACAATACACTTGATTCCGAGATTAGATAATCGAATTAAAGACTCGTTTAATAAATTCGATTCTATTACCCGGTATTAGATGCTAAAATCGAATGGGGTCGGTAATTCTATATTCGCGGACGCGCAACGGAGCGAAAAATTGTACGTTTCGTTATTTGTCGAGATCTTAGACATATCTATACTAATATATATAGCTGAGGAGTTTGTTTCTTTGAACGCGCTAATATCAGGAACTACGGGAACTAGAAACAAACAAGCTCTTCTGCTTTATATATTGGTATGATTAGGGGTTTCCGAGGCGTACGCTGCAAAAACGGTTCAAAATACCCAGAAAATATGAAATTTATATATTTAATTTCATATTTTTTGGGTATTTTGGGTGTAAAGATAATACAGTAGAAAAATAATTCCTCTCAAATCAAATGATCTGAAAAGTGTCCGCGACAATAAAGATTAACTTGCAAGAACGACGGGGAGGAAGGCGACCGACGTCGTGGGTAACAAAGTTAAGTTTATAAAGATGAAGAGATTTGCAAAAACGAATCTAAATGCCCAAAATAACAATTCTCGCGGACGAAGTCGCTGACACAGCTAGTACGATATAATATGGGCATCCACTTACGGTTAGACTAACCGTTTAAAAGTCTAGGTTATACTGTAATCACTAGGTAGGTAAACTAAAGATATGATTCGAAATAATTTAGTTAACAAAAAATAATTGTAGTTGTCTGTAGTTTACGCGAGTAGTTCGCATTAAATAAAACTTTTTTGACGCTTCGAAACGGAAATATATTACCTGCCACAGTCGCGGGTTAAATAAGAATATTATATTTCACGTTTTTATTATGTTTTATTTTATTTTTACCCGTGTACTTAAGTAATTTTTAAGGTTACAAATGTATGAAATTCTTTTGTTGATCTAATAATTATCTATTTTGATTCCCTTATACATATTTATATTGTTTTGATCTTCTTATCTCTGTTTTTTTTTGTTTTACTTTGAGTTATCAAAAATAGTAAAGTTAGAAGTGCTTAAATGAGAACAGTTAAATAATAATCCAACAAGGTTATTATACTCTATATTGCACGAAAAACTACGAAGGTGTGACGCAGTGAACCTGCAAGCGTCCACGCGTTCCACACTTCAGCGAAAAAATAACCAAAAATAACCAACCTCATTCATTTGAATGAAGAATTTTGAATATATCCGTATTAAAGTTGTATAAGTAGATGCTAAGTACTGTGATATATGTTACTTTGACATCATCGACTCTCTCTCACTCTGTCTATTCATCCATCTCTTCCCCCCCTCCCTTCTATCTCTCCCTCTTACACACACACACACGCCAAAAATGACCTGATCTGTCACTGACAAAGAACCATCTAAGCAGTAGCGATACCATGCGATGTTACAACCAATTACTGCTTGATGAGATCTCGTGCCATTTTTTTTCCGTAATCTCGGCAATAATTACGAGAGCTGATTGCATTTAAATGAAGCAATGATGTTCTTGCCGTTTCCGTTTAGTTTACAATAAACCTTGAGTGTCATTTTATAACAGAATTGCCTTGTGAAGTTCGGAAAAAATCATTCATGATCATTGATTACGATGTAAAATTACAGTCACATAAATTGTGTATGGCTTTCGGCTTTCACTGCCATCGTTCAGAATATCATTGTTTTTCGGGCTGTTCTTCCGACGTGAGCGAGAGGAGGATGGCCAAACGTCAAGAACCTCTTCTATGTCACGTCGGCGGAACAGCCCGAATAACAATGATATACAGTCACATAGTTTGGTAACAAATTTTATAAACTAGTTATATGCATAAATTAATAATTGACGCTATGGGCGAGCCTTCCCGTGGCTGTGGAATGCCTGTTCAGCCTGTGTTTTTTTCCAAGCTAAATAGATTTTTATTGTATATAATTCCATCATGTGCAGCGACGTGTGGGAAATAAATTTATAAAAAGTTATATTAAATGTTTTCACTGTTTTCTCCTTTTTTATTTGACTAATATATGAAACGGATAGATACGTGTTAATCACAATACAACTATGTTACACTTTTAAAGTTCGGGACCTAGTGAATTTTTATGTGCGCGCGCGCACGTCACTTCAACAGTTATCTTGTCAAACCTTTTACCACGTGCTTCGAGCGCAATGAAGGTCGAATAAAATTAACTAATGTAGACAGACACATGTCGCGTTATCAGACAAATTAATTACTTAGGTAAGTGTGACAGCTGTATTTTAAACTTTGAAAATTGTTTTTAAAATTCAGTGACTTGGTACGACTTGGTACGTTATGTCTCAACATCTCAGGCCATAATAAAATTAATAAGACAGCAGCAGTTATTTTAATATCAACAAATATATTTTGCCAAATATTTGTATGTTTCTTAAATGTATTGTCTGTCTGTTGCCTAAAATGGTCATTTACTGCACTACTTCAATATAGTTCTTTTAAGTAACTTTCGTGTTACGGAAAAGGTAAAATATAGGATGTCTTCTAAGTTAATTGTTTGTGTGTTAAAATATTACTATTTTCGGTTTCTAGAAAGGGTAAGACGTATCTTTCTCTCTTTTTCCTATGGTTTAATTCGCTATAAGCAACTAGAACAATGTTGGGATTCAACCTTCTAGATTATAGTTTCCACACATGATAATCTAATTCAAAATCTATGTCTGTGCACGTAAGCTAGTAATCTAATAACACATAGCATTCAAGGTTACGAAGCCTTACTGCATACTATGTTGATAGTGCACTATTTATTTATAGTCTGTTCTGTAATACAGATTATAAATTCTATTTTTATGGAAAGCTTGACTTTGTACTTGACAAGAGCGATAACTGGTATCAGTTACTTGTTTAAGATGTTTTTGTTTTTCTTTTGTCTCTTATGTTTCTACGTGTAGTATAATAATAATACTTCATTCCGTCTATGTAATAAGAGAAGGTCACGTTGGACTAAATTTTTCGTGAGTCTTCATTTTGAGTTAATAAAGGCTCAAATTGTATATATAATTATTTTATCTCAGAAAATTTCTGAGATAAAATAATTATATATACTTGGTAAAAAAACGTAAGAAAAATGAAACGTTCAAAGGGTGAGAAACGTTCAATATACTAATACTAAAGGTGTCCTGATTCCAGCTAAGGAAATAAACATTGAGTACCAATGTCCCTGTTCAGGAAAATGCCATGATAAAGTTGATCCTGAAAGGCGTAGACTTTTATTTTCTAGCTATTATGCTCTGTCAAATTTTTACCTACAAAGCTCATATTTATATTCACTGATAACTGTTGTAACTAAGGCAAGTACCTGTACTACAACAGATAATACCAGGCCTAAGAAGCCTAAAACCTTTAGCAGGTTATACCATATTCCTGTTAATGGTAAGGAAATTCGTGTGTGTAAATATTTTTTTAAAGAAATCTTTCAAGTATCAGATGGACGGTTGACTCGAGTTCTTAAGAATAAAATACTTGGTGATACACCTCCCATTGACAGAAGAGGCAAACATATTCCGAAAAATAAAACCCTTGAAGTGAAAATAACTGAAATCAAAGATTTTATTAACACATTTCCAAAGTATGATTCACACTATACGAGGCATAAAAGTCAGACTAGACAGTACCTACCTCCATATTTAAATTTAACAATAATGTATTCCGAATACAAAAAGAAGATACAAGAACCAGTTTCAAAATATATATTTCAAAAAATATTTAATGAAAACTTTAACCTATCATTTCATGCCCTTATAACAGATTCATGTAAGCGCTGCGACAGTTTTAAAATAAAAATAGATGCTTGTGACAGTAATGAAACCTCAAAGAAACATGAACTTACAATAGCAAAAGAACTTCATCTTAGAAAAGCAAAATAGGAAAATTTAAAATTAGACACTTTATATTATGCCAAATAGAACTTCGATTTGATGAAAACTCTTCCAATTCCTGTGATCTCAACTGGCATTTGTTATTATAAACGTCAGTTGTGGACATATTGCTTAGGCATGCATAATGCAGGTAATGATGATGTTTTCATGTATGTATGGGATGAATCTATAGCTTCAAGAGGACCTCAAGAGATAGGCTCTTGCCTCCTAAAATATATAAAAGAAAATGTGCATACAAAGCATCTAATAATGTATTCTGACCAGTGCGGAGGTCAAAATCGCAATATTAAAATGGCACTTTTATGTATGTATGTCGTCTCAAGTCCACATTATACAGTGGAAAGCATTGATCATAAGTTCACAGTTAGTGGACATTCCTACTCATCATGTGATAGAGCATTTGGTTTAGTTGAAAAACAAAAAAAAAATATTTCCAAATATTTACATATTAATGTTCTGGACATTAGCATAATGTTATTCGGGCATCAAGAAAAAAAAAATCCTTTTAAGATTGCAACAATGCAAAAAAATGATTTTATGTCGACTAAGTGTTGAGAATCTAATATTACTAATAGAAAAGCGTTAGCGTTGAGCGCAGTGAAGTGGAATGGTTGAAGATTCAATGGATACTTTATAATAAAATGCATCAATTGTCAATGTATTATAAATACTCCAACAACCAAAATGCTCTTTTTACTGAGGTCATTTTCTCCAAAAGAACTTCACAAGACCCTTCCAATTTTGAGCTTGAGGTTTTATACCCTGATGGAAAAAAAATAAATACTGAAAAAAAGAAGGACCTTCTATGCCTTTTAGAGTATGTACCACCTGCATATCACCCTTTTTACCATGCACTGAGAGACTCCAATAATGAGGGAAATAATCTGGATGGTGAATTAAGTGACTCTACACTTGAATAGTTTAAGTATATACTTTTGGTTGATTTTTTAATATTTTATTTATAATAATGGTGTTTGCAAGTGTATACACTATTATTATGTCAATTGCCATTATAAACCAAAGTCTTAATATTATTAATTTATAATAATTTTAATTCAGAGGCTGTTGTAATAGTTTTAACTCATGTTTAGTAATTTATGTATGATGCATGATGTTTAGTAATTTTATGTTAAGGCTAAGCAAATGTTTAAATATAGTTTTAAATAATAAAAAAATACAACTTTGTAGTGGTACTTTTATTTATTTCAATATATTTCAATGCTGTCAGTGGTTATTTCTATATTTTTGGCCTATTTATGATTAACTTTTAAAGATAAAAGTATAAAAGACAAATGCCATAATGGCCCAAGTGAAAAAAAACCCAGAAAATACCTGCTTTAATGTATTTTAATAAATGCACATAGAATCTTAACAAGTTTTCAAGCATCCTTCTTAAAATAAAAACTTTTGTCTAATATAAATTTATGAAAATATTTGGATGTATCTTTTTCTCAAAACTAACTTAGTATGTTATTCACATATTTGATTTTTGCATTTGGGTCACTCTGGTTCTGGTGGCCTGAAATAAGCTTCCGCTACTATTCCTTATTAGTTAAACGCATGTCCAGTGGTGCTGGAAACTTGGCGTGAAATTTCCCCCAGAGGAAGGGGGGGGGGGCTACATTTAAGGCTAAAGTAGTAAACACACGTCTTTCACAACTCAGGCTCAATAAAACTACACAAGCAACGGGCGCTGTTTACCAAACCACAAATAAAATGGACATAAACATTGGACGATTCAAAGAGCGGGGGGTTCGCTGGTCACAATTAAGTAATAATGATGCAACTGCAGGTCAATGCACTTGTGCCATAGATTAACGTGTAGATTTGAGCGTGGAACGGTGGTCATAGACGAAACGCATATAAATAGCTTTTATAGGAAGATATATTTTTAATTACATACGAATCTGAAAATGATAATAAATTTAAAAAAAAACGACACCAGGAGGACAAATACAATTTTTACAATGTATAATTTATATAGTGTCATCATCTGTATGTAAAAAATTACAGGTTTTTAACGAATCTAGTCCGCCTTTTAAACTGTTTAAAACGGGTTTATTTTTCCCTAAGACGGGCTTCACTGACTGACCCATCGCACCATTAGCGCCTGACAAATCGGGAACAGAATTTATTTGAAACAAGATAATATAAACACAGTTCGTAAATGACACGTATTCAGCTTTAATTAGAATGAAATTATTCGTAAGGCGAAGCGACGCTTTGATGTTTTTAGAGTTCGCTGAAATGTGTGATTCAGTAGAAAATAATAAAAATAACATTTAGGGTACGGAAATGTTACTGATAATTTTTTGTTTGCAACCTCCTAGGTCCAACAGTAATAACCTTTGTAAGAGCTTTGTTGAGTGTGGGAAATTCTTAACTCGCATCCTAAGAATCATTTCATAAAAACTTTGGTTTCTAAATCGGGACGAAAATTATATTTCATTGTCTTCTTTGCCTATGATAATATTAAACGTACAAAACCGTAGCTCCAAGAAGCCGTCACACGCTTGACCGATCTGGCTGTATTTATATCCCCAGTAGCGATGAAAGCTAGATGCACCACTGCGCTTGTTTCCACTAATTCCCACCGACGACTGATTCACGCTGCGCGCGGTTATTTCTGTATTTGTTTATGTCATACGTCACCACGGATGCACCTTGCTGGTGGCACACGCTCATTAGAAAGACGAGATACTGAAAGATCTATTACTATATCCGGCTCGAAGGACCATTTGAAAGTTTTTTTTGTACAAGTTTTATTTATTTAATGGTATTAATTATAACTAATTATAAGACAAATTACAATAGTAACGCGACCGCAGCTGGTTTTGCCCCGATTGTATTTCTCTTAAAAACATATTCAAAACGTTGGATACTGTCGAACATACCTTTTTCCATACTTATTTCTATACATATACTCAAGTTTACTTCGTATTTTGTAGACCGTAGGTAAATACAACCCACATTCAATAACAAAAGTAGGGTAGTAGTAGGGTAGTCTCAAAGATCTAAGAAATAAAGCAGACAGTCCTGCGTCCCGCACCCCTAAAGGGAATACAAGATTACCAATAGCATTTTGTTAATTTCTCAACGTACATAGGAGCATAAATAGATAATCTGTTTTGCTACTAAATCGAACCAATGATTCACACTTCGCTATTTTTATCTTTGTTTATGTTGCACTGTTGTTGCTTGGCGCTCATTACTATAATTATATCTGTGCATCGTTAATTTGAGGAAGATAGATAACCTGTGGAAAACGTATCTATTAAGGATTATATGATTATAGTAAGCTTTCGCGTTCGTTTTGTTTGTTTTTATCAGCTGTTTTTACAGAGTTAGTTAATAACAGCATGATTTAATTGTATTATTAAATACAGAACTGCGGTTCTTAAAATTGTTTGGGTAAATTTAGTTTTTTTTTAATGATAAAGGAGACATGCATGGGATTTACTTGATGTTTTATAGAAATGCCCCAGCTATATAACATCTAAAGAAGATGTGCTGTCGATCTATTTTGGCTTTGTATATTTGGAAATCCACAAAAATGTAATCCCGATTCCCTCTCGTGGGGCAGAGGGCATGTACATTTCCATGTTTGTTAGATTCTTGGATTTTATCATAAAACTGCAGTGCCCTGTCCGGCCGAAACTATCACATTGACCGTGTTTAATGCCAATACAAGGCATTCGTTCCACGGTTGGGCCGAGGCAATTTTTGACATAAATGTCACTAAAAGATTTTTTCGTTAGACTAATGCTAGTAATATAGAAGGTGTAACTAGCAGATTTATTTAATATAAAGTACGAGTTATTGAACCGTTACAAAATGTATTATTAATTTGTAAAATTTACTGATACCTACTTGTACATTTTTCGAAATCTTTCTCTTTTATATATTACTCCTAAAAATATCGATAAACATCATACTCACATGTCGAAGTCGGTTAAAGGCAACGCGAATCTCGCTAAATCTCCTCGGATTACGCGTTTTCTAAAAGTGCTCTAATCCGAGTGGATTCAAGTGAAAGTGCGTAATGGCCGACTTGAGTCACGATTGTTTGTTTTGAACTTGTAATGTCATAGTCGGTCAACTATATTATCATTGGGCCTTTCTAATCTGTGGTTACTGTGAGAAAAGTTTGCGATGTCCGAAATTTGATGTTTTTTTTCTTTTTTTTGGTAATTATAGGCAGACTGCCATATAACACGACATGCGCTGTCGGCCTATTTTAGCTTAGAATATTCTATACTCTCGACGAGCTCGTTGGTCAAATGGAAGCAATGTACTGCTAACGTCGCGAGTTTGATTCCCACCGAGTCCAACAACTTTTTTAATAATTTTATGAAATTTTTGACACATGTTGTAATTTATCTGGATATCTGGATGTTAAAAGGGTGGGAGGAATATCGAAATTCCGTCCGAGTCACGAACCATCGATCACTGTGCAAACGACCTGTGAAGTTTAATCGCATTCGTCATCGGAAACTAATTCGGTTTTTAATCTGTGCAATATTCAAAGCTAAAATATTAGTAGGTACGTTGACAGGGCATATTCTTGAGATATTATTTGGCTAGGGTAGCCCACCTTTCTTTTTAAAATCTTTGTTTAAAAACATTGATACCAAACACTACATGTAGACTAAGGTCTGGCCATGGCTTAAATATGTAATTTTTTTGTAAGTTACTTCTTATGTTTAACCTGTAAACTGTTGTCTCTCTGTCTCTAACTTTTTGAATATATAGGCTGAACGAACTGATCTTCCTTGCGCTTATTTCGCGATTTAAACGGTCGTAATGGAAAAGTTTAGAGCCGTTAAAAGTGTTTTATTTAAGTGTCAGTAGTACACTATTTAAATGAAACACTTGATAAAACTTCATAATAGTAGTCTTTAGTTAGTTTAACTTCGGCCCGACATTTCAGATGCTTTGCAGCAGCCGTGGTCACGGGTTAGACTCAAGTTAAAATTAATTTTAAAATAAGTTTAACGAATATATCGCGTTTTGAACCGTTAAGGTGTTTTATTTAAATGTGTACTACTAGCGTAATCTATAGACAGTATTTAGTAGTACACTACTTAAACTAAAGACTACTATTATAAAGTTTGAATACACATGCTTATAACATCTATTGGCCAAGGACGGGGTTACGACAAACCTAGAAGTTTAGATAAGATAATGTTTCGCGAACTCTCAGTCCCTCTTTGAGTCATCTCTTAAGATAGCAACGACCTGATAAGTACTCGACAGATACAAGCTATTACAGAATCGGACGATGTAATAACGAACTGAATGATAGAAGATGTAGATTGAGTTTACAGCTACATGTCTAAAAGGGGAAAATGTGAAAAATTTAATGTAAACATAAATATTTTTCCCAAGTCAAATTTTCGACACCCTTTTTTTTACTGAAATTCTATGTAAGTTATAGTCTCAACTTATAAATCACGGTAAATAATATTGTGGCGGTAGTTGGTGTAATGGTAGTAACATACGGTCTATGGCTAATAATCAATGGGGCATGGATTCGATATCAACCGGGTGCAATATACATTGTAATCAATTTCTCTAAAACATTTTGGATTTCGTCTGGAAACCTGGATATTAAATGTATGGCAGGAATATCAAAATTCCGTCCAGACATGAAAAAGCTTGATTGATGCCAAATTTAATTGTAACGTACCGTACATTAAATAGAACACTTTAACGATTTAAAACGTGTTTATTATTAGTAAAAACTATTTGTAAATTATTTTAATTACGGCGCGACTTTTCGGATGCTTTGCATTTAGTCATGGGGAGACAAATTAGTTTAACATTATATCGGTGAATGTTAAAGTGTTTTATTTAAAAGTTTAATCGCTTTTACCAATTTTGTTGTTTTCCCTCATAAAAAGTCTATTACGCTGGTGGCTTGGATCATAGCTTTGTGACTCTCTTTCTCTAAGAGAGAAGACCTGTCTGCAAACAGTGAAAAATTATTAGGTTTTTTGACTCCGACAGACAATCTCTATTACGCAGTCCATTACCATTGACAGACCCGTGTAGACTATCAAATAACAAACAATGCTTGTTACACATAATCGCTGGAGCTAAACGTTACAACTAGAGTTACCGCCGTCCTTAGGTTACCTAAGTAGGGTAACCATTTTTACTAAAGCCTTCGGACAACTAACACAACTTTAATATTATATGTGGTAAATGCAAGTATACCCACTTATATACAGTGTAGAAAAAATATAAACAAACAAAGTCTTCAATACACTAATATCTTGCTTCATGGTTGAAGGTCATGCTTGTTATGAGATAATATTGCCCTGTCGACCAACTGCCTCCATGGTGCCTGTCAACTTTACAACCTTATAATATTGGTGTATGGCAGCTTACAGTGAAAACTGTTACTAAGTAGAAAAAACATAGTACTGGCGGGCATATATATATATAGGATTCCTCGCATTGTATCTTTATAACTTTCTATTCCAAAACGAACTAATCGAAATATGTAGGTACCTTAAATCTGTTATTTGGTTACGTCCTGCAACTAAACTTTGCTTTCTTCATTATTTTTTTTTATTTAATTATTCATAATCTAACGAAGCCCTGACAGCGATGCCCCCAATGTAGCTTCGATGCTTATATACCAATAAAATAGTTAATTAGTAGTACACAATTAAATTAAACACTTAAACAGTTTAAAACGCTATATATTGGTCTCTCCGTGACCACGTCATGTTGCAAAGCATTCGGAACTTATTCGAAAATCATTTTCAAATAAGTTTAACTAATATGTATCGCGATTTAAACCGTTAAAATGTTGTATTGAAATATTTTTATTTTCATATTAATTTCATTCATTGGTAATAAAATAAACTGTTCCATACAAGTAACTTATTTAATAAATGTTATCATTTATTTCGTCTAACAAAATGAAGTCTCCTTCAATCAAGTCAAGGCGCCAACAATTGCACCAATTATTAACAATTGAAACCGGGTCAATCCGGCGAAAACTGAAATAATGGTGTCTGTACAGGCTAGGATTCCTCAGAATCTAGTTACTGTAATAAGATAAGTTGATTGAGATTGCAGATTGCATGCGGTATCGACGTTTATATTGGCTACTGTTCTGTGGTTGTTGCTTGTTGTATGATAGTTTTAAGAGTAGACTTAGTCTTAAAATACACGACAACGCCAACTGTATATTTGTTAACTGTGTAATTAAATTTCAGATCACTTCTTTAATATTATGTGAGATAATTTAAGTGTGATGTGGTATAATATAATGTGTAATAATTAGTTATATAATACATATTTGAAAATAAGTTAATGATACTTATTTTTAAATTCTTATAAAGTAAAATTATTCAATAGGATTAAAGTTCTAAGATGGGGCGCCATGGTGCCCTGATTTTGAGAGAAATACAGTATTAAAGGCCGTAAGCTTACACTTAAAATATTTAATTTAAGACTTCCAAAGCAGCATGTCAGACATCATTTTAAACAAGAAAAACTGAACACAGCTAATTCATAATGTGTAACTGTAAACAGTAGGTTAGCATCTGTTGAAGATCAAAAGGGATCAGAGTTCAAGTCCCGGACGAAAGCTTTCATTTCGTTAACCTTAATTCGTTGTGGAAGATGTGCGGTTGTGATGCAATCAACGTGTTTATGCCTATAGTAATAGTTTTATTAGGTAAGATAATAATGCGTTTAGTTTTCTTAAAAGTTGCTTTTTAAGTTTAAAGAATAAAGTTACCGAATATGTATATATAGATAATTTAAAGATTAACATTTTGCGCATGTTATTGTATTATATGATTAAATACATATTTTTTAAACAACTACTGAGAGCTACCGTTTTTCTACCGAGCTCAATTGGTTAGAGTCGAGAAGTAACGCTGTGGATGCCGGATCAAGTCCCGCCCGTGTCGTCTATTTTTTTCAATCGTAATAGATTTTTAATAAAACATTTATTTCAAATGTAAGTTTGTATGTCATAAAAAAACAAATAGATATGCATGTGAAATCTTCTTTTGCAAGTGGGGGGCCACATGGGGTAGACTTGTTTCATTGGTCGATTTTCATTTGCTTATCATTTATTGACTTTTGTGATCCCAGAATTCGAACCGAGGCCCTCTAACTTAGGGCAATAAAAATCGATAAAGATACGATTTTCAATTACATCACGTAGCTCGCGCGAGTAGAGCATGAAATAAAACATCATTAACGGTTTCGAACGTTTATTAATAACTAAGTCTAAACGTATTTCGAATATATGCAATATCCGTTGGAAGGTCATAATAGTAGTTTTTCTGAATCGTGTTGGACTAAGTCTGGAAATCTGGATATCCAATGTGTGGTAGGAATACATAAATTCCGTCTGAACCACAGATGAAAAAGCGGCGAAGTTAAATCACGTTTAAAAATCGAAAATAAATTTTAAAAATTTTTTTCTTCTGGTTTTGTTTTTTCCCCCCTTTTTTTTTTTTTTTTTTTTTGTGGGAAGAAATTAAAACGGGGGGGGCGATGCGTTCAAGTCCTGCCGGATTTCGAGTCGATTTTTTAATTTATCGATTTTTAAATTATATAGTGCCTTCATGTGCAATAACATGTGAAAAATATTAATGTTTTCAGAAGTTAAATCACGTTTCGATTTCAGTCTGTGGATTTCTTGTGAAAAAAAGAGGGTAAAGTACGATACAGTATTGTAATTAATTTTTAACTGCATATTACATATTTAAATAATACTACAAATTACAGTTCAAATAGTAATCGTAAATTACGAAATAATTCTCGCGTAACCGCAATAAAAGAAAATAATAATAATTAATGGCCACAGTAGTTAATTGTCGAAATGTCGTCATAACTTTCGAAAGAACCAACACGTGGTCGAAGAATGCGTTATAATTAGAATTATTTGTTTTTGTATTGCTCTGCGTTTTAATTTGAATTTTAACCCGCTGGTTTAAAGATTATATTTGTCTGTTTTAAATAATGATACTAATTACAAATGAAATTGGATTCTGTTTTTTCTGAACACATAGATATATCTTGCTGGCGTGCTTGTGTTGTGCATTATTCGTAATACTGTAAGTGCTATTTGGGTGTAAAATATAAAATAACTAGCAGCGCCCGTGACTTCTACCACTTTGAATACTATGGGCATCAAAATTTATTATTGCAAGCCAACTCAGATTTATTTATCTGGCTTACAAGCATGACAGGACATGTAAGGGACATGTCCTTCATGCTTGGGAATTAATTTCAAAAGATATACCGATACTGTTGGTGACATTTTTGTAGATCGCTTTAAAAGGAATCATTCTATCATACATAATTGTTGGTTCCTCTAACGCCTCGCTACGGACTTCCTCAAAAATTAAGAATTTCCCTGGTTTTTTTACATTCTACGTTTCTTCTTCCCCCTATTGGTCGCAGCGTGATGTAATATACCTATATAGACTAAAACTTTTTTTTTTAATTTGAACCAGTAGCTCCTAAGATTAGCGCGTTAACTTGTAAATACATAAAGTGGTTTAAATTGATTAAGTAAAGTGCTTTTATCAATAAATCGATTAAGCTGATTCGATCTTGTTAGTCAGTTGAAAGGGATATTCTACTATACGTAAGCACTATTGGTGTTGGGGGGGGTTTTTTTTTCTTATTTTGGATGACATGGGGGTAGGGGGGGGTCCAGATGATGATTACGTCATCGATATTAATTTACTTTCCTGAATCAACTTTCTTTATTTTTTAAAATTATAATATAAAAAATACATTTTTAATTGAAAAATGTTTACGTAAGAGCGGGGGAGGGGGTATAAGCTTTGCTTACTTTTGCCGGGACAGGGGGAGGGGGGATAATAATTGTAATAAATCTGCTTACGTAATACTTGAACGGCCCCAAAAATATTCTCAAATTTTTTTTGTTTAAATAAAAAATTTAACGATTTAAAACGCGATATATATTAGTTAAAGTTATTTGAAAATTATTTTAACTACGGCCCGGTCATGGGGAGACTGAAGATGGAGGGTGTCTCTGACGCCAAAGTAACGAAACGTCGGGCCATAGTTAAAATAACTTTAACTAATATATATCCCGTTTTACATCGCAATGTGTTTTATTAAATGTGTAATACTCGCGTAAGCTAAAGACACTAGGTATTTAGTTTTAAGATGTTCAAACATGATTTTTAATAACTACAATTAATAACTTCTGAAAGAAATTGCATCTCCTTTTAGTTATCAGCATTTAAACTAAATACATAATTTTCACCCGTCTTATTCGGACAAAAATAATTCAATTAAGTTTACTCTTGGTGACGAGATTGTTCACAGTCGAAACATCTAGAAATACGAAATAAAGTGATTAAAATACCGAAATTCTTAGCCCCCTGTGGAATTCGAGTCGCGTGACTTGGTGTTAAGCTGATTCTCAGATCCGGTTTCACACTTAAACCCTTGTCAAATTGATTGCTAATAAAACGGTTACGCTGATTACCTTTGCACATTATCGCGATAATGACGAGTTGACTTTTTACCTACTTAAACAAAAAACAAGTGAAGTAACGGATAACGGATAGTTAATTTATGCATGACCAAGATAACCCGTCAAAAATGTTGCAACATACAAGAAAACCTTGTTTTTTAGCTTGTTATGGCAACTGACAACTGTTAAGCTTATAAAAGACTACAGACAGTATTTCATATAAAAGGCTGCTGTAATTAGAAAATAAGTCACTAATTTAAGTTACATTCTTCAAATGTAATCCTCATGTAGATACTGTCTGTAGTTTGTCTGTAATCCTTATCTAATCTAAGACGGCATTAAATATCGCCCGCTATTAGACCGATACCTTAACCCTTCCTTACGGCTTCCAGCGATTCTATTTTTGCAGTTCAGGTTTCGCGAAGACTGATAAAATGCCCTTTACTTTCGACTTTACTATTTGGGAATAATCAAATTGGAATATGTTGTTTGTGTTCTCCTATTAATTGTCAGAAAAGATGTGCTATCTCTTTGACTTGGTGAGGATTTGGTGGGCAATTGACAAATTAAATAGCTATATAGTGTTTTTTTTACTTGGCATTTTTAATAAACAAACACACAATTTGCATGAAATGATATACCCTCACAAACTAATGAACCTTAAATCCACTCAGAGAGAACCACTATTTCATGCTAAAATTAATAAGAATTCTAAAAAAGAAAGTTACGTTTATGCGCAGATTAAAATGTTTAATTTGACATTTACATAAGGATGGGATGTTGACAATAGAAGTTCCCACACATGTGCGATCGCTGAAAGTGTTATAAACGTCAAGATAATTAACAAAATGGTCATCATAAATGTGATTTAGAATATTGAGGTCCTTTGATCCACATAATTCGCTATTTCTTTACCTCTGTGTCACCTGTGGCAACTTCACTGTATAAAAGCTCATCACTAGTTCTCTATGGTTTGAAATCGGAAATATTTGTTGTGGTCTTTTACCAAATTAGAAAAAATACACTATTCTTGTATAGCCACAGGTGGAGTAAGTCATAAATCATCTTGGCTGCTGGTGCACACCGGATAAAGTCGCGACGTTCCCGATTTAGTAGATACTAATATTGCTTCTTGCGACGGGTTTGTAATTAGTTTTAACAATATATAAATCGTACATATTATAAACAATAATATATTTTTTTTTATATTGCTCTTGATATATTTTAAGTCAAGGCAATGTTGGTTAAAAATCGAAAAAATTTTCGACCAGAGCAGGACTTGAATCGGCATCGTCAGCGTTTCGTGCTTTTCAGCAGCCGTGGTCACGGGGAGACCGAAACGTCGGGCCGAAGTTAAAAAATCATTTTCAAATAAATTTAATTAATATATCGCGTTTTAAACCGTTAAATTGTTTTATTTAAACGAAATGTATTAGTTAAGATATTTACAATTTATATTTACATATTTACTATGGCCCGACCTTTCGGATACTTTGCAGCAGCCGTGGTCTCTGGGAGAGCCCCGACTGACCACGCTAACTGTTAATAAGTTAACTAATACATTTCGCGTTTTAAACCGTTAAAAGTATTTTATTTAAGTTAAAGTCTTGTGACATATCTTATATACAATCAAAGGGTGACCTGCCCGTGGTTTTTATATATCTTTTATTTTCAAATAATTTGCATTACTTTAATATCCTCCTATATATGTTTATTTATTTGTGTTTTTGTTTCCTTTTAAATATTGATTCTAGTCCTCTTACCTCTGTGTACCTGACTTAAAATACGAAATCTTAACAATAATCTCCATATAGGATAGCTAAGAAATTGTGTTTCAAAAGTCTACCACAGACCGGAGACAGGACAGTGCAGCACAATTAACAAGTATGCGGTCTTCGACCTCATTAGCCCTAGATCTGGATGTACTTACGGGCCATTGTGATGGCAGGAAGTCGCTATTTTAGTTCACCTACACTGTATCGTTTTGTGAAATCATGCATATTGAGTTTAGGGGACGATTCTCAACTAGCTATTTATGCTAAGTTGAACGAAGTGATATATATATATATATATATATATATATATATATATATATATATATCGTGTTTAAAACCGTTAAAGTGTTTTATTTAAATATGTACTACTCGCGTAAACTACAGATTTGTTCCCTTCCTTACCGAAGTAATAAGCATTCTTATCCGAGTTTAAACCCTATTGTGTTTCATGCCTATTACATATATCCTAAATTAAAGGATAACGTAAATAGATGACCATTTTGGTTTTATTTTTAATATTAAAGCTAAAATAGGTCGACGGACAATCTTGCTTAGATGTTATATAGATGGACACTTATCATCGAGTGAACCACACGAATGTCTGTCCTCTGTCATTAAAGAAATAGGTACCTAAGAATGTTGTTGTTTCAATTTTTAATTATGTACATAATATTGTCTTATGAACAAACTTGCTATTTTTAATTAACATATCTTTTCATCTCACTAGAATATTTAAACATAAAATACAAACAAAAATTCTAAAAACAGCATGGAATGCTGTTGGCCGCTGGTTCGACTCTTGCCTTGCATTGCTTACTGACTATTACCCACGATGTCGGTCGCGTCCCTTTCCGTCGTTCTTGCAAGTTAATCTTAAAATATAGATATACTAGCTGTGCCCGCGACTTCGCCCGCATGGAATAGTGACTTGTGGTAGAATTTTTAATTGTTTAGGCTGTTTATTAATTTATGTAAGGGCGCATTTAGGGCAGCCAATCTATGTTGTAAGTGCTACTTTGCCGCAACACTCTCACTTCGCATCACTTCTACTCTAACTCCCACTCTCATTTCTACACTCACTCTCACTCCCATTCCCATTCCCAAAAAGCCAAAAAAAAAAGTTTCATTGTTCTAGCTTAGAAAACGACGAATTTTCATACAAACTTTCACCCCCCCTTATTAACCCCTTACAACCCTCTTTTCGCAATAACAAAGTAGCCTTTGTTCTTTCTCAGGGTCTAGACCATCTGTGTAGCAAATTTAATTCAAATCCGTTCCGTAGTTTTGGCGTGAAAGAGTAACAGACAGACAGAGTCACTTTCGCATTTATAATATTAGTAAGGATAGCGTCGCGGACGTTTTTTAGATCATTTAAATGAGGATTAATTGATTTTTTGATATCCTGATTTTTTGATATCCTTTGAGGTACTATGTGCATAAACATGTGAACATAATAAATATTCAATTGTGGTTCGTTTATTTCAGAGTGGCGACCAACACTCCGCATCTGGTGAGCCTCGGTACCGGTAGGCTTAGTACCGCGGTCACTTTACACCCCATAAAACAAGGTAATAGTTTGTCTAGTACAATATACAAGTTCGTTATATATTTGGCAGCCTCGTTAGTCATGGTAGCAAAGTATGGCTCCCACAGGCTTTAACATTTTCCTAATCGATTTATAATTTTTCCGAAAATTGTTGGACTTTGTGTGGAAACCATGATGTTGAATGGGTGATCGAAATTCCGGCCGCGTCACGAACAACGAAGCTGTTAAATTGAATCGCGTTTCAGTTTCAGTCTGTTGATTTCCGAATAACTAAAGCCAAAATAGGTCGACAACACATAATGTTTAGATGTTATATGGCTGGCGTATTTCACCTACCATCGAGTAAGCCCTATGCTTTTCCGTAAAAAAAAAACACACGATCATATTTTCATTTAACCACATAGCATTCAGTTAAGATCACTTAGTCTATTGCAAAAATGGAATAAGTGCATAAAATAATTAATTGCATATATATTAATTTATGTATGAATTCAATTACATATATGCAACTTACTTAATACGAAACTTAAACGTTACGTGGACGTGTACGGAACAAGGGTCACTGTCACAAAATGACAGGTTTTTCCTTTTCCTTCATTTTGTTTTCCATAGTGTGGCGGTCTGAATCGTCCATCACGGGCGAGTACTTACGAAAAGAATAACCGACAAATTTCTTACAATTTGCATTAAAAGCTTATCAAAAAAACATCTTTTATCATATAACATGTAGGTTTCTGAATACATTTATGAACATCTGAAACTTGGATTATAATCAAGCCTAAAGTTTAAATGATGAAGGCTTTCTTAGAAATACATCAAGTTATCTTTTCAAATTCCAGGTCGCGTGACCATCGGTTCCGACCCCACTTGCGACATATATGTCGTCGGCACTGGTGTTGCCAGTGTTCATTGTCGGGTGGAGAACTCGCACGGTGTGGTAACACTGTACCCGGTTAGTGGCAGTACGTTATTGGATGGATTGTCAGTTGATAAACCGACGAGACTGTCACAGGGTGAGTTTAAATCAAACAATATAATAACTAAACAAATTAAGACGTCCGTCATAGTTTTTAGATAACTGTAAAGCCCCAAAACAACACTACCAACTTTAAAACGTTTGTTACAAATTATTTTAATTACACGAAGGCTTAAGAAATTTACAAGTGTCTGTAGTGTGTGCCAGTAATCAATTTAAATAAAACACTTTAACATTAACAATTTTTCATCCGAAATGTCGGGCCGTAGTAAAAAATAATTTGTATTTTATTATGCTCCATTTACAAGTATTTATATTTAATTTCAGGGAGCATGTTAACCATAGGAAGATCGAATTATCTCCGTTTCAACCACCCGGAGGAAGCCAAGCTGATGAAGTCAGTCCTACCCTCAGGGCATGTTTCTATGGCGCCTATACAGTTTCAGCCCAATGAGCAGTGTATTTCACCAGGTAATCACTAGTATTATCAGATATGAATACAAAGATTAGTGTCGTTTAACTTTCAAATAGTGTGTGTGTGAATGAGAAAAATATTGTGTACCGCACACATTCCAGTCACCTGGGACTCCAGATTTTTTTGATTCATTATAATACTTTTTGGCAATCCATTTCCTTTAACATTTACTTTAAATATCTCTGTAAAATTTTTAAAACATACCTTTCAGGATACATCAACCACACCGAAGCGAACCAATGTTACCAGAACACCAATCACAAAATATACAAAGATAACTCGCTAATGCAGCTCGACCAAGAACTAGACATGACTCTAAAGGAAATGTCCAGAAAGAAACCGCCCACCGTCCCCAGAAAACCTTACAGAGACGACACGTCTGATTCGGAACAAGAGGCGAGACCAAAAATAGGCAGCATCATGGCCAAAGTTTCCAAATTCGAATACTACGCGAAGCAACAGAAGATTGGTCGGAGTCAATTCTACACGAGCCACGAAAACGAAATATCACCGAAGGTATTCAGTGCAAACTCGTTAACAGTTAACACACCGGCCAAGGATGTCCTAGGAAACCGGAATATACCCAACTACATGAATAAGATAAAGCAAGAACCAAAAATGATCGTGTTAAGCGAGAACAACAGTCTGGACCCAAAGAATTGTTCTTACGCAAATGTCGCTGTACGAAAGGCAAAGATCGATGACATTGTCAGAAATTTTGATGATACCAAATTGAAAAAGGTGAATAACGATCAGCAAAGCCGACCGGACAACCATATTTATGGCAAAATAAATGTGGACAGACGAGATGTAGATAAGGAGATCCACAATTCCTGTAAGAGTACCCAAGAATTCAAAAGTCCACAGGATCCGGTCAAGAACCAGGTCTACAACAATCATCAGGGCGCATACAAAAGTTACCAAGATTCATTTATTACTCAAGATTCGTATAAAAGTCCTCACAGTTCTCATAGATGTCAAGACCAGGATAAGAGTCCAACAGAAACATATACAAAAAATGTGACCACCTTAGATGTATCTGACTTACACCAGTCTAGAAGTGACTACGGTCGTTTGTGCGATGTAAAACCTTCGAGTACGTTTGATAGAAACCCGCAGTATTCTCCTGTTTATAGTAATTATGGATATGAGAGGAGTTTTGAAGCGGAGAGCAAGAGGAAGCAGGTATGTTTATTTTTTAATTTCCTACGTAAAAATTAATGACACACACAAAACGGCGTAACAGATTTGTATGAAATTTTGTCTAATACAGAATATTTAATTAAACCACTTTAACGGTTTAAAACGCGATATATTTTAGTTGAACTTTATTGAGAATTATTTTAACTACGCCCCGACGTTTCGGATGCTTTGCAGCAGCCGTGGTCACGGGGAGACTACAACAACAAATACGTCGCGTTTTAAACCGTTTATGTGTTTTATTTGAATGTGTACTACTCGCGTAAACTACAGACAGTATTTAATATAGAATAGATTTTATAAATTCGTATTTACCGTTAGATCTTTAGCACACACCATGTAGGTTTTTTGGTATCTAAATACTGTCGAATAAATTATTCTAGAAAAATTAAAACATGGTGAACTTAAAAAACTTTTGGAACGTCCGATAAAAGGTTGTGAATATTACAGCAACTTGGAAAAAATAAATGCTAATTGTAAACATTTTTAAAACTGATAAGGCAATGTTTGTAAATAGTAAGCCTTGTCTGGCATTTTTATTAATATAAGTCATATAAATATAATATGTAGACTCCGCGCACTACACCTGCCTTATAAGATTTTGAATTTAAATAATCATAATGATAAGATGTAATTAAAATCAACTGCGGCAATGTCTCGAAGGAAACAATAGTGGTTATCTGATAAAATATTTCTTCGATAAGACTCGGTATCATTTCTTTGCGCTGTACTACATAAAACATACGCTTTTCTATTTTTAATAAGTGTTAAAATAGTGAAAGATTGATTAAATCAAAACAAGAAAGTGAAATAAACTTTATTCGACTTACCAATAAAATTATTATATTACTCTACATATTCTTGTGACGATAATATCAAACCTGTAAAAGTCATGTGTTGATTAATCAAAGAAATCTTTTAGTCGTTTATAAATTATATATTCGTGTGCTTTGAAAATTGTGAATAACCAATTGGTAATGCAAATTTCTATAAATACATATATTCATTCAATATAATCAAAATTTTATTTCAATTTAATAAGATTTTAATTTGATATTAAGTCACAGATATAGCATAAAATTGATATATAACACACGTTAAAACGGAATAGCTAAAATTTTGATTCAACGTAAGAAGTTAAGTGCTAAAATGACTGTTAAAAGGAAATCTAAACGAACGAGAGTCAGTCTAGTAAAACTATGCTTAGAGAATCTAAGGAAGAATACTTCACTTTTGCGAAAGCTAAAAACATCGATCGAAGAGAAATGTCACGATAAGACTTACGAAAAAATTATCGATATAACGAATTCGGTGAACGACAAACTAGAAGTAGTTCATAAATTGCGAAATGATATAAAAATATATAGAACGATAAACTCCATTTTAACTAACCACTATATCAAGGAGACGAGAGACCACGAAAACACGATTGACGCGAAAATAATTAACCTCGAAAAACAAATGAAAGAATCGTACGACGACTTGAAAAGGGAATTAGTTAAGATGGCCGACAGTGTTGCCAGTATCAGAAATCAAAATATATCCGCGCCGATACAGAATAGCAGCGTGATAATGGTTGGGAATGATCTCAATTATAAACAAATTAATGAGATACAAGCTAAGAGCGAGATTTACAATACGGTTATTAGGAAAATTGATAAGCTGTTTTATGGTATGGTGAGTTTCTATAGATACGTACATAACTATAAAAGAAACTAAACACTACGTCCAAAAACCTTAAACACTTTAGAGGCTAGAGGCTAAATACCTAGAATGTTTTTGACACATAAATGTACTAAACCTTTTTTTCTCAGGCGTACCAAGAGAGATTAAAAGAAGAAGAACAAAAAGAGGCTGAAACAGCGCGTCTAGAAGAAATTCTCAACATGTGTGCCGAATATGAGAAACAAATAACTTCAGGTGCAAACACATTAATTCATTCGAACATCCCTCTTCCCCGAGGGGCATGGGGCGAACTCATTTCTGCGTCCATTTCACTGATCGGTTTTTATTTTCCACCAAGTCTTCGATCAGACTTCTGTGCCCTGCCCGTCCGAAACAATCGATTGTTTCCCAGGGTTTCGAAACCACAACCTCTCGAGCTTAAAGCAATGCTAGGCAACGCGTTCAACCATTGTGTTATTATTTACATAATATTTATTTTTTGCTCATACGACTATATTGTGATATTTTTTAATGAAATTACAATAGGCTTATTTTATAGCAATGTTTAGTCTTATAAAGATTTACTTAAATTTACTATCATATTTGCTCTTTGCTTCACTCTAAAAAAATCGTAAATACCACACATAAAAATAATTTTCCCAAATCTAGTTTGATAAAGACTATCTTAATACCCTAAATAGTATAATCTAGGGGAATTTTATCTGTGACACTAATCTTAATGAAATTAAATGTTAGGTCGTTTTTTAATCCATCCATTCTGCTTTGTGTAATTCTCAAAGATATTAATTTTTTAATGGCTTAAAAAATATAGGTCTTGCATTTTTTAACATCTATTAGTAGTCGGTTAATTGTATTAATTTTTTATAGGTATACCAATAACACCAACGGAAAAACGATCTCACAACAAAATCATCACAAACGGATCTTTACCTCGTAGTGTTGTTGTGAACAATCCTAATTTTGTGCAAACCAGCGACGGTTATTATAAGTAACTATTTTGCTTCGCAAACTTAAAATTTCTACCTTTATATATAAATAAATGCCTATTATTGTCAAACATACTGTAAATATTAACAACTTTTTTTTCAGGTTTGATACTAGTCATAACAGAAATAATGTAATGAGTCAATCCCTTCCGATACAAAGAAACCTCTCCAGCTACGAGAATTTTACGTCGCAGCCCGTTGAGCCTGCTACCCCTGAAATAACAATTCACGAAAATAACTACGAGAACGTCGGCCGTATGGACGAAATAGGAATTCCCGTGTTTGATGATGTACAAAGAAATCTATCTAGTCCCTTATTAATAAGAAAAATGAATCAAAATGGCCCAGTACTTAACTCGCCAATAGGAAGTCCATACGAAAACGTTTACTTTAAAAATAACTTGGGCTTTAAACCAAAATCACCTAACACGCAAAGCCCGAGAACAAGAATTAAAACTACATTTGCTCATAAAAACCTGCCGTCGCCACAGTATTTTATTTTTCCTACACCGCCTCCCAAGAATTCTAACCCACTTGAAAATCAAATACAGAGTGAAGCCCTTAATATGCAAGTACATTGTGAAAATATTCAAAACGAAGAAGTCCTAAATAAAGAAAATCAAAACGGAGAAAGAAATTTTACTGGAATCGAGAAACAACTAAGTTTAGAAGAAGAAATACCTATGATTGACGACTCTGATATTACAAATGATATTGAATTTAGATACTCCAAAATTATAAAAGACACAGAAGAAAAACCATTAACGAAAAATAAAAGTTTCGACGATGTTAAAAAAGAACTAATGGCTGATATTCCTGAATTAGAACAATTTGAGAATGAATTAAAAAATAATAGAGAAAATGCTATTAGAAATATTACTGAAGAAGTTAAGAAAATGGATTTAGAAGCCGATTCCATAGACAGTATTTTAGATGATAATGTGGAAGAACTGAAATCTAAATCTGAACATTTAAAGGAGGAAAGGAAGAAGTTGGTTGCCGAAATTCATGATATTAAATGTAAAATGACAGAAATTAGATCTCAGGAAGACGACATACTAAGAGAGGTGAGATTTTTTGTTTGAGTATTAATAAAAAAGTAACACAGTACAATTGTAATGTTAAATTAAATTTTCGATGTTTTTTCTTCAGTTGGAAATGGAGAAGGCTTTAATCAAAGGAGAATATGATTCCGAAATAGCAATACTTAATATTGAGCAGAAGAAAAAGGCCAACTTAAATGAACAAGTGAGACAAGTAGAGGAGGAAATCAAACAAATGAAAGACAGACAAGAAACGCGACAAAATGAGATGAGAGATAGAGTGGAAATCGCTACTCTTAAAGTTGAAAGGTCTGATTTTAGTAATACTTTAATTTTTAAAAAAATATTTTAATGTTTATGAATTAATCCATACGTAGAACAGCTTATGTTACGGATAGTTTATTTTAGATAATGAGGTTTAATAATTGTAAAAATTACTGGTACTAGTAAGCAAAAAATTTTTTGATAAATAGCGCGTTTAACCAATAATGTTTGACGTATGTTGCACAATTCAGTACCGAATATGATAACTATATATCGCCTAGACTGGAGTTTATTATAAGTTTAATAAATATAAAAGGCGGTTTTATTGCTTTATTTAGTGTGAATACATAAAAGACTGCTGTTTTTCTTTTGTCACTTTTTTTATTTACTACGTAAGGCCTCGAGTCGGGTCACGTCCTATCTTGTCAATTTTGTCGATCTATAGTAGATTTTAATTCAAATTCAAATTAAACTATTTACTTTTACAGGATAGAAAAGGATTTAAAAGAAAGTGCAGGCACCTTTGAAGAGTTACAGAATGCTCAAGATATTTTAGATAACGAATCAAAGATTTTCGAAGATTTAGAATTTCAACACTTAGAAGAGGAATCAGAATTGTAAGTTTGTAACTGTAAATTTATAATGTATTTTAAAATCATACAGGAAAATATTTAAATATTCTCTTACAGGCTATCCAACAAAGAAGACTTGCAAAATGAATTAATACTTCTTAATAAAAAGATTGAAGCTCAGAAAACCAGAATACTAACTCTGAAATCAGAAGCTAACAACAATCTAACATCAGCACTCGAAGAAACAAAGATACTACAAGCAGAATACGTGAGATTGCTAAATCAAGTCGAGGAGCTCACTATTCAAGTCCAAAGTATTGAAAAGGAATTGAAACCTATAGTAGCTAAATTAAATTTCATTGAAAGAACCCAGTCTCCCGACAGTGCCTTCTACACTGACCAAACAAGAGCGAAATCTGGTGAATTTGGCTACTCCCCCAGTTCCGATAGTGACGACAATGACGTCAGCAAAATATCAAACTTTGAAGACCACACAAAACAACTGACAGACAAATTTAACTCTATTGATCAAATGTCACAATCAATGATAGTCGATATCGAGAGAAGAGTAACTGATATTGATCCAATAGATATGGATAAATACGAGAGTCCTTCTAAGTCTTCCACTTCTAAAGAGAAGAAAGGATTTTGGGAGCGCAACTTCGATTCTCTCAAACGAAAGAACAGTAAGAAAAAAGACAAGGTTGACATTATGTCACAGAGTTTGAACGAAAATATGTTTTATAACGACAATATTGAAGGCGACACTCTTGACAAGTTCAACAGTTTACGACATTCCAAAAAGAATAAGAAAGATAGTGGACCTGTAAAAAGCAATTCGTCTTCTAAAATACCGACTTTTGCGGCTTTGGGAAAGATCATAAAAAAAGATTCATTAAAGAGAAAAGATTCTACCAAGAAAGATAATGACGAAAACGACGGTAAAAACCGCTATGTCAAACATCTCAAACCGCAAACAGACAACAAATATGTCAAAGCTAAATCTCTTTCACCTGACAAGAACAAAGAAGAGTCTATTAAAGAAGAAAACGAAGATGAAATTAGACATAACACTCTGGATTTCAGAAAGATGGAAAAAGAAAAAATTCTGCATAGGAAGAGTTGCGGGGATGAACCGAATTTGAGGAGCGATTTTCAAAAGATTACCGATTCGGGAAAAATTCCTTCTCAAGACGATATTGATAGAATCTCTAAAGTTACAATGGATGCACCTATATTATCCAGTGATACGGATATGAATTCTCTTGGTAAAAAGACACTGGATAGTTTAATGGAAATTGAAAGGAAAAGGATCGAAATGTTGGAGGAACAAGGTAAGTGATGGCATAATAGTCTTATAAATAACGCGCTATTATATCGTTAAACCTTCAATTTTTTAAAGTAATTATATCTAGCGTTTTTGAACCTAGATCAAGCTAATTCTCAAACTCTTTTGCACCATTTCAGCCGTATGAATCATATATTTGATTTATTTTTATGTTGTTTTTTTTTAAATAAAACACTTTAACTGTTTAAAACGCGATATATTAGTTAAACTTATTTGAAAATGATTTTTAACTTCGGCGCTTGTTTTTTGTTCGTGCAATGTGTTTTTATTATTGTTATATAGTAAGTAGTAGTAGTCTTCTTACAAGAAACCTAATGTGTCTATTATACATCTCTAACTAAGTATTTTCCCAGGTTGTCAAGTAATAGAAAACGAACGAGAAAAAATCGAAGCACTAAAACGTAGAGCGCAAGACGAAACGAAAAAGCTCTGGCACGAGAGGAATAGTGCTAAGACGCCCGACAGGGACCCCTTCCAAACGTCAAGCTGCCCGCCAAACGAAACTGACAGATGTCAGCTGTCAATTGAGTTTGACAGTTCGCGGGATGAAAGCAAATACTACGGGAGCGTTCATGAAGACATGTCTACAGATGATGCGCTAAATGTTACTGGATCAACTATTTTTGAGGAAAGGTAGGTGCTATAAAACCTTTTAAACTGCATTAAAGAATATATTTATAAATATAATGTTAAATAGTATTCTATCAGACTTCTTAATTGACATGTTTTCCTGGTGTCTAAAGTCATTCAAATTTAAAGTTTTGGTAAAGACACAATGCGAGTAGCCCGTGAAGAGTTTCGTCTCCTGTGAGACGACTAGTTATAAATTTTTCTCTTTATGTAATAAAAAAGTTACAATAATCAATATTGCAATAACAAACTAGGCTAAGTTTTGACACGCCAGTTTGATAAGATAACGACTATCAGTCTTTTCGCGAAATTGTAACCGTTTACACGTGTATACTAAAAACAGCTAAATAATATGTGACTTTAAATTTCCTAAAATAATTAATATAAGTGTAGTATGAGTTTGGAAAATTAGCCAAAGAGGGTATTCTAAAGGTTTGTGAGGCAGTTGAAATTCCAAAACAATGTTATTCTTGCCATTTCTTTTTATTCAAGTACATTGACCTAAAAAATTCGCATTTCCTTGTCTATATAAGATTATAGTCGCGTACAAAGGCTGGTATTCACTAATTTTTTATTACTGTTTAATTACAGTTGATGGCTATAATAATTACGTCCTAAACTAGTACAGCTCTTAGTAAACAATGTTGTAACTTTAAATTACAATTAATTATTAATTATCAAGTAAAAATACTATTATTGAAAAATATCATTACTCTCATTGTCTCTGTTATTATTATTTATGTTAAACATTTCGATACAATAAAAATATATTGCATTATTATAATAGTATCGACCCCGGCTAATGGTAAAAAGGGCGTTAAGTGTGATCGACTCAGGCTTTGAATCGCAGATAACAAATAATTCTGATTGGACTACTACTACTAACTACTTATCTTTACGGAATTAGAATCTCACTATTTTTATAAAAAAATTATGCCAGTACGTTAGAGATTGTATTGTCGTACATTTATGTTTCAATTGACATAAATCTGTTATTGCATTACTTCTAATCAAAATCGGCCATGGCTTAGGTCAAATGGTGAAGGATTTGCGTTTTACGAAGTATCGTAATTGGGGACTAACGTAAATCGTACGTTTAGCACGTTCATAATTTATACGGGTATCTTCCTAACATATGCGGTTTGAACCCCGGAAAGACATAATAGTTTCTAGGAAAGCGTAAACAATTATTAAGAAAATTAAAAAAACAAACATCCTCGTGGGCTGTAGAGCATCCATATTTCTCTATATTTTTCACTGTTCCATTTTTAAATGCAAGTAGTTCATCTCAGTATTCAGTTAAACCAAAGCAAAGTAGTTTTCCGATTTATACCGTTTTTTTATGTTCGTTCATGCAAAACAGATTTGAACAATTCCCAACCACTCATGTCGGGCCCGATAACATATTTAAAATAAGTCACGTTTGATATACCATATATTTTGCTATGGTATTTTATTCTTTATGTGTCAGGATTACAGTCGACAGTCGTCTGCGAAGAATACTCAATTATAGCCCAGTACAAATATGAAACAATTATGATACATAGATTTAGGTCAACCTTATGAAGCCTTGAATATAGAGTGGTTTTAAACGCGTAAAAATGGAAACTCACAATAACCATTGTCTAAGCGTATTTTGAAGTATACTATAACCTTGAAATGAATATTTAATATTTCGGGTTGTAGTTAAAATAAATTAACTTAGAAATTCAGTTAACTTGAATATCTCGCGTTTTGAACAGCTAGAATAGTTTTATTTAAAATTAATACATTTTGTAAAGGCATATATGTAATGGATGGCAACTAATATTTTTATTATTTGAAGTAATAAGCTGGAACTGCTACAGATGCACATTGGGTAACCTTTTTCTCACTCTATCCATTAAAACTTTTTCGGTATTTTACCACATAGATCTTCCTCTCTATCAATCTTTGTTTTTTGAAAATATACCGTCAAACAATAGTCTCACTAAGGCCGAACACAATTCTGTGACTGTTTCAATTTTCGTTTGCCATGTGCTATATATTATACTGTATCTATGTTACCATTAAATTTGAAAGACCTCAAATGCATTGCGTTGAATACGTTTAACCATTGAGCCACTCAGATGACTAAATTATGATACAGTGAATATTAGAAGAACTAGGGAATCACTCCTGCTTTGTGTATATATACAACATACAATATGTGCTAAATACAACTCTTTAGGACACCCTGTATGCATCGCTGCGTATTACAAACTTCCTCCAAGTGACAATTGAGTTCCGCGATGTTTTCAATCCGTGCATTACGTTCGTAACATTGGGAAAGACCTTGTAATTCTCTAGACAATTTAGAAGGAAACATGTCTATTGTAATTCCTTTCATTGTAAACGCTCAAATAATCAACTCTAATCTATTAGTGCTAGCCAAATATAATCATTAAAAATTAATGACTAAATCGTCAATTTCTCAGTTTAGTTTTCCATAATTTAGTAGTAGTGATGTACTAAATTAACATTTTATTAACGATCTACTAGTGATGTGGTGTCGCAGTGTCATGTTTAGTGTAGCCTAAATTGTAAACAGCTGTTTTATCCTAAATAGACGTCATGCAGGTGGAAAAGAAAAAAGGTTCTTCTTTAATATGTTGGTAAGTCTAAGATCTTTTATGCGTGTGCGCAGTTACTCTATCTTAGTCTTAAAAAAATTACCTTCGACCGTTCCCAATAAGTACTAAAGACATGTATGAAAAAAAGTCACTACAATAATGATACGATAATACCGAAATATTCTCGAATATAATGTGTATAATTTGAAGCAGAGCACATACACATGCTACTGTACCACCCCCCATCACACACGTCTGTTCTCTTACCTTTTCTTTCTCTATTTCTAATCTGTGGTTTACTGTTATAGATGTGCATATTGTGTTTTTTAATTGTAATTAAGTTAAGTTTTCAAGCTGTTGTAAACCCGAATAAATAAATACCAATTTGGCAAGCTATGCTACTCATACCAGCGACAAGCCATTAATGGCAGAAATGGATTCCAGAGGTCAAATTGATGTGTTATAGTGACCCTTTCTAATGACGTCTAATAAAGAGACAGTGTGTAATCTTAGTTTGAGAGTGCCCGTACAACTTTGTTTAAGTGCAAGTCATTTTATGTTGTTTTTTTTTGTTACAGTTCCGGATTCTTGTCGTCGTCAATAGAAGAGGTAAAAATTAAATTAACAATGATATAAATAGAACAATTTTATGTTTCTCTGGGATTTGAACCCAGGACCTCTCGCGCTTACCGCAATGCTAGGCAATACGTTTAACCATTTGGCTAAAGAGGTGGTACATCAATATATATATATATATATATAAAAGCTATTATTGTATATGAATTATTAGAAAGGTTGGTTTAAAAGAAATATGAAATGTGTGTCAATAGTCGATTTTACTTGCGGGCAAATAGTTAGTCGGAGTACTTATTTCTATACTGTCTGTAATTGTATCTACCTATTTCTGTTTTTCTTCGCGATTCGAACCCACCCATAATAATTATAGGTAAAAGTTGCTCCGACACAAATGATAAACTTTAAAAAACAATAGATTATTTTTGTGTGTAATTTTTAACGATGCATATATTTTACGATAATAGTTATAATTTTTTTTACACTTGAATTTCGATACGCAAGCAAAGCCACCTGTGCGGGCTACTCTATGATGATGTCGAAAATAGCGTCATTTAAGGAAATGTCTCGTAAAGGAAATTGTTCCCGCGTCCTGCCACGGGCTGTTATAAATGACGTTCGGATGTGGCCAGAAATGGCTAATTTTGTCCTCATTAAGAAATAGAGCCGTTGAGACGAGATTCATCGATAGAAACTTTTTATTGGTATAAGAGATGACATAAAAATTGAAAAATTCAATATATATTTTTTTAATCAACATAATCTATACTAATATTATAATTGCGAAAGAAACTGTCTATCTGTCCGGCTTTAACTCCGTAACTACTGAACTGATTTAAATGAAATTTGGTACACAGATATTTTAGAGCCTGGAAAGGCTACTTTTTAATGCCAAATAAGGGTTGAACAAGGGGATGAAAGTTAGTATGGAAATTCGTGGTTTTTGAAGCTAGAACAATGAAACTTTCTCTTTTGGTTGTTTGGGAATAGAAATATGAGTAGTGAGGGAGTGGAAGTGGGAGTCAGACAACAACATAGATTGGCTACCTTAAATGCGCCCTAACATAAATTAATAAACAGCCTCAATAATTAAAAATTCTACCCAAGTCATTATTCCACGCGAACGAAGTTGCGGGCACAGCTAGTATTGTAATAAATGCTTTCGTAATTAAAGCTAAACTTGTTCAACAAAAGTACCTAACGCTATCTTATCACTTGTATCGCATATTTGAGTAGGCGCTTTGCTTTATGATAATAATTAACACTTCGACTTGTAACTTACCTGTTAGGCATTTGATAACAGACATTCCGACTAAATGACGTATGTATATACTTAAATACATACATACAATATATGAGGCTGTTAGAGGCAGAGTGGCCTAATAACAAAAAGCATGATTTTCTGTAAGGAGAAAAATAGAAATGCGCAATTAACTTAGGGGAAAATAAATTTCTACCATTGTTTGTGTAAGAATTATGTTAACAATTTTCGGTCACTGTGCTCTTGTTGATTAGCATTTTAACACTATAAAGATATAAGTCAAGTTATAAAATTACAGTTATGCTACACTGCCTCTAGCGGCCTCAGCCTTATTCCTTACAATATCACATACATATCTTCCAAAAATTCCACCAAATTCGGTTAAGCCGTTTACAACCAGCCATACATATACTGACCTATTCTATTTATCTATATCGTATTTGTCGTAACGTGATGTTTTAAATTATATTACAAGGTAAACTTCTTATGGTCTCTTTACCTGCTTTTTTTCTGTTACGTAACGCGTTACGATGTAGAGTTCCGAATTTATTAAGAACCGACTGCGTTATAAAAATAATTATCGCTTAATATCAATTATTAAATAGGGCGTTTTTTTTTTAATTTTTAAAGAGCGGATGTTGCCAATTTTCGACGCATTAATAATCATAACAACAAACCCATTAAAAAGTAAAATGCCCGCGTAAACACGAAAACTGTCTGTCTCTCCCACGCTTTTGGAAAACTAAAATAAACCGATTTAATTTAGCTTCGTTTGTGTCAGTTTGTAGCTGGATCCGTGCCGTGTGGCTTGCGCGTATAGAAACTTTAATTTTGGCGGGAAACGCCATCTTTAGTGATGATTCAAATGTGTTAGTGTCAGTTTAATGAACTTAAAAAAAACATTGTGATTAATTTAATTTTAATAAAACTAAACTTACATGAATTACTTTTTGAATGAAAAGTGAGATTCCATTTTTTCTACGTAAGGGCATAGACAAAAAATAATTTGTACATACTGTCTGTAGTTCACGCGAGTAGTACACATTTAAATGAAACACTTAAACGGTATAAAACGCGATACATATTAGTTAAACTTATTTGAAATTATTTTAACTACGGCGGGCCGTAGTTAATATTTCCCTGTATCCGGGACCACGGCTGCTGGAAAGTATCCGAAACGTCGTTCGAAATATATATCGCGTCTTAAGCCGTTAAAGTGTTTTATTTAAATAATTTGTATATTTTTCATAATTTTAATTTGACGTATAAATAAAAACTATAAAATTGTTTCCAATGTTAATGTTGATATTGTAGATTGAAAAAAAATGTATGATACGAGAAAAAAACACATCGGGACGATAGCAGGGGATTGATAAGCTAACTAGATATTTGCTTGAAATGACATGCTTTATATTTTTATTTAAAAGAGAAGTGTTACAGCCTAGTCTGCCCAACGGTTTGAGATATAACCATCGAGTATATGTTTCTTATCAATCTAAAGTTTTTTGAGGAATTCCAAAAAAATAATGTGTCATCACTTCGCCTTCAATATTCAATTGGGTCAGAAAATCCTAGGTTTAAATAGCTGGACCCCATGTTAGGAACAACGAAATTCTACATGGGTCACGAATTTTCTAGAGGAAGATCCGCTGTTCATTAATTATGGCTTTCCATATTCGGAAATCCACAGCCAGAAACCTTACTTGACGGCTTTTCATCTGCGGACGGTAGTTCGTGGCCCGGACGGAAATTCGATGTTCCTGCCACCCATTTAATCCAAGTTCCAGCCTGAAGTGTCTCAACATATTTCAGAAAAAATGTATTTTTATTAGAAAAATTTGGACCCGTTCGAACCCAAGACCCGTACATTAGTAGCCGGACGTTGCTTCGTGCCCTTCTCTGTCATAAAAAGACCTTCGCAAAACCTACGCTAGAATATTTCTCTTTTGTTTAAAATAAAAGTGCGTCAAACACTCATGACACGCACAAACATATGCATTCACTCTAGTTGATAAACAGCGCATGCGTCATACATTTGTAAAATTTATTTGGCATTCTTTGAAACGAAGCAACCACGCGTATACCACATTGTTGCAATCCTCGGGTTTGTTGTTCGCGTATAAAAACTGTATCGACCTATTTTCGAAAAAATCAGTTTCAATAAACCATATCTTTGTGATAGACAGTTTGTTATGATTGCTCGAATATATCTAGGTTAGATCTTGATGAATCAGAGAAAACGTAGACGAAAACAAGAATTCACGAAGTTTTTCATCATTAAAAAATATATATATCTATCCAAGTAACTCGTTGGCAACAGAATCATATAAAAATAAGATTGCACACAAAATCTAATTACATTCAAAAAATACGACACGAGCGAGACTTGAACCGGCATTCAAAGCGTTCCGTGTTGATGCTCTAACCAATTAAGTGTATCTAACTAACCAATTACCGTATATACCGTTATAGATAGTCCTGTCCGCATCGTATTTTTTTTTTCAATCTGAATAGAATCTTATTTTTAATTAATTTTCTGTCACCATGTGAAAAATATGTATACCTAGGTATGTGTTTAAATATTTTCCCTAACAAAAACTGCGTACATATACCAAACAATTAAGAACGCTGTTAAAAATTATATTCATAGTGTTAACTAGCGTCCGTCTGCTTGTGTATAAAGAAATAACATTAGAATATATCATTTTCCTTAAGATTTATCGAATAAAAATCTACTTCAAGTAAAACACTACTAACGGCTTAAAACGCGAAGTTTATTACTTGACCTTATTTGCTGTCGGATACAAATGCTTAAATTGTTGTATTAAAAAAAGCTCTGTTTCATGTTACCCAATTTGATACGATAGTAGAAAATGTATGCGCTACTAGTATGTGATGTGGAAACATAACGTAACTAATATGAAATAAAGTGTCATATAACGTGTTGAGTACTATCATGAGAAAAAAATGAAAATGAATTTCCCGCCAGCTCACATCACAAAGTATTAAAAACGTAATTCAATTTTGATATAAACGTGAAGTAAATAATTGCCAGACTTTGTTTTATGTGTATAATAAATGGCGAGAGAATTATTTACATATAGTGTGCGAGTTTTTGATGTCTAACTCGCGTTGAAGACTTATCGTTTCGCTTCAAATAAAATCGTAAAAACGCTAGAATAATGTGTGGTCATTATAAGAACCGCGTTTTACATATCAGATTGCGTTTTAATGGATTCTTTTTTATTAGATTACTGGCTATGTCAGCGACTTCGCGTAGAACAGTTTTTTTGGACAGCTAAAGATTTGTTTTCGAAAACCTCTTCATCTTTATAAATTTAAGCTGCCTACGACATCGGTCGCGTCCCGCCGCTCGCGCCCTCTCGTTTGGGTTCCGTCGTACAAGTTAATCTTAAAAGATAGACATATACGGTCTTATTACAAAAAAATACTTAAACCAAAACTGCGGAGTCTTAAACCGTGGTCTAAATAAATCCAATTTCGTACCATAGTTAGTCTAGTACGAACGTTAAACTTCGTTTTGTAATACGGATTTTAAAATAAACCAGGCTTTAGACCGGGTTTGATAGTTAGTCCTTGTGTTGTAACAAGAGTGATAATGTCACAGACATCTCCTGCTCAAAGCACGATGTTTTATAGCCTATAACCTCCTCGATAAATGCTCTAACCAACACAAAACAATTTCAATTCGAACCAGTAGTTCATAATATTAGCGCGTTCAAACAAACAAACAAACACTTCAGCTTTATATATTAAACATTGATAAAAATAATTTTTTCGTTGCGAAAGATGTTATTTTTACTACAAAGATATGTATGCTAAACCTGGCTATTTATGAATCGAGTGAAAACTTTAAAATTAATAAACCGGCAATTTATGGTCTTAGATTCGATTATTACTCGTGACAAAAACAAATCTCAATGTAAAATAGATTTTTTATTATTTTCTAGCTATCATGTGCTATAATTAACGCCTTATAAGAAATTATTTTGTATATGTATATGCCCTTTTCGTCGCCTTCAAGAAAAAGCTGAAAATCTCACTGAAAATTAGGAAAACTTCACAGCTTTCAGACGTCTGGGCTCACTCTGGAATTAAGCTTTTTAAATTTAGAAACGTTTTTCACAATCGAGAAAATTTTAAAATTCCATACCAGCGTGACACATGCGAATGTTTGCACAAGTGTTTCGTCTTTCTCCTTGGCCGTGACTTTGAATTTGACTCGACAAATTGTCTCTTAACCGGGACGTAATTTAAATTTTTATTAATCGAGAAATAAATATTAATTTTAGCGATAAATCATTCATTTAATAGTTCTCAATAGTATTTAATCTCAATCTTAACGGTTTAAAACGCTAATATATTAGTAAAACTTATTTACCATAATATTAACTACGGCCTGACGTGATCACGCGGAGACTAAAGATTGGGGGTGTATCTTATGTCAAGGTAAAAACTGCTACGCTAGCACCATCTGTTCCGTCAAATACCAACTGTATTTGGCGAAACTGACCGGTACTTTTATATATTAAAATAATTTTCAAATTAATTTAAGTAATATATTTCGCGTTTTGAACCGTTAAAATATTTAAGTAAACTACAGACAGTATTACTTATTCTACGAGATAAAAACATACTCACTGCATACAACCGACAGCTAAGTATATGTTGGTAGAACACGTATGTCTTCGTAATAGCAAAGATTGTGAATTCAGAATATTATATTTATTTTTGATGCCTAGGTATCCAAAATCTAACGTCTCCCATTGATTGAAGTATATATAGGTATTATTTCTAAATAATTTTACGTGCTAATCTCAAGCTTATGCCATTTTTATTCCTAGGAGAGTATTTGAAATCAAAAATTAATGAAAATAGCTTTTAATCAAATGCAACATTAATATGTCTATGTGGATAACTCTAATAAAGAGTTCGCAGTGGGGTCTTACTTGTGCGCCAAAACCACTCTGTGTAAGTATGAGAAGTTAAAGAAATTATAATAAAGCAGGTTATATAAGAAACATACTATTAAAAGAAGAATTTAAATAAAACGCGATATATCTTAGTTAAACTTATTTGAAAACTATTTTCACTGCGGCCCGACTTTTCGGATGCTTTGCAGCAACCGTGGTCACAGGGAGACAAAAAGAATTGTCTGCCCAGAAAATTAAACATTTCTGTAAGAATGAAACCGGGTGGAAGGTATTTCGAAATTTTGTCCCGTTTTAGAAACCATAGTCCGGATGAAAAGAATATTAAATTGTAATTCGTGCTCCAAATTCAGTCTGTGAATCTTTGCATGTCCAAAGCCAAAATAGGTCGACCACGCATCGTTCATGTTATAGCTAGAAAACTTCACTTATCAAGTCAACTCCATGCTTGTATGTCCTATGGTATCCAGTACTATTTATCTTAATAGATTCATTGTTTTGTCCGCAGCTTCAAGTACGAAACTCACGCACTGAATCGACAGAAGATGAGAAACATAGCGATGACAGTCGACCGCTCAGTCACGCTTCGGATTTTAGCAGAGATAACATACGTAAGAATTTTAATATTTATTACACTCGATGCACTATATATATTTTTTTTTCAATTTACAATGGATTTTTAATTTGCAAAGCATAAGACATTCACAAGTGTTTAAAAGTTGAAATTACTTTCCGCGAGGGGTGCATCGATAACGTAGAACTCGGTGGCTCATGGCCTGCCCGAATCGTAAAAATTTATTTATTTGCTCATTTTATAATCAGTTTTTAAAATACCTTTCTATTTTATATATATTAATTTTAGGAATCAGTAACAGAGCTGGAGCGAGTTAAGGGAAGCGTTCACTTGACGAAAATGTAAACTAATACTAATTATATTTGTTATGTAATAAAAAATGCAGATAGATAAAAACTTTAATATTTTCACGTGTACACATAATGGCATTATATACATAAAAAAACTTTATCTATTTCGATTTTTACACTGTGCTAGAAGTACGTGTTAGGTTGAAAAAAAGTCGACGATGACGAGTGAGTGGGGCACGGTAGCTCAATTGGTTAGAGCAACAGTTTAAGTCCCGCCCGTGTCGCTTTTTTTTCTCAATCTAAAATCGACTTTTAGACTCATCTACTATCATATAACATCATGTATACTATTTTACAAGTGCGAAAACGTGTGTTACTCCGATATGGGCCACGTGGGGCAGTTTAGTTACATTTCTCTATTTATATCAAAGAGTGATTATATTTGCAGGATTTACATTTGTAATACGGTAATGATTTTCTAGTATCCCTCACCAATGCCCCACGTCGCAGCAGAAGAGGCACTACGAGCGAGTGGCAGAGACCTCTCACACGCTACCTTCCTGTGGACAGGGATGACTTCGACCTGCGACGGCACGTCGAATCGGCTGGTGAGATATTTTTTTAATGGTAGAGGACGATGGTTCTCTTGTTGGTAATTGAAATACCCCCGCCTATATCTAGACAAGGTGCGTTGTCGATGTCGGCAATGGATATTTAAAAATCAACAAATTAAAACCGAAACGCGATTGTCTCTCATCACTGTTTTTCCATCTATGGACGGTGGTTTGTGACCCGGGCAGAATTATAATATTCCTACTCCATTATGTAGATCTAATGTCCAGATTTCCTGGCTTAATTGATAAGAAAAATGTTGGACCCGACCCGTTGATCATTAGCTGTATTACTACCTTTTTACTAACGAGCTGCAAAGCTGATTTTCAGCAAAACCCTACCGGTTATCTGTTAAACAGCGCTCATACAACTACATATTAGATATTTTAATAACAGTGGCTTAACCGGGAATCATCATTGAGTAATGTATTAGTAACTAATTGTATATATTTTTTATATTGTTTTGAGAAACGCTTTTTATATTTGATTTGTGTTTAGGTCATCAAATCGAGTTATGCCCCTACGTGACGATAAACTCGAGCTCCTGTCGAGGGTATCTGCATAAGCTGGGGGCGAAGTTCCACACGTGGTCCAAAAGGTATGTATAAATTAGTTAGTTTGAAAAAATACTACACAATGTTTGAGTCCCAGTTGTGGGAAGTTAAGTTAAGTATTAGTATTCAACTTTTTTAATGTTAATTATACATATTCACATTTTATTCTATCTTTTTTATTTTTATTTACATTTCTTCCTTATATGCAAATAATTATATTCGCAATGGGTGCTATTCTAGGTGGTTCGTCTTCGACCGTGAGTCCAAAACGTTCGTCTACTTTTGGGACAAGACTGAGAAGAAACCGCGCGGGGGGCGCCTATTTTCAGGTAGAAATACTTATCAATTTATCCTATTTTTATCTACGCTATCTATAAAGCCATAACAGTTTTCCTTTGCAATTTAATAAGAATTATCTAGGTATGTATATGCTTGTGACACGATAAGAGTGTATTATTAAAATCGTATGCCAACAAAACATTGGTAATTTACAGATTTTTCGTAAGCCCTATATACTGAAGTCGCAAAAGTTAAAACACCATTTCTCTACTAATGGTGTAAACTGAACATTTGTTTGTTTGTTAAAAAAAGGGAAGGAAACTAAGAAGGTGTTTCAGAAAAAGTAACCTGATCCCGAAAATTACTCCTACACAGACAAAGTCGCGGGCTAGTGCTAATTTTAAATATAGTTGTATGTATTGGTCTTAAACGAAATAAATATTCTTCCTCACCTTTTACAGGTAATAGAGGAAGTTTACCTCGACCACGGGAACACCTCGAAATCGCCGAACCCACAAACTACGTTTATCGTGAAAACCCGTCAGAGACGGTACTACCTCATGGCACCTTCAGGAGAAGCCGCAAGAATATGGATAGACGTCATATTCACCGGAGCCCAGGGGTACACGGAATATCTCGAATGATCGATATTTTATCGACGTTAGCAGAATAAGGTCGTTTTGTGATTTGTTGTCGAAAATTTTTTGAACAAGTTACGTCATTAGGGACGGAGTAAGATTTTTTTCTCGATCTCGAGTCGAGAATTGTACCTACTATTTAAGTAGGCTTTTTATATGAAATCAACTTTGGTTGTTTTTATTATATGCTCTACTTATATATGTTATTGCTGTACTCTGATGTTTTATGAAAAAAGCAATAGATTTATAATTATTCATTAATAATTGCACGGTTTCCTATATTTTTAAGTATAGTGAAAATGATTATATATAAAAAATACTATATTTGAAAATTGTGTGATATTATATTTACACCACATTGAGGTTATTTATCGCATGAATATACATAAACTGTCGCTTCTACATTTCTCAAGCATGTGTGTGAAAATGTGTTTTATATTCCTATTTAAAATGTGATGTATGGTATTAACAGTATTTCTATTTCATATTTAATGTAATGTCATGGAATTGCGTTTAAGATAGACAATAATGCGTGCCAATAAGAAAAAAAAACAATATGGCAGCTATTTTTATACATATTAATCGGTCTCCGTGCCTTTTAAAAGACTGAAAGTTATAAAAAACTATTACCATATAATAAAACGTTTATTATAGTCAATTATTGTACAATATATTTACCATTTATTCATGGGATTTGTACCCAAGCTTTTAAAAAAATGTTACCATGTTTATGAGTGTCTGAGCTGGCAACTCTACATTGCCAATGAAATACGTGATTTTATATTAACTAAAAATAACGCGAGGTAACAGACATTTGTAAATAATAAATAAGTAACAATGAAATCCTCATTAATGTATTATTATTCTTTTTATATAATCTGTCCCTCAGTATAAAACTTAACTGCATTTTAATTTAAGTACAAAACTTAAAGTAATGAATTTACCAGTGTAAAGATTAGTTTTAAACGCTTGGTACACTATTATTTTTTATCCTTTGCTGGTACCAATTATATTAATTTAAGATCACAATGTGTAAACAAAATATGTATGTATTAATAAAGCATTTTAATGATATAAGTGTCTTTTAATACAGATTATATTTTCCTTCTCTGTTAGGAAGAAAACTTTTGTTTTGCTGCTATGATTGGACTAAAACTATTAACTACGTGTAAAAACATATTTCCAATCATGATATCGGTCAGAAACCAAGGCAAAGTTTGGTCTAAAAAGACGATAGTGGTTAATTGAAGTTATTTTAATAGGTACCGAATGTGAGAGTTAAGTACAAATGTATTGACTTAACCAAATACCACACTGCGCTTATAAGCATTTTGAAGTTTATAAAATGTAGGTGTCTAGAGACGCTTGACGGAGACATTAACTTATAGAAATCTGTTGAACTGATATATGCCATAACTGGCAGTATAGTACAATCATAAGAAAATTACACATATTTTAATAATTACAACTGTCAAATAATATAACCCCGCTGTCATTATGACACTTGACAGTAGAAGTCAAAAAGTCTGAACACTATTTTAAAAGTCAAAACATTTCACATTCCTTAATTTAAAAAAAATATTGTGTACCTAATGGACTTTAGTTATTACACATTAGTCATAAGTTAATAAGGAAAATAATAACTTACGTCAAATATTAAGGAATAATTCTACCACGTCGGTGTTGTGTTATTTGTGCGTCAGTTATCAACAATCAGTATCAAGAACAGCAAGCAATAAAGTGGTTGTGCAAGATAACGATGGATCTAATAAAAAAGTTTCGTGAATCTATTAGCCACTGGTACCTAAGGTATCAAGTATCTACTGAGCTGTACATGGTGGAACCCTGGGAAAAAGTTGTGATGCGTATCCTTTTTATTTCATAACTTAATAATTTATTAAAACGTGTCTCCAATTTATTCATTGTAAATTGTCTTCCTGCTTACTAAAACTTCAAATATTCTTATAAATAAAACTGTAAAACATTATTTGTATGCTTTGCACCAAATCAATATGAAATGAAATTAGTTTAACTAATATATATCACGCTTTAAACTGTTTTATTTCAATGTGTCTTACTCTTGTAAACTACAGACAGTATCTAATATTCTTCTTTTTTATTAAAGTTATGTACTTTAATAATAAAATAAATAATTATTATCTTAAGTGATTTAAGTATATTCATTGCCTTCAGCAGTATAATTGACCTCCTTTTCCTTAAAGTGCTAATTGTTGACCAAAAACTGTTTCTTGAGGTAATTAGAATCTATTTCCTAGTAGTGTAGTATAACGAAACCCCAGAAATTTTTCTATACTGTTATTTGCCTGGTATTTAGTGTACGTATTCAATTGTTTATTCTATGAATTACTTGTTAAACAGAATTTCCTTAACTGAACACTCAGATGTGATATTTGCTGTTGTCTTTGGTCTATTCTGGTACTTCAACTATTCTGTTATCGTTCACGCCATTGCACATATCCGAGACTGCCCAAGTCAAGCTTACCAAATGTTATAAACAATAAAAAAATATTTACATATGTTACAACTTAAGTTATATTTCATTAAAATTTTGGGGTAAAACAAACTGTTTATTTAAAAAAAATGTGCATGTGTTTATCAGTTTCCTTTTTTTTCTGTCTCCTTAAATCAAATAAGGCAAGGAAGTTAGATCATTGTAAATAAAATAAATAAGTAAAATAGACGACGAAAACAGAACAATATGTATTACCCCATGGGGAAACTGGATTTTACAAAGATATTCTCTATCTCCAATATGTAATTGAGTTTCCAGACATTTTCCTGTTAAAACGATAGGATAAATAAGGTCTTATTAAATCACGTTTATTTTGAAATATATTTATTACATCTTCAAGTAGCTGACACAGTAACCATTTGTAAAGCGAAACATTTCTGGTACTTTTAAAGACATTTTCTGTAAATGATCTATACCACTCAAGAACATACCTTTAGATATGTCTGTCGAAATAACACTAGGGTCAGCCAACCAAGTTTCAACCTCGTCATTCAATGTAGTTTCAATTTTATACAGAATTTTTGTAAGTACAGTTGAGTGCAATTTAATTTTATCATTTAGAATGGACTCATCACTGTTCCTCAACACTTGTAGTTCTTTATCCATAATCCAAATCAATAAATACTGTTTGTTTGTAGCCGAAAATGAACACTCTAAAACAATCTTATACATTATTGTGTACTGCATCCCAAGATTGAATTCATTCATCATATTTTCTATTGTGTATATAAAATCATCTATGCTTATATTATCTGTACTATTTTTATGAGTAAATGCATAATTTTCTATACTGTTCTGTAATATTTTAACTTCACAGTTGTAAAGCTGAACGGTATCCTTTTTCTTTAAGCCAAGCCAAGCGAGACATCTATTGCAGTGGTATATTTCACGACGGGAATTGAATTTGTTTGTTTTCTCAGATAATGTATTATTGTTAATAACAAAAAATGTTAACCTATATAGAAAATCTAGCTTATTAGGTTTTAACACAACAGGATCAGATGTGTCACCGTGTCCGTGACCATGACAGAACCATTCAGACATATCCAAGTTTGATGTTGGTAACTCTAGAACTCTATCAAATTTCACAATGTTATTTGAGATGATGTTTAAACAGTTTGCACAAGCAATTTTGACATTTTCATTTGATATAAGATTGATTTTCATATTATTCATTTGTTGTTTATTTTCAATTCTGTTTGTTGAGACATATTCAGAATAGAAGCCACCCCCATTCTTTGGTTCAGTCAAAATCCTAAATGATATGGTATTTTTATCAACTTTGAGGCATGACATTGAATTTGGTATAATGTAGCAGAATTCTTCAATTGGAATCTTGCATGACAAATCGCTTTCATCGTCAGAATAATCTGACAAACTTTCTATAGATGAGAGGCTGTCACTCCTTTTGAAGCCGTCATTATAATAATTAAGCACTATACAGTCAGCTTGTATACTAATTTTAAGGTTACAATTCTTGCTAAAATCAATGTTTGTTGTCATGTAAACATTACAACTTCTCAAACGAGATCTGAGTTCCACAAGAATATTTTTCACTAACATTTTCACTTACAAAACTAACTTTACTTGCCAATTAAATCTGCCTTGATTTTCTTTACATAGCCATTTGTTTCATAGATGTTAAACAATGTGTCCATTTCGCGAATGGTGAATGGAAGCGTTACTTTCTTATAATAACTATTCATAATTTCAATATTATTGATAACTGTATCAAGTAAATGAGATTTTTCTGCATAGATACCGGGGGCTTCGTGTTGGAGGAAAGTGAAATGAATGTGTAAATGATAGAATGACGGTTGATAATGTAGATAGATTCTCAGTTGAGTACTTGGAACCTTGTATTTGTCCAAAATAGCTTTCTGGAACAGAGAAAGATCATTAAAATAACTTTAACTCTTTGTTTTCCAAGTACAGCAAAGTATTATAATTTCTCACCGTCCCCTCTCCACGAATCCTCTTCAGCAAGGGCAAATGCTCCTCGTTTAAATCTCTTATAGATTTAATACCCCTCTGTCTCACTATAGCTAGCAAATACAAAGTCTCCTTAGTTAGTCCGTCCCACTTCAGATCAGGTACTAGTACAAAACCCTCAGTGTCGCATGTATTATTGTATACAATTCTATCTTGTTCACTTTTGCCTTCAAGTATGTTGTAAACCCACTGAAAAGTAAATATTGTTAGTCATGTATTTGATAGATGAAGATGACAGAGAATGAGTCCAGATATATTAAAAAATTAAGGAATAACTATTTTTAAAACATATTAGAAGCATTGAAAAGGGGACTTTTCCAAACTTACAAACATTACTAACAAAATGATGTGTCACAAGTCTAAAGGACAAGAAAATTATCAACAGTGTAACCATCTGTATGAGATGTTTAATGTTGGGACATTTAATCTTTAATTTCCTTGCATTAGGCAAACCATATGCTGGTCTGTGCTTCCAATAGAAAAAATGACTAACCTGTAAATTAAATTGTTCTTTTTGCAGATGTGGTAGCGTCAATGTCTCATAACACTCGGGAGTCTCAAGAACTAAATGTACTTCTTGTTTACTGTACTTAGATATATGCTTCTCTGTAGCAGGATATATAATTGTTGTTTTTACAGCTGTAATTTTCATTTTAAAAATATATATTGAAGTATTTGAATCAGTATAACTTTCACATGTTAATACATTAATATGGTTAAGAAAAATTTAAGCAGAGCCAGATCCTATGACAAAACTTATTAACTTTACAAATATATATATACATATGTACAAATATATATATTAAATATCCTACTATCTATACCTATTCCCCATGCTTTTTTAAGACATACTAACTCTACCTTATTATAAAACTAAAACACACGTTAATGACGAGACAAAACATTGGATGTCTATTATCATATTTTTGATATATTATTTTGTTTTACACATGCGTATGCGGATATTGCGTTGCAAAATAATAACATCACGATTTTATTACGTGAATCACTCGGTGAAAGGCAATTTAAGAACAATTTTCCAATTTTGCCGACTATTTTAATTATCTAGATTATTTTTTTTAATTTAGGTGTTAGCTTATCAACAATGAGACTTCGATGTTTGATGCAAATCTGCAATGAGTTGACTCATTGTACGATATAAGACGAAAATAAAAGTTTCAATAAAGAGTACCTTGAAATTTGAAAGTAAATCTTACCATTCACTGAAGAAATTGGGAAACACTCGAAATTGCCGTAAATATCGTTCTGAAAGAAAGTACGAAGCTTTGTCTCTTCCGAGAAGTAGCCCCTGCTGCTCAAATCGTCCTCTTTGAAAGCATTTTTTTCCAAAATCACGATAGCCACACCACTTTTGTCTTTGAAATTGCCAAGGACACTGACTATTTTCTTACTTGAATTGTTGTTCAATATTTTAGTTGGAGTAAAGTCTTTAAGTTCTATTTGATTCTCACTTAAACCGTGTCCATTTTTATCGTCAATTTTTACTTTTTTGGCACACGGCGCCTCTAAATCATTTTGACAATTACCGTCGGACATTTTGTAATTGAGTTGCCATGATGCAACGCGTATCTTATAATATTACCATTAAATATTGCCAGATTAAATTAAAATATATTTATCATAATATTTTAGGAAACAATTTCATTTAATAATAATATCGTAAAAAAATAGGTATTGTATTTTATTTAACGCCTAACATCAAATAATTACGCAGAACTAAACAATCTACAGAATTCAATATTTTTATCAGGCGCAAGCATTTGACAAGAATAGCGACGCACAATCAGTGGCATAGTTATCGTAAAGTGTTGCAGTGCACCAGGGCCCCGGAACTTAAGGGCCCTCTAACCTTTTCTTTGAGAAGATATAAGAAAAACATTATTATAAGCGTACACATACTTTTATATAACTTTATATTTTTAAAAGATTTTTTAACGTTCCTGTTGCTAGAGTAATTATTTTGCGCTATCAAACACCAGAGAAAAAAAGTAGTTACTTAATAATTAATGTGTACACGTTTTGTTATACGTTCAGAGAAAATGGATGGTAGTAACTTTAGATGTTAACAAAGAAATATATCAAAATATCCGATCTAGAAAATTCCAGACGTTCGGTTTATTGACTGTCCATCTTGCAGTATACTGTGATAAATGGATCAGTTAAAGACCAACCACCACACAATACCTCTCATTCTTAAACCATTAGTATTTCAATTACTAAAGCTTACTTATAAGGTTTATTCGTTTTGCTTTCTTTTTTTGTTGTTTAGCTTTAATATGGGCTTAGGTTGCGTGGTAAATAACTTTAATAGGCAAATTCATATCGTTATCAACATTTTGTTAAAATTTTTAAAACAAATATTATAGTTCCTACTTTAACGAAATTCCGAATTACTGATGTTCTTAAATGATAGATGCGGACAACATCATTAAGTTCATTGATGGAATGCGACATACCTCAGCCATATGATATCTAAACGAGATACGCCGTCGACTTATTTTTGGCTTTGGAAATTCGTAAATCCACAGACTGACACCGAAAGCGATTATTATACACGGCTTTCCGAACCAAATTAAAATTAAAATTATTTAATATTTAAATATCTACCAGCCCTTTAATATTCACTGACAAAGTTCAACATGGTTGGAAAAATTATAAGTTGATTAGAAGCACGTTGGACCCGTTGGGACCGAACCCAAGTCCCGTTGATTATTAGCCTTACATAAGTAATAAGACCGTGGACGCCGTCGAATGTCAATAAACCTTAATTGACAGATTGTTATGACATAAAAAAAATATGTTTAAAAGACAAAGCACTATGTCATTTCGTAGGTCTGAGTCCGAATACATTTATTTTAATAATTATCAAATTTATATTGGGACAGCGGTATGCGTAGAGATGCAGCTGCGGACGATTTCTATTCAAATCAAGAAATATCTAATCAACACACTTAAATAATGTAAGCTATAAAAATTCTCGTTCAGTCGTTGACGATGTTTTTTATTATTTAAACATTTCCAATACATGTACTCTTGGGTTTAACCAGTCAATTCAGCGATGTAAAGTGAAATCCCGTTTCCCCGCATGGGGTATGGGGCGAACATATTTCTGTGTCCGTTTCACTAATCAGTTCTTTTACAGGCAAGAAGTTGATCAGACTTATGTCCCCTGTCCGACCGTAACAATTTATTATTTCCCCGGATACGAACCCAGGACTTCTCGCGCTTAACGCAATTCTAGGACGAGTTAAATCATTTAGCTACAGAGGCCGTTCAGTCCTATAGTATCGAAGACTAACTAGCAACAGAAATTACTGCGCATTAAAGTGAAGAAGACCATTGCCCCTTAGAGGAGAACAAGACCGAGCCATTTTCTGAACCAGTAGTTCCTCAGATTAGCGGGTTCAAACAAACGCTTATATAAATAGTATAGATTAACTTCGACTTAGATCGACACAGGATATACGCCGAAGGGTTATGTTTTCTAACTTTTATATTGTCCAAAAGTATTTATTTGTTTGTAATTAACTATTTAATAATGGTGTCCGAAGCCTTCGTAAATATTTATAAAAGGAAATATGTAATAAGCGAGATCCAAAAAGCGTCTCCAGTGACTAATCTAGCACCAGCTCTGCCTCGGCTCCTCAAAGGTGAATCAATTAATTGACAAGATTAAAAAGTTGGGAATACACTGGGCCATTCGAAATTATAGATCAGTAATCAGCGTTGGTTTAAAAACAAGGAGAAAAGAGGGCGTACCTTAGAACTTTTTGGTACAGTTGAAATAACGCTGTCTTCAAGCTATTGGTTAAAAAAGCAATTAAAATACTTCCAAGCAATATTTAGAGCGACTATTGTAGTAATAAACCTTCTGGCAATTAAATATACCAATCGTAATTCAGCTTAAGTAGTTAGCAAGCTAAACTGTATATTAGGTACTTAGATTATTCTATACAGATCCCAGTGTAACACAGGCTTTATTAGTATAACACTACATACGAGTGCATACGCTTGTTGCCCTTTCAGCTGCGCGCGCGCATTATTCTTTCATTTCTCGTCAGTATTTTTAGTCGCATATGTTAATGACAGTTACATTTTATATTTAAAACGCAATTTAACAAATTAATAAAATTTTATTTACGAAATTTTATTTTATATTTAAAATGAATATTTTGGGGAAGTTTATTATATTTGCAATAGTGACACTTGTGAATAGTGAGAAAGTTTTTAAGAGTGTTCCGGTTGTTGTGAAAACATACGAAAACGATACAGTGTTGTTGCCATGTTATATAGACGAGACAGGTTGTTTTTTTTATTTCTATAAAATAGACAATATACCTACATATGCAAGACATATTATTGCTTAAACTTTCCGTTTAATCAAAACACTTTTAGTAGTGTACAAAAATGATTAAAAAAAGTAAAAAAAAATCTTAGATAAACTTTTAAATAATTGCTAATATCGTCTACTACCACAGACAACAGAATAGCCTGCCTGTATTACAATAATTAGTACTAGGTATTTAGTTAAAATATCTAAGTTATAATCCTCCGAAATTAATTGTATAAATTTGTATAAACTCAATAAGATTTTAAAACATATGATAAATATACCAGTAATTCTTATATCTCATCATTCTAAGCGTCGTGGGTTTAAGTAATTATTATTTAAATTAAATAAATTATCTTGACGCTATTAAACGGCGCCCATCGGCCTGGCGCCACTAGATCACAGACTATAAAACAAATTGAAATCATGTTAATGTTAATATGTAACCTTCAAAATTACAGATCACAATAATTTAATAGCACGATATTATAGAATGGGAATTTACTAGAAAATTAATTAAATTGTTATTATACTATACAATCATTGTTTATTTTGTATTATTAAATTGTTTTACATTATTTTTAAAGACGTCAAAAATAAAAATAGGCCAATATACAGAGCAACGAACTAGATTTCATCTAGTCTAAACAGATAATAAAATACACAATAATCCGTCAACAATCAGATACGCTTGTAACAAACAAAAGGCACAACACAAAAGCGATTCATTTTTGTGTCGGACACGTACCGGTAATAATTCATTAAAGTATCCGATCGAAATACGTACATTGAGTACGAAGGGAAAGAGTATTTACATAAAAAAAATTGTAGTTGACCAGATTTAGATTATATAATAATGTCAGAGACTTGTTGTCGTTGAATGGTATATAATTAATGCCAAGAATAAGTGTATTTTTATTAACGCATAAGATTATGAGAAATCTTGACGGGAACCTTGATCTAATGATAGAAATATAAGTAACTAACAGCTAACAATCTATGAGTCGTAGGTTTGATCCCTGAATGTTTTTCTGAAATATGTTGAATTTCGTCTGAGAATCTGGATATGAAATGGCTGTTTGGATCGAAATTGAGTCCGGATCACGAACTACCGTCCACAGAAGAAAAGACCAGTTAATAGCGGTTCGGTTTCAGTCTGTAGAATTCAGAATATCCAAAGCCAAAATAAATCGACAGCGGATCTTGTTACCATGTTATACGGCTGGGGTACATATTTCAGCCCATGTCACCCCCCCTTGTCTGTTCTCCTCTTCCATAATAAAATTCAAAAAGTGAGTTTACTGACAGTTTACCTATGGACACGAGTCCTTTGGACGATTAATATAAATTAAGGTTATAATTTAAATTATCATAACTAAAACTACATTATTTAAAAAAAACATACTTAACAAACAAACAATTGAGTTTTACTATATTTATATTTTATTTGTTTGTAATTTTTATTTTGTTATTATTAAATTGCTGTAAGCACAAGAGCAGAGTTATTAAATAAATCTTGGGCGTAGTGGGTAATGCCAAAAAAAATGGCCTCGCTATCATTGACAAAATTAAGCCGTTAATAATATTTTGCCATATGTGACTATCTCCATACATAATACAATTATATTGAATGTTGTCAGATACAAAATACCGCATCCATATAAATGTACAGCGGATTTTTAACATCTCGAACACAGTAACAGCCAGGAAGCCAGCTAGATTTGATCTTTGTATTCCAATTGTAAGGCACCGCCCGCTACAATATATCAACATCTTCGTATTAACACGTCCATTTTATTCCTATTGAGTTATAGACTATGACCCCGCCTTGAATTCACGTCTCTATAATGGATAATTGCTAATCGTAAAATATGACTTGTGGTTTTAGTGGTTAACACTTCAAACATAAACAAAACACATAGATACACACTTTTATAAAAAAAATACAACATTATATTAATAAGACTTAGTTCTCTCTTCCAAGAAATAAAGTAATCTTTTAAATAACGGTTTAAAACGCGATATATATTATTTAAACTTGCTTTGAATTATTTTAACTACGGCCCGACGTTTCGGATGCTTTGCAGCAGCCTGGTTACGGCGGGTCAATAAGTTTGACTAATATATATCGCGTTTTAAACCGTTAAAATGTTTTATTTAAATGAGTACTACTCGCGTAAACACGAGGTATTTAATAAAGTAATTCTGAAAACTTTAATATTTTTCACTCGTTATTTTTCGCACATTTTATAAATTAGAAATCTCTTCCACCTATGTTGTAGGTATATGTATAGTGTTTTTAATCTAAATATTTTTATTTATTATACCTATTTTTTAATGATTCCTAAAACTATCGCAACAAACGTCTAAATCTAGTTTTAACACGTCTCTTACTTGTAATGTAACGTTGTCGAGTAATTATTAAAAAATAATAACCCTAAATAAATCGCGTTGTAAGCCGTTAAAAGCGTTTTGTTCTATGTGTATCGTACTACTTGCATAAACTACAGAAAAAACTTATAATAATTTTACCTGCGTATCTACAGAAGCGAAACTCCGGGTTCGTTGGTACAAGAACAAAGATCTTCTTGGCGACAGTGAAGTTCCACATCACCTGATGCCGCCCAGGACCCGTATGTATGCCAACTTTAGTCTTCAGATAGACGAACTCACCGGTAACGATACGGCAGATTACACGTGTGAGGTAAGTTGTGTATGTTTTTCATATTTTTACTCAAGGAAAACATGATTTAAAACATTTTTTAAAATGTCTACAATAATTACTTTTTTAAAGCCATGTTCTAGTTTCCACTGCTTAGCTTAAAAATCCCTACAATGTTTTCAATTATGGGGCTATCGAGATGGCCTATCCAATTTCTAAACAAAGAATTTTGTTACCGCGTTTTTATGAAAAAGGAGGAAGTGAAATACCCGAGCTATATAACATCTAAACTAGATCGGCAGTCGACCTATTTTGTTTTTGGATATTCGGAAATCCACAGACTGAAACCAAAACGCGATTAAACTCGACGGTTTCACATTGTCTCACAGTCCTTCCTGCTATCTCATTTCTCGGTGCGGCGGGTTAAAGAAACCCACGATGCCATTAAATTAGTGACGAGAATATGGACTGACGGTTAGATGTAGGTATTGCGAACTAAAATGGATGCTAGGTATATAAAATGTAGAACACAAACTATGGCCCAAAACAACAAGCAAATAAACATTAAGACTCCACGCCTTAATTGCATCTAAAAATACTAAGAAACAAATTGGACAACTCATTCTAACAGCTCAATTTTTTCTGTAAACACACAGTAATTTTTAGTTGCGAAACGCGGCGCTATCTTAGGAACAATTAATTTGAACTGGTACCGCCCTTCGATCTTAACTAACTAGTAATTTGTTAATAGTGATGTGTATTTTATCGATATCTTTCGGGTGAAGTATGAAACATCAGATAGGAAATATACATATAGTGTATTTCCGAACTCCAATTTATTAATTCATACAAATTTATTTCATAATTACAAACAGAATTATCTATTTTATAAGCAGAGTGAAAACTGACAATCGTTTTGCAATAACCCTGGTTTGGTTTATACGTTCGGGAAAAAATCGTAAAAATTATTTTCCGAATCTTTACGAATTTTGCAAACAAGTTGTTCTAAGTATGTACTGAAATATACCTCTATTTTTTACTATATATGTATCTCTGAAACAGATGCATAGTCATAGGCAATAGTGCAATGTGCATATATTTTTTTGTATAGCACAGCACAAGAATATTGCCATTTTTTTCGAAATACGTATAATATCTAAAATGCATTGTCAACCTATTTGGTCTATGTTTTTGGTATACGGTTTTGGACATTGAGAATTAATTTCTTCCCTATTTTATAATAAAAAATCTAAAACAAACATAATGAGTTCCGTAGAAACTTCTATCCATCGTTAGTCGGAATTAACATCACTAAAACTCCGCCTGGTATACAGTAGCCAATTATACAATTACACAATTTGTTAACTCTTTTGTGATGGGAGATCGCAGCGTGTTATTTCGAGACATAATTGATACCTATATTTTTTGTTATTTACTGTGAAGAGGCCATTACGTCTATTAAATAAATCTACAGTAATATTATACAGCTAAAGAATTCGTTTGTTTGTTTGAACGGGTTCGAATTGGAAAATAACTTTTGTTATCGAGGAAGACTTTAGGCTAGGAACATCAGGCAGCGACCAATAGGAGCTTGATTGATAGGAGGATTTTGAGGCTGAATCAAGAATCGTCCAAGAAAAAAATATATATATTAAATTATATAAATTTATCGTTTATGATTCTCTCCCAAGAAGCGTTTTATGGTAATCAAATTTTGTTAAAATGCTTGATGTTTGATGTTTGTCAGGTTAACTAGTACATATTAAATATTATACTGTTTACTTTGTACACGTCATCATTATCTTAATCTGTAATCTTTAATAATGTCTTAAAACAGAGAAGCAGAACAAAGACTGTTAAAATAACCTAGTAAAAGACAGGTATACTATGGTATACTAAGTCATAGGTAGACTATGTCAATATGTATAAGTGACGAAATAATAGAACTTGTTTTTAAGCGAAGGATAGCTATGGAATTATAATTCATAAACCATTTACATGAGTAGTTCCTTCGTATCCCTAATCGTAGCTGTAAAAAGCTTGAAGCACGCGATATGAAGATCAAAAAGAGATAGCAATTAATGCTGTAAAAAAACGAGCTTCGGAAGCAATTGAGCTTAGAGGAAGTCTCATTAAGCTTCGTTATTGACAAGCTTTTACTAAGTTTAACCCAACATACTTATATACAATACCTTAAATTAAGATATATTACAAAGGGTACAGCAGAAGGGCTTTGTGGTACGAGCCCTTGATTTTAGATTTCTTACGTTGGTAAGAAATTTAAAATCAAGGCGTCATAATCGCTTGTATTAGTCACAGGGCGATGTTTTATAGCCTTCCTCGATAAATGCTCTAACCAACGAAAAATATTTTTTCAATTCGAACCCGTAGTTCCTGAGATTAGCGCTTCAAACAAACAAAATCTTCACCTTTATATATTAGTAAGTATAGATAGATTAGAAATGTGTTGGACTCGATGGGGATCGAATCTATGACCCCTTGATAGCCGTACATTACTACCATTGCACCAACGAGCTCGCCAAACCTACTTAATAATTGAATAATGATTGCTTTTTGCAGGTAATACGTCCGGAGCCATGGGGCCCGATCAGACAAACTCACACTATAGAGGTTCAATGTAAGTTCTTATTAAGTTAAAGTATAGCAATATAGCATATCATTGTCTTTCGGGCTGTTCGGCTGACGCGAGCGAGAAGGGGTTCTCGATGTTTCGCACATTCACAATTAATTCTTCAAGCAATCGAGGAGCTAACATCTCCTGATGATGCCGTCCGACAATGATATGATACGATGGCCGTGAAAGCCTTACACAATTTATAGCTATATAATAGACGTGACGTGTACGACACTGTTAATTGGTTAGAACAGCAGCACGGAACGCTGTGGATGCCGGTTCAAGCCCTGGCCGTATCGTTTTTTTTTCAATACAAATTGATTTTTAATTTAAATAATGCCATCGCGCCCAAAAATATGTGAATGCCTAAGCTAAAGCACTACACCACAACCATTACAACCTTTTAAAAAAATATACAGAGCAATATTTATGTACATTTTGTAGTTTACGCGACTACTAAACATTTAATTAAAACACTTTTTACGGTTTAATAGCTTATTTTTATTTTAACTACGGACGTTTCTGATGCTTTGTAGCAGCCATGGTTGCAGAGGGCCGTCGCCCCCGTAACCAACAACTAATATATTACAAGTTTTAAACAGAATGAAGTGTTTTTTTACTAGTCAATATATATCAATTCTCTTGTTATAGATTCGCCGACAGTTAAGACGGTTCCTGAAGATGGGTTTCTGGAAGTAAAGAAGGGGGATTATGTTGACATCGGTTGCGAAACGAGTGGAACACCATCACCTATTGTCGATTGGAGCAAAAATGTAAAAAAGTGTATTTCAAACATATATAACGGTTTAGAAATTCCATATGACCCGACGTTTCGGAGTAATTGACAGTCGTGGTGATTAATTGGGTCAATATTTGCACAATAATTTTACTACATATTTTGTTTATTACTAATATTTATAGTTAAAGTCGGTTTAAAAACAATTGAAAAAATTTTGTTTTTAAACCTTTTCCCCAAAAAACCTTTTTTTTTTTTTTTTTTTTTTTTTTTTTTTTTTTTTTTAATTTTTTTTTTTTTATTTTATACGGCATTAGTAATTTGTGTTAATTGCAGGGCGAACCAATGGCGCTATTAGAGCACAGGTCGCGAATTCGATTCCGCGCTGAGCATAGACTTTTGGCTGGTGTTTATGAATGCACGGCTAATAATGGCGTTGGTGACCCAGTGAAGGCAGCTATTACTGTTGTCATCCATGGTAAGTATCAGTGAATGAGAGGGGAAATGTTTTCCCTACATGTCGAGTGATGCGACACAGATCTTTTCATAGTTTAGACCTTCCGAGATTCTAACGTAGTTATTATTATTGTTTATCAATTCGTAATTATTTCACCTCCCTGCCTTGCAACACCAATTTTCTTTTAGTGTTAGTATCATAATAAATAAACTAGTGTTGTATAAATATTTATTGGACATAAGAATACTCATACAAAATAATATATAATAGTGATGTATGTTCTGCTGTTGGTGTATCTATAAATGAATAATCTTACTTTAATGGTATTTAAAGCAATATATTATATACTGTTAAATAAAAATTTCCGACTTCTCAATTCGCTTTTTATCACTTCTTCTCGCTGTACTGTTCGCAGTTCTTTTTAAGTGTTAAAGCTTTAGTTACATTATATTAATTATTTTTATTTTACGCCTACAGATGCGCCAGTAGTAACGACGGACCGTAGTTTTGTCCACACAGCTGTTGGTCTTCGCGCAGTTTTATCAGCACGACTTGAATATGCGAATCCACCAGCCAGAACTTCGTGGTTTAGAGATGGAAGACCAGTTAAACTTGACGATAGGTAAGTTGGGAAAACTGAACATTAGACATACCTATTATGAATCAAATTAATTGTGTGTGGAGAACATTAAATTAAATTAACTTGATTGAAGTTTAATTCGGATTTGGAATTGAAGACGATGTGAAATGAAAACAAAAGACAATTGGTTAAGCGTGAGAGGTCCTGGGTTAGAATCTGCCCATAAATAAAAAGCGAACAAAGAATGTGTTCGCCTCATGCCCTACGGGGTGAAACCCTACCACTTTTATGTTTCAAATTCGCCTTAAATGACTCGATCCCAAAATACGTCTTTAAGGTGGATTCTGTTCCTAAAGTAATAACATTAAACGTTTGTTTCAGAGTGGTCATGATAGTTCAAGACAATCTGCATCAATTAATCTTCCGTACAGTTCGTAAATCGGATCTCGGAAATTATACTTTTCGCGCGGAAAATAAACTTGGTATGGCAGACGTTGCGTTTAAACTTACCGGTGAGTTCTATTCTTCATCATAGAATTGGCAGACAAGCACGGGATTTACTTGATAGACGGTGAAATCCTCCAGATGTTATAAAATCTCAACCAGATGACCTGTTTAATTTATTTTTTAATTAAACTTCATGTCTTTATCTGTGGACAGAGCTTCGTGGCGAGGACGGAATTTTCAATATATCTAACATTTTATATCCAAATTTTCAGACGAAGTTCAATATGCTTTAAAAAATGTTTAAATAGATTAGATACATATTGTTAGTATCCGGTGGAGATCTAACACATGATCAGTTTATTATTAGCCATACATGTCTTTTGAATTCAACGATTCCGTCAAACTGGGTAACTAATTACGTATTTTATGTTTTTTTTTCATCTTTAGGTGTACCAAATACAGCGTCATTTAAAGTAGACCCGGCTTTAAATAAAGCTTCACCTGTCACCTACACTCTTTACTGGGAAGTCGATTCTTATTCTTCTATCATCGGTAAGACTAAACTATTCATAGATAATAAAAAAGGGTTAATTAAAAACAGATTTTTCTTTAAGTTAACAGAGAATGTTATCAGAAAAGCAAATTTGTGTTCTGTAGTTTATTATTGTCAAAATGATATATTCTAGAATATAACCTGTGGATTCGTCCTTATTATGGTAAACTGTCAACGGTGGAACCGGATGCATTTACAACAGAAGCTGCCGCCAATTTGTGGAGTAAAATCGTCGTTCCTGGTGACTCTACTGATGGTAAGATCGTAGTAAATAATATTTTTTTTATTGTTATAGGATTATTTACGAATTAAAAAAAAATAGATAAAGTTTCAAATTCGTTAAAGCGCAGTTTAATTAAAAGGATTTACATTAAGGATACCGCTCTATCTCTCACCGCCCCCGGCGTGGCCACGACTGCTGCAAAGCATCAGAACCGTCAGGCCGTATTTAAAATAAATTGTAAATAAGTTAACTTTTAGCGTTGTAAACTGCTAAAAATGTTTTATTTAAATGTGTACTTCTCTCGTAGCCTACAAATAGTAAATACATAATATAACCATTTATTTTTTTCAGGACCTATCCATAGTGCCAGCTACACAGTGCGAGGTCTAACTCCTTCTACCGTCTATGAAGCAATCGTCACCTCTAGAAATAGGTAACTTTATTTAATACATAGTATTGTAGACATTTGTTCGATAATTCCAATCATATTTTTTTGATCCAGATTTGGCTGGAGCAAGCCATCCCCGATGTTACATTTTGCGACGGAACCTGGATGTATGTATGGTTATCTCGATATTAAACTTATTCCTTAACTAATCTATACTAATATTATAAGGCGGTTTGTTTGTTTGAATGCCTGAATCTCTGGAACTACTACAAATTTAAAAACGGCGAAAATAATTCATTTTTGAGACTTTTGTGCGCTACGAAATCGGCTTAAGATACCCAAACATTTTTATGAAAGAATAATTCCTTTTAAAATAAAATAAACGACCTCGACACAATGTCTAGCTTTTAAGATAAACTGGCAAGAGTAACGGGACGCGACCGACGTCGTGGACAACAGCTAGTTATCTCTACATAGTCGATACATTTTTGAAATTGTACAAAATTAAATTTACTGTGTCTATAAAAAATATAGTAAATTAACCTTTTTTTGTTAGTTGGCAGAACGCTACCGTCATTTGAAGAGACAGATATCACGCCGATTCTGGAAGAACCTCAACAAGAAGAAGCCTTCAATATAACAAAAGCACACATTTTTGAACGACTCGACGATACCTCTAACGCAAATACTCTCAAAACATGGACTTCGGTTGTGATATTTTGTCACACTTTTATTTACTATTTAATGAGATAAATAAATTTGGTCTATAATATATGAATTTAAGAATATTATGTAAATAAATTCCTAAGAATAAAATATGTTAAGTGAAGGATTTAATTAATAAAAGATAATTAAATACGATTATTTATTTATATGTATGATACTGCATACATCTTCAACCCTGTCAGGGTCACTTCACATCAGACAAACTTTGGTTTACATTATTAATCTAAAATACGTTTTGTTATAGACAATAAACACTCATAATTTATACTTAACATTAGTCTCTTTATAAATCTAATTTACGATTCGAAACAGACACAGAAATTATGTTAGTTTAAAAACATTTAAAATACATTTTTACTTACACTTATTACTTAACTTACGAGTAAATTGGAAATAGACGAAAAAGGTTGAGGTTTTACTGGTTGGATTACTACACTGGATTAGATTTCAACACTGGCCTATTGTAATATTCTTCGCTCCTGGCATCGCTGTACGAATTAAATTGTTAATATTAAAATTCGTCGGCGAAACGAAATACGAAATCCGCAATATTCCACGAGTGAGCCCACTCTCGTGAGATGAAAGGGTTTTCATATTTTTTTTTTAATTTTCTACATACACAATCGGATCTAGAATCGCTTTGTGGTACCAGTGAATAAATCCAACCGAACCGAACCCGAACCGATCTCGCTCGAAAATATACGATTGGTCAATTCTAACGGAAGTAAAAAGGAATTTAAAAAATACTGATTACACTTCGAATTCAAGACTAGATCAGATCCAAAGATTTAACTATGATAATCCTTAACGCGTAGTTTGTTACCACATTAAACGGTTAAAATATATCTAGGTTTGTCGACAGTGACATTACGACTACCTTGCATATATAGATTCAAACATATTGGTAGGTAACAATTGTACCCGTAGTATTATAAGTATTTCAAAAGACCAAAATTCATTACGTGATATAAAAGGAAATTATGTGTAAGTAATAAATAACAATTTGACATACAGACTGACCGCGATGACCAGAGACACAAAGATAACATACCAACTTTGGCTAAGCCAAGTAATTTCGCTTTTTAACTAGATGAAACTGATTTCCAACAATATTTAGCAAACAGTATAACAATTCTCAAATAATACATTCACAATGTTCTGCAAATCTGAATGTATACAAAATATTCATAATTATTATAAAAATGAAAGTGTTAAAGCTTAAAGAATGTGATAATTAAAAATCTTGCTATTTTAATTAATGTTGGAAGACAAAAATGCGTTTCTAAAGTAGAAGGATTTTCAGCAAAACTATTAATATAGTAAATATAATTCTGAAAACCTTTTTTAATTGTGCGATTTAAAATTAATATTATTTATGTCGATGGCGCGTCAACAACATGGCCGTCAGAACACAAATTTAATGCATTTTATTCTTACCAGAATTTACTTACAAGTCAAAAGTTGAACGGATTATAAAATGCAATGTAAATAACATGTCATCTCGCTCTAACACATCATATTTCTGTGTGTAAGAGCGAGATGGCACGATAATGTATATAAAACACATACTACGCTGTTGGTTAAAAAAATAATAGTGTAAATATATGACACAGAGCTAATTCAATCAATTTTTAAAATATGTTTTGTATTTTGAAATTTACAATAATATATTCTTTAGTTTATCCATAATATATGTTTATTAACAATAGTTCTCTATATGTTATCTTTAAACTCAGAAAATTTAAGACATCAATAAATATTTAGTTCCATCTTAAGTTTATATTTCAAAATAATATTTAAAACCGTTTATAACATTTTAAAACATGATAAAATATTTCAACATATTATGTATTTCAACTTTTACAATACATTTAAAATTTTTATGAATTAGAAAATATTTTGTAAATAATGATAAATTATCTATATTCATATTAAATATAAATAAATAGTATCATTTAATGGTTAAATACATAACTCGTTGCTTTTGTACGATGCGATGTTAGTAACACGCCGTCTCGCTCTAGCACACTATATTCTTGTGTGAAAGAGCGAGACGACATGACAATACGAATTTAAAATTTTCGCAACATTTCGCATATAATTGCAATCTCATTTTAAATTTTTTATCGAGAAATACAAACCGAGTCATTAAATTCTCGATAAATACTTGTAACTTTTAATTCCTGAAAAATATTTGCAATATATGGATTATTAAGGCAGTTGAAAGCTCAAGATCGTTGATAGCAGAAACCCCGTTTAATAATCCATACACGATACACGCTAAAATACGATTATTTGTAAGTATACGATACCAATATCTGACAATGTTGCATTTAAGACACAACTCTATAGAGGAAGTTCAAAAACTAACCTCTGTAATTTAAATCTAGATCCTTCTAACTCTAAGCGAATCAAGAATTTGAATTCATACATGTTGCAAAATACAGAGGTTAGTTGTCGAACTCGTAATCGCTCTATCTCACTCTAACACGATTAAATTAATAAGTGCGAGTGAGAAGAATGATTTGGGATTTTTCATTTTTGCATTTTCGTCTGTCCATACACCTCACTTTTCCCGCCCAAGCTTTTCCACATTAGAATTTCTGTCCGCCGTGTTTATGCCCAATACTTATGTATTATTTGTAAACACTATTTCATCTCTGTTTTGCTCGTAAAACAATCGCTAGTCTATATAACACTTCTAGCAACGTAGATGAACTGTAAAATACTGTTCGTGGCACACTTTTCCGGCCTTTCAAAAAAATTTCACTTTTATACAAGTTTTGCAACTTGTCTTTACCCGTTTCGATGCTATTTTCTCATAGGGGCGTGGGGACCGCCAGCTATTCTTGCTGATCTGGCTGCTTTGTGCACACAGCGTAGAGGCAGGTAACACCAGAGACATGGTACTACGAGACTTAGTAACGTAATACCTATCCATCTGGAATTTTAAATTAAATTTATAGATTGGGTCAACAAAAAAAAATTATAAGTCAAAAAGAAAATTTAACAAACTGACTCTAAATAGTAAAAAAAAATCTGTGATCAAGAATTAGATGCTTTGCAGCAGCCGTGATCACGGGAAGACACGATCTGTAGTTAAAATAATTTTCAAACAAGTTAACTAATATATATCGCGTTTTAAACCGTTAAAGTGTTTTATTTAAATGTGTACTTCTCACGTAAGTACAGACACTTTTTAATAATCTGACATCAAATCTTAAATAAAACACTTTAACGGTTTAAAACGCGTTTTTTTAGTTAAACTTTTTTTAAATTGTTTTTTTCCTCCCCCCGGCTTTTTGGGTTGTTTGGCGGGGGGGGGGGGGGGGCGGGGGGGGGGCGAAATTTTTTTTTTTTTTTAAATTTTTGAGAAATCGTTATTTTTTTTAAATGTGTACTACTCGCGTAAACTTTAGACAGTTTTTAATCTGCCATCAAGTTTTTTTTTTGGAAACCCCAAAATCCTACCGTTTAGCGCAGTTCTCGTCCGGCGCTGTGCAGGCACATGGGTGCATTGCAAAGTCGCCTTCGGAATCCGACATACAGTGGTACAACATGCACTGGAAGAAAAATGGGTAAATTGAATTTTCTGGACACTTGACTTCATCTATACTAATTTTATAAAGCTAGAGTTTGTTTTTATGAACGCGCTAATCTTAGAAATATTGGTTCGAATTGAAAAATTCAAAAAGCTACATTTTTAAAACTTATTAATGACAAATGACTTTATTAATGAAATGATCTTTAGAAAGACTAATGAGACTAAGGGTAGAGTAATGACTTTGCTGATCGATGGATTATACAATATATAGATCCAATTTTAGTGAGCAGTGTCAAATTTTTACATAAAATAACTTGACCCCAAAAAAATATCGACAAACCAAACCATATTTAGTAAACTGAATTACAGTTGCAGGTATTTTTGATAGATACCTGCGCGCATTGTATACAGCTGACGTGATCTATGCAACTCTTGAAGCAATCCGGCGCATACTCGCAAGCCCCGTTCCTGTTCGCACTCTCCAAATACCACTCGTGACAATGCCTAAAACGCAAATAGTATATTTAAAGTGTTTAAACGCGAAATATATTAGTTAAATTGTTTTTACTTTAAGTACAAAAAGTGGCACAGAGTACATTCAACCGTTTCAACAACGCAACGTTTTGAATCGTGAACGACATTGGTTTATACATTTTTATTAAAATACGACGCAAAGTTTCGCGTTTTAAACTGTTACAATTTTTTTAACGCAGCATTGCATTAGGCAAGGTTCGAATCCCGGAGGCGCAATAGTTTCTTTCAACAGTGGTCTAGTGGTGTAAATAAATAGTATAGAAACAAACAATGATGGCACTCAATTGTGTAAGGCTTTCACGGGAATCGTTCAGCATATCATTGTTTTTCGGGCTGTTCGGCCGACGGGAGCGAGAAGAGGTTCTCGACGTTTTAATTCTTCGAGCAATCGAGGAGTTAACATCTCCTGATGAAGCCGTTCGCTCGTGATGGCGAAACGTCAAGAACCTCTTCTCGCTCACGTCGGCAGAACAGTACGAAAAACAATGATATAATGAGGGCAATGTAGAAATAAATCCATTTCCAATATTTTTACGAATTTTAAAAATAATTTCAATTATCTCCGACTATTCTTACTTTAATAATAGAAAAATATTGACCCAAGGTTGCCATTACACTAAAAATAATAAACTTTCTAAAGATTTTCGCAGTAAACAATAAACTGTCATATATACATACATACCTGCATTTTAGTCTAGCTTGAAAAGTCTCAGTCGGTTTCTTATCGGGCAGTGGTGGTGGTCCGCTGTATGTACATTTCTTTATAGAACCTGGAAAAAATATTCAACATGTAAGTAATTAAAAACAAAATCATCTTTTATTATATACCTATCGATAGAACAAGAAGGACAAGCATAGTGCCACTTGATGTGAAAACCCAGCCGTGTAATATGTAATAAGATATAAATTGAACTATTTTTTGTATTACATCTGTGGATAGTGGGTATTTTTATATTTCTACTACCCACGTAATATTTCTATTGATCTATAGATTCCTAGACGGAGTTAAACACGTTTCAGGAAAATTACAAATTGAAACATGATGAGCCTGGTGGGGATTGGACTCACGGCCCAAGCCGTAAAAATACTGGATGATAGTCTTAATTACTGTAATTAAACTATTAAATGAAATTTAAAACTGGCAACACTTCACTACCCTTAAATATTATTACTTAGTATATACAGTACCTGAATCTCTCTTTAAAAGCGTCGGCTTTGTATTCGGTGAAGACTTCTCAGAACTAATGATGCCACCAGCACCGACTTGGGGATAAGTGTATTCGTGGACCTAAAATTAATACATTTTAAATGATCAAAAACTTCTAATTATATAACAACTAGCTGTGCCCATGACTTCGTCTACGGGGAATAGTTAATTTTGGTATAATTATTTAGGCAGTTTATTTAATTATCTTATAAATCTAATAAGACACATGTTTAAATACAATGTTCCACTGCAAAGAGCTTATTAAGGTATTCATAATAAGTATGTCCATGGTATTGTTTATATTTATATGCTTCTTTGAGTTTGTTACTTTCGCATTTACAATAGTAGAAAGATCTATAAAAATAAATTACGATACATCCACACAACTTCTCATACCTCATTCAGCCCCTTACTACCTTTTTTCGTACAGCAAAAGGTTTTACAATACATGTTATCGAAAAAGGCGCATTCAAGTCAGCCAATCTGTGTTGTAAGTGCTACTTTGCCGCAACACTCCCACTCTAACTCCCATTCCCAAAAAGTTAAAGAAGAAAGTTTCATTGTTCTAGCTTTAAAAATAACGAAATTCCATTCCAACTTATATCCCCCTTTTCAACCCTTAACATACCTTTTTTGGCATTAAAAAGTAGCATGTCCTTTCTCAGGTTCTACAATATCTGTGTACTAAATTTCATTCAAATAAGTTCAGAACTTTCGGCGTGAAAACCGGACAGACAGACAGAGTTACTTACGCATTTATAATATTAGTAGTGAAGTTGTGATTGAGAGAAATGTTAGTATGAAAAGTATATATTATAAACGCACCGTAAACAACAGAACAAGTAGAAAGAGTATACAGTTGACAATCAACGTATCAATCGTTCTGGGCGATGAGCAGATTATAATTTAGTCCTATAGTGACATTTTTATAATTATAATCTCTGTAGTTTACGTAAGTAGTGCACATTTAATTAAAACACTAGAAAATTTTGAAACGCAAAATGTATTAGGTAAACTTATTTCCAAATTATGTTAAGTACCGTTAGTTAGTTCTAAAAATCCCTGCCCAGTTTCACCAGCGACGGAATAGATGGCGCTAGCATAGCAGTTTTTACTTTGAGGGTAAAGACACCCTTCATCTAGTCTCCGTCGGGCCGTAGTTAATATAATGGTAAATAACTAATATATTTCGCGTTTAAAACCTTGTTTAAAAAGTGTATATTTATACTTTTATTTTCTTTAAAATATGCATTTACTCACTCGACGGCCTCCGTGACTATACGAGCTACCTAGAGCTCGTTTAGTCACGAAGGCCGTCATTGCGAAAAGCAATACAGAGCCTAAGTACGAATCGCAGGGTTAACAAAGTAGTTTTAATTAGTAGACATAAGACTGATAAACTACTGGCTTGTAAATCGAATCACCCCATGCCCCAGAGAAACGGATTTTTATAGATTTACTTACAGCAGACAGTTGTACATAAGGGCAGCGTTCGGATTCTTCTTCGATAGATTTTTCAGCGAATTGCGTTTCGTATTGTTTCAGAGATTCTGAAAATAATATCGATACTAAGAAATGCAATATTAACAAATCCTAACATCCTAATCAATGTGATTTGTGATATTTACTATATTAAAGGTATCTAGAATAATAAATTCTGCAGATCTTTATAATATGTTGGAGTATTATAAACGGTGGGTTTATCAACGGTTCGTGGGTAACGAACCCACTGGGTCCATGTTTTAAATTAAGCTATAATTTTTTTAACGCATGTAGGACTTGGATATTCAATGTGTGGTAGGAATGTCGAAATCCAGTCGAGTGTATGTATGTATGTATCACCATCCACAGATGGAAAAACCGCGAACCTCGCAATAAATAATAATTCGCAATTAATACGCAAGTGTTAAGGTTATAAATTTAAAAAATCTACGATGACGTGTAGGACACGGTAGCTTAATTGGTTAGATCAACAGTACGGAATGCTGTGTATGACGGTGCAATTTCTGCCCGTGTCGTAATTATTTCCAAATTATAATCGATTTTTAATATATATAGTTCCAAGTTACCTGACAATGGATGCCTTGTGGGCAACGTGATAGCCGACAGAATAGGAGTCTGCGAATCACCATTTCTCCTTACACGGCTAGCTGTGGAGTTCTCTGAACTTGACCGTGAGTCCGTGGGCAGATTGAGACACTGAAACATTATATTATCATTTTCAACACGACAAAGAACTCACGATGTATATTTAGACGAACAGTCCCCTTTTGTATTTTGTGTATGTTTGTAATGAATAATCTCAAAAACTACTGTGCCGATTTAAAATATCTTTAAATAAAAAATCACAAAACTATAGATACCGTGACTAATATCGATAACAGTTTAAGTTACAGAACTTTAAAGATCGCTTTTAAGGAATTTATAATTTTAATATTTGAATTTTCTCTTTTGTAAATTTAAATTAAAATATTTGAAAAAAAAATATTTGAATTTTCTCTTTTGTAAATATTTGGGAGGGTGTGTATAGAAGTTTATAAATGTACAGCCGGGGCGGTGTATTAGTTATTAATAATAAATAAAAGTTTTATTTAAATCGGTCTACCCGTTTGTACGGAATATTTCAAACATCTATATACTCGTCGCGGAAGAAATGACCCATGTATTCTTAATAGGGAGTTTTTTGTAAATATATTAGTTTCCAAAGTGTTGAGTGGTATAGTACCTTCCTATTTTCGAAGGAAGCCGGGGATACTACTAAACTTATATTATAATTCCAATATGTACGATACGATATTATTATACTATTAAATAAAATAAAATCTATATACTCACTTCAAAGATATTATTTTCTTCGTCATCTTCTTTCCGCTCTAGATGGCGTTGTTTGTAAGAATAGTGTGATGGCCACGAGCCGCCCAAACCTATGGGCACAAGCAAATTTCATCAAATAATGCTTTGCCTTCGAACCAAAAGGAAAATATATTATTATTTATTGGTATCCACTTTGTTCTACTCACCGTGTAAGAATCCAGTATACGGTAGAAGGGAAGCAAAAGAAAGCACATTAGATAAATTAGTTCACGTTTGAGCGCCTCATTTTGTAAATTCTTAAAAATGGTTAATGACAATGAAATGATATATATTTAAAGCAAAATTTTGGATTTTAACGAAACGTCATAACTTTTCAATGAACACACACAACACGTTTGAGTAGTTAACAAGACAATTCAAACAAAATAAAGTCCGTTAACCGTCTCTGTAGTTAAGCCATTACTTTAAACATTACATCCGAGATTGTTTAGAAGAGTTGTTTGAACGTGGTAATTTCAAGAATTCCTGGTTTGAATTGAAAATGTGAGGCAATTTGTCAATTTGACGCGCAAAATAACAATCCTCCTTCTTAGAAATCAAATACTAACAACGAAAATTGTTATACCCTCACAGTTATTTCCCAGCAGTAGGAATAAGGCAGATGATGATAAGCATCTTACCGTCTAGTAACTCCTCGAGCGCCGTCCGCACTCCCTTGTCGAAGGCCCGTGCGTCCGCTGCTGTTTGAAATGTGAGACCGAATCTTTTCTCCTCAGTAAGCCAGTGGTGGAAAGTAGGCATTACTTTGTGGTACTGAAAGTCCTTTTGTATTGTGCATTCGAGGACGACCTGAAAATATAATGAAATAAAGTACAGGTTTTTAAAATAATAAAACACTTTTCAAATTCCACGGAACAGAGGCGCTAGCGTAGCAGTTTTGACATAAGAGACACCCTCCATTTTTAGTCTCCCCGTGATCACTGCTTCTGCAAAGCATCCGAAACGTCGGGCCATAGTTAAAATAATTTTCAAATAAGTTAAAATAATATATTTCGCGTTTTAAACCGTTTAGTGTTTTAAAATTCTCGCGTAAACTACAGACAGAATTTAAGTACAGTGTTAAACAAGGACTGCATACTTAATTATTATTTATTATTATTTTCTTTCGGGGACACTGTGGTAGACGGGTATCATCAATTATAATTTACCCATTCCACTGGAGGTTTTGGGTATCAATTCCCCTTCCCCTTCAAACTTCGTTGCTTGCCAATCTTATTATTTTTTCCATCTGTAATTCTTTACATTATAGTTTTTTTATTAGTTTAAATTATAGACCTCTTTGATCTCTAATACAAAAACACTTATTTTCGAGTTAATAACAATAATAATATCGTTTAACATAAATAAAATATATCCTATTTTACATTGGCATTAATGGACGATACGGATGGGACTTGAATCCACTACCAACCATTACCAATTTTAAATAAAAACGATATATATTTCGCGTTTTAAACAGTTAAGTGTTATTATTACAATTAAATTAAACTACGTCCGGCCTTTCGATGTTTTTCAGCAGCCGTGGTCACGGGGAGACGTTTTTACATTGATGACTATTACATAAGTGATAATTAAACAACATTATAATGAGAATCTAACAATCGAGTCACATAACAAGCACTAATCTGCTAGCTACCAATAAGGCCACGCCCACACACTTTTTTAAAGGACGCGTGAGATCATTCATTTGTCTTCGTTTTCTATTCATGTTGTTGGTCTATAAGTAGTTGAATTTATGTATGACTCCGTCGACATATTAATTAGACACACTCGTCACTTCTAAGACGATTGGACATTTTGTTTTTCTTGAAATTGTTATGGGACAGTCTTAGATGGAGAAAAGTGCATTTTAGTGGCGACTTTGGTAAAATACAGTTAACTATTATCTACGTACGAACGCGAGAGACAAACATTAAATTAAACTCGACAGCAAGTAGGAGCTAAATCGTAGTATTTCAAGCCCTATTCTTAACAAACATTTATAACCTCTTTGTGTAGGTAAGGTGTGTCACGAAATGTGTAACTTTGGAAAATATAATAGAGTTTTGTTAAATTCCTTTTTGTATTTTTCGAGTGTATGGAGAAAGGGGAGAATGACAGAGGGGGGAAAGAGATAGAGAGAGAGAGAGAGAGAGAGAGCAGAGAGAGAGAGAGAGAGAGAGTAGAAACTGACCGTATTATCGCTAATTCGTTTCCCATGTATGTAATACTCGTAGGGTAGCATTGGTGCGGGTCCAGCAGTTGTGTCGCTACTACTCTCGCTAGGCGCGTCGCTAATACCTGAGAACACAGTACACAAAGTGTGTAAAATAAAGTGTCTAAAATAACTAATATTTGGTTTCCCAAACAGACTATTCCCTTTCGCTCTTATAAATATGTGTACGAGGAACAAAGACATTAAATATAGGGGTCCATACATTTATGAAATTCTTATAAATATCAAACTTAGTCAAATAAGTACAGAATGGAAACCTATGGGGTGATTTTTTGAAACATATAATATATATACTCTGACATTATTTACAAATCAGTAGATTTGATTAAAATTAATAACAGAAATCGACCTTGATTTTTAGGAATTGGTCCTGTTTTTATATACTTTCATACCTAATTGATTCATAGCCATTTTTTCTACTCCACACAAAGGAAAACAGACTATGACTCCAGTGGTTCTTTGTACCATTTTCTTAAAGCCCTCAGTAGAACTCACACTGCCGATTTAGTGTGTGTCTAGTGCCGAGATACTAGATCTCATAAGATCCTTTTATGCCTGGACTAGTTTGAAGGTTATCTTACCAGTAACAAAGTGTCCAGAGCGGCGGCCCACCATGACATCCGCCAAGCCGCCACCACTCAACGCCACCCATCCTCCCGTGCCTTCGTCGCGACACATCACTTGCGCACGGACTCGCACCACGCAGACACTGGAATTTAGAGAGTAGAAGATTAAGAAGGAGACACACAACTTAGATAGGGCATAAACAACTTTTTTTTAATGATAGATGACAAATAAGCATGGGGGTTCACTTAAAAGGTGAAATAGCCCAGCCATAGAACATCTATGCCGTAGCCTAAGTTGTAGTTTGGGATATTCGGAAATCCACTGATTAAAAATAATTTCACGGCTTTTTTATTTGTGGGGGGTGGTTGGCGAGCCGAAAGGCAATTCGAAATTCCTACCATTAATATCGAGATTTCCAGGCACAGTTTCAGAAATTTGTAACACCAGGTGGGAATCAAACTCACGACCCATTAGCCATTGATGCCATCCTTAGACAAACCAGCCGGACAAATTTAATTTTCTTTAATAAGTATTTAAAACAGAACATAAAGTTTGAAAATCTTTGGGTAGAAAAAAAGACGGGTCTACGAAATATATGAACAAAAAACACAATAGATACTTTTATCTACGGAAATAGCACTCGAAAGTATCCAATTACAACATAATATGTATTATGTTTACTTCCTCCACAAATTCCTTTTAAGTAAAAGGAAGGAAAGCGCATTTCTGAGGAAACAATAGATTGTGATTTCACAGTTGTAATTGCAGTAGCGTCTAAAAAACTGGTAGATATTAAGCACAATTCTTCATTGTATAGTTTTCAAATTAAAACACACATGTATTAAATTATAAAACACAACTAATCAAAGATTACTTTATATTTCCAGACATATTCAGTGTCCGAGCACAAAATCTGACTAATTAACTACAGATTATACTAAAATGTGAACACCATTAAGAAGCCAGTCTTAAAAGAATTATCCTTCTCCATAAGTCTACTAATTGCATAATTTTTTGGTGTTATGACTATAAGGGCTTCTTGTAACAGCAATATAAGACCAAGTGTGATTTGCAAAGGGTTCTGTGGCAATAACTAAAGCCAGTATATATTTGATTTTAGGTCATAAGTCAAAAAAAAAGAGGATTTTTTTTCATTCAAGAGCTTGCTTATTACCATTTTAGATTGAGCCCTGGTGACAGACTGCAAATTCTACTAATAATTTTTTAAAATAAGAAGTTACAGAAGTCATTTTTACCTTTTGGGTCAAATTCCTAAAGACATTTTTAACCCAAACAAACAAAAACCCTAGTGCCATATATTTTTTTAATCATTGTAAAATAGTTTTTCTATATGTATACAAGTCTTCTGTGAGAAATTTTTAATACTCATTTGTTTTTTACAGAGGCAATGATTAAATTGATACTGATGTCATTAAAATTAAACTATGTCTAATAAAAAGTAGTAACTTACATATTAAGAAAACAAATACATAGGATATGTTATGTATGTTAAGAGTTTCTTTTATGAAACAAGTAAACTTATGATTAACAATCCCACATAACAATAGATGAAAAGGATTGTAACTTATTTTGATGAATTTCTTATTTTAAAGAGTAAACATGAGCTTTTATTTCACTGTCCATAGTCCAAGAACAACTTGCTAAGACAATTTGATACTTCCTGCCCGTTTGATTAAATAATTACACACAGACAGAAACTCACACATTTATAGACAGCAAAAACAACTTTAAGATCAACATAAAGTAATATTTTTAAACACTTTATAAATAATTTGAATTTCTTGTAAATTACACAGGACTTATTTGTGAAGTATTGCAAAAACTATAGTTTCTGTATTCCTATATATTTTTTGAAAAAATTAAATGTACATTTTACTATATATATTGAAGGCTATCAATATTATTTCAATATGTAAGAAAAAAATATTTAGATTAAATATTAAAATAATAAAGGTACACCTCGTATGTCCATAAATAAGTCTATCGTTAATTTAATATTCTAAAATCGAAAATAAAATTCAATATGTGACATGCAAGTAAATTTAAATTTCGAGAACGACAACTTTGCGTGCCATATTCTCACAAATGTACGTAAATTTTTCGCGCAAAACTGCAGTTTATTTCAATGACAGCATAGGATTTTCGTATGAAAGATAATTCATTCAGAAACAGCTTCATTCGAGCTGGCTGCAGATGACCCCGAAAGCTACATGTATGTACTTTACAATGAATGAAATAACGCTCATTGATTCTATAGCTACACAGCAGGGTCACCTAAGGGCGGCGGTCTTACATGTTTTATGTACGATTTCTTATGTTGTTGGTTAATAATTCGCTCTATAAGCTCGTGATGAGAATATGTAGACCTTAATATGAGTAGAAATTATCAATGGTCAGATTTAAGGTCGTAAAATGGCCGGGGAAGGGCCCTGCCTACATCGCGCAGGGCGCGACTTAAATTATAGGAAAGATCCATTTAAAAGCAAAGCTTACTTCTCAGATGCCTCGGTCATGATTCGACACGTCGAATATCCTAATTTCTACTCGCCACTTCACAGATTTCACCATTTTTATGACATAAATACATCAGATTTACTTGAGAACGAGTTTTATTTCGGCCCTTTGTTGGGCCTCAATACGCGTGCGTCGATGACAGACGACAGTCCGGGCGGGTTTTCAATGAAATCGGCGCGTTTAAACGACAGGTGGCGCGGTTGTCGTACCGTTCCTCAAGGGACTCGACGCGATTGGTCGATTCTAACACGCCTGCAATTTCTACCAATCACAGCGCAGAACTTTGAAACACACCAATGACGTACATTCGTGACCTAAGTTCACTGAACCGCGGGTTTTTAAAATGATTTGAATATTCTGACACTGCTAGAAGAATTTCACTCTATTCGTAAAGACTTTAAATTCCGCGAAGTTTCTTGGTTTCCACCTGCGTTTTTTATTAAAATTGAACGATATTAATGTTAAATATCGCAGAAACGTACTTCGCACCGGCCGCGAGCGATAGCGTAAAGTAGGTCAGAGCGCATTCGAGGCTTCGACGGTTACTGAATGAAGCAAGGTTTGCAATGGGCCCCTCCATCCCGTTCATACGGCGCACCATTGAAAAATAAATAGGTCAAATCATTGCAGTGTGCCCCAATTTCAGGTCAGTTGCAAGAGGCAGGGGCCCCTAGCACTAGGTTCTATAAATAGATGCGCTATATTCGGGCAGGTCATGAAATGCAAGCCTCCTAAATGTAGGTTACCTGATTTTCTTTGTTAACCAGTGACGTAGTTTCTCTATGACGTCAGAGAAACTGATCGTTCAATTTTAAAATTATTATGTGGCCAGTTAGATTTTAAATGTGTTTAAGTTGCAGTGAAATTATTCGAATATTATTGTTGTAAGTATTAGTTATTACTACTTCTTAAGATAGCACAGTTATATTAAAGACGTGTAAGTAGACATCGGAATATAATAATGATATAACAAAGCAAAATAAATAAATAAAATAAAAAAGTTTTTTTTAACATCGTAATTTTTATTGTAAAGTATAAAAATATTGTAGAACATTGAATGATTTTATTTTTTTCTTATTGTCTATAATAATATTTTATAGAAATTCACAATAGTATAAGAATGTTAATATCCTTATAAAATAATTATTCAAAGGTTGTTTCTGAGGATGTCTTGTTTTAAGCCATCTCTAATTATGTTACGTACAACAATGACGTAATATACATTTGATGTATACGTTCTTAGACAAAACATTTATTTGGGTTGAAGAGACGACGTCACGTTTAATTTTTTTTGTTTTCTTAAAGCCTTTCTCCATTAGATCCAATTCCAGTAAGACATAATAACATTGATTGTAAAAGTATTATAAAATTAGCACCCTTTAGAACATTTTTGTCACTGGTAACTTTAATCAGTGACGTAATTCCCTGGAGAAAATCTGGGCTTTACAAATTTTCATATTCGGGTTCCGATTTAGTAGCCGACGCAAGAGCACCACGTTTTACGTCATCACTCTGCAACGCTGCTTGGTTTATTAAGTTCTGTAAAATAACATGAATCCATTAAATTAAATGTTTTTACCAAATGTCATGTAGCCCTTATGAAATATCTTACTTCCTCCAGGTCGTATAACACAGTATAAAATTAAAAAAAAATTACTGTCAGTACTTTACGCGAGTAGTAAAAATTAAAATAAAACACTAACGGTTTAAAATGAACGGTGGTATGGTGTTGTATAAATTAGTTAAATTTGTTTGAAAATTATATTAACTGCGGCCTGACGTTTTGGATGCTTTACAGCAGCCGTGACCACGGCTGTATATTATATAGCGTTTTAATCCGATAAATACTTATATTATAATAACGTACTTTTTTATATACAAATGCAAAATAGAGTTGAATGATCAGCATATCATTGTCTTTCGGGCTGTTCGAACGATGAATGATGGGATATCTGAACGATGGCTGTGAAAGCCTTACACAATTTATTAGAGTTGAATGTTATTTTAGACAGTGGTATGAGTCCCGTTGATATTAAATAGGTGGGTTGAATTTAACTAAAAGTAGAATTAATTTTAAGCCATAATATTCACATATATTTGAGTTTAAAATTATTAAAACTAGATATATTACGTACAATGTGATACAACCCGTCCTTAGTAGGTCTGCTCTGCGAATACACCATGTTTATTTTACTGTTCTGTACAGCTATCGGACTCTTCTTCGCTATAGTTTCTGCTATGTCCAACACTTCTTTCACGGCTCTGAAATGATGTTATTATATTTTCTTACATTATGACTAGCATAAAAGTCAATTATTTTTGTTGTTCAAAATAACCTTAAACACGTTACGTGTTATTTAAGAGATTTTGCACAAAACTAGCATATAATATAGTTATAATGTAATTGTGAAAGCCCTGTACTGGAGCGATGTGGTTGTTGAAGCCAACTTTCTTATGGGATAGCAGTAGAAGGTTAGCATTAACAAACAGTATCAAGACAATATAAAAATAAGTGTAACTGACTTGGTAATAATAAAAGATATTTACGTTTCTTTGTCTGCATATATTCTGCTGACAAGTCCAAGTTCTAGAGCTTCTTTTGCTTGCACCTTTCGGCCGGTGTAAACCAACTCGCGCACTGTTGACGTGTTGCCGAGTACCTGAAAAATTATTCAAAATGCACTGTAAGTGCAGAAGGCGGAAAGTGGAAAGTGAATAGGAAACTAAAGTGTATACCGATGTGTTCCTAAGTACAAGTGAAAACGGTTATCTACATACATAACAAATAATTGTATATTTCTTGCTTTTGGCGTGTCATAGATATGTTATGCATATTACCTTTGGTAACCTCTGTAAGGTACCGACATCAGCAGCAATACCGATGTCTACTTCTTTCACTTGGAACCAGGCTTCTTGTGTACAGTATCTGCAATATCAGCGCAAAAATTTAGTTTGAGACAGGAACAATAGTAGAGTAAAAATTTTTTAAAGTCTTTGATTTCACCAGTAAGCAATAAACTTTTATTTAAAAAAATGAGAAAAGCATGCTTATAAAAAAAATCCTATTGCTAAGTTTAAGTCAACTGTAAGTTGACCATATCGCCTTAAAATTAATGACATTTTACATGTTACTAGATTTTAAAAAAGTTTTGATAGATGACAAAATACATTACAGATGCTGGTACATACTCCTTAATTTGGATAATTGTGCCATTTTATATAAGATTTGCTGAATATAAAATGTTTTAGAGAATAACTACCTCATATCAGCAGCAGTGATGAGATCTACACCAGCACCTACGCATGCATTGTGTACCACAGCCAATACTGGCTTCACACAATCTTCTAGTGCTGTAATTCCATCCTAATAAAACAAATTCTGGCTTTATGTGATAATACTATAATTTTGTGTAAACACCACATGCTATGTCTCTGGGATTTGAACCCAGGATCTCCATTACTTGCTAACACAATGCTAGGCCACCTGCTTCACTAGTCTCCCAAGGAAACAATAAATGGTTCTGGTCAGACATGGCACAGAAGTCTGATTAGCTGCTAGAGACAAAGAAAAGAAATTTGCCCCATGCCCCACGGATGTCACTACCACATTCTATATGAATTAAATTTGTACAGGCCATGCATTTGAATACTAGAAATACCGTTACTCAAGCACTATTATGATTTTTAAGATTTGCAAGTTTGAAACAGCCCACTTATCAGAATTTTCATGCCGTAGATTAGAAATATAATGTGATAACTCAATCATTTGTAGGATCTAAACATGATTATTAAAATTGACAAATTGCTAAATAAGACTAATTTAAAAATATCTGAAATTAAGGAAAAGATGGCACAGAAAATATGTACCTGACACCTTGTTATAGTTTTCTCAAAATGCCTGGCTCTACGGCCAATATCCTCAATATCTTCTACTTTTGTTCCTTCTTCAAGAATACTTTGTAGATTAATACCTGTTATTATAATATTTTGTTAATAATAGTAAGACCTTAGTTAGAAAAGTATGCTTTACTTTGTTAACATGATCATACAATATATATTAAGATAAGTAGCAGTAAAAAAAAATTTAAATATAATATATTACCTCCGGTAAAATGCTTTCCTTGTCCAGATAGAACAATCACTCTGCATTCAGAATTATTGCTTAATGATGTAAAACAGTCATTAAGTTCTCTAAAATAAATTACAATAGTTTTAGTATAAGGTTAAGTATTCATTATACACAGGATTTTTAAAAGGAAGAAAATGTCCTAGCTACTTACTGCCACATATTCATAGTAAATGTATTTAGCTCTTTAGGTCTGTTCATCTCTACATGGAAAACATTTTTTTTAGGTTGAGAAATTGCTAAAGTTTCAAACTGAGGTACTTCAGTTGAATACAGGCGGGATAGTGCACCTATAAAGCAATTAAACAATCTGTTTTATTAAGTAAACATTGTTGTGTGTATTGAAAATATCAAGTAAGAATCTAAATAGGTACCTGAACTTTTAGTTATTGGTCTGTAAAGCAGCAAAGATCGCGCTATTTGAAACACCATTTTTAAATAGGAATTTAAGTCGTAATAGAATAAAAACCAAAGAATAGATAAAATGGACGAGAGATTATTTTACACGTATTTATAAGGTAGGACCTTTAATCGGAGTAAGATAAAAACTCTCGGTTCAAAGTCCTAACGTAATAGGTATTACACATGTTTTGAATTTCGAAAACACTCTTAAATTGACATATACAATACAGACTATACATTTGACATTTTAAATTACGTCATCAAACTGTCAATGTCTTAGTGTTGAGTGAGGATCGGAAGGAATGATATAAACGAAAGAACCGAAATTACAAAGCCCATTTTTTACCGTCACCAAAATCGAAAATCCAGGATTATATTATGAGGCCGCAGACTTGACCTATATATTTTTAGTTTAAAAATTTTAATCTACAAAGGCACAGTGACAGAAAATTGTTAACACAATTCTTATACAAATAATAATACCAATTTATGTTCGCCTAAGTAATTGTGCATTTTTATTTTCAGCTTTGTTGGAAATCATGTTTTTTGTTAGCTACTCTGCTTCTAGCAGCCTCATATATTATATTATCCAAGTTCTCGAACAATGCAGTACAATATATATTGTTTCTTATCTGCGATTTATCGTTCAGACGAGACTATATCAAGAGTTTTAAAATAATGGTTTATGATATTAGAAATAATAATTTAAGTATTTCATGACAAAAACTTATTGATACCCCACAACTGTTTGAGTATTTAAAATATGATTTTGTGATCTAACTATTGCTGGTTTTCCATGTTGGCAAGTCGAGAAAAAATAGCTCATTCAGTTATATGAGCTATATTACATTTTAATATTGATATAGCCCTGCTTGCTCAGTGACTATAGCATTAAAGTTGTTTCATTATTGAAAACAAGTTAAAACACCACATGAAATCGGACTTTGAAGTGTATAATCATTATCTTATTTTGATTATAACACAGCACTGTATAAATAGATGTGAAGCAATTGTATCCCTTCAGTTGTTTCCATTTTATTTTTGATTCCAAAGTTCACATTATAATTATGGTTTTTCAAATTACCCGATCTTTACTGTTTTACAGACCTCTGACTAGATCAGGTAAATTAATTTATAAATAATACTAATATATTTATAATATTTGTTAATAACAGTGTCAATTGTATTTGATTTACAGAATCAATTTCACGATTGTATTCAACTGCGGTGCCGCAGTTTGAATCGTTAGCAGTTTCAGTACCCAAAAAACATGTTTTTCATGTGGAATTGAATAAACCAAACGATTTCAATACGTTTACTATGGATATGTGGAAGTACGTATTCAATTTTATTTATATAAATGTTTATATGTGTAAATGATCAAAGTATTCAAGTTGTACATGATATGAGGCCGCTGGAGACAGAACAGTGGCTGAAAGTTGTTAACGCAATTTTTACTCAAATAACGCAAATTAATTTTCGCCTAAGTTTTTTGCGCATTTTTATTTTATATTTGAATATTAGGCCATTCTGCCTCTAGCAGCCTCATATATTGTTAATCGAAATCAATTTGTTTCTATTAAACTATTGTATTAAACCATTTGGGATTTCTTTCAGAGAACTAAATGCTTGTTTTACATCATTAAGCAACAATTCTGAATGTAGAGTTATTGTTTTTTCCGGAAGAGGAAAACATTTTAGTGCCGGTAATTAATTTTATTTATTATTTAAATGCCTTTTCACATAATTTTTGTGGATGGACTTTGAACCTTATCTGATTTAAACATCTATCTTATCTAAGTATAATAATAACTCTTATTTTATATCAGCTTAGAGGTTCCCAAAGTGACTAACTTTTTTTTATTACTTAAAAATTAACAGGAATAAATATACAAAACCTTCTTGATGAAGAAACTAAAGTAGAAGATGTGGAGGATATTGGTCGGAGGGCTCGTCATTACGGAAAAACTATAAGCAGTTGTCAGGTATATTGCATTTTATTGTATTTCAACTTGTAGAAACCTGTTATATGTTTATGTATGGTCCTAATCCTATCAGGATAAATAAACCTTAACTTTTACCACACATGAAACAGAATAGCTAATTTGTCACTTACTTGCTTAACTTCACTTTGCTGTGAACCAGACTTAAGTTAGTGTTATCAAATGGAAATAAAATGATTTCTTTCCAGGATGGTATATCAGCATTAGAAGACTGTGTCAAGCCAGTGTTAGCTGTCATTCACAATACTTGTGTCGGAGCTAGTGTAGACCTTATTTCAGCTGCTGATATGAGGTGACTATTATTTCCTCCAGGATTTGAAGTTTGAACCTTTTGTGCGTACCAGAATGTTATTGCATTTATCAATAGAACCATAGACATATAAATGTTTTTAAAGTTTTGTTATGTGAAAGTGATTTTTTTATTGAGTGGGAGTCTAGTTATTCATTATGCTTCAACAAGATTTGAACCCATGACCGATAGCGCTTGACTATTAAGTCGTGTAATTTAGTTTTGTAGTATTCGATAAAATTTATCTTGCAGATATTGTACTCAAGGAGCCTGGTTTCAAGTAAAAGAAGTCGATGTTGGTATAGCTGCTGATTTTGGTACTTTACAGAGGCTGCCAAAGGTAAGAATAATACAGACATACAATCAACATTGTTTTTTTTCGAAAAAATATTGTAAAAAAATAACATCCCTTAAAAAACCCCATAAACATTAAAAATTAATTTAAAAAAAATGTACGTCACGGACGGGACTTGATCATCCTCAGCCATCCGTGCTGTTGCTCTAACCATTTGAGCTACCGTGTCCCACTCGTCAACGTCGATTTTATCAATCTATAGATCTTGCACCTCTCGCATAAAATCTCTCATCAAGTTTTCAATATGTTGTTTATTCATTCGCTTCCACTCTGAAGAACAAACTTTGGGTCATTCCCACCTATCATACGAATGTTAAACGAATATACTGCAAATAAGATAAATACCATTGTTATCTTTGCTGATTCCATATATCGGTATTTATTTCGTAATTATTTCACCTCTCCAAGTCATAACACTTATTTTTAATTCTTAGTTCGCACGTTTATGAACTTGTGCTCTATACATCTTTTATTGGATCTAACATAAGAATATATGTACTAATCTATACTAATATATAAAGCTGAAGAGTTTGTTTTGTTTGTTTGAACGCGCTAATCTCAGGAACTACTGGTTTAAATTGAAACATTATTTTTGTGATAGTTGGAACATTTATGGAGGAAGGTTATAGGGTATAAAACATCGCGCTGTAAAAAAAGGGGGAATTTTTTTATCTCTGTGGATTTTCGATGCGTACGCTGCGAAAACGGTTCAAGATACTCAAAAAATATGTATTAAACAATAATTCCTCTTTAAATGATCTAAAAAAAAGTCCGCGAAGCTATTTGTCTATTTTTTAAATTTGAAAGTTGTAAGTTAGTAAAGATGAAGAGGTTTACAAAAACGAATATGGATGGCCAAAATAACTACTCTACGCGGACGAAGTCGCTGACACAGCTAGTAACTACGTAATATTAGAACAGTTGGCAGCTCCAATACAATACTTTCTTTCATATAACGTTTATGCTTATAATAAAATGGTTTTATTTTTTTTTATTTTCAGATAGTTGGCAGCACGTCAACAGTGCGCGAGTTGGTTTACACCGCTAGAAAGGTGCAGTCAAATGAAGCCTTAGAACTTGGACTTGTCAGCAGAATATATGCCGACCAAGAAACGTATGTATTGTCTTCAAGCGAACCTAATTATCTTCTACTACTATCTCATAAAGAGGTTTTATAAACCACATTGCAGTACAGGGTTACAATTACATTATAATTAGGTATATTCTAGTTCAACGCAACACTATTAAGAAGTGTTCAATGTTACCAGTTGAAATGACCTACCGAGTCAATTCTATTAATTTTTTTTTTTCGATTTTTAATTTACTATGGTAAATGTGCAATAAACATTTAAAAAATATTGAAGTTTTCAATAGTACATACTAGCTACAATTTGTGAAAGTATAATAACAAAGTAGTAAATCGCGTTTGCAAACTTTATTATTTTTTACATGTGCACATGAAGGCACTATATAATTTAAAAATTCGAGCAACAGCACGGAACGCTGACGATACCGGTTCAAGTCCTGCCCGAATCGAAAATTTGTTCAATTTATTTTCGATTTTTAAATAATAAATCGCGTTTTAAACCGTTAAAGTGTTTTATTTAAATGTGTACAACTCGCGTAAACTACAGACGATATCTACGGATCACTATTACCCTCACTATTTCTTTTTCAGAGCACTGAAAGAAGTGTTGGACATAGCAGAAACTATAGCGAAGAAGAGTCCGATAGCCGTCCAGAACAGTAAGATAAATTGAATTTGTACTATTCTTACTAATATTATGGTTGTTTGTTTGTTGTTTGGACCCCTCACTCAAAACTATGTTTCGATTTTTGTTTAAATTTTTTTTTTTAAAATTTATCAAAAGGTTTTAGGCTATAGAACATCACCTCAACAGAGTGGAAACCAAAACCCCTTTCTTTTGAGGGCGTCATTCTGCGCTCGAAAAGGTTTAAATACTCAAAAAATATTTCCGAAAGAATGATTCCCCTTTAAATTTGCAAGACCTTTTATATCCTTTAAAATCAACTTACAATTACGGGGGATTAAACTTTGGTACCCAAATTACTATTCTACGCGACAAAGCCAAGACACAGCTATAATGATAACATGCGTCCCACTTCACCGATTTTTATTTATTTATTGCAGAATCTCATCAACCAAGTGGGTGTGCAGAGTGGAGACCCAAAAATTGGCGCCGTCGCTGTTCTCACCAAAGAGACACCTGAATATGAGAATTTGTAATCAAATACTGCCTTCACTCGGGTAGTCCGCATTTAAAAACACTTTAACGGTTTAAAACGAGAAATATATTTAGCAAACTTATTTTTAAAGTTATTATAGCGACCCGACGTTTGGTTTTTTTGCCTCGGTCACACGGGGCACACAAACAAACAACAAAAAAGCAATGTCTATTTGTTCACACGAGTTTAAATAAGATATTTCGCGTTTTTTATTTAAATGTGTTATCCCTAGAGAAATTATTACATGAACGGAATTGAGGGTTTTACAACGAAAAGCTGTGTAATAAAGACTAGGTGTCTCTCTATGCAAAACTTGGGTTTAAACCGTATTAAAATGTGCATTTAATGTTGGTTACAAGTTTTTCCCGTGTATTTTTTATGATGTATATTTTTTACAACATTATTGATTAAATAGATTTTATACACATGTTTATTTTACAATAAATGATATTTTACTAAACCCACCCTTTTTTTGTTAATAAAAAACGGTGTTTACACTTTACCAAAAGGAAGTATTTAAGGAAAGCAAGTCCAGCTTATCGTCGTAGATTAGACACGAAGTACTGAAAGGATTTTACATTACAATACATTACTGTAATTAACATGTTTTATATCTATACTAGTTGTGCCCGCTATTCCACGCGACTTCGTGTATAGTGAGTCGGAGTAGAATTTTTAATTATTTAGGCTGTTTTATTAATTTATGGAAGAGCGTATTTAAGGCCAATCTATGTTGTGAGCACTCAACTCACATTACTCCTACTCTAACTCCCACTCTCACTCCCACCACCACCACTACTCCCACTCCTACTCCCAAAAAGCCAAAGAAGAAAGGTCATTGCTCTAGCTTCAAAACCACGAATTTCCATACAAACTTCTTTTCTCAGGCTCTAAAATATTTGTGCACCAAATTTCATTTAAACCAGTTCAGTAGAGTTAAAGCCGGACAGACAGACAGAGTTACTTTCGCATTTATAATATTAATATACATTATATTTAATATACCTATCTATTAAAACCTTATTTCCGATTAAAACTTATATAAATAATCTATTGCTTCCCAGGGATTCGAACCCAGGACCTCTCGTGCTTAACGCAATCCTGGCAATACGTTTAACCATTTAACTACAGAGGTAAAATGCCTGTTTATAGATATATTTTTTAAACACCTACAGATTAAATATTGCTTACAATGTCTGTAAAGTAAAATAGTCTGTATGTAAAACTAATGAGTAATTTTCTTCATATATGATTTTCATTGAGTCATAGAGATGCGAGTCATCTGCGACTCTACTAGAATTTCAAGTTTATTGCCAGGAAGTTAATGTATGCCCACAATTTACTAAGCTACGTGTTCAATGACGATAAGTCAACATAGGTGTGTAAATAATAAAGACACCTCATTAATATCAAAAGTTACACAAAGTTCCTAAATTGTGTTTAAACTGATTTTTTAAGCATTACATTATTTGCTAGATGTAATGCAACTCCAAAAAGTATTATTTTTGAAGTCTGATACATATTGGCTACGCTGCTCCGCCTAGTGACGTCATGACCATTGGCCATTGGTGTAGTTCTGTCATATGATCTACAATCAACGTGTACTAATGTACTAAACACTTGCATTTTAACAGTATTTGAAGTAATAAAAAACTAACGAAACATTTACAAGACGGTCGCGGCCATTTTTAAGATCATTAAAAGAACTTTGGTAAATACGTTTTTGAGGCGGCTAAAAATCATTCAAGGATATTTTTCTCCGATTTCTCATATAGCTTACTTTGCTCCCATTGATCGTAGCCTGATATTTTACAGCCGAAGCCTTCCTCGATTCAACTCGAGTCCAATCAACGTAAAAATATTTTTTCACTTCGACCTAGAAGTTTCAAGATGAGCGCGTTCAAACAAACAAACTCTTCAACTTTATAATACTAGTATAGTAGTATTGTATGTAGTTTACGTGATTCAATCATTTTGACTTTGGCCCGTCGTTTCTGATGCTTTGCAGAAGACGTGATCACAGGGAGACGCTGCGGGCCGAAGTTCAAATAACTTTTAAATAAGTTTAACTAATATATATTGCGTTTTAAACCATTAAAGTGTATTATTTAAATGTGGACTACTCGCGTAAACTACAGACAGTATTTACGTGTAATAAAACTATTTTCCTCCGTTTAAAACATGTAATATATTTAATATTCTATTCTATTTACGTCTCTTCCCCAGGTCGACGGGTTATATGATAAAGAGTTATAATTCAAAACACGTTTGGTTGATACGTAGCTTTGCTAAAACAATATTTTCAGGCCACTTTCACATTGTTATAAGCGTCTATTGGAATATTTTTCTATTCTCTAGGTCACGACGGCTTACGGGTGTTTGAAACCATAAATCATAGACAAATAAGGTTGCTCTGAGTCAGACGTATTTTTTCAATTATTATCATGCACAACAGTAGTCCTGCGTTACTTTCTAAACGTAACTGTGTAACGATGTTGTGGAATAAATATTTATCATTTCTCCAAAGATAATTGTATGATATTAATGTTTATTTTTATATACAAGATTCAACAATCTGCACTAGAGATACAAGGCTATGTTGGAGCCGGTGGGAGTCGAATCAAGGACCAGATTTCATCCACACATCGCTACTAATAATATTGTTAACATTTATTTATTTATGCTGCCATTTCGGATAAAATCCAGCTATATAACATCTTAACAAGATACGCTATAGACCTATCTGGACTTTGGATATTCGGAAGTCCACAGACTAAGCTGAAACGCGTTTAAACTTGCCGGATTTTTCATTTGTGGACTGTGGTTTGTGACGTTTCGATATTTCTTCTTCTTCTTCTCGTGCTTCTCCATTACTAAAGGTTGGCCGTTAGCTTTTGAAAGCGACTGGTGTCCTTTGCGAGATGTAGCAATGAACTGATATTCCTACCGCCTATTAATAACCAGATTTAAATAAAACACTTTAACGGTTTAAAACGCGATATATTAGTTAAACTTATTTGAAAATGATTTTAAACTTCGGCCCGACGTTTCGGATGCTTTGCAGCAGCCGTGGTCACGGAGAGACGTCGGGCCGAAGTTTAAAATCAAATAAGTTTAACTAATATATCGCGTTTTAAACCGTTAAAGTGTTTTATTTAAATGTGTACTACTCGCGTAAACTATAGACAGTATTTAATAACCAGATTTTCAATCAAAGTCCAACATGGTCCAGAAAAATTGTAAATTGATTTGTACGCGGTGGGGATCGAAACCCACGATCAGGCCGATTATTAGCCATACCTAGTTAGCAATCAACTCGTCAATAGTCCCTATGCGTTAATAATTATCTGAACTAGCTCTAATGTATTTGAATTGTGATATAAAACTTTAAATAGTGTTCTATCGCTTACATTGCAATAGAAAAAAACTCGGCTAAACATAGAGGAAACGACTCATATAGTCGGGAGAGAGAGAATTTTGTATTTTAACGTGCGTAATATTTCGGAATGGTTATGGAATAAATTTACACGATATCTCTAATTATTAGTACAATAGCACTATGTGTCGTTTCTGTCGTATAGTCCACTATTTATTTAATGCGATATCGTACACAAACATGATAATTCATATTGTCTTTCTTCCGTTCCACCGTCTTACGAAGTTTTGCTTAGGTATCCGACGTAGTTTCAACATTCTCGATTCTTGTAAAACCTTCTTTTCACTTCGAAAAAGGAGATTGCTGTTGTAATATTCCATTATCGATGATGGTGAAAACTTTACAGCGTGGTAGCTTCTCTTCCGGATCAATAGAAAACCTACGTAATGTATTGGGCTCGTTGGTCTAATGGTAGCAACGTATGGCTAAATAACAACAGGTCCTGAGTTCGAGTTTTTAAATTTGTAATTTTTTTGAAACATATTGGACTTCGTGTGTAGACCAACTATCGTCCACGAGTGAAATAACCGTGTAGTTTAATAGCGTTTGGGTTTCAGTGAATTCCGAATATCCACAGTTAAAATAGGTTGGCTGGCGTTAATCATCTACCATCAATGTATGTATGTACCGTCTATGCTCCTCTAAAGTAAAAAGTCTTATCGACCTTACTGCGGGCCGGTCGATGCGAACGGCGACGCGTCCAACGACCATAACAAATATGTATATAGCGACTACCGTCTCTCTCTAACAAGCAACTAATGAGAGAGGCGAACGGCGAAGTGTATCGGGCGATTCGCGCGGGCGACGGGCGGCGCGTCGGTTCGGCGAAACAAAAGCATACATCAGTACGCCGCGAGCCACCAAGTCGAGCGGTATTCGCGGCGACTCGACGGCGACTTATGACAAAATGGATACTGAGACATTTATCGCTGAGGTATTGGCCAGGCCAGCTATATGGAAGTTGAGCGACCCGCAACACAAGTATAAACACATAGTGAAGAGATTGTGGAATGAAATAAAAAAGAAGTTTCCAAATAGCGAAGGTGAGTCGCAGTTTTATCCACAGGCGTTTATTAGTCAATAGGTTACAAAGTCGAATGATTTCTTAAGTCTATAGGGCGTAATGTAGGTCTTGTATACTTCGAGGATTCGTCCTTTAAGGGAGATCTAGATCGCATGATTAGATGGTTAAATATTAAATTGTAATAATCAGCTTTCGCTTTTCGCACATTTATTACAAACTTACACTGCTGTCCCCCGTGACCACGGCTGGTGTAAAGCGTCTGAAACGTCGAGGCGTAGTTAACTTAAAAAATAAGTTAACTTGTATATTTTGCGTTTTAAACCGTCAAAAGTGTTTTATTTAACCTTATACATTATTCAGTTAGGTCTTATTAATTCTGCGTAGGTATTTAGTGTCTGTTTCGGTTCTTTTGAGGGAATTAGGAAATCAAACCACTTATCAGGCATAAGTTGTCGGAAGCCTTGTAAAACACGGTCTACTGGTCACAGTCGCTCACATTAATTCCTATGGATAAGAAAATAAACATCGATTTGGGAGCTTTAAACGTTTTGTGTACAATCACTATGTCTGTATTTCTATATGTTAGCCCTCAAACTTAAACTTATTTCAGTTGGCGATCTTAAAAAGAAATGGAAGAACCTCAGGGACATTTACAGGAAGGAGTTAAAAAAAATACCTAAGTCACGGTCGGGCGATCCGTCCTTAGATTATGAACCATCGTGGAAGTATTTTTCGATGTTAGGTTTTTTGAAAGACGAGTGTATGCCTCTGATAGCTGAATCAAACATGGACGAAGGTGACAGTGAGGTAGCTGAGAACGGAAATAATGATATCACAATTGAGGTTATAAATCCACTCAGATCACCATCTCCCACACGTACATCTTCACCGATAGAGCAGTCTCCATCTCTTTCTCAAAGTTCAAGAAACAAGCGGCAACAACAGGACCTACAAGACATTCGAACACAGTATTTGGAGGTCAGAAAGAAATTAAAACTGTTAGAAAACGATATAGCTAAAACTCTATCAGTTGACATTGAGAAAAAGTCGGATGACTACTGTTTCCTAATGAGTATTTTGCCGGAAATGGAAAAGCTGCCGACGGTACAAAAAATAAGGCTAAGGAATAAAATTAACGAGGCACTCCTAGAAGAAATTAATGTCACAATGTACGGTCAACCTTTTGGCCAGTATGATTACTCGAGTCAATCGAATAATCATAGTTTTAAAAACGAATAGATCATAGATCATTGAATAAAGGCTGATTACAAAGTTATTGATTGCTTTATTGTATATAATAATGATTACCTATCTGTGTATAAATAGGTAACAATCTAATTTAATATTAAGCCCAATATCTCAGGGACTAAATACTGATTCGAACTAATTCTTCTTATGTGTAATAGAATATTTCAAAAAAGTTTTATACATCACGCCGTGATTAATAGAAACGAAGAAACAGTGGAGACTGAAAAAAGGGGAACCATTATTCTAAAAAATAAACAAATATGAAAGAATTCTTGTTTCTAAACGATTTAAAAAGGCCTCGATATTTAGTTTTTCTGGGGAAAGCGTGGATTTGAGAAGATTTCAAAAAACAAAATTTGATGTCCAGAATAACAATTCTACGCGGACGAAGCCGCTGACAAAGCTAGTGTAAGTATGTAAGTGGTACGTATAATATACAGCGTTAATGATGGTCTAATTAACATTGACATTTGACCGCGCTAAACATATGAATGACTATTGTAGTTAATTAACTGTTATAAGCGATATGTAGACCGTACCCATTCATAGAAAAGTTCATATCAATAAATATATGCGTTATAACTTCTTATGTCCTGGTACCCGAAATATGAGAAACAATGGCGGTAGAATATCACCACTCCTTCAATAGTTCCCACTGCTGGAACACGATCATTATATTGTTATGGTATCTGTAATTTTGGCTTTTATTAACACATGTTATATGGGAATAACATTTTGGATGAGCTCGCGGGTCTATGAATGGCTAATAGGTCTTGGGCCCGATTCCCACGATGTCCATCATGTTTCTAATTCATTAAATTTTTTAAACATGTTGACTTTGTCTGAAAATGTGGATATGAAATAGGTAGTGGAAGTATCGAAATTCCGTATCGTTAAGCCGTGAATTTTAACCCCGTTTCGGTTTCACGCGGGGGTATTTTCAACTATCCTCATTATAAACCTCTCTATAAAAAAACTTATGACGTCATTGAAAACTTAATACCTAAATAAATGCTTATGTGATTCATTTTTATTTAACCGCAAATAAAATTAGCGAATTTTATTATTTCCCTGTCAAAGAAAACAACGTTTTCCTTATGACTAAGCCCAAAACCATCGGATGAAACTTGTCGATGGCTGTATTTGATACATACGATGTTCTATTTATGTTATAAACAATTATTTCTATTGACAGAGGAGGACAGACAATTGTAGGGTTGATGGAAAGGGAAATATTCCAGCTATGTAATATCTAAATAAAAGCCGCTGTTAACCCACTTTGGCTTTGAACATTCGGAAATCCACAGGCTGAAACGAAAAGGTGGGCGGCGGCTCGTGAGTCGGTATTAATTTATTCCTACCACCCATTTGATGTCCTAATAGGCAGACGAAGTCCAACATGTTTTAGAAAATGTATATCGATAAGAAACATTTTCGACTCCGTCACTCATTCACGTAGGATCTGTTTATTTTATGTTTTAAACCTATCTATATCTATATACTAATATATGTATAAAGCTGAAGAGTTTGTTTGTTTGAACGCGCTAATCTCCGGATCTACGGGTTAGAATTAAAAAAATATTTTTGGGTTGCTTAGAGCATTGGTCGAAGAAGGCTATAAGCTATAAAACATCGCCCTGTAACGAACACAGGCGAAGATACAGCGAGAAATGTAAAAAAAAATGGTAAAATTATTCATCATCAGGTTTCCGAGGCGTACGCTGCAAGAACGATTCAAGATACCCAAAAAATATACACGGAAGAATGATTCCTTTTTAAATGATCTAAAAAAAGTCCGTGACGCTATGTGTCTATCTTTTAAGATTAACTTAAAAGAACGACGGTAACGGACGCGACCGACGTCATGGGTAACCGCTTAAGTTTATAAAGATGAAGGGGCTTGCAAGAACGCCAATTCTCGCGGACGAAGTCGCTGACCCAACTAGTAATGTATTTAAATGTGTAAAACATATTGTTTGACTTTTAATTAATACAAATTGAATTTTAAACTGTTAGGTCTTTTTGGATGTGTAACTATCGTGTAAATATAGAGAGATATATATATATATTTCTTACACCTTACTGGGTGTTAAAGTACTATGTATGTGTCACCTAATTCAATGTTCAATGAAGTTATTTAAGTTGAGGTCGCGGCGATAACATTACAACAATAAACTATAGGAAATTAGGTTTCATTTTCCATACTAGCTTTTCCGTTTGGCTCTTTGGTTTAATGGTAGCAATGTATGGCTAACAATCGGTCGTGGGTTCGAACCCCACCAGCTCAAACATGTTTCTAAAAATTTTAGTAATGTGGTCAAGTATCTCCACGTTACCACGGCTGCAAAGAATCCGAAACGTCGAGCCGTAGTTAAAATAGATTGCAAATAAATTAACTTGTATAATGTAAGTATGTTTGGAGGTAAAAAGGGGAATTTTTTAAATCGTATAACAATTTTTTATATCATAGAGGAGGACAGACGATGTAATGTGAAAATGCCCCAGCCACACATATTTCAACAAGGTGACTTTTATGGTTTCGGATATCCACAGACTAACCAAAACGTAATAATACTTCGCGGCTATTTCATTTTTAGACAGAGGTTCGTGACCCGGATGAATAGTCGATATCACCATCCATTAAAATTAATAATATATTTTGCGTTTTAAACCGTTAAATGTATTTTATTTAAATCTATAGTTCACTTCTGTTATTGGGTCTGGCCATGCTTTAAGTTGCAGACTTCAAATCGTTTAGGAGCAGTTCACACCTCTCTTCCATAGGATGATCACATCATTTTAAAAGTCCCCCTATGGCGTGATCTAAGCCGCAACCACACATTAGTAATGGCATAAATACCTCAAACAAACACATTTATTTTCAAGAAAGTATAAATATAAATGCATTGATTTACCACGACCGCAATTAGATCATTTACTTGCATAAATAAATATGACTAGTGAAATGTAAGTAATAAGTTGATTCTTATTGGTTCATTACACATTATAAAGGAAACGTACGTAAGGAATCATATTTGAGGCTGCTAGAGGCAGAGTGGTCTATTAACAAACAATAATTTTCAACAAAGAGGAGAATATAACTGCGCAATAACCTTGGAAATTAATTTGTACTATTATTTGTTTAAGAATTATGCTAACAATAAAAAAAAATAACTTAAGTCATAAAATTGCAATTAAGTTACTGCCTTAATTAAATTAAACACTTTGAAGACGTTTGAAAACGCGAAAAATATTAGTTATATTTTAATAGTTAGTTAAGTTTATAAATGACGGGTTCGTTTGTATAATGCAACGGGTCGTGGGTTTGGTCCCGTCGTTCTTCAATAATCCTAAAATATAGATATTATATACTGTCAACGGATATTTTTTGAATCATTTAAAGTGGAATTCTTCTTTCACACATATGTTTTAGTATTAAGAAACAGTTAAAAATGAATAATATTCCCCGTTTTTGCCACATTTTCCTTTGTTTCGTTGCAATTCGTCGCATCGTAATTTTTATAGCCTTCCTCGATAAATGCTCTAACCAACACAAAAATAAATTTTCAATTCGAACTTGTAGTTCCTGAGATTAGCGCGTTCAAACAAGCAAACAAGCTCTTTAGCTTTATAATATTAGTATAGATTTGTTTCAGTATCCCAGAAATAAAAGTTGTATACATTAGGTGTTTGTTGTAAATACTTGCATACTGTGGTATGTTACAAGCATGCCTTGGAAAATTGTTTAAATTCTAGACATAGAAAATGTCATCCCTAGTCCTTTTCTGTAATCGTGATAAGCAAAAAGTGTATGAAGACAATAAAATAGTCTCAAAGCCTATGGTGAAGTCATAGTCACCTAGTTTTAGATCGGTCAGATAAATTTTAGCTCTACGGTTTTGGTTTAGGGTCGAAATTCCAGTGAACTTATCCATGGCAGCTTAAAGCTCTAGTTACGTTTCGTTTGTGTGCGGGAGGCAGAATTATAAATGTGTATTATGGGATAATGTTCAGAAATAGTGATGTTTGTTCATTATATCGATGGTTTTTCATTGTCACAGTACTTCCACTTTATTCAATATATTTACGTATATGTATGTATAGGTTTTTATTGCGTTTGAATAATTGTACAGTAGATATGGTTAAACTAAGTATCAAACGTTGATAGAGTGAAAAGTTTAATAGTCTTAATGTAAGTTTTAAGTTATATTATCTAGGCTTACTCATCAAATGTATGTTTAATGTAATATTATAGCTAACAACTGACTGTAAGACAAGAAACAATAAGGCAAATAATTATTTAAGTTTTATGAAATGTAGGAATATTAATTCCATTTTCTTATTTTTTTATTATTTTGCGTAGTTCGTATACCTCATTTGTTCCTTACGTTACAAATACTATAACAAACCGAAAAAACAAAATGTTTATTATCTTCGTCATAAAAAACTTTTAACATTATTATTTACCTTCAACAAGTTTCTTGTATTACTTAGATACTAGAGACAAAGTTTATTAACTATACTGTATAAAATGTTCGTTCCAATTTACGTAGAGTGAAAACTTTAAAATACAGTTATAGAACATCGAAATAGCTAAAAAGTAAAACATTATATAGAATACTACAGTGAGACATTCCCAATATTTACATATCACAATTTCATAGATAACTTATCGATATGAAAATTGCCGTCCGTCCTTCACTACTACTCACACATCGACGCGCCGTGTTTCGTACAGCTAGAGATGTAAGCATTCATTGCAGGCGTCGGAAAATAAACGTGAACGGTCCGCCAGTCGAGTTTTCGAGTTCTGAGAGGGAATAGTGTTCGAAGAACCGGTACGTGGATTTCGAAAGAAGTTATTTTAGTTAAGAATTCGTTATTTAAATTGTCGCGTTCCATTTTTTTTCAAATCCGTGCGCAAGAGTGTGTGTATCGTAGCAATTTGTGTGCATTTTGTGTTCTGGATGCTCGTTTTCTTTTATTTGACGTCTGAGTTTTGCAAAACGTAAATAGCAACGGTGCGGTAAGGAATTATTTTAGGCTAGATGCAGCGAGTGGATTTTACGACCATCGCTTTTAAGATATAGAGCTAATGTCTGGTTTTATTTATTTTATCGCCGTATTAAATCGGGATTTAATTGAAAAGTTTGATGGTTTGTGCGAGTTTTTAGCGCTTATTGGAAATAGCTGATCTGAACTCAGCGTTAATACGCGATTGGAAGTAAAAAAATTTATAGCCAAACATATTACGATATTTAAAAAAGGGCGCATTATAAAAAATACCTAACAATACGCGAAATATAAGTTACGATGATTATCTAGTCACATATTTCTATTGATAAAATGTTCTTTTTACATTTATAATTTTAATGCTTAGAATTTACATACAAACTAGTAACAGAAAAAAATTCAAGAATTAAATTTGAATAACTTAAATTCATACTTTTTTAAATACTATGTGAGTAGTACATATTTAAATAAAACACTTAAACGGTTTAAAACGCGATATATTAGTTAAACTCAGTTTGCATATCATTGTCTTTCGGGCTGTTCGGCCGATGTGAGCGAGAAGAGGTTCTCGACGTTTCGCCATCACGTGTGGACGGCATCTTTAGGAGATGTTAACTAATCTATTGCTCGAAGAATTCAATTTCGTTAAGTGTTTTATTTAAATCATACTTTTTTTATTTATTTCAAAATAGGCACATACTTAATTTATTACTTCTGCTATTATTATAATATTTGCAAGTCCGAAAACCGCCCCTATGGCCTAATAGTTGAGCCGCTAGTGCAATGTATTGAGTGCCAGGTTCTGGGTTCGTATCAATGGGAAAACAATAAATTATTTCATCCACGCAGGGCACAGTTACGTATAAATAACATCGCTCAATGAATCTAACAAAAAATGTATCAGCGCCATGATTGAACGATTTCACTTTTATAGCAACAAATACCACAGTTAACATAAAAAGTATCTTTTATAAACGAGTTTTCTCTCTTCATTTTCTATCAATTTTCATGCTAAGTCCAACTTATGGTAGTCAGGATTATCATCACATAAAGATGCTATGAATATGTTAACCTTCGAATGTCAATATAATATTATTCATAAGCTTATTTGATATCCAAATATACAGAAAGACCGGCTTGGTGAAGGAGTAAAAAAAGACATTTGCTAAGTATGGTCTGTAAGCAACAATTAAATAAAACACATTTGACGGTTAAAAACCGAGCTACTTATTTATAATTTCAACTCAACTCCCCGTAAATTTTTTAAAATAACCCAACCTTTGTCTTACATAATTCTTCTATTGCCTTCACCTCAGAATAATTCAAGTTGTATACGTTACACACATTTCAATTATCTTCTACTATTAAAACGGAATATAGGTATCGTTATTTCATCTAAACATTGTCTGTAAAATCTTCTTTCTATTTTCTCCAATATAAAACATTTGATGGGCTCAATTCCTCCATTATCATGAAAGATAAATATAATAAACTTACTAATTATCAACCAATAACAACTTTGTGACATTCCTTCACTAACTACTAAGTAAAACTGTTTAAAAGTGTTTATCTAATGTTTACTACTCACGTAAACTGTTACTGTCTAGTTAACTAGCTGTGCCGGCGACTTCGTCCGCGTAGAACCGTTTTCGCAGTGTACGCAACGGAAACCCACAAATTTTTTCCCGTTTTCCCCAAATTTGCCGATGTTATATATGCTATAACCTGCCTCGACAAATAACTTATTCGGTACCAACAATTTTTTTGCAGTTTCTACCAGTAGTTCCGAAGATTGGCGCGTTCAAACATTCAAACAAACAAACTCTTCAGTTTTATATATTAGTATAGATAGATTTCTTTTTTTGCTTTAAAATACTTTTCCTATTTTATAAATAGATGATGCCTCCATAATAATATTAATCGGAATACTGTCTCATGCACGTTATCATCGTATTACCGCATCGTATTGCATAAAACATGCAAATACAATGCAAAATATATGCATTTGCAAATTGCTATTGTACAATTTGCATAACCTTGACATTCGTTATTATCTGTGCTATTGGCGCGCAAATCACTTTATTTTTTATGACTCATGCGCAGAGAAATCGTACCATTTTAACGTTTCATTAGGAGAGTTTTTGCATTTCAATTCGTCTCTCATTGATATGTTCTTGTTTGACATTCATATTGATTCTGATAATATTACACTTTCACGGAGAATGAGGGGTCTTATAGCTAGAAGCAAAGTTTCGGAAAAACAAAACACTATTAACGGTTGGTAACGCGAAACATATTGCTTAATCTAGTTTAAAATTTGACACAGTTTTCTTTCATGTAGAACAAAAAAATGTACTTTAAAAGATATTTAAGAAGAGCCACTTCCCGTTTCCCACACGTGAGATGGGGTTTTGTATCATTTATCGTTTTATTTACAGATAAACTAGTTTGTCAAACTTCTATTTTCGGCTCGATCGAAACAGTTTATATTTTTCGTGTTAGCCAATCAGTAATTTATTTTTTTATTGTTTATATTCTATGTTGTATTAAGTTTATACAGACATACTTAATAATATAAAATACATTTAATATTCACGACGTACAATATGCTTTAGAAAAACTAACCCTTACTCCTGGGAATGTCTACGTGCGTGACTGACAAATATATGTCAAAAATTGTCGTATCTTATCGATAGTCGATAAACGTATTATCTAAAAAGGTAAATGTGTCTGATACGAGTTATAATACGGGCTACTACAAGTAAATCTTGTGATTTTTCGAGTTCTAGAAAAATAGAAAATAAATAGATGTAAATTATAAAACATATCTATTTTTATGAAAGACGTTTGAAGGATAATTCTACTATAAAAGATAATATTATAAATTATGAATACGTTTGTAGCGATCAAGTGCATATTTCTGTAAACTAGTTGATAAGATATTGTCTGTAGTTTACGCGAGTAGTACACATTTAAATAAAAAACTTTAACGGTTTAAAACGCAATATATATAGGAAAACTTACTTGAAAATGATTCTTAACTTCGGCCCGATGTTAAAAATATTTTTAAAATAAGTTTAAGTAATATATATCGCGGTTTAAGCCGTTAAAGTGTTTTATTTAAATAAAAATATCTCATAATTTCTTAATAGCTAAGTTAATAATACAATGATTATTAGGTAAGGATTTTCGTTATGTAACTCATGACCCTAATAATATCTCAAAATTTGAATTAACGGGATTAAACGTGCTCTCTAGCCGCACTTGTCAAAAAAACCAAGCAGCTGACAACCGTGGGAGATCATAGCCATCAGTTTTTAACCTTGAAATTTAATACAAAAAGACATTTAGCAAACACGAGGGGCGCAAAACAATGACTCTTCAAAAAAATATATATGAAAGGTGTCAAAATCTCGGGGGCCGGGACCTTGAATTTTTCGAAAAGGGTTCGCGGTACGTGTTTATAATACGAATGATTGAACGAATGATTTGAATGTGAATGATTTGAACGATGAAAGAATTGGGAGCGAATTTGAATATTATGACAATTGGTTTTTTGTTCACGTTCGAAACGGGCGAAGGAAACGACGAAATCCGCTACATCGGCAGTCGATAGTATTACTTTTTGCGTTGGGCGGCGACAATTGAAATTTTTTCGACGAAACGCTATCAACAATCGACTTTTTTGTGGGGCTATTGGAACGCATTCGTCTTTTCTAGGTGAATCTACTTTGGAACTAGATAATTTCACGTTAATAAATACACCGTTTTTCGCTACATTTTTTTGTAATTTCCTCAAATTAAATCTTACATTTGTGATATTCTGGTGACAATTAAGTATTTTTATTTGTACGTTGTACAAATAAACAGTTGTGCAACATATATAAACTATTTTAATCAGTATGTTGACGACAAACAGATGTAATGTATTAGTTTTAAAGCTTATTTATCGGTATTTGAAAATGTTTATCGTAGTACTGTTCATAATTCCGTCGATTGTACAATTTGTATACAAAGCTAAACCAGCTGGACTTAACGTGTATTTTTCATATAACATATATATGTCTTCTGTATAAGAAATTAGAAAGCCCATAAAAGCAACCCTTATACGGTAAATCGTTCAATATCATTCGTTCAGTTAAACTGACCGCTTTCTACGTGGAAATCAATAAAAGATGATCCCATCAGGTGGTATTTGTCCCTCTGACATACAGCTGCAAAGAAAGCCAACCTCATTCACTTCCGCGGCTCATTATCATAACCAGCTCATCTCGTTCAGGAACGAATGACCACAAAAACGAATGATGTCAATGACAACGTCCAAAAGGCGAAAAACCGTAGCTGCATACAATGAATTTGTAGATACTTTAATGATAGTGGAAAGAGTTTTTTGTCGAACATAATCGATGGCAATTTAATGCTGATTATCGGCCATTTTATTTTATTGGATGTTAAAACTCTGTCAAGTCGTCGTAAATTATTATATAGTGAACTAGCTAATGTATCAAACATGTAAGTTCTGACTACTAGAGTAGGAACTTCAGGGATATACTATGATCTCTATCAGGTAGTACATCTTCTTGCCTGTAAATAAAAGAGATCACTAAAATGTCTCCTGTTAGGGAAATAGGAATACCAACGGGGTCACTTTATTTCCCAACTTTTAAATATTGATATAAAGCTTTCGGAGCGGGTAATAGTTACATGGTACTCCTACAAAATACCATAAAATTAAGCTTTTAAAAAGTAGCAGTTGACGATTACTTCCTTGCTTTCAGATTTTTTTGATCTTATGTGATTATTGGTTTTCCAGGATGAGTACTTATAGTAAAATTTAACATATATCTTATTTTAAGTTGGTTCTCGAGGTAAACCGACATAAATATTTATTAATATTGAAATCGATCAATTATTTAGTTTATGTCTTACGACAACACGTAACCAGACATACGCAAAATTACCCTTTAAACAAGTAAGGCAGCAGCAGACGTGTATGTATACAAGACTCGGTAAGGCTAGGAAATTAATCGGAAATCCATACGTTATTACTAGTTGTGTACAAAAAATAAATTATTGTAATTATGCCATCTTAAATTATAATTCGGAGGTCACACGAAACGATTAAATGCAATAAAATGTTAATGTAATTGTAGTTAAATATTTGCGAGTGTATCTACAATACGAGGTTCTTGAAGGTTCATATTATTTACGAAAATCATTTCCGTAGAAAAATTTGTATTGGATGTGAATATATTTGAATAAAGTAAAAGGCAATATTGATTATTCAGTTGCGTAGGTGCAAATAATAATCAGCCAGGTTATCTCTATTACGTCAGTCTTCAAATACGATAAAGTACTATTGACCGTGTTGACTATGAAAGAATGAATGATGAATGAATGATTATTTCGTTACAGTTATGGTTGGCCATAGATAAACTTCGTCATTCTTTACTTCACACTTTGAAACTAAGACAACAATTAACTTGTTCGTGAGAGTACTATTAAATTACTGATCTACACTAATATTTAAAGTAAATAAACGCGATATTGATAAACTTCGCGATTTGAAAACTAATTTTAAATACGGTCCGACGTTTCAGATGCTTTGCAACAGCCGTGGTCAAGTGTCGCCCCGTGTATATTACATCATATATATATCGCGTTTTAACCGTTAGTGTTTTATTTAAATGTGTACTACTCAGCTATAGACAGTCTTTTTTTTTGTTAGATAGACCATTTATCGCGAATGGCTTTAGTCTACATCACGCAGAACGAATTCATAAAACTATTCCAGGCGGACGAAGTCGCGGGCACAGTAAGTCCTAAATACATGTCTATTGTCTAGCAATTAAACCCCAAAAGGTTTAGAAAACCGAATAACAAAGTGTCACAGTTTCGCGCGTATCATTTGAGACGAAATAGCTCTATCCAATAAGTAATTGATAAGAAGTAATATATTTGTCATCTCGGACTATCGAGAAAGTCGCCCTACTGACCTCTGAGTAATATTTCATAATCATTGTACTTTATTAACGGACAATTGGGACATCTTTCCATGTTGTTAGGGATGAAATTAATTTAAATATATTTACTAGCTTGTATATATGAGCTGGCAAACGGTCTTTTGCCATACAAGTATTTCGTTTATACCAGAACTAGCGACCCGCCCTGTCTTCAGGTGCAATGCTGATACTAAATACACTACAGGAAAACTGTAAACGTTGTATATAAAAAACCTACCTTTTAAAACACTGTTTCTATTTTAAAAAAGCGCTTCGAAATCTGTTGCGTAGTTTTAAAGATTAGATTACTATAAAAACGGTTCGTGTGCCTTTTATTTACGGATTTTTTTACATTATTTAAATAAGCCATATCTTACCATTCTCTTCCATATTTTTTGAGTATCTTGAACCGTTATAAATAATTTTCCTCGTTTTTCTCTTTTGCTACAGTTTCTTCGCCCCTATTTATTGCACCGTGATGTTTAACCTAAAGCCAAACCAATTTTTTTTTATTCGAACCAATTCTTGAGTGACCAAACTATTCAGCTATATAATATTATTTGAAAACTTTTCTTATGTTTTACATGTTTTTGCACATGAAGGCACTATATAATTTAAAAATCGAAAATAAATTGAAAAAATTTTCGACTCGGGCAGGACTTGAACCACCATCGTCAGCGTTCCGTGCTGTTGCTCTACCAATTGAGCTACCAGACTCGGTCAATTTATTTTCGATTTTTAAATTTTATAATATTAGTTAGATTTTCTTTAACATATATGCGTAATAAGGCTAGTATCAACCTTATCAGCCTTAAGTAAACTTTTGTGGAATAGATTCTAACTTGGACGACCTTGTGACTATGTGAATATCTTGTTCAAATAAGTATGTAGTACATTGACCAAGGTTTTATATTATGTCGCTAGGGGCCGCATCATTTTTGGTATCTGTGATGTCATGGTGACGTTGTTGATAGGAAAAACCAACTTTCCAAAACGCAACTATTGCCTTCGAGACCTACTTTTTTCATGGTTCACTTCTTCAAATATCAATAATCCTTATCAAACAAGAAGCTGAATTGTACAGGATAAAATTATATAAGTGCATCAAATTTCAAATGTCTTTTTTTAATTTTATAATTAAGAGCTCTTTACAAAATGAATGTAAAAGTTAAATATCTACATATATATGCTAAATGTTAAACAACACTTATTTATGTAAAAATGCTTATACATAAATGTATTTAGAAAAACAGACGAAGTATTTGTATTCAATTTCGGTTTAATTTTAATGTAATTTAATAAAAATACGGTCTATTTTATACAAGCAATTTCAAAATTATGTTTACTGGTTTGCGGAAATATTATATGTCTGTTTTTTACTATGTGTGGTTATCCCATTCCGTCTGCAGGAAGATGGAAGTACTACAAGACAAATACTCAACCAAACAAACAATTTCACCTTCGCTTTCTATTCGGCAGAAGTATTATATATACATATGGCATTTTCTAAGAATAAAGTATCTTATAATACAGTTTACAAAATAACCGAGAATTGTTATAAAAAAAAACTATGTTTTATACTAAGCGTGCCATACAAATTCGGATTAAAATCAGTATTCTATTTTCAAAATGTTTGTTACATTTTCTTAAAAAATGTTCGTTTGAGGTTTTATTTAGTTCGATGAAACACATACTTTACCGTGAACATACAATTTCTTACAAAATCCGGGGGAAATACGAAAGTTTCTAACTATAAGACTTCTTATTACGGTTTCCACGATGAATAGTATTTATACAACTACCCTTCAATATTACCATAATTTATATACCTCATACAATACCATCTAATTTGGAAGTCCCTGTGATCTTCACGAAGGGTCCGTATGGCGCTTATAAATTAATTCATGATTTATGCTTCTTACCGCGACAGCCCTATTATTTTTTATAACCTTTCCCCGCGGCTTCGCGTGTGTTTTCTGTCTGGAATGGTTAGTTGATTTATTTCAACCATTAATTAAAATGTTTTTGAAGGCTCAGGAATATGGAGCGGTATGTATTTGAAGTAGAAGAATTTTAAAACATACTAGCTGATTCAGTAAAGGTTTTGTTCTTTGCAAGATTTATATTATGTTGATACAACTCTAACAAATGATTGGTAATAATGCATTAATTTCTACCTAAATATTAGATTGCCATAAAAACGGGTTTTGCGAGTTAATCTTAAAAGAGAGATGTATACTGTCAAGGACATTTTTGAGATCATTCAAAGAGGAATACAAATTTCATACATATTTTTTGGTTTCTTAAACAATTTTTGCAGCTCACACAAATAAAGCCCGCAAAAGTGAATATTATGTCTCGATTTTTTCGTTGGTTGGTTCATATAGGATGCATAGGCTAAAACCTTCCTAGATAAATGGTCTACCCAAAGCAAAGATTTTTTTTTTAATACCAGTAGTTGCTGAGGTTAGCACGTTTATACAAACGAGCTCTTAATAATTTAATTCAATGCCAGTCCTAAGTATAATACGTCATGGGTCAGCAATTTGACATTGGGACCTAAAGGGCTTGGCTCCACAATACCGTTGACGAAACTAGAAGGTGTATTGACGTAAAACAATACGTCGTAAACAAATTTCAATAGACTATGATATGAAAATACGATGTCCGAAAAATGATGTATATATAGAAAAGCAATAAAAAAAATGTTCCCTAACGCGCATACAAAGTGTTATGTTGGTTTAATAGTAGCAATGTATTGTAGGTTCGTTGCCCGCCAGGTCCAAAAAGCTTCTAATGAATCTGAAAACTAGTGGTAACTCATTTGGTGGTAGAAATATCAAAAAGCCGTTCGCGTCAAGAACCATCCGCAAATGAAAAAGCCGTGAAATTTAATCGCGTTTGGGTTCCAGTCTGTCGGATTCTGAATATCCAAAGCCGTAGTAGGACGACAGTGGTCAGTGCATCTTGAGATGTTATGTGGGAACCTTCCATCCAGTTAGCCCCATGCTCGCCTGCCCTCCTTTCTCATAAGACAATAATAAAACTCATACAAATATTTTAGAAAATTTTATTAGACTTCATGCATAATTTCGTACATTAGAACAATTTCCACTTTTAATATAGTATTTCAGTTGAAGAGTAAATTACTATGTCAACGCTTGTGTTTTATTAATTGTTGATGTGTTTTGACAGTTAAACTCTAGCATTTATCAGACGAAATAATGGTTTCCATCCAGAAAAACGTAATTACCAGTAAAGTAACCGTTACTAAAACCGTTATTATTAACGATCGCAACGTTCTCGAAATATTTAAAATTTCACTCGAATATCATCATAAGTAACAGAGTAAAGGGCAGGTGTAGTTTATGTAGTTTGAATCTATACTAATATACATATAAGAGTTTGTTTGTTTGTATGTTTGAACGCGTGTTGAAAAATTCTTCTTGTGTTGGTTGAAACATTTATTGAGGAAAGCTATGGGCTATAAAAAATGTCGATGTGACTAATAGGAGCAAATGAACAGCGGGAAATGTCATAAAAAACGGGGACAATTATACATCCTTGTGTTGTTGGTTTTGATTGCGTACCCGATAACGGTTTTAGATACCCAAAAAATATGTATGAACGAATGATTTCTCTTTAAATGATCTAAAAAAAAGTCCGCGACAGTATATGTCTATCTTGTAAGATTAACTTGCAAGAACGACAGGACACTGACGACGTTGTGGGTGACAGATTAAATTTATAGAACCAAACAAGAGGTGTCCAAAAGCAAAAAACCTACCCAAAATAACTATTCTACGCGTACGAAGTCGTTGCATCGGCTAGTTTAGAATATTGATGATGTTTTTAATTATCTAATAATTTTACTTATCTTATATATCTAATGTGTTCAAAAGCCTGCCAAATTTCAAAAATTTTAACTAAAACCCATTATACCTTAGAAATCGCCTTAACGTAATTTTAACATATAGTGTTCTTAGGTTTGACTCTCCCGTATACATGTTACATGAGTGCCACACCTATCAGTCTTATACCCCAAGCACGGGAAAGGATAAGCTACACCTTTCAAGTTTCACTTTGGTAATGTTAATTGTAAAGCTTGGTTTCAATAAACTTGTTAAGTTAAGCGTAAAATGATCGATCATCGCTTCCATTATCTTAAATTGGAATGTCTTAAGATTAATACAATTTACGTAATAGCCATAATTACTTGATTTCACAATTTCGTCTGATGAGTCAAAATCACTAGTCAAATTGAACACAAACACATCCAGATGAGCTTATTTCAACATCAAAGACTAGTAAAGGAAGGACTGTATCAATAAATTGGGGCTATTTTTATGCTGGCATCCCTAAGTACTTCCTGATAGATGGGTTATGTATTTTTAATCTGTTCTTAAGAATTCCAGATTGTCTATCGAATTGGGCAGATAAATTTTTTTTAAGGAATGTTTATTTAAGGTTTTTTAGTCTAGTGTTTCACAAGAAACAAATTTATGATTGAAATTTTTTTTTTATTTATTGAAAAGATAAGTCCTAACTTAGTACTCAAGAACAATATTGTTTCTTTTCCGAATTTGAGTACTAGTATAATGTACCGAAATGATTTACTAAGATAATTTAATATGTGTCAAATATTTACTATAAAAGAGAAAGTAATACTGTAGACGTCCAGGTTTAATTATAAACCACACCAACGCTTTTTTCACCGAGAAATACACAAGCCCCAACATCTAAAAATGCACTGTCGGCCTATTTTGTTTTTGGACATTAGTTCCTTCATTTATGACTAGCGACCCACCCCGCCTTCCTCGGGTGCAATGCTGATACTAAATACACTACAGAAAAACTGTGAACGTTGTATATAGAAAAAAAAACCTTTCTCTTGAATTACTCTATCTATTGAAAAGCCAGGAGCAAAATCCGTTGCGTAGTTTTAAACATTTAAGCGCACATAGGGGCAAGAAAAAGCGAAGCGAATAATATCACGAAGAACTTTATTTTAATTCCTCTTTCACATTGATTGAAATGTATTATCCACACTTAAACACGTAAGGCGCTATTATCTAAGAGTGCCCTGTTTTAGACCAATAAAATAGATAGGGCTGGGGTCAGCACGGCTACCGTCACAAAATGCAAGATAAGGCACGCCGCGTTGCAAAATATGTTGTATCATTTTACTTGAATTCTGATAAGTTGATACTTCCGTTTATTTTTAATAGACGTAACACGATACTGTAAATTCCGAATAGATCGGTTACATAAAATGGAATAGTTAGCCTTTGTCTGCGTCACGCGGTAAAATGCAGTGGTGTTCGAGTAATTGTTATACATTCATAGAAAGTTCATATTGTCATTATCACTGTCTGATAAATTAATTATTGATTATAGAGACCAGTAAGAGAACGGAATTTGGAGAACTCGAAATTTTAACCATCCAAAGAGAATAACGGAGACTAAATTTGTATTTAAGACAAATTAAATTCATTAGTCGAATTTAATTTACGTTACACAAATATTTATTTACTAAACTTTATTAAGTAAGTAATATTAAAAGTAACTAGGAAAAATAGAAAACGCAATACAGAACTCAAATTTCAGATGCACGTAACGAAAGTTTAAAAATGGAACGTCTATATAATCTTACTTAATGATACCATAGACAATTTGCTTTCTTTTCCAGATTACCAAGTGCCTGACGAAAAGGAATGTGCCTTTAGTGACAGTGTTGCAAGTGTTAATTTATTTTTAATATAAATATAATTATCTGTGCTGACTTAGTGTTGTGACTTGTGAAGAACCATGGAGTTAAGAAGATTATCTATATATTTAGCACTGTTCGTGGTGGCCTGCGTATCGCAATGTTCAGGTAAGTGTCAAGCTTAAGAAATTGCAACAATTTTTAAGGAAGTGATAAGTATACAATTTACGTAGACTTTTGTCTCTAGTTTCATAATATAATGTAACAAATTCCAAATGTGATCACTTATTTGGGAATTGAATTAAAATTATGTTCTGTATCGTCTAAGTTATTTTTTATCTGTCGGTTAACACTGTCTGTAGTTTACGCGAATAGTACACATTCAAATAAACACTTTAACGGTCTAAAACGAGTCATATATTAGTTCAACTTATTTGAAAATCATTTTAACTACGGTTCGATGTTTCGGATCCTTCGCTTCAGCCGTGGTCACGGAGAGACTAAAGATGGAGGGTGTCTTTGACGTCAAAGTAAAAAGAAAAATACTATGCTAGCGCCATCTGTTCGTCGAAGTTGATATTTGGCGAAATTAGCCGGTGTTTTAAACCATTAAAGTGTTTTATTTAAAGGTCTGTTAACACTGTTAGAGTTTCCAACGTTCCAAATATTATGAACCTCAATGAGTTGTGCATATTATTTTGAAACGGGATCGCCGGCTGAAAAACGGACAAGGTTGTCCGCAAATACAACGGTATTACTGATTAGTCATACCTAGAACAGTTTTAGAATCTAGACCAGACTGATTGTCTTTAGCTATTAATTATTGTGAAGGTTTGTATTATATAAAACCATTTTATATAGCTATTTGTACCTTTAAAGTTCATCATGTATTATTATTTTTAAAATGTTTATGCGATATACTCAATGTGGAAAAAATAGGCTTAGATGCTCCTAGTCGAGTTGATTTATCTCTTAAAAGTCTTACTGTGAGGGTAGAAAAATGACCTTGCTGATTATCATGTACGTAAGTGTGAGATTACGATAAGCAATAAAACCTCTAAGTCTGAAAAGAAGAAAATCTCAGAGGCCTTCGCATTTTATCGCAATCATGATGAACAAATTACACGGATTTTATCTGAAACAGGTCGTTCACTCGGCTAGATTACGTTCGCTAGTGACGCGTGATGCAATCTTTGGGCACAGAATAATGAAAAACCAGAAGAACGATAGCAATCCAACACCGATTTCTCCTCCCTACTAAGTTAATAACGCTATAGTAAAATAAATTTAATCTGCAAAAAAACTAAATTAGCAAAAAAAAAGCTACTCCTTTCGCATATACCAAGGTAATTGTTTGAAGGAATAATTCGTAAATACGTCAATTTATTAAACAACTCCAATTTGGAGTACTCATACCAGTTTCACAGTATATGGGTGGGTTGTTCTTTATTCAGTGGCTTGGGTTTATGGTGGAAAACAATTATCTATATAATTGCTATTCACAATCTAAGTATAGATTTTTTAATTTAGGATTACAGTATCGTTTTAATGCTGTGATGTTTTATTTTAAGTTATATTTTAACGTTAAGAAAGACGTACTGTTTTTAACGATATGATTTTTAAAATGCACATTGAATCAAAATACAACTACATACAATACGTATTTTTTTATCAAGTTTCAAAGGCTTTTTAGTGGGATAATATAGCTAAATCAAAAAAGAAATTGTTGCAGATTTATAAAAATGATTCACAGAGTTAGCGATACTTAACAAGTACTTATGAGAACTCTATAATAAACTATTGTCATAATTACCGCCATCTAGAGCATTTTAATAGAGCAATTATTCCATTTTAATAGACTCAATAAAACCCGCCTAAACAAGGACGTATCAAAGCATTAACGGAATGTAATTAGCAGTCTCGTTGAAAGCGCATCAAATCGAAGGAACATCAAAGTGACAGCTGTCAAACCACAGATTGAAGAAGGTGTTGTAGAGCTACTAAATATAATAAGAATAATTTAAATAAATGCGTTTTGTGTTGTTGAGGATATAAACATTTTATTAAAGAAAGTCTAGCGTGGTACTTGAATTATTATTTAATTATTTTTTTCCTTTATTTTGGTCATTAACACCTGAGGTATGCTGCTCAGGTGTTAAGTGCACGAGTTCATTCTTGAGTAAAGTAGTTCAACTTCGTAAGACAAAAAAAGTTGTATTTACATAAGTAAAGTTGCATTTACATATTTTTAATTCAAACGGAGGCGTACAAAGCCACAGCCCTTAGAAAAAATATGATTACACTGTGACTCGTGATAACACACAATAAGTAGGGTATTTTGCGAATTTCCAGACGCATTAATCAATCGGCCACACCTCAAGGACGGTAGTTCGACGACCTTAATTAATTAACTTCGTTTTTTATAGCTACTGTAAACGGTAAAGTGACAATATGTTAATTAGTTATATGGCTACTGTAGACATGGTACAATTGAGAGCTAATATTTTTGTAAATATACTTGTAATATAGTGTAAGTCTATAGTTTACGCGAGTAGTAGGCATTCAAATAAAAAATTTTAACTGTTTAAACCGCGATATTTTAACGAAACGTCGGTCCGTAGTTTTTACACCGTTAAAGTGTTTTATTTCAATATTTCAGGTATGTATAACAGTTAACAGGTACTGAAATGTTCTTTCTATATTATTGCATACATCGGTCTATGTGAATGTGATCCCGTTAAACAATGAAAAACTACTAAAATGAAATATAATATGTTATCGAAAAAACTGCCATTCGTTTGTAATTTGACGACCTTCGCTAATTTAAGAAATAATTATTAAGAACTTATGATTGTAATAGACATATCAAATAATGAAGTAATACAATCCATAGATATTATGTTCGCCGTCAGTAAAAAAATCGCGTAATTTAATATTGAACGAAAGATTTGAGGCAATTGAAAATGTTTATGTAATCGTTCGATCACGATAACAATGGTTCATTCGAAGTTAATCCATTCGGTCATCAATCAAGTGACCGAGACGAATGATTTATGGGCTTATTGATTGTGAACTAGTTTGTCATGCATGTACTTGGGATCTCGTGATAAAATACTCGTAAACAAATATCAGTTCTTTTTATGTTCCGAGTTACAAAAGAGTTAGTTTTAAGTAAATATTATCGAGAGATTTAAGTTAGACAGACATTTCTGTGTCCGATTTTCTTGTAAGTAAGCGATCCACCTCACCAAATCAAATTAATTACCTAGAACGATTCCCCGCGATTCAAACTGAGGACCTCTCATGCTTAACGTATTGTGCTAAACTACATTTTACAATTGATCTGATAAATATTAATGGAATTCTAGAATATTACGACCGCTAATTAAATTGTATAAATACTAGGCATACCAAATTATTCGAAAATTACTATACAATCTAAATTAACCGTAGGAACTTAGCTGGAAATGTTTCGTAAGCCAATCGGTGTCGGAACAAAATAACGGAATGTCGTTCTACTGGTTGTGTTTTGCGACTTTGTCTTGTTAATAGTTTTATTGGATTACAAATAGTAAATGGATTTAAGTTAATGCAGAGATTCTTCTTTGATAATTATTTTCGCAACTTTCTTTCACTATTTAAGACATTTAAAACGTATATAAGATAGTTACCTGTTTATTCTTTCTTCTTTGATAATAACTGTAAACAGTTTCCGTTAAACATAATGAACGTAGTTATCTTCAATATGAAAGATAAATTAAGTCTTACTACAGAATTGTCCTTTTTCAAACAATTAGGAATGTGTGAATGAAACTTCTTCAAAGCTGATGAAATAAAGATTACAATGTTTTGATTATGTTACGTAAATGATAGAGGATGACTGATAAAAAGTACCGGTAACTGCATTGCGCAAACTGGATGCGTTTCATGGCTGAAAAGGGCGGGCTGTCAGCATGAGTACCACAGATAAAGAAAGAATTGCGTATGTTACGTAGATTATACAAAAAACAGCTTCTAGCACAGATAAAGCAACGTTTCATTTTGCATTTATAGATAAGAGTTAATTAAAAAAAAACCAGCAATATTAAGGAGTTTCAAATTGAATAAAAATTGCGTACAGTCAAAGTGGTGTTGCAAAATAAGTCGCATATTTAGTATATTTTTAGACACACTGAATGATTTCAAAATACTGTAGTCTGTAGTTTCGACTGTGTATTCAAATAAAACTAAAAAGTCTACAAAGGACGGTTCAACATTCTAAGACATCGTTCGATTTATTACTTGAAAACATGGCCTTCTCATATATAACTTATTCGTCTTAGAATTTATCTGAGTGAACACATATTCGTTTTAAAGCGCTTTACAATTTAAAAAGTATAGGATATACAATAGCGAATACAATTAATACAAATGCAGGCTTTTAATTATTATTATTTTTTTCAAATTATTGAGAATCTCCAGCGTAGCGTCTCTTTCCATTAAGACCGAAAGGTTGTGGGTTTTTCATTTCGGAAAAAACAGTAAAAATTGCTTCGGCGTGACAGATCACCTACAAGCCTGTAATTAATCATTATACAAAAAATTTGCTCAAATAGACACAGAATTGTCCGTTTGTTATTTCAGGTCCATCCCAGTTTTTTTGTAAGTAAGAGCATTTATAAAATGAATTATTTATATAAAATATTCTTCAAATTAGCATTTTGTATTCCCATTATTCATACTACTACTGGATAGGAAAAAACAAAGCTTACGAACACAAAATCAAGATTCCATGTACATAAGGTCTTATCTTAATTACAAAATGAGTGTAAGCGATACTTATGCAACTCCCAGCAATTAAGTAAGCAAAGATAAGAAAGTTAGCATATCGCTTTCATAAGTTTTCTTAGTAGGGGCATAATTATATCACATATATATTTTTTTCTATTTCAATGGTATTTTAGAAGGAAATTATTATCGACTAGCTGTGCCAGCGACTTCGTCCGCGATAGTCGTTATTTTGGGCATCCAAATTAGTTTTAGCAAACCCCGTCATCTTTATAAACTTAAGCTGTTAGCAACGACGTCGATCGCGTCCTTTCTCGTCGTTCTTGCAAGTTAATCTTAAAAGATAGACATAAAGTGTCGCGGACTTTTTTTAGATCATTTAAAGAGGAATCATTCTTTCAGACATATTTTTTGGGTATCTTGAACCGTTTTTGCAGCGTGTGCCTGTGTGTGCAGGAAATCCATAATGATGGATAATTTCCCATTTTATTTCACATTTCTCGCTGTATCTTCGCTTGTATTAGTGACAAAGCGATGTTTTATAGCCTTCCTCGATAAATGTTTTGACCAACACAAAAAACGAATAAAAATTCTTCATATTGAACCGTAGTTCCTGAGATTAGCGCGCTCAAACAAACAAACTCTTCAGCTTTATATATTAGTATAGATGTTCCTCTTGGTTTAGAAATAGACCTACGTCCCGAATCGTATTATTTATGTATTATTAGCGTATTTAAAAAATGATAGCTACTGGGTACTAGCCAATTTAAACATTTCTCTATAGTCTATACATTTTCTCTCCAGTTTTATTTTTAAGAGAAACGCCCTTTATTGTATGACGACACTCTTGCCAAAGACTATGAAACTCAAGACCTTGCGAACTACTAGACCATGAAGGTTCTACTAATATTTGTGACTAATCTTTAGTTTAGTCACAAATATTGGATCAGGGTTCATTACTTTGCGATTAAAAGATTGAATGACTAAAGAACGTGCGTCAAACGAAAATTTAAGAGATTGGTGTCGTAACGCGTTACGTAACGTAGCAGTTTGCCCTCCTGATAATTAAAATTTGGAAAATAAACTATATGTATGGTAGAGTCGTTTTCAGATCCTACTAAATATTTCAAGCAGATTAGAATTTAAAAAGAAATTATAATTTGTGGAAGATTTTTTAATGTTCCATAAAAGGGAAATCCCGCGAACACATTTCTTGTTCAGTATTATTTACAAGCAAGTACTTGATCAGAGTTCTGTGCCCTGACCAAAACAATCTAGTTAGAGAGGTTAAGATTCCTCGATATTCAAATTAAACCGAGGATTAAAATCACGTTGGCTTTACATAATGTAAAATCCCCAAGTAAAAGCTGAAACTTTAAACATGTTTTCTCATTATAGGTCTGTTGCCCCAGAGTAAAGAAGGGGTGGTTATTTTTAGGTGTGCGTCACTCCGCACTAATATAGGCCATAGTGTCAACTTGTGACGTCACTGTCAATATTTAACTTTACACCCTTTCATGAAGTCACTGAATTACACGAAAAATGTTTCCAAGGCAACGGTCGTTCTATGAAGGAGTTTTCATTGAAATCGAACCCACGATTCGATCATAATTTCTATCATATTTAGTGGTATTGTTTGACAGGGTCGTTGGTGAAATGTTTATAATGGGGCACGATCAATCTACGGGTCGTGGATTCGATTCCAACCGGGTCCAACATTTTTTAAGCAATCACCGACCACAGATGAAAAAGTTTAATCACGTTTCAGTTTGTGTGGATTTCCGAATATCCAAAGTTAAAATAGGTCTACCTACCATCAAGGGAACCCCGTGCTTGTCTGTCCTGCTCTATCATTTAAAAAAGTCTTGAATTTTTTTTGTTCAAGTGAGTTTTACCTGGTTTAAAATGAATTAAAGGGATTTGGGGATACAAGTCAGGGGGGGGATGGGTTATTCCCCTCACAGCTGTAGACTAAACAAGGCACCCAAATGACTAATCAGTTAAACACATAAGCTATGTGCGTTTAATACAAACTTTGTTCACAAGTATAGTGTTTTACAATAAAAATTTACCTAGAGGCGCCTTTTGGGAATTATTATACAAATTAAAGATCTATTCACATTGAAAAAAATTACGAACAGCAACACAGAGCGTTCGATAACGAGCCCAGAACAATTATTATGAATTGAAAGTGATATTTTGGTGTCAAACAATGTTTAAAATAATTTTATTGTGCACGTATGAAGCCTACAATATACCACCCTTATCTTAGTAGTTATGTCATATCTTTATAAAAAGTCTAATTAGTAAATGAGTGATAGATCTTTGTTGGGCGTCCCACGCGTGCTCTACATATACGTGGGGTAGTCAACGTAGCGTGAAATTGTAAATATTTTATCTTTTTTAAGCCTTATTTATTTTACATACACCGAACCGTTGCAAATTTTATCTTGCATCTAGAACAAATTGACCGCCTCGTATTGAGTAGCATTGCGTTGAGCGCGAGATGTCCTGGGTTCAAATACCAGGGATACAAAAAAAATGTTGAAAAGAAAGAAGTGATGGAAGTCTGATCAACTACTCGGATCAATGAAACGGGCACAGGAATGTGTTCGCCCCATGCCCCACGAGGGGGAAACGTGCTTTCACACAATTTACTAGAGTAAAATCATTTGTTATTGTAGATAAATAACTATTCTAGTAGACAGAGACAGACCCAAGTTATATATATTTTTTTAATATTTCAATGAAATTAAAACTTGTATTTGTCATTAACAACACATCTTGGAATCTCAAGTGATTATGATTAAAGAGTGTGTTAGTCATTCGATCATCAAGATTTCTCTTCGTCTGATAAATGTCATAGGGCTTGTCCCAGTATTAATAAAAAAAAAGAAGATAGAAACGTAGGAGAACAAATAAGACAACATACTTAAATAATAACTAATGCTGTCTATAGTTTACGCGAGTAGTACGCATTTAAATAAAACACTTTAACGGTTTTAAACGCGATATATTAGTTAAACTTGCTGCGGCTGCTGCAAAGCATCCGAAACGTCGGGCCGAAGTTAAAAATCATTTTCAAATAAGTTTAACTAATATATCGCGTTTTAAATCCGTTAAAGTGTTTTATTTAAACAATAACTAATGGTTAATTAAATGTTATAACGTTAAAAACGAGAAATGTATTAGTTAAAATCCTTAATAATATACCTTTAACTAATAATAAAAAATTGTAATTCGTACACACGAAGAATCACAAACGTAGTCAAAAATAAATTGTAAATAAGTTTTAGTAATACATTTCGCGTTTGAAACCGCTAAAATTGTTTTATTTAAATATGTGCAAAGCGCATAGGCAACGTACTATAAAAAATGCTCGTTTTGCGCTTCGCCCATTTTATTTATACTGATAAAAATATGAGTATCTTTAAAATCTTTTTAATATATTATATTAAGCTTAGTTTGGCGGAAAACTTAGAGGTGGCAACCCTAAAAAATGCACGCAATTAAATAGCGACTGTAAGGTCATTGTCGATCGCGATTCGCAATATTCATTAATTTAGCTAATGGTCAGTAATTGGTCGCTGGGTTCCGCATATCGCGATAAATTCCTGCGCAAGGACTTTCATGAGTCATTTATCCTATAAGAAAATATGAAATATATATAAAAAAACGCTAAAGTTTATCAAAGAAGGTACAAGTTTTTTTTCAATCAGAAATGTGTACTTTCTTTTTCTTACTAGTGAACTAAAAGTTAACTAATATACTTCACGTTTAAGGCCGTTAAAAATCTCCCCGTGACCACGGCTGCTGCAAAGCATCCGAAACGCCGGACTGTAGGTCAAATAGTTTTCATATAAGTTTAACGCGTACGTCGCGGTTTAATCGTTAAAGTAAAACACTTTTTTAACCGGTAAAAGTGTTTTATTTAAATGTGTACGTACTGACTGACGATGACTCTAGTAAACTACTGAAAATGGCAGTAACGAACGAAAAAAAAAGTGTGACAATGGTTACGAAGCACCAATCATTAAGTTAAATAAAAATCGATCCCACAAACACAGAAGTGTGTCTGTACCGTACTTTGTAAGGGGAAATTAGAATTTCGTCATACTTTTTTGACAGTATTTTAATCCTTTCAAAGCGCAGCGAGAGAAGTATTCGCATAGGTGTTCAAGGAAATAATTAACACTTATTTATTATAATATGACACCTATAGCTATACAAAATGCTGCCAGCGATGAAATTAACCGTAAAATTACTGGTCGAAAAGACCCCATTATTGTCACTTAATACTCGTTTGGGTAACGATGCGACGTTGAAAGGGTTACTCTTAATATGTGGTGTAAGTGAAAAGAATATGACTTTTTATGCACTTATTGTATAACGGTGTATTTACACCGTTATACAATAAGTGCATAAAAAGAAAAGTGTAGAGATATTTGTGGGGCGAGGCGAATCATAATGTCAAATATTTTATGAGGGTCAATATTTATTTTACGTATAGTATTAATGCATAGTTCTTTGAATTATGTAAAAAAGGATTTCTTCTGATTTAATCAGATTTACAAGATCTAGAATAGTCCAAATGTATACCTCATAAGCGATGTTTCGCTGACTTTAGTGTCAGTTGAGTAAGCTTGAAGGCTGAAGAGAGTTTAAACTAAAGGTGATCTTCGCTAGACAAACCGAAACACAATCCTCGAGGACTGTAGTCCACTGTAGTGTTTTTCTTTGTCATTGTAGGCGTGTAGGCCTATTGCATGCTGCTTGCATTTCAAACGACAAAGCCGAGAAAGGTTCCGCTTGTTCTTCGCTCGTGCTAAGTATTTAAAGCAAAGACCTACCTTATCAAACACTTGACGCTGACTATTTTTATTCTTCCCGAGATCACAACATCCAAAAACGCCGGCAAAATTATCTATCATTTTTAACTACGACTCGGCGACGATAAGCTAGTATTTACTCAAATAGCTTTTTTTTTAAATTATATTTAGATATTTAACCGTTATAACGGTACCTTTTAAATAAAACTCAATGTCGCAACAGCCTATAGCTTGTACCACCGACGCTATGAAAATATTTTAACACCTAATACAACTAATCACAGTTTTAAGTTTTTTATCTCGCGTTTTTTACTTGTGATTTGTCATCACTGTCAAAATCAAGGGATGACAAACGGAAGTGGTATTCAGGTTTTGTTTGTATAGTTTAAAATGGATAGTGTTTCTAGCTGTCATTAGACGGGCTAATCGGGAGTCGTCTTATAGAATGTGGGGACAATTTCTATAACTTAATAGTCGAGGGTAAAGCAAGAATTGTTGCTATTCAACTGAAATATATGAATGAAGAGAATTTAAATAAAACATTTTTACGGTTTAAAACATGATATATATATTGTTAAACTTATTTGAATATTATTTTATCTATGGTCTAACGTTTTGAATGCTTTGCAGCAGCCGTGGTCGGGTAGTTGAAATAAGTTTAATTAATATAATTTGCGTTTTAAATCGTTAAAGTGATTTATTTAAATAATATCTTATAATATCGTATTTAATTTATATAAATTTGCCAATCATTGCATAATCATTGTATTACTAAAGCAAAATATCGTTATTTTTTTCAAGGGTGCGTTACAAAGGTGAATGTTATAGCTATCTTTCGCAAATCACATTACGTTCCCCATTTCCGGGTATACATTTTCGGCTTAGCGGCGAGGGTTAAATTTTTGATAACGTCTTTAGCCGAAAAACGTCTAAATATAATTTTTGTAAAATCATCTACAATACAATTCGTTAGTACGTTTTTAATGATAGAAGAGTACATACAAGCACGGAGTCCACTTGATGATAGGTGAAATAGCTATAGCATCTAAACACGATGCGCTGTCTCCCTCTTTTGGCTTTGGATATTCGAACAACGAGATCAAAATGTTCATTTTCGCGGGCAATACACACTAAGAAAAACTATTTTATATGACTTGCATATACTTACTAATATGTATTATATATGCGAAAGTAACTCTGTCTGTCTGTCTGTCTGTTACTCTTTCACGCCAAAACTACTGAACAGATTTGAATGAAATTTGGTACACAGATGGTTTAGACCCTGAGAAAGAACTTTTTATACAATATACCATAAAAAGGTCGTTCTTTTAGAATAGAAAGTTAAGGGGTTAAGGAGGGGGGGGGTGAAAGTTTGTATGTAAATTCGTGGTTTTTGAAGCTAGAGCAATGAAACTTTCTTCTTTAGCTTTTTGGGAATATGAGTGAGAATAGTAGTGGGAGTGGGAGTGAGGGTGGGAGTGGGAGTGAGGGTGGGAGTGGGAGTGAGGGTGGGAGTGGGAGTGAGAGTGATGTGAGGTGAGAGTGTTGCGGAAAAGTAGCACTTACAATCTATGTTGTAAGTGCTACTTTTCCGCAAACTTTTGGCTACGATAAATGCGCAATTACATAAATTAATAAACAGCCTAAATAATTAAAAATTCAACCCCAAGTCACTATTCCACGCGAACGAAGCACAGCAGTAGTCTATATAAATATTAAACTACTTAAAAACGACGGGGGTGTTTGGAGTGCTTCTTATGTTTGTAGCATTCCCAATATATTTATTTTAATATGGCTTACCCAATTCTTCAATAGTAGTTTGTTTCAATAGTAAATCCAACTACTTTGATACTTTAAAAGTATCAATTTATTAGTTTTAGAGTACCGTCAGCTCCACAGTTATCACTTATCATTATAATATGTATTTCATTATTCCATTGTTTAATTAATTTCTAGTTAAAGTCGATTAACAGCTAGGCCAATTTAAAGGTTATTTGTACGTTAAATTATCAAGTGCATATTGAACATCTTTCTGCAATGTTTAAGTGAAAAGTTGAGATTAAATATAATTTTGTTTATTCCTTACACCTACCCACTTTATAAGCCTTTTTTCTTGTATTTTTCCTGTATGTACTTCTGTTTGCCTGGAAGAGATCGCTGCTTAGCCTTTTATTTAAAGTTTCTACATAAAATTGAATCTTTTATAGTTCTTGTTGTATGAATAATAAGACTGTAATAAATAAATTTAATTACTGTGTTGGAATTCTTCACTTCTTTTTCTTTCTACTTGAAACTTTTGTTCACAAATGTTTTTGTTAATTGTAGGAAGTATATATGAAGAAATAATATAGATTATGCAAACATACGTATTATGCTTTTGGGGAATGGTGAACGGTGATGCAATCATTCCCGAAAATACAATGAGCTGCAAATCACCCTTGTTCCGGTCACGCGAATGAATTCGACTCGCATACCGCAATCATGAGTCATGAGAAGAAATGGGCTTTTGACAAAATGTATTTTGGGCTTAAGTGCTCTCTCTGCTGACGGCGAGACAAACATTTCATTTTTGGGACAAGCCAGCGACAGTTAAGATGTATATCTTAAAGAATCTGAGTTTTAATAAAAAAAATTAACGGTTTAAAACGCGATATATTAAATTATAATATGATTAATGAACGCGATATGTTAAATGCTTTGCAGCAGTTTACAAATTATTTTTAAGAACAGGCCGACGTTTCGGATGCTTCGCAGCCAATGGTCACGGGAGGACTCCCCTTGTTCCCGTTTGAAACCGTCAATGTGTTTTGTTTAAATATGTATTACTCGCGTACAGACAGTATTTAATCACACAGTAGTAGTGTAGTAATAGTAGTAGTACAGCCAGTATTGTCAGTAATGCTATATGTAATAAAAGATAGTCATATGTTTTGTAATGTACAATTAAATTATTGCTTTTCACACTTTCACAGCTTAAATGCGACATCTTTTTTTTGTTTATCACAGAAGAGCACAGACGCAAGGGTTTCTCTCGATGATAGGTGTAATATATAGCCATATATCTAAATAACACTGTCGACCTTTTTGGGCCTTTGGCTTTTTGGGGTCTTATTTGGCTTTGGTTATTCGGAAATCCACAGACTGAAAGCGAAACGTGATAAAACCATACGACTTTTTCAACTGTGGACGGTGGTTCATGACCCGACACCCGATATTCCTACCACCCGTTTTATAACCAGATATAATCGAAGTCCAACATGTTACAGATTATTAATTATAAATCTATTTAAACATGTTGGATAGTCAACCACTTGCCATACATTGCTACTATTATAATAACGATCCAGTCAAATCAATTTTATTTAGCTAGTGTAATATGACTAAAGTGTGAGAGGGAAAGGATTTACACTTGCAGCGAATTATGAGACCTTACCTGTCATTCTTCTACGAAACTATAGCACTGGTGAATATATAAACTCTTTGCTTACTCAAGATAAATAGTGACACGCGATTTTCTGAGAAGTTTGTTTGTTTATATAACGCGTTGATAAGTGTGGCGGATCGTAAGCGATTTATTTATTTAATCTGTATCTTCCGATAAAATTGCGAATATAGTCTTTGACTATTTTTATTCTAAAAGTTAGCATCTATGAATACTGTCTGTAGTTTACGCGAGTACATTTAAATAAAACACTTTAACGGTTTTAAACGCTCTATATTTTAAATATAATTCTCAAACAAATTTAACTAAAATATATCGCGTTCTAACCGTTAAAGTGTTTTATTTAAATTAGCATCTTTGAGTTAAAAAAATTAAAGATGGAACGAAAGTTCTCTGTTGTTTTTGCTTCATGCTAAATAGAATTTTCATAGGCCGACTACGCAAACTTTATTTAAGTTACAGTAGAACTTTACGTTACTAATTAGTTGGGAGTGAGTAGAACCGGCATCCACGGCGTTCCGTGCTGCTGTTCTAACCAATTGCAGAACACGTTAGCTCAATTAGTTAGAAGCACGGGACGCTGTAGATCCTGGTTCAAGTCTCGTTGGGTCATCATTGTTTTTCAAATAGTTATTCGTTTCATCATTTTATACTACGCTTATCCTATATTGGGTCGCATTACGTTGTTTTAAATCTTTCCTTGATAAACGTTTTAATAACACAAAAATAATTTAATTCAACTTCCTGAGATTAGTGTGTACAAACAAATAAACACACTCAGTTTTATATATTAGTATAGATTAGGAGAGTTGGTAATTTAGTTTATACTGTACCTTTAACTTTCAAAAAGGGCTAAAACTATCGTAATCTTAAATCTGTCAACCGAATACCACTGTTAAGTCGGAAACAAGTTATCCTCACTCTAACACCTAATTAAAACCAATATGGCGCACAATAACATAAACAATACTAAATGACAAATTCTTTCCCACGATTCCTGCATCTATTCGTCTCTTTCACACATTTAAAATACGAAAGACACTAATATCTTGCATTAGAATGCATGGTTAAAGCATTTATAGCTTTAATTCTAGGAATTAGATGCTAGTTTAGCGTGTATATTTCAAATTAAGGTTATGTTACGTCTTTTTCATTTGCTTAATGAATGAAAGGGACCGCTGTGATGTGTGGCTATAATTTATGTTTTATCGGACAACATGCGGGTAGGTGAAGGTATCAACAAAATTCGTAATTGATTTTAATTTGTTACTTCTTGTGAGAAATAAACGGAACTTTGAATTGTAAGATTTCTTAATCTGTACATTTAACGGAATTGTTTTCTATGATTAATTTAATACTAGCTTTTATCTGCGTGTTCAGTTACACTGATTCAAGTTTCATGTAGGACTAAAGTAATAACCACAATATTATATACTGTCTATAGTTTACGCGAGTAGTACATATTGAAGTAAAACAATATATATCGCGTTTTAAACCGTTAAAGTCTTTTACTTACCCAAAATATTTGCAATTTAAAGGTATGTTACGTAAATAATATTTAATGTTATATTTAAAGTTACGAAAAGGACAAAATTAAAAGAAAGCTACCAGCTTTTACAATATAAACACATTTTCATCAAAACAAGGGGAATACTGGTAACACAATTGACATATTTACCCTGTCCCCTGTCAAAAGGTCCCCTAACTACTGTATCTAGTGGATATCTTTATTTTTATTGCGATCGATTGAGAATTTATTGATTGCTGAAGTGCTTTGTTCACATTGTAAAGGATAAGCTGGAAGATAAGAACTTTCTAGTTGGTTGGCCTTCTGTTTAATGAAATATTAGTATGTCTTATAGGTACATAGATTAATACGATTTACAATAACGGGGACGTTTCTCTGCAACCTGACCGGATAAAGCAGCGCTACGAGTTCCGATCCCGCGTATATTATATTATAAAGCTGAAGACTTTGTTTGTTTAAACGCACTAATCTCAGGAATTACTTGTTCGAATTAAATCGAAATTTATTTCGTGTTGGTTTGAGCATTTATCGAGGCTTAGACTATAAAACATCACTCTGCAACTATTAGGAGCAAAGAAACAGTAAGAAATGTGCAAAAAAACGGGGAAAATTATTCATTTTTGAAGGCTTCCTCTGCGCACGCTGCGAAATCGGTTTAAGATACCCAAAAATTTGTATTAAAGGATGATTCCTCTTTCAATAATGTAAAGAATATCTTTTAAATTAACTTGCAAGAACGACGGGTCCAGACCGATGTCGCTGGCTCGCCTAGTGTCAAATTATAAATAACAATAAGTATATCTATTATTACAGAAACTGTACCAATAGACATACTAAGTATAAGTTTTATCTGTATAAATATTTACTACACAGTTATTAGGTACCTCACAATTATACGTCATGACTAATGAAAATGACTTGTATAAATAAGATTAAAATTACAACATATTGAAAGTTGTCTTAGACAATAAACAATAGCGAATTATTCGTTTGACTGTTCATTATAATATCAATTATTAGCATTTAGTTTATAGATGAAAGTTGCGCAGTAGTGCCTACCTAAATCATGGTTAAGTGAAAGTTTGTATTTGTTATTGCTTTGAAGTGTACATTTGCAGATGTCGCTACTGTTCAAAAAAGCTTGGTTGACATTTCTAAGCTGTCATCTGTCAACCTTAAGATTGCTGTCAACTTGATTGATCCATGACCTTGGGCAAATTCCTCAAAAGGCTTTACAGGGATTGCGATAAATAAATGTTCATTTTTCACACGTTAATAAACATTTATAGCTTTTTATAGAACGTGTTAAACAGTTTAAAGTAGTAGACACAACAGGCTAAGCTTATATATAGATAAAAAGTTATGCTAACTGACTTTTGTTGTACTGACGTTATATTTCATGTCTACATCAAGAAATGATTTAAATCCTTCTATGTAATTAAACAATATTTCGAATAACTTTTTATTTATGTTTGATTTAATAATGATTATCATAAGAGTTTTTGCTTTAAAACTAGTGATCAATTGTCAGAATACGGAGTTTACGTGAGTAGAACACATTGAAATAAAACACTTAACGGTTTAAAACGCCAAATACGTTAGAAACTCCTTTACAGTTTAGCGTCGGGCCGTAGTTATCATAAATTGTAAATCCGGCTGTAATAACATCGCAATTAACGCAATGCTAGGAACACGTTTAATGTCAAATAGTAAATAAGTTAATTAATATAATTATCGTTTTAAACCATTAAAAGTGTTTTATTTTAATTATCCATAGTTAAAATTAACGGATTAACTATAAATTACCATAAAACTGGCACGATATATTTAATGAAAACAGATGCAGAATGTGTTCGGCGTCGCCCCCATATGGTATATTATACGAATTATACAAGTCAATTTGTTTATATTGGCATTTGGCAATGAGGGTTTGCGGGTTTCAAATTGGTAATGGCTTTTATTGATTGGGGACGTTTGAAAGCCAAAAGGATGGATAATATTTAGCCTGTGGTTATTTTCTACGATCTGGTGTGGATACACATTCATATATGTATGATGATCCTGATCTGGATACACATTCATATATGTATGATGTGAGGGATCTTTGATTATTTAGGTGTTAATGCTTGTCCTAATATTGACCTAGTTTTTCAAGTTTTCAGAAAATGTTTTTTATTCTTCTTAATTTGATGATTTTTAACTGATTTAGTAATATTTTTTAGTCTCAAAAGAGGTTTTAGGCAATAAAAAAGGTATATTAAAAATAATAAAATTTCCCGCCAAAACTGTCAAAAAAACAAAGATATGTAGAGCATAACTACTCATACACTACAGATTGCGGCGGGCGTTAACGATCAAACGTATCAAATTATAGTTAATTACTATCGAGTAATGTTAACGTTAACACAATTATGAAATGGCTGCGAAAACTTGTTAGACCGTTAGGTAGGGTTTGGGAAAGTTTTATTTGTCCACGTGACCTATTTTTGGTGCTTTTAATAACGAACGGCGCCTAATAATATGTAAAAAGATATTTAATTAACTTATATGAACAAAATAAAACCCATATTATCTTTTTAATTATTGATACCCGCAGTGAATGTTTTATAATAGTATTTTTTTTTTCAAAATTCGCCTAGAAAAATTCTTGCTGAACAAAAAAAGTTAAATAAGTTACTAGGATTATGTTGAATACTTTGTAAAGCATAAAAATAGAATGTACCTATCTGTATTTTTAAGGCGAAGACATTTCCCTACGGTGTATCCGATTTGAAAGCGAACTGTCAAAGTCGAAAAAAACGAACCTGACAGAACTCCCGCGTTATGTTAACAAGAGAAATATGGCCGGCTTCCGACATTTCGACACGCATTTAATCTTGTTGCTTGTTCACAGTTTGGAAGCTTTACAATTCGTTCAACTATAGTTTTAAAGTTCCAATACATCGACATTGAAAACGTATTCTGAGATTGTAAACTTCGGAACACATGCGGAATTTAAACCTTTTAAATTAAATTTTAGATAGATCACATTTAAAACATGCTTTACGTGTAACTGTAAACAACATACAATGAGTTACTAATTTTTTTTTAAATATTTTTTATGGCCTGCTGAGTTAGTGACTAATCATTATGTTATGAAATTTAGTCAAAGATTGTGAATGTTTAATTGGTAAGTAAATAATAGACCCCAAATTCGAAGGAAAATGTTATATGCTGTGTAACCCAGCTTTGCAGGAACTACAAAAGCAACCTAATTTACACAACTCATCGTTTGTAGTATAACTCACTACTAAGATCAATTTTACTCATAACTCAGCCATCCTTCAGTTATTTACTGTAATATAGCTCAACATTCAGGTCTTTGACCGCATACATTCAATCAATCAAATGGTTTCGCTCAGATAAACATCATTCATATGTAAAACTATACTATTGACAATTTAGAAGTCCATTTTATTTAAATTGCTATATTTACCTAATGTGGGAACTTGTTAGATGTAAATAGGGTTTTGTATGGTAATCCTTATTTGTTTGATTAGATCGGTATATGCATGTGTTTGTGTGAAAAGGTTGTTTAAGGGACAAATACTTGAATCTAGTTCCCAAAAGAAATTGTCCATATACACAAACTATATAACTAGTATCGATTATATTTTCTCAACGCATTTTTATTACAAATAATTTCGTAGTTTTTCCTTACATGGAAACATAATTATTTTTTATATATTTCAAGCGAACAAAAGTTCATTCAACGGGCCAAAATACTATTATTGTTTCAACTTGTACTTGACGCTTCCTAAGCTTTTCAGTTTTACACCAGCCGTGACCACGTTTGACAGTAATATAATACATCAATATAAATTATCACTTTATTATGTCGATCATCGTCGATCAGTAACTATTGAAATTTCACGAATACCCGTTCAGTTGAATTAATTCTATCGTAACGTAATCGTCGTTTCTAAGTAAAGTTAGACAGCTACCGTAACATTAGAATGCGTCGCGCCCAACTTACATCAAGGCAAATCACTGGTTGAATTAACAATTTTTACGTGAAAGCATTTCTGATAGTTAAGGGTTATTTATTCAAAATAATTACTGCTGCTATTACAGCATAACTAATACAGTTGAATTTAACGGAAGTAGAGGGTACATTTTTTACGATACTTAATGTGCAAATGATCGTAAAGTATAAAATAAAAAAGTTATGTACTTCCGACTGTACCGGTACAAACTATTGATGAAAGAAAATCAAAGGGTCTACAAGCTAGAGCTAAAAAGAACGAAGTGTGATGACATCCTTTATATTCAAAATGCGATACTCCTCAAATCCACGGAATAATAAATACGGAAGGCTTCGAGTGAAATTCTGCGAATATCCAATACAATGTAGTTACGTGGTTGAAATAAAAATGCGTTCTTTGGAGTTGTTTTTTTTTAAATATGTATTTAGAAATAACAAATAGTTTACATGACATAGTCAGTTCCACTTTATTATATGTTTAATATGAATATATTGTTGTGTGTTCGTATTTTCTTACGTTTTAATTTTAATTTAACTAAAATGGCTTAGTTTATATAAGTCACTTTTAACGGTTGTAAAACTCAAAATAAATGAGTTAGCTTTTTCAAATTTGCTAGGACTTGCTAAGATGGCGCTAGCGTAGCAATTTTACTTTGACATTAGGGACACCCTCCATCTTTTGTACCCCAGTCACCTTCGTTGCTGCAGAGAATCCGAAACGTCGAGTCCTAGTTTAAATTAGTATAATTCGAGTTTTTAAGCAATTTTAATGTGTAGTCTTGTAGGCTACAGACAATACTTTGCCTAACTAAAACAAAACACGTCTTCGTACTTGGCAAAAATTCCGCTGTCAATGCGAAAGATATTAATAGGAAAGACTAACACTTGTTAGCGTCCTTCCGAAATCATTCGACAAACATACTCGTCCTACTTTCTTTTCTGAGGTTAGACTATGACCATGCTTTCGATAGACTGCAAATATATCTAGTAGAAAAGTTTTACATTACGATCGAAGTGTAATTCTACTCTTAATACAAAAGCACCTGTTACTTAGCTTATAAGTTGAATTAGTGTTTTTTTATAATTTATTATTTAAATTTAATTAACGAAATAAGAAGTGACATACGGGAGTATTTTGTAGTTTACGTTTTAGGTGGTACATATTTAAATAAAACACTTTTAAGGGTTTAAAACGCGGTACTATATATTCTAGTTAGGATTTACAATTTATAACTACGGCCCGACTTTTCGGATGCTATGATACTCGGACAGCAGTCTTGGTCAGGGTTGATAGTAATAAATTTAATTGCAAATGAGTTAAGTAATATTTTTAGCGTTGTAAACCTTTAAAAGTGTTTTATTTAAACCTACGGGTATGAGAAAGTACATAACGATTTCATATTTTTATCGTCGTAATGCGAACGTAATTTAATTATTAGACTAAAAGACATCAGTTCTAAGCATTACTCTTTAATTATGAAACTAAAATATTTTATATATAATGTAAAAACACATTAAATACCTATTACATATTAAATAAAAAAGAGATAAAATTCGTTTGAATTAGAAGTAACATTGTGTTTAAACTGTAATTAATTTATAATTATATTTGCGTTTGTATGTTACGATGTTTGTATTAATAATAATAATACTTTATTTAAATAAATGTTGATAAGGTGTGGAGGCAGGCAAGACAATAAATTTATCAAGTCAAGAACATACTCGAACTAGCAAAAACAACCTCATTAGAATCCATTTCGTAGTAGGGTCATGATGATAGCTTTCAATTCATACTTGGCGATATGAAAAGCTATATTCGTGATTAAGAAGGGTTAAGTTGAGTTTCGAAATCTACTTATCCTCGACCTACTTTCTTCAGCTATATCATGACCATTATTTGTATTAATGCAACTAATGGTATATATTTACTTATTGAAATAATTTAAGGAATATATTTTAGTTACACTTATATTTTGACGACGCAACATTTTGGATGCTTTGTAGCAGCTGTGGTCAAGGGGGAATTTTATTTAAATATGTACTACTAATGTAAATTACAGACTAAATCAATAAAGTTTAGTATTTTCCGCGCAATACATAATTTAAATGTTTAATGTTATACGAAGATTAATGTTATTGATGATTACAATCTTTTAACATTTTTCTTGTAACTAGTTTACTACATAGGCGTGCCAGTCATTTTAGTAAAATAAAACTAAACGTATGAACAAAACCTCTTGGCGATGTAAGTTTGTTTTTTAGGTAGCATTAGATCAATTTAATTATTATAATTTTTATTGTTTTTATAATCTTGTATTTAAGCTTTTTTTAGCTAGTATTGTAATTCATTTGAACACCTCGTTACAAAACATTATATCCAAGAAATGAATGTATCTTCGGTTATTCTGAAAGATTGCCGCCCTTCGGTCTCATCCAAATATTGTTGAAGTTGGGGCGGTCACCATGACAACCGCCTTTTGCACCGCCAAATCGGCGCCTTGCAAGACTTGAGAGAAATACAGTTTCATTTTATGATCTCAGTTCAAGGTTTATAATCAAAGATAATGGTTTTACCATTTTAAAGGTTTATTAACTAATTATTTTGGTAATTCCTATCTGTTAAAGTTTCTTTGATTTTGTTAAAAACGCAATTATCACAGTCTTCGTTACCTCAGATGTACTCGTATCTTAAATATATTGAAGTTTCTCTATTATAGTTAAAAACGTAATTGTTACAGACTTGGCTGCTACAGATAAACAATTTTTACATAGTGAAAAATGTCACAAAGATTATTGTTGATTACCAACTGACAGACATACTCTACAGACTATATCACAAACATGGCGCTAATAATTAAGAGTCACAGATAAGCTTAACATAGATAAAACAAAATGCACAAATGACGTCACACCATCTGCTATAATTGACCATGTCTTAATTAAGAGGGGCACAATGGTTAAGCGTATTTAGCTGTTAATAAGCTTAAGCGATTAATAGTTTACCCCTGCCTAAAAATTTAAGCGGGAAATATCACACGTAACTATAATTTATGGCTTGCGTCAATTCAATATTTACTTTGTCGGAAACTTTTAGAGATTCTGTGCTGTAAATGTATTTTTTTTTAAACACACTGACACGGGCTAAGACCAAAATCGTCATAGAATTATTCAATTTTAATTATTGATTTCTTAATGATATCTATACTGACATCGAGTAGATTAACTTTCAACATAGTGTATATAAAATTAAGGACAAAATACTTATATTTAAAAAATTGCTTTAACGTTTAAGATTTTACCATCGCAGTGTTTTACTCCCAAGTTTTGTCTGACATCTGGCTCGTGGTCAAATGGTAGCAATGTATTAATAATAATATACTTGGACTTCCTCTTTAGTAATCCGGGTCTCAAGTGGTAGGAATTCACGATTTCGTCATAATTATAATCATCAAAATAGTCATAATCATTTCAACGGTCTAAGGATAAAAAGAGCCGTTAAGCTTTACTTGCGTTTCAATTTTAGTCTATGGATTTCCAAACATCCAAAGCTAAAACAGGTCGACAGCGTATCTTGTTTAGATGTTATATAGGGGTTCTTTACCTTCCGTGAACTGAACTCCATGCTTGTCTGTCTCAGAAAAAAGGATAGGGTGAAAACTAAGGTAATTACATAGGCCATCGCGTTCTAATAGTGTCGAGCCACAATAGTATTGAATGATAGTAACATGATATATAAACTGTGACCTATTCAATTTGCGGTCTTATACTACTTTCACAAAGTAAACTGGGATGGAGGGCCAGGCAAACAATACAAGCAGAACATCGTATAGATAATTTATTTAATAACTAGCGACCCGCCCCGGCTTGCATCAAAATCTGTGAACGTTGTATATAAAAACCTTTCTCTTAAATCCTTCTAATCATACCGCATCAAGATCCGTTGCGCACTTTTAAAGACGCGTACATAGGGACAGAAATGCGTTATTTATAAAGTATTTAAAAGATTCAGAAAAGAGAATACTTAGAAAAAAAAAGTGACTAAATAGTTGACATTTGACCAGATTATAAATTCTAAGACATTCGTTAATTAACGTAAAAATCATACTATTCTATAACTGTATAGTTGTATAGACTATACCCATCGACTCCTTTAAAAGAATTTCGTATCTTCTGATTAGAGTAAAAGAGTAAATAATTGTTTAACATAGACCTGTTTAGTTTATCACAAAACGTCGAGTTTTTTACGCATTCCTTTGTTTTGTCGAAATTTTCGATACCAGTATTAGAGATGATTCAAAGTTTAGATTTGAGTTAAAATATTTATTGGTGGAATTTGGGTGAGATATAAAAAGAGTTTCTTTAAACAAATTATGATTACCTCTAGCGATGTTATCGTCTTAAAACCAATAACTCAAGTCAATATCGAAGCGTTAACATAAGAAAGCCATCAATTCCCTAAAAGACGTTTAGCTTAGTAATTTGCAGTGATAAAGCCTAAACACGGCTATTAAAAAAAAGTCACCCGAAAAACAAATGCGTTCATTGTAAACTTATTCCTCTTACATACACAATAAAGGGTGTTTTTGGTTAAAAACATCGAAATACAAACGTCAAGTCGTCGGCCATTGTTACTTTCGAGATGTCGATAAAATCGGTGGGCAACACAAAAGTTTTTCCATTGTGTGTAATTTTTAACCTTTTGAACACAAAAGAAACCGCGTTTTTTGTTGAATTCCTTGTTTTGTACCTGGAAGGTGTAAGATGAATTTTAGAATAGCTTTGAATAGTTATGTGGTAAAGTCTAAAATTGTCTGATTGTATGATTTAGTGTTACTCGAGTTTTTCGTAGCCTCTATAGTGGTAGTATAATTGGATTCGTTTCGCCAATTACGAACATTGGTTATAATATAGCTTGTAATTTAGCTTTAAAATTCTTTTGAAAACTTTATTATTGTTTACATATTGTTCACATGAAGGCACTATATAATTTAAAAATCGGAAATAAATTGAAAAAAATTTCGACTCGGGCAGGACTTGAACCGGCATCGTCGGCGTTCCTTGCTTTTGCTCTACCAATTGAGCTACCGAGTCACTCACCGAGGACTTAATTTATTTTCGATTTTTAAATTAAAATTCTTTCGAAATCACAAGGTCAGTAAAACGCAAGTTTTCTACTTGTAATTTTTCAATGATCTAACGTAAATTTTAAACTATGCCTGTGCTTCGTATATTAACGGACAAACAACACATTTTTTCAAATGGATTGAAACGAGCACGAGAGAAACTCAATAGGAAACTCTACCTCGCGTTAGAGGAGAGGTATTTGGTTATATAAAGGAGTTTCAGTCGAGTAAGACGCAGTCTAATCAAATATCGCCCATCATTGTTTTTCGTGCTGTTCGGCCGACGTAAATGAGAAAAGGTTCTCGACGTTTCGCCATCACGAGCGACGGAATCATTAGCTCCTCGATTGCTCAAAGAATTATCATAGTTCTTGATAAAAGAATGATGAGCTAAACGATGGCCGTGAAAGCCTTACCCAATTCATAATATCGTTTCTAAATTAAACCAATTAGTGAAACGTACACTATTTCTTCGCCCCATGTCCGCATAAAGGTAACGTACTTCTCTATCTTGTTCGATTGTATTAAGTACAATATAAGATTTCCAAAATTTAGTTTTGCGACTTAAAACATTTTAAAGGTGTTCGGATACCATTCATAGCTCACAATAGATGGCTTTTGTAGAGTGTTATTGCTTTCGTGAGTTACGAGACAATTTTTATTTATTACTGAGAAGTGGGAGTAATGTTAAGTGAAAAACAATAATGCCTGTTCTGTAAGGACATTGACCGTTTCCGTTCTTAGTGTTAAAATCTGTAAGCGCAAGAGTTCTTGCCTGTTGATAATATGGTTTAGTAATTAGTAATGAGACATTAGGGAAACTTTATTTCACAAGATTCATAAAAAAGGAAAGAAAAAGAGATTGTTTTGTCACCATTGCGACATCGTAGCTAAATAAATAAGTATCCCCGTGATCACGGCTGCTGCAAAGCACCCGAAACGTTGGGCCGTAGCTAAAATAACATTCAAATACGTTTAACTAATATATATCGCGTTTTAAACCGTTAATGTGTTTTATTTAAATATATGTATACTTATGTCTGTCTATCAAAGCCTTACAAAGGATACATAAGAGAACGAATAAACTTTTATTTACTGTAATGGCTTATTTTCAATTTTAAGTAATTTTTAAAGCCATGTATAATATATACAGCTGTAGGAAGAATTTTTACGACACAGGCAGGACTAGAATCCACATCCACAGTTCCGTCCTGTTGCTCTACATAATTGAGATACCCTGTATTTAATCGATTTTTAATTTATATGCGAACATGTGAAAAACATGTAAGTTTTTATGCTTCAAAATTGTTTAATTTAATGTTCACTACTCTATTTAACCACAGACAATATCTAACAATAACTCTCTTGAATAAATAATGTATAAATCGTGATATAATCTATTAGCAAACAGACTCGAGAGATAGGTCAATGAACCAGCCCTTGGTTGGCGCAGAGCCCAGATATCTCGTTTTTGAACGAATATTACTCTGTTTTGTCTATATTATGTCACTATAAGTTGTAGATTTTTAGAATGACATTAAAATCGTTATAAATTAAATCCATAAAGCTGAAACGTAGTACACATAAAAATTAAAGTACACGCATTTTGATAGGACATTAAAAGTTTGCCGCATTACCCTTTGGCGGGCTCGTTGGTCTAAAGGTAGTGTGTGCGGCTAATAATCAAAGGGCCGTGGGTTCGACTCCTAACAAGTTCAATAGTTTTTCCACTATTTATATTTTTTCTGAAACATGTTGGATTTCGTCTGAAAAATCCTTCATCCATAGTGTTTCATTATAATTCTTAAAGGCGGATAATCAATGAGTACACTAAGCCATACACACGCTCTTTGTTGATTGGTACTAATATGATTTGTAATTTGTTGAACAATAATATAAAACTGTGGACACCCTACACATTTTTCGGCACACTCCCAAAGGGCCGACCGGTGCCCATTTTTCAAAAGGCACACCCGTCGCAGGTGATCTACGGACAGACACGCGCCTCCGTCATTATTATTAGTTGCTTTTTGTACATCAAAATGGACGCTCTGCGTTTCCCAATTCATTTGAAGGATTCCAAGTACTTCTTTTAGCGATGCGTCTTCCGGTTAAATGCATTTTCGTATTTCCTTTCGACTTCTTACTTTTTGATTATTCTCAGTTACACTATAATAGTGCGCGTAATAGTATAATACTACAAACGATTAAATGCCATATATAACACGACAGTAAATATTAAATTAGTCTATTCTTACAAAAAAGCGTTTTCTCTTGACAAAAATAATGACACAATCAAGATTCGAAGCCACGACCAACAATCGTAATGCTATAACGATTAAGCTATCGTCTAGAAAATTATAAACATTTAAGTTATTAATAATTGCTTAAAAGATTAGTAATCCACCCAGAGTTTTGCATACAAATTGAATATTAGCAATTATTTTTATCAATTTTGATAAAATCACTCTTACATTTTGACAGGATCAGTGAACCATGTAAAATTACGAGGATCGTCACAAATTATGAATTATTATCGAAGGGACCACCCGAGTCGTATACTCAAGCAGAAAATCATTAAAACAATGTTATTATAAGACATTTATGTACGCGGATACACTTAAATTATAATAAATTATTAATTCAATATATGGAAAGTATAGAACATGTAATGTTGTAGTTTAAATTAACTGTGAGGCATATATTAAAGAGATACATTTCAGATAATTTCCAAACAGTTTGTAAAATACTGTTTCCCCAGCTTGAGGCTCAATATTGTGGTGTTTTCACGAATATACTTTATTTATAGACTGTACCCTGCTTGACCGCAAGTGTTCTGTGTCTTCTAGATTTTAGCCCTTAACGCAATGCCTAGATAATTTCGTGGGACAATTTTTAAAGATTACTGAAAAATTATTAAATATCCTTATCACATCCAATTTACCCGTGCTTATACTTATTGTGATAAAAACGTTTCCAAAGACCTACCTAAAGACCTAAAGAAGTTCATTTTTGCATACAAAAATGACGCTAGAGTAAATAGTTTTTTAAATTAGTCAAAAAATGACGATAAGCACTTTGTTATCAATGGCTGTTATTCACTCTAATTATATTTAGACTACAATTATATTTGAAATACATTTTGTAAATATCTAAGAAGCCAGGCAATATTATATTTAAAAAAATAATGTGAAAACTATAACCTCAGAATGACCTCCAACAAATCGCTTTTCTCCACGACTGTATTGACACTCCCATCGTACTTTTGTTTTTAATTTTAATGACACAGCCGTGAGCTATCTTAAGACTTTGTTTCGATAGAGAGAAACATGACACACGATTTTGAAATTACTCTAACCCATTAATATTTAAAAAGTAACGAATTTCATTGATTTATGTTGGAGAATACTCGATGAAGGTATTTCCGTATTTAACTGAAGACTATAATTAGTAATTAATTTACGAAACAAAATATAAATCTATGAGGCGAATTATATGATTAATCAATACTATGATCTGTTTTGAAGCACAATAGTTTAACGCCTAACAATGCATTAGGTACGAGAGATACTGGGTTCGAATCCCAGGGAAACGATAAAGAAATTCAAAAGGAGGACACAGAAGTCTGATTGTCTTGCCTGAAAATAAAACCGAAGTGTAAGAGACACAGTAATATGTCCGATCTATGTCTCAAGGGGGATCTCAGCGAGATTTCGCTTTTCACACACGTTTTATTAAAGAATTGTCGGTAGTTCACGCAAGTAGTACTTAAGTAAAACCCTTTTAACCGTTTAAAACCAGACCACAGCTGTTGCGAAGCATCCGAAATGTCGGGCTGTAGTTAAAATAAAGTTAACATATATATTTCGCGTTTTAAACCGTTAAAAGTGTATTATACCAACGTTCTAATTGTTTATAGCTCAAGTTGTGTTGTGTACATGATTCTAAAAGACATTTTGTAAGAACTTCCTGCAGACAAAGATTGATTTGTTAGTCCCAACGTTATTCTATACTTTGTTAGTCAAAATCGTTTGCAAAAGGTGGCCAATTCTCAGAAAGATGCAGGTAATATCAAGGTCCAGGCTTGGCAACGGTTCGTTTTAAATAAATGCGGTTCTTTCATTCACTTTGATGACATGGTGGGTCTATAGTAATATTGTAAAGGAATAGGGACTCTTCATAAACAGTGGACTTTCTCTCGCATTGTGTGTCTAACAAAACGTCTTTACAATAATTAAGTCACCTAATTATCTTGCATGATAGGCTCGTACGATTAATACAGTACATTAATTCACTTCTTTACGGCATTGTTTTGTTTTCGGAGAAGCGATAAGTTTATAAGGATCAATTAATTCTTGTCACCAATGGTAAGGAATAACTAAGCTATAGTTTATTTGTGAAGCATTCGGAGCGAAATTTCTTTTTTCACAAGTTATTGAACATGATGATACTGTATAAATTTAATGCCGATTAGAAATTAAAAAAAAATACGCCTCGGTGGGGGAACAGCTCGGATGCTGTGGATGCCTCGTCAAGTCCTGTCCGAGTAGTAATTTTTTTTCAATTTTATAATTATAATGGTTAATTTAAAGCTTTTATCTGTCTTGTCAATTTGCTTATGTTCCAAAACTGGGAACAGGCTTCGTCTTTCATAGGAGGAATTCAGAGCTTTGATCCACTCAGCTACTCCGGAGGATTGGTGGCCTTTAACATCTAGCGCGACTAAATTAGTGATGATAACAGGGATTTAAATAAAACAATGTAACGGCTTAAAACGCGATATATATTAGTTAAATTTATTTGAAAATAATTTTATCTACGGCCCAACGTTTTAAATACTTTGCAGCAGCCGTGGCCACGGTGAGACGGGAGTGATCTCCCAGTAACCACGTCCACTCGTGTAAACTACAGACAGTAGACAACAGAGATGTTCTAATGACACTTCTACTTTGAAATTTGGTGTGACCAGCGATTCGAACCTGCAGTCAACTGTACCTACGTAGTAGACCAACGAAGCCTTTGTCTAAATACGAGTTCTCACGATAAATGCTTTCTTTTTAATTATATAGAACCTTATTCAAAAACGTTAACACTAAATTGTAATTTAATACGAGCATGATGTAATTTTGATTGACGTAACAAATAAGAAATGTTTAAATCGTTGATTAGTTTTTGATAAGTTATTTATAATTCATTATTAAAAACTTATTGAAAGTTTGTCGGTGTGGTCTGGTGAAGGCAAACACAAAAGAAAGTTTATTGCAATTCATTTATGTCCCACAGTTGGGCTCAGAACTATTTTTCATAGGAAAAGTTAAAGAGCATATACCCAACACGCTGCCTCAGTATGGATTGGTGGGCTTTCTATTGCCACTAATTTGTAAGTAGTGCAATAAATTGTAGTATACGCGGGGCTGGTGGTTTAATACGCTCTCTACAGTATTAGAAAATGTTGGACGTGGTGGGGATTAAACCCACGACTCGTTGGTTATTAGCCATATGTTGCATTTACTTTAATTTATAATATATTTAAAATTTCGACATGCCATGTATAGAATTAATACATTTCTGACGTATTCTCTTTTAAATTGTGTGTAGTGACGATGTAAAAGAAATCTTTTAACTATTTTTCTATCAATTGAATCTCGCTGTGAAATAAAATAAAAACTAGACAAAACACAAAGCTCTAGACATAGCTGACTCACGGTTTATAGTGGCACAGTTTAAGGTAAACAGTAAGGTGTTTCATGTTAACGCAGGAGAAAGGTCAGTTACATAGCAAATAATGCTAGAATGCTTATTGAGATTCGTATATAAACTACCTTATTTCTATAATTAAAAAGAAACACTTAATATTTTCAAAATTATAAAAATTAACTTTGTGTTATGAGTATTAAAAATTGTTTTTTTTTAAACATGATTTCATGTCTCGTAAATCGTCTCGTCACACAATAGTTAGTACTGCTGACTACTGTCCAATCGCGTTTGGGACAGATAAACATTTATACAAGATGGGCTGTCAACTTATATTTGGCTTTGGGTGCTCTAATTGTTTTCATCTATTTACGGTGGTTCATAACCCGAACTGAATTTCAATATTCCTACTATCCATTTAACATCTAGATTTGCAGATGAAGTCCAACAAGTTTCACAAACAACATAGATTGATTACAACCTATCAACCCGGTAGGAATCGAAGCCATGAACCGTTGATTGTCAGCATCAGTCCAACGAGCCTCTTAATGAATACCAGTTGTAAAAAACGGAAGCATTTTTAAAAATAAAAGTGCTTCCTATTAATCAAGATAGAAGCGTTTATTTATGAGGCCATTACTATTAAAATAGTTCTGTGCCATGGTCAAGGACCGGTCGCACGTAGGCGTACCAGTTCTTACATAATGTTAGATCTGATATATCGAGCATAACGACTTTCATTCAAAATATAAAGGCCTATAAAGTGTAATTGTTATAAAATTTTATATTCTACCCTCAGTACTTTTGGGTGGTATTTATAACAAAGGAGAGCCAACAAACACGGTTTAACGTGATGGAAGGTGAAATATTTCAGCTCTTTAATATCTGATTAAGATGCGCGTTCGACCTAGACCTTCCGTTTGTGGATATTCGGATAATATTACTAGAATTCTGGATATATCCAATCCATGGCTTAGCTATAATTTAGTTTTAGTTAAGTTTAGTTCTTAGCACTCTGTAGCTAAATGGTTAAGCGTGTTGCCTCGATTGCGTTAAGCGCAAGATGTTCTGGGTTTGAAACCCGGGGAACCAATAAACTGTTTAGATCGGGCAGAGCACAAAAATCTGATCAACTACTCGTCTGTAAATAACAACTGATCAGTGTAGCGGACACGGAAATGTATTCACCCCATGCCCCACGAGGGGGAACGGGATTTTACACATAAGTTTAGTTTATTTCATAGTGTTTAATCTAAATTTTAGCAAGATACGAACTGCTGTTGTGTAGTTAGAGGTCGTATGTTTCCGTTCATATTTAAGTACTTTTTTATATGGTTTTACTTTTTTTTACAATTTCTATATTTAAATAAAATACTTTAACGGTTTAGAACGCTATATATTTTAGTTAAACTTGTTTGAAAATAAACCCGACGTTTCGGATGCTTTGCAGCAGCTCCGTGACCACGGCTGCGGCAGTATTTAATTTTTAATTTTGTCAGTTTTTGTCCCAAATTTTTAAAATTGTATATTAGCTCATAAAGAAGACATGGCACACCAGATTCCAATTGAAATTCTTTGCCAACGGTATGTAGATGAGCGTAAATTTTCAAGATCATTCATCACGATGCATTGTGGTATTTGGCGATGCTCCATGCATTGCACAATCTGCTATAATCATATATTCCTGGTAATCATGATGCGGTCACGAGCCGTTATAAATGCAGTTAAGATTAATTCGAGCTCAATTCTAATATTTTTCCCACCTATGTCCCAATAGTTCCCACTGCTGGCCAAATGTCTATATAACTATCAGTCTGTATAACTACTACTAAAACGACCGATTTGCTTTTCGAAGTGTGACCACAGTAAGTAGTTAACACAAGTAGGTACGTCTGTAGTTTAGTACCTGTAAGTATTTAAAAATCTTTAAATTTAATTTAAATACGACACAGGCAGGACTCGACCCGGCATTCAGTGTTCCGTGGTAGTATTTTTCTAAATAAATTTGTAATATAGGCATACTTTAGGCGTTTTACTTAATTAAATTTAAAAGGCGAGTATAAATAAGCCCGCCACAAAACATATACATTAAACTTATCAATAAATATAAAATGAATATTAAATTAACATAAAATTATGTAACGATAAGGTTTCTATAAAAGTTGTTGGAAAAACCTAAAATTCCCTAATTACAAGCATTTTTACGATGAAATGTAATTTGCTGTGGGTAATTAGGTCGGCACTGGCACAGAGGTGAATGTTTCCGGTCGGGTGTGGTACAAGTTATAAGCGTAGCCACTGCTAAGTATAACGGTGTAAATATATGCAAAAACTTCTTTATACATTATAGATTGACATTTGTAGTTGTTATTAAGAGATAAAATATAGTATTATTAAGTTGATGTTGATATAAACTTGTAATTATGTTACACACATTCTGGTGTCATGGTTAAGAAGAAGAATAGAAAATACTAAGATAATTGTTTGTTATATATTATTGCCATTTGTATATTCATAGGATTAAACTTGGCAAGAATTAAAATATCTGTTCATTTACTTACAAGACAACATAATCCAAGCACAAATAGATCTGCGATGGTGATTATTTGGTTCATTCCAAGTGTCTAATATTTCTGTGCCAAGTTCTCAAACGTTATATGTTCACACATAGTGTTACCCAAGGTTATTTAAAGTATATATTTTTGTAATTCATGGAAGCCTACTTAGTGTTTGTTACTGAAACTCTTAAAAGGACCTTCTTCTTCTAAGAGTTATGATTTGGCAATTTGAAAATGTTTTCGATTGAATTATTTTTGACGACACAGACGGGTTTCTAACCTAAAACCAGCACCGTTTCCTTGTCGATTTTCTACCAATGGAATTATGAATTCTATTTCTAAAGTCATCAAATTTTGTAACCCAGCTGATTCAAATAGTTTTCATCTTATCGATCGTTCATAGATTGTTCCACACTCCCAAATCCCATATCTTACAAGCGATGAAAAACAACATTACATCATTCCGTACTTACAATAAATAACGTTTTATGATAAAGCTCTAGAGTTTATCGGAAACATAATATATATTATGCGATCGTCATTAGGTCAGAGCCATTATAGAAAACTCAGAAAGAAGACCATTCATACATTTTTATTATCTTTACTTGATATAGAACAGCTCGTATTCTGTTAATTGACTTATTTTCTAAATATATAGTAATATATAAAGCTGAAGAATTCATTTATTTGAACGCGCTAATCTCAGAAACTACTGTATTTGTTACATCATTTATAGAGGAAGGCTATAACCATAAAACATCGCGATGTGACAATAGGAGCGAAAAAACAGTGGGAGATGTCGAAAAAGACGGGGAAAATTCTTTCTTTGAGGGTATCCGTTGCGTGCGCGGCGAAAACGGTTTTGGAAAAAGCTGAGAAAAAAGAGGAGGATTGCAAAAACAAATTTGGTTGCCCAAAATAACTATTCTACGTGGAAGAAGTATGACATAGATAGTTTAATATATATATGACAGGTTAAACGATGACTCAATAAGTTATTATCAGCTTATAGTATAAATTTAGTATTAGAGAAGTAGTAGAATTTTATAGCAAAACTTTAAAAAGACTACTTCAATATGTGGGTCTTCTATTCTAAAAAGTGAAGTGATCATTAAGGTACTACTGAAAACTAACACTAGCTGTCTTCGCGCTTTATAAAAGTTACCATCGATTTCCCTGGCCTGTGATCATCATACCCTGAATTTCTTATAATTGGACCGTCTTGAAAATAACCATTTCTAACAAAGCATATACACGAATTTTTCTCTACTTTTTTTAAGTTGCCCAAAAAATCACAGAATATTATTTTCAACTGGCCTTTAAAGTTTTTTTTAAATATTTAGTAGTAATCAAATGCATTGATGTCTATCTATTTTACGTGTAAACGCATAAAACATTACAAAACGACGGAAATGCATACACTTCGTATGATTATATCGGCGAAACAATACACGTGGGTTTTGTAAAATTGTTTTAGGTGGGTGACAACAGTTTCCAACATAACGGGGTTTTTTGCTAGTATGTAATAAATAAAAAGGTTATAATTATAATTGTAATGTTTGGAAATTATTCGTACTAATTACTAATATTCAAATTATACGCAAATCCCGTTCCACCAACAATTCTGTCTGTCAGTGACACTGACCGAGCATCATTTGCGGGCTTTAAATTTCTGTGTAAATCAAAATAGATTTTAGATTAAATTTTATGACTATACTACTTTTCCCAATCTCACCGAAACTATAAAGTGTGTATCTTTGGGATCTCTAAATTATGTATCTCAATAAGATACGGACACAGTAAAAAAAATGATAGAGTTAAAATATATTTGGGTAAAAATATGTGCATAAATTTTTGGAGCGTTCTTTTCAGAAATATTACAAAAAATGATGTCAAAAGAGTACAAACTTTTTATTCTATGTAAAATAGTCCAAAACTTATGTATCAAAGCCGAAATTTTGGTCACCCGGAAGAGTTGGTAATGTGTCCACGTTTACTGGGCTATTAACCCCGGACAATTGTTAATGAAAAGTGTAATAGAGTGGAAAAAATACTCACGTGATCCTAAACAAATACGGGCGATAGACACATTTACATTTATTCTATACATAATTTTTTCAATGTTAAAAAATTTGTTTCTTTGTTTGAATGCACAAATCTCAGAAACTCCTTGTTCAAATTTAAAAAATATATTTTTGTGTTGTTTTTACCATTTTTTCATGAACGCTTTAGGCTATAAGACATCTTGCTGCAAACAATAGAATAGAAGAAACAAAGGGAAATGTGTAAAAAGGTTGAAATTATTAACGTTTCGTGGCTTCCGATACGTGAGTTGCGAAAACGGTTTAAGATATTAAAAATATGTAAATATATTTCTTCCTTTAATAATCTAAAAAAATCGGCGGGTAGGTATATGTCGTCTATCAATACAAATTTTAGGAAAAGAATTTTCCTGGTCAGCTAGTTAAATGTAAACTCTATAATCATAGATATAGATAGCTGGATAGACTATTTATTTCTAGGTTAGTTTAGTTAGACCTAATTTTCTAAGTGGACCAGGTGTATCTCCTAGTTTAGTAAATATTTAGACAGTCTAGATTCTAACTAGATTAGGTTAGTTGTTATAAGAACTTATTAGACCTGATTCAAGTAAACATTTCGATTTTATTAGTATTGGTGTATTTACCTCCAATATAAAATATTTTTAAGGTTAAAAGTTTTAGTTTTATACGAGACAAAAAAGGTTGGACTGGTCCAATGGTACTATATATGAGTGGTAGCCCTATTAATCTCTTTCGGATTACAAACCCCCAAGAATAGATAGACTCGTGAAGTCAACTAGCGGTTTCAGTCTGTGGATTACCGAATCGACATTCGAAAGCCGTCATATTCGACGAAATCGTAATTAAATTGTACAGGTTATATTTTTCTTCCATCAATTGAACATGCTTCTATGTATATTCGTTTTTGTCATAAAAACAAAACAGATTTGTCTGCAAAGTTGTGATATAGAATAAAATTTGTTAAAAGACTTTTAGACTCTATATAAAAACAGAGTGGATTTTAAAACGTGCCTAATTTGGTGATCACACTAAAAGTTCAAAGCTCCTAAGCACCAGTGCGGAACGACCACATGACTGAATTAAAAATATTCGTGTGACCAGAATTTTTGTTGTTTTTCCTAATTTATTGTAATACTTCAACAATATACGATATAGATGGATATTTTTACTGAGAACGTTCTCTGTGGATAAACCCTAAACCTTCGTAGCCAGTGAGATCAAGACCCTATGTATCGGTACTATATCATTTTTTATATCTCTTTTAACCACGTGTCAGAAACACATGACCTAATTGATAATTCGTTAGACAGATTAAACGAATAAAAATTTTGAAATTTTTTACTTCTACTAGCACTATAAGAAATTGTTTACACAATGTAAGTAGTAAGCATAGATGGCTGAGAAAATGCATGGCGTTAAAAATGATGCCATAGTTTAACACTATTCGACAATAATAGAGATTTTAAGTGTTTTATTAGAATTTTTATCGCAACCGAATAATTTATAAGTTGACCACTCAGGGCACTTACAACACTCGAGATTAACTCTTTTGATATGACGTTATTTATGTACGGTACCTTATTTCAATTAACTTCCGGTTTGATATTAAGATAGTTTACTTTTAACAAATTCATAAGTTCTGATACGAATAAATTTAATAACGATATTAATACACAAATCAAAAATGGCTGTTAAAACGTTTAAAATTGTAATGTTTGATTCCAAATTCAAAACCAACAGAAGACAACAGACAAGCGTATATGGAAGATGTAAATCCCAGCTATAAAATATTTAATTAAGATGCGATGTCGCCCTATTTTGGTTTTGGACATCCCAAAAAAAAAAATCTAATTCTATTAGATTTTTTTTGTATGACTGATTAATTAGATTGGATACAAACTTTACTTACCGTCTAGGCTTTAGAAGTAATATAAATTGGAAATTTGCCTAATCCAATTGACCTACTTCAAACATTAATTAAACATATTATCTGAATATGATTTTTAACTTCGGCCCGACGTTTCGGATTTTGGCGGGTGGGGGGCAGTATTTTCAATAAGTTTAACTAATTATCGTTTAAGTGTTTTTTTTTAATTTTTCTACTGAGTAACTAAAACGTATCAAACCTTAATGGATACAAATATTGTAGTGTTTATATTGTCACGAAAGAAAATTTTAATGCACATGAGCTCATAAGTATTTTTTGTCACAGGTAATTACTGATGCCGAATGGATATAAAATGGTGGAAATGGACTGAATGATATAGAAAGATTTATCTATTATTTATTGAGGTAGGTAATCTATCATCCATTGCAGCAAAAAAGCAACCGAAACGTGACAGTTAGTCGGTCGGCGTTATAAATTAATTAGGGAGTACATTTGCTGTTTTAAACCGTCAAAACTGTTTTTATGGTATCGTAACTACGGCTTCTAAAAAGTAACATTGGTTCTTAATTAAAAATTTACTAACTTAGTCATTATCTGTAAATGTATTACTTAGTAATTTATTGTCTGTAGTTTACGCGAGCAGTACACATTTAAGTAAAACACGTAACGGTTTAAAACGTGAAATATATCTTTAATTTTTTTTAACTACGTGCAATATTTGTCATGAATGCTGTAAAAAATACAAAACGTCGGGCCGTATTTAATATATTTCGCGTTTCAAATGTATTGTTTCATTTATATTTCTAATTTTACTTATATAACAAGTTTCCTTGTAGAGACCGAAGAATTACTTTTACCCAAAAATGTGTTGTCACCCTTTCTGGACGTCTTAATTTGACACTACTCGTCACGGTCGGCGCGGGCTAGGTGCGGTCCGAATCACCAATATTATTGACTCGGCCTTATTGTTTTCTGTGCAGCTTGAAAGAGCGAGCCGACATTCTGTCAGTTTTTATTACTTCCCAATTATTACTGGTATGGGAAAATTCCTGCAGCTGAAATGTACGTCATGTATCTGGAATGTAGTAATTATTCTGCATGTTGTTCCTCATTCTCACATTATTTGGAATAAGACTTTCGACAAGCTGAAAAAACAAATTTACATACTTCTTGAACCTATTCGTCTTTTTTCTATTTTTTATTATAATTTTTTTTTGTTCTGTATAGGCCTTCGGATGGACAGAAAAATCGAATGTGTTCATAATCCACCTATAAATGTTTTTACTGTTTACCAATATTATACTTCTTGTCTCTTTAATTTATACTTCTTATCTAAGTAAGATATCTAAATAAAGACACGTATAAGATATCTTTTAGTTACATAAAACATAGTAAAAAAAATCCCAGTTATAGCACAAAGACAGTACGGACATTTGTTTAAAACGCCGAAACAAATACAGTTATGATAGCAACGACTTTATAAAAATTATACAACACTGGACGCTGTGACCTATTTTCAGGGTTTATCTCATATGGCGCGTTTCCGTTACACATGCCGTCACGGGAATATCTAGCATTAAGTAAACTTGTGTTACATACAGAGGAATTAAATAGCTCTTTTTATAATAGAGGACAACAGACAAACATGGAGTTCAGTTGGTAGAAGATGAAATATCTCAACCATATAACATCTTGACAAGATGCTCTGTCGACGATTTTTGGCTTTGGATATTATTATGGGTAATCCACAGAATGACTTTTAGATTTTATTTATGGCTTTGTTATCTGTGTGCAGAAGTCCGTCCAGATCCAGGTTTCGAGACGAAGTCCAACGTATTTAAGATAAAATATAAATTGTTAAGGAACTAATTGGACCCGGTAGGGCTGGAACCAACGATCCGTTGATTGTTAGCCATATATTGCTACCATTAGACGAAGGAGCCTGTCATATATAATAACATTCAACGATAGTGCCTTATCAAGATTTAATATTTCGTTACTTTTGTAATTTAATAATTATTAACACATGTTATCGCACATGATGGCACTATATATATCAATTAGTTAGTCTAAGAGCATGGAACGTTGTGGATTCCGGTTCAACTCCTGCCCGATTCGTAAATTTTTTCAATTTATAATCGATTTTTAATGTTTAATTGGCATTTTTAATAAATAAAACGTCATACAATGGAAACACACAAATTACACAACTCGTATTATATTACAGCACATGTGTACGGATGTATAATTTTCAGCAACCATTCATAACTGTATGACCGGCCGATTTCAATATTCCAGGAATACAGAAGCAATGATATTTCGCTATGACACACTATTATTTCATGAAACATAAAAAACAAACTACTGTCGGTCTACACTATAGGAATAAATATTGAGATCGCCCCTGCGATAAAGTCCAGACCTCGATTCCATAGTACATGCAAAGTACATAAAAAAACGTAAAATATGCTAGAACTGAAAAACGTAATAATATAGGAATTTGTAGTTGTAACTGTAAAAGAAGAACGACCTATGGTCGCCTTTGTCTGAGATACATAGCTCCTAGCATAGGAAACTATTAGGAGAGAGATAGCTTAGGGATTATAATCACCTTAATATGAGTACGGGTTTAAATTATACACATTTAACGGTTTATATTATGAAATACATTAACAAATTTTTGTCTTACCCAACCGCGACTAGCAAAGCATATGAAACGTCGCGTCGTAGTTAGTAATAATTTAAATAATATATTTCATATTTTCAACAGTTAAATGTGTTTTATTTATATAAGTATTGGGATTATAATTTTCTTGTTGGGAGAACGGAAGTCTTCCAATATCAATAGCACTTTGATCCAGCGCGGTTAAATTTAACTTCCAAGTGTTCGTGAGGTTTATGTAAACACAAGTTAACTTTACAAGGTTACAACACTAATGTTATTATTCTGTTTTCCTTTTTATATGAATAAGAGGTTATGTTACTGAAATATTTTTTTAAAACGTGACGTAAAATGCTTGTTAACAATATTAACATTATACGAATATACCTAACGAAAATCTATCCCCCATTTATCATAACATAATCTAAAAATGGTTTCATAGTAATGAGCTAACCACCTTTTCTATGATGGCAGACGAGCATATGGTTCAACAAACCCTTATGTAACATCTTAAACTAGATCCACAGACTGAAACTTCAATGTCTTTTCATCTGTGGCCAGTGGTTCGGGTCCTGAACGGATTTTCTATATTCCTAGCACCAATTGACAACTACAACTACTAAATTCCATATAATTCGGTAATAGAGAGATATAATGACACCTCACAAACTTCTGGTGACTTCAAGAATTTCAAACTAACAAAACTGACTTTGTGTTTGATCCAAGATTTGATCCTGGAGCAGACCAACCAGGCAGTAGCGCGTAATAAACTTGAAATTGTGATAGGATGAAAGGATTGCAATCTCATCTAAAATTATAACAGAACTTGACGTCAAAAGCCATGTAACCATCCAAATTAGCCGCAACAAGGTTTTAATTGCGTAAACTACACAGTTGTGAATGACGGATCACTAAATTGTTTATTTAACATTATTTAAAGACTGACGTAATTTAACCAACAGCATCGCTCGTTTTCGAAATGAATTTCGTATGCTAAGAACGTCTTAAGTCAAGGTTATATGCAGTTTCTGAAGTTAAAAGCGGCTTAAGACCGCTGAAGGGTTGTGGACATTCAGTTTTTTGAGAACTTATTGTATCTGTAAACTATAGGAGTGGTACATTTTTTAAGCCTGTAACTTTGTGTCGTAGTTAAAATATAATAGCGTTTAAAGTATTTATGTATTTGTAAAGGTTCTTAGTAAATATTGCCTTAAATATGATTTATATCAAATTTATAAACTACACTACTAACATGGGCAGTACATGACATAATAACAAACCGAAATAATTTGTAAAACTTACTTTTAGCATGTTGATACTTTTTTGAGCTATTTATTGTACTTTTAGCTCGATCTACTTTTTCCACAAATCTTTTTTGTCGCTAAAAGTATTTATGCTGTAATACTAACATTAATGGATTTTCACCATTATTGGAGCTAACGCCATTCAAACAATTCAAACAGAGGCAGGAAGACACGAAAATTATTCTACAAAATAATATTATAAAAACTTGTTAAACAAACCGACGCGAACGCACGCTGCGCATTGTTATAAACAGAGTACTTTTGCATAGAGACAGTTTATCAATGGAGATATGTAAAAACAATTGAGATATGTTTATTTATAATCTTTCTTTTACTTCCTGGTAGTAAGATTAGCAGTAAGTAGTGAGCGAACACACATACAAGCAGATTATAAGAATCTGATCATATACATCTGCAAATAATATCGATTAGTAAAACCGACACAGAAATGCGTCATGGATGAAGAAGGAAGTCACACTTAAAACATTTCTGTACAAATATTAGAAATAGGTTTCAATATAAACTGGTTTTACTTGATATAAATGAATAATTCTATCGAAAGCTCTATTCTTCCCTACTCTATACCTTGTCAATTCTTTTTACCGGAATGCTGTATGCACTTGTATAAATAAAGAAACATTAAAATACTTTGTTTACGCGTGCGCACCGCCAAACGTGGTAGACAAAATGTCGTCAAGATACAATCTCTATTTAGACTACGTAATTGTGAGAAATTTATTTTAAAAAGAATCTGTGTCTTTTTTTTTTGATAGCGAAGGATAGACAGAAATGAGATTTACTTGATTAAAGGCGGAATCTTTCAGCTCTATTGTTAAGATGTGTAGCCCACATATTTTGGCTTTGGACACTAAGATATTATTTGTCCAAAACCATTATGCAGATCTAGGCTTTTCCGTGTGAATCATTGATGTCCAAATGTTTTAAACAACTCTTAGATATTTAGAAATAAATAAAATTAATTCCAAACATACAATCTTGCGAGAATAGAACTCAAATCCTAATGATATCTATAACGATCTAGTCTATAAACGAAGTCTAAGACTAAATTTAGCCGCTAGAACATAAAAGGAAAGTTAGGCACACTACATACATGTACAGACAGAAATTACATTAGAAATTTCGTGATTGTCACACAATTTACTATTAGAAAGAAGAAAGTATTAACATTCGATCAGCGCCTAATATGACCGAGTGACTCAGTCATATCTAGGCCAACGGGGAAAGTCGATCAAAAAGGAAACATATAAAAACTTGCACCTATATGTCCTAGTGTACCTAATATGGTTAACTTACTGTGAATGCTTGAAGTGTTGTCCAGATGAGGAGTCGTATCGATTAACTACAAAACTAAATAATTTATTTTACGGGTATAGAAACATTGGTATAATGATATCTTAGACTATTCCTAGGCTAAAATCGATTGACATTTTTCTTCTAAAAACCAAAAAACAATGGTTATCATTCATATCCGTTCTTTATTCACTTTTTTATTATTATATTCAATGTGTAAGTTATACACTATACGATCTCTTTTAAGTCGTAAATTATTTGTCGTTTAGTTCTCGAAAATGTTTAAAGGTAGGCTACAATTTTTAATAAAATTAATTATTCCATTCAACCCTAAAATTAGTTGTCGATAGGAACAGTTTTTTTATCGACAAAGGTTACATCACTAGTGGATCGTCGCATCCACAGTGGAATCACCAACAATTATCCCATTGCCTTTTTAGTGTTGGATCGCGTGGTATTCTTAATTATTAATTGTTAATGAAAGTGACTCCTGTATTACCTTATACTAATAGAAGTGGATTTCACAGTTACAAAAATAAAACGAATACATTTATCCTATTCCCCGCGTAAATGGGAAATCTTTTTTTATGGACAAAAAATAATGAATTGATGGAAGGTGAAATCTTCTTCTCCCCAAGACATGCAATTTTTGGCTCTGGACATTAAGAAAATAGACTATAATCGCAACGCTGGTTCGAAAGGAATTATAATATAAATTAAGACTAATCTAGATTATATACAAAGTTTAATATAAAAAAAATATATATATATATTGTTGTAATATCACGTTTTCCCAGGTATCCAGAACAAAGGACCTCTCAAGCTACACCACTATCGCGTTCAAAACTACACCACGGAGGTTGTGGTTCAGCTAAAAGTACAATAAATCAAGGGAATTAAGAGTTTGAGCTCACATAAATTAATGAAACTGAAATTTCTCGGAGTGCCGAACAAAGAAGGCCTGTGCCGCCACTTGAGATTTCTATAGGGTTCTGTTTGGGCACGTGACTAGCGCGTGCTTCACTGACGCATGTGATTGGCTTAAGACATGTTATATAGTCCCAAAAATATGATAATTATATAAATTAAATATCTACATATACGCGAGTAGTAGACGTTTAAATAAAACAATTTAATCTCATCTCTCCGTGACTACGGCTGCTACAAAACAACCGAAACGTCGTGCCGTAGTCAAAATAGGTTTATTTATATATTTCGCGATGTAAACCGTTAAAGTATTTTACTTAAATCTATTCGGATTGAGAGACAAATTGTAATAAACGAGCGAGACTTCAACGCCATTCACAGCGTTCCGTGCTGTTGCCCTAACCTATTATGTCTTACACGCCATTGTAGATTTTTCTTCTATCTGACGACACATGCATATATTATACAATTAACAAAATACGATATTGTAATAAGTTAATCACATTCTTTAGGTAATCCCTTAGGCATGCCATTTTCACTTGTAAATGACACAAGAGTTTCTATAACTATATAAATACAAATTAATTGAGTATTAAAATTTTGTATTTTTTTAAAATCATATAGCGCAGATGATATCACTCTCATATACATACGACAACAGAGTACACATCCAGCAATAAAAGTGTAAAAACGTTTTACACACCACAGATTAAACAAACAATTACCTAATCCCATAATCGCGTGTGTGTAATCGCAAATTCGTGAGACGTGATGAAACATTGTAAATGAAACACATCCCAAAATATCACCAATGTGATGTTAAAAATGGTTAACCGGGTTACAGATGCATTACACAAATCGCTTTTAGCTTTACGTTTTTACGTAGCTTTTACGTTTGAATAGGTCACGCAGAAAGGAAAACTATTGAATGAAAGAATTTGAACAAGATTTATTATGAGACTGTTTATTACACAAGTTTACATAAAGCAAGTTTAACGGTTTAAAACGCGTAATTAGTATATAAGCCACACGATTTTAAGACCCGACATTTTACGACATTAAGGGAATTAAATCATCGTCATAATTTACTTACTTACTTACTCCGCTGGCGCAGCGACCCAAAGTGAGTCTTGGCCTCCGAAACTAAAGAGCGCCATTTTTGCCGATCCTGTGCGGCTGTTCGCCATTCGGCTACACCGAGCTCGCGCAGGTCCTTCTCCACGGCGTCCTTCCAGCGATATCTTGGCCGGCCGACAGGTCGGCGGCCAGTTGGAATTCCGATATACGCTTTCTTGACACTCCGATCATCTCCCATTCTCTCCAAATGGCCAGCCCAGCGGAGTTTTTGGGATTTAGCTTCCCCCATTATATTGGGTTCGTTTACGAGGTTTTCGATCTCCTAGTTTTTCCTGATTCTTGCATAATTTACTAATTTGTATATTTGCCAGTTTAAATCAGTAACATTTTTGTCTTGAGATATAATTCTATACCAAAGTAAGTAGGATTTTATAAGTCGTAATTCCATTAATATTAACCTACCACATACTTCAAGTAACCGATAAAGCATTTAATCGAACGACAAGCGGTATATATCGAGTATTTGCCTAGTATTTATAGAAAACAGACTTTGGCTAAGTGCCAAGGCGGACATCGCCATTGAAAATAGATTGTTTCGATTCATTGTCTGTGCATCCGTTTGTAATTCTATATTTTATCTGTTGTTTTATCCAAAAGGCGGCTGAGAGTTTGACACATCCTGTACTCCTTTTATTTTTTTTAACGAGTTCCATCTGATTTTAAGCAAGTTTTTTTGAAATCTATTAAATTAATCATATCATAGAAATGTAATAAAATACTGGCCCAATTTGCTATTTTGAGGTTAGGCCACCCAAAAGCACAAACAAGTTAACAAGCCCACGCAAGCTGTCATGATGACACTTACGTCACCTGTCAAGATGCTTTGCGTCACTGTTTGATTTGACGCCTCTCGCTTTCCAAGGATTATAAGCTTTTAGCATTGTAGGTCTATAAAACAGACATAGTGGACACATTTGAAAATGGAAAATAAATTATATAGTACCTTCATATGCAATAACATGTAAAAAATTAAAAACTTTTAAAAAGTGGACACATATTCTTGGCTACAAGGAGGCAATAAGATTAAAAAAATTGTAATACACTACTAGAAGTAGAATTTAATTTAAAAGTGTTTTGTCTTTAATTGCATTGGACAAATGACTGCCTACAACAAGTGGCTACTACCAACCTATTGTTTTTTTTTTGTTATAAAAATTATATCTATCGTTTGTTTAAACATATTTTATCTAGCAATGTTTGTTTCAAATATAAATTTGAATTAATATACTTTTATGATAAAATGAGACCACATAACTTTCTTCAGATTACTTCAAATCGACAGCGTTTATCAACATCAATACAATAAATCTTCGCAGTTTACATACAATTGATAAATCGAAACTGTGTTAACAAAATAAACCTGCAGACAGATAACCATTTTTAATAGATCTGCCTGGAAAAATCAGTTCAAAGAAGACATAGATCTTAATTCGGTGGGCTTTAAAGATACAAGAACTTGGGAGAAAATTGGGTTATTAGGTTGAAATATTGGCATTAATGGGATCCAATTGATGCGCGTGAGTGGAAATAAGCTGTATTGAGGGGAAACATCTGTTTTGCGTAATAACGGATTAGTTTCGACCTATTAATGGTCCATTGCTTTGCACAGGTCTCTTTTTGCTTGTCATACAGAAAGGATTTAGTTTACACGACCATACTACCGCCGTTACTACTTGCAGACTACGAGCTGGTATTGAAGATTTACTAGAAAAATAAAAACACAACGAAAACTCTCTCGGTCCTACAATACTCACTTTTCAAACATGTAGTCAATACTAACTACTAAAATAACCTAATCTATTTACCATAGGATTAAAAATAAAGATTACAAAAAATTGTCACGGTCGAGACTTGAACCGGTATTCACTGCGGTTGTTCAATTGAGCTACTCGCCCAACCTTATGCATCTATCACAATATATTTGTATACATAATAAGTTTTATAGCACCGAGCAGTATTTCTACGAAACACTAGCAGTAAAAGTTAACACATGTGGCTATGACGTCATATGTGACAATTAGCTATAGACTCGTGAGACGTTTTCTTATTAGAATTGTGTTTAGCTTTTCTTAGCGTCTATGCTAAAGTACTTTAAGCTTTAAACTACAATATATTTATTTTTTCTCTCGTTGAGGTATTTGCGGAAACGACAGAGTTGAAATTTCCTCGTTGTTTCCGTAGTTACAGAAAAGAAGGATTAAAAAATCGAATATGTATTTTTTTTTAATACGACTCGGCGACAACAGCGTTTCGTGCTGTTGCTCTAAATATTGTGTGTGCATGTATCATAGGTTGAAAAAATTTGACGATGACCTATATATTCGTATTCGGTAGCTCAATTGGTTATAGCAACAGCACGGAACGGCGTGGATGCCGGTTCAAGACCTGTCTGAGTCGTAATTTTTTGCAATCGATTTTTAAATTATATAGTACCATCATCTTTCAAAAGAAGAATTTAAATTACAGAATTGAAACAATTCGAAACTTAACCACAGCGTATATCTAAAGTCGATTTTATGGGATACGGGACAAGCAGGTGTAGATTACGCCATAAATGTTTAATAGTCACCCTTATTGCCCGTCCTTACTGGTATGGAATTCTAATTCTTATATATGTATACAAAACGAAGATCAGACCCCCTCTGTATCCAAATGGTTAAACGTATTGCCTAGCATTGCGTTACGAGCGTGAGATTTTGGGTTAGAATCCTAGGGAAACAAAAAATGTTTCGGTCGGGCATGGCACAGAAGTCTGACAAACTGAATATTATAGATTTAGAATATATATAGAAATAATTTTAAAAAAAAATGTTACAGCGACGGCATAAGAACATACGTCATACGTCACGAACAGCGTTCCTTGCAAGAGCTTTCGGTCTAGTTTATAATTATAAAGAATTCTTATATTGTCTGTATTTTACGCGAGTACTCGTAGTACACATTTAAACAAAACACTTTAACGATTTAAAACGCGATATATTTCAGTTAAATTTTTAAAATGAATGAAATTTTCTTTGATTTTTTTAACAATAATAAAAGCTATTGGGTACATATTTTTATACTTTACCACACGACCATGCTACAAGCGTTTGGTGGTAAATTAAATGCCGGGACATAACCTACATATATTTATGAATGGTCTTTATGCTCGACGATTACTTTTACGCGGTTTAATGTTTTGTTGCGTCAACTCTTTATTTCTTACCGTCTTAAATAGGTCGCGTGTATTTATGTGTTCCTAGAACCACACTGTATTTACAGACATTACTTTCTAATAAATATACTCAACACGAGCTCGTCGGTCTAATGGTAAAAACGCATGGCCCATTAACGTGTCATGGGTTCGATCTCTACTGGGTCCAATGTATTTCCTTTCAGCTTTTCAGTATTGGATTTTCTTTCAGCAAACCTAGTACTAGACTGGCGTAGCTGGTAGCTGGTAGTCGTAGTTGTTAATCAACCCGTACTAGAGCCACGTATGGGCCGAGCTTTTAAAACCATCTTATGTGAGAGGAGATATATGCTCAGTAGTTACATAAATATGTTAGCATGTGATGCCATGCGATAAGGTATTATTATTGATTGTTTTATTTGGGACTAGCTGTGCCCGCGACTTTGTCTCCGTCGAATAGTTACATTGAGCATTAAAATTAATTTTTGCAAACAACCTCCCAACTTTATGAATTATATAAATAGAAATTAAATAATAACAATTTAGTCCGTATGTTTCCACATTTTACATTGTTTATTCGCTCCTATACGCCGCAGCCTAATATTTTATAGCCTAAAACCTTCCTGATAAACGGTCCCCAACATAAACATAATTTTTAAATTCGAACCAGTAGTTCCTAAGATTAGGGCGTATATTATTTTCATATTTTAATCTCTCAGTTATACTCGCCTTAGATATTATTGTCTCATAATTTAATTATTATTAGTTGATCTATTTAGCTCGGGAAACACAGCATAAACATCCCGGATCAATGAGGTAATCGTCCCAAACATATTGTAATTAAAATGAGCCAAGGTCGAGTTTTTCGTTGAATTGCCTCTGGCCGTGATCCCAATTTTGCGAACGTCTTGCACATGTTCAGAGAAATAAAACTACACTCAGCCTGTTACAGTTTGTTTCATATGGAGATTTATGTAAAAGAAAATGCAATTTGTCTAATTTATTTTTATCAATCTGTACTAATATTATAAAGCTGCAAAGTCTTGAACGCACTGATTCCAGGGATTACGGGTTTCCATAAAAAAATTATAAGAAACTATGAGAGAACAGATGGCGCTAGGCTCGCAGTTAGAGACACCCTCCATCTTGAGTGCCCCCATAACCATGGTTGCTGCAAAGCATCCGAAACGTAACCAAAGGTAGTTAAAATAATTTCCAAATAAGTTTAACACGTTCTCTGCCGATGCGGTCAGTGCCGGACCACCGCGAAATTTCCGTTTGGGCCGGGGAAAAATTGGGGTTCTGTTCAAAATGGCCCGGGATTTTTTTTTGCCCATTTTTTTTTTTTTTTTTCCCAAATGTTTTTTTTTTTTTTCCGAACTCCTTTCTTTTTTTTTTTTTTTTTTTTTTTTTTTTGCGGCGCCGGGGGGGGGGCCCCCCCCCCCCGGGGGGGACACCCCCCCCCCCCCCCGGGGGGGGGGGGGGGGGGGGGGGGGGGGGGGGGGGCCCCCCCCCCCCCCCCCCCCCCCCCCCCCTTTTTTTGGTGGTCGCCGTGTTCCTTCTTGTTTTTTTTTTTTTTTTTTAAAAAAAAACCCCCCCCCCTTGGGTGTTTTTTAAAAAAAAAAAAAAAAAATTTTGGGGGGGGGGGGCGGGGGGGGGGGGGGGGGGGGGGGGGGGGGGGGGGGGGGGGGGGGGGGGGGGGGGGGGGAGAAAGGGGGGGGAAGAGGGGGGGGGGGGGGGGGGGGGTTGTGTTGGGAAAAAAAAAAAAATTTTTTTTTTTTTTTTTTGGAGAAAAAAAAAAAAAAAAAAAAAAAAAAAAAAAAAAAATAATTATTTTTTTTTTTTTTTAAATATTTTTTTTTTTTTTTTTTTTTTTTTTTTTTTTTTTTTTTTTTTTTTTTTTTTTTTTTTTATTTTAATAAAAAAAATTTTTTTTTTTTTTTTTTTTTTTTTTTATATTTTTTTTTTTTTTTTTTTTTTTATTAATAATAAATTTTTTTTTTTTTTTTTTTTTTATTTTTAAAAAAAAAAAAAAAAACAAACAAAAAAAAAACACCCCAGGGCAAAGAAAAAGGAAAAAAAAAAAAAAAAAAAAAAAACCACCACCAAAAAAACAACCCCCCCCCCCCCCCCCCCCCCCCCCCCCCTAATTATATATTTAGCGTTTTAAACCATTAAAGTGTTTTATTGAAACAACAAATGTCATTAAAGATGTAACTATTTAGTATTAATTATATTATGATACAGGCAGACAAAACAATTGGCTTTTTCGGTTAACGATCAAATTTTTTACTAATGTTTTAGATACATGACACAATTTATATCTCCCTTTTTGTTTCATAAAATCACGATATTCACCAAAGAACTCGTTAAGATATCGTGAGAAAACCAAACATTACTTATGTCTATACAACATTAATGTCATGATGTGGTCTGCAAAATGACGCGCTTTCGTAACTTTCGAAGACTTGTATTCTGTGACAGTGGGCTTTTAATACTAACCACAGACTACGAAATAGTTGTAATGCTATATTTCTTCAATTAATTGTAAAAATTGTCTATGTGTTGTCTAAGTGTTGTCCAGTATTGCGAGGTCTTAGGTCCATTAAGTAGTTACAAACTCGTAAAGACGTAGAGTCTATACCTAAATAGTGTATATTATTACTTTTAATGTACAATTTAATTAAAAGCTACGGATAATCACATTCGTATAAGTATAAGGTCTAATCATTGTATTATTATAATAAGACAATACCTAAAAAGTAAATTAAGTAGATCCATATTGCTAATCCCACAGAAATGTAATTGAACAGCTACCATAAACGAAAAGATACAACTGTATGATAATGTCTACTAACAATAGACTATTGCATGACTATGAAGTCATTTAATTGTGTAATTAAGTCAGTCTTAATATAAGTGTTATTATGTATATTACATTACTTTAAATATCGTTATTAAACAATATCACTTTGAACTTTACCGCATAATAAATCATTTTAAAATGATCAATGAGATCTTCCTATTACAATATTAAAAATAAATCAAACTTTGAAAATAGAATATCTTTACTGAATCCGTTTCCTAAAAACCCTTTTTATTTTTAAAATGCTTCCCAGCCAGAAATGACGCAGCGCAAAGCTTTCTTCAAAACGTGAAGTTGAGTCTGTGAAATCAATTATTTTAATTGATTCGACAAAAATAAATGGCTTCCGTACTGACACTGTGATTTTTAGTTCCCACCTTTATTTAGGATTTTTTCGAAATGAACACGCGGTTTTGATTTTTGTTTTCTAGTAATAGAGTTTATTTTCGATTGTAGGGTGACGCCCGAAATGATAAAGGTTGTGTAAAAGTTCATTTGCGCATGACACCCCTTTGTTATTTTTGCCTTAGTGCTGTGACAACTACATTGTTGAGCGTCAAATTGTAAAGTTGTTATAATATTTTCTTTTTCGTGTTAAATTATTTATTTCCCCGTCACCGGATGGTGAAACACGTTCTATTATTTGAATTAATCACTAAAATGTATTACATATTTACAAATTATTTTAAATCCGGCCTGACGTTTCGGATGCTTTGCAGCAACCGTGGTCACGGGTCACTCAAGATGAAGGTCTCTAATGTCTAAAGTAAAAACTGCTACTCCAGCGTTATGTTAGTTTCACTAATATATTTCACTTTTTAAACCGTTGATGTGTTTAATGTTGCTCGCGTGAACTACAGACACTATTATTAAAGATGACAATATAATTATGTAATACCTTTTGAGCTACAGTATAATGTTTATGAAAATGCTTGGTATGATTTTGAGTTACTTTTAATCTGATTAGAACCCAATCATCGATGAATTTATCGACCTCAGACCCACCCTATCGATTTATTAGGCTAATAGCCCTGGGTAAAACAATATGGGTGCGTGGAATTCAGAAGTAATGGCTTCCTTAAATAAAGGTTATAATACACTTAGTTTAACTAGTCGCAAAATTTTCTCACAGCTTTTGACGCAGACAAGACTTATAAAGATTTTATAGAGTTTTATAAGAAATAAAGCTGAAATAAATACTGACTTAATCATATTGCGAAACGAGATGTTTTTGTATAACTTTTTTTGATAATTTTTTGTATAAGAATAACATAACCTATTTTATAACTAACAGACTATAAAACGTATCAGCTTGTATTTCGATCCCTTTATATATATGTTATATGTCCCTATATGTATATATCATGTTACTCCTTTATATAAGTATAAACAAAGAATGAAGATATCAATAAATAATTTTGTTCTTCAAGACTAGAACAGTTTTCGGCTCAGTGTGCCACAAACTTTACGTCATCTAATTTAAAGCAACAGTAGTCCTATTAATGAAATCACCTCGGCGTCTGTTTTGTTTCTAAATTAATGAATGTTGGTTTCTTTTGTAGCAAACTGGTGAAATAAAAAAGAATACTTTTATTCGTCCTATCTGTTCGCGTCTTATTATGCAAGTAATTCCGTAAGTTCCCGGCCAGTTTCGCCAAATAAAACTCGACGGAACAACTACGTAGCTATTTTGAGTTTGACGTAGAGACTCCTCATCTTTAGTCTCCCCGTGAATACGCTGTGCAAACATCCGAAAGTCGGGCTGAATTTAAAAATCATTTTCAAATAAGTTTAACTTATATATGTTTTAAACAAAGTTTATTTAAATGGGACTACTCGCGTAACTATAACAGTTTTACTGTGTCCTCACAAAGCCCTGTTTAGGCAAAAAGGGCACACTTCATTCATAAGTATATTCATATTTAATCAAAGGCAAAGAATTTCTACCATCATTATTCATCAATATGTCGTCACTGGCTGGTATCATGGTAATTATTTCCTTCGATATCTAAGACAAAGATACGATTGCCCAACCCATATAACTGAACAACGCGTAAACGTGTTAATTGTCTGAATAATTCATTTTACAGCGCGCATAAAGGTTACTCGTGTGAAAACAATGCGACAATTAACCTAATTCGTACAACAAATAGAAAAAGAGTGTGCTCTTACAATTTAACCAGCGTTCAGTATAGTTGTATTTATCTATATTTCCACAGACTATCGTACTGTCAAAAGTGACAGGTAAACTCTTTAGAACGAATCTCAAACGGCCAGTACTTTTTTTGTTATAGATAATTTATTGCTATAAAAAATTATAACTTTATAAATAGTTTATACAGTACTTTTATTCTTGTAATTACTATAAAACAACAACGATTTCTATTTATATGCCATTCTATATCTCCGCTTTAATTATAAAAATATTTTTAGTCTGTGGTTTAGACAGTTCAACATAACTGTTTAAATACAAATGCCACTTATGAAGGAAGAAACAATTTTTATGTTTGCTCAGTCTAACTATTTCTTAGAATCATGCACCGCAGTCATTCATACTAAGAATCAGCATTAGTTTAAATTTTATAGTGTTTATGCCATGAATGAAAAGCTTCTAATAAACCATAATTATTTAATTAACATAATTAAGTAGCCATAAACGATTAATTTATATGGCGTTATAAAGGCATGTTTGGGTTAGGTTTAATTATACCTGATGTTAAATAAAATACCTATTTATTAATGAATAACAGTATTCTTCGTATTTTGTTTAATGTTACATAATGTGTACACTAAACGGCATCCAAAATTTAACTAAAATTACACAATCAGTCAACTTTGTGTGTTTTTTTTTTATTAATTGACATAAAAGTATATCTCTCGCGGTTATGACGATAACTCAAATTAGCCGATGAAAAGATATTTAGTTGTATATACGTAAGAAAGGATTAGTTACATTCTATATTACGAGAATTATCTTACAATGAATCTCACCATAGATTTAATTTAATAGAATCTAAGGTGAATGCAATGTTTGTCTTCAAATAAAATCCATCAGTGACACGGAAATTAAAATGTGTTCGTTCCATATTCCCACACTCTACTACAAAATAATTAGGTAATTAGGTTATTGCATAAATTTTTAGCTTAAGACGAGCAAATTGATTTAAAACAAGTGAATGTTGTATAGCAACCATTATAGTAGCTTAAACATAATCAGAACCATTTCAAAGGCCCGCATAACTGGCGTGCCTAAATTCATTCATTACCATCACCAATTGAAAGTTTTTTGACCTAAAGGGATGATTTTGATGTCAATCGAACGATTTATCGGCTCGTATTCGTCCAATTTATTTCATTAACTGTTGAATGTAAAACGTTACTCCTTCGTTCAATTTAGGAAAGAAAAAGTATTATGAAACTTGCCAATCATCTTCCTACGCAGACTATATACCTACGCATTGCCTAATATAGCGTTAGGTATTTGAATCCCTAAAATTTCGTGTGAGATACAGTGACAAACTTCCTTCTTGTATAAAAAGCACTAGCTGCGCCTGCGACTTCGACCGCGTATAATAGGTATATTGGGTGTCATAATTTGTTTTTGAAAAGCTCCTTCTCATCTTTATAAATTATAGCGTCGTTCTTAAAAGATAGACTTTTTTAAAACACTTTAAAGACATATCAATCTTTTGTAAATTTCCTCCTATTAGTCGCAACGTGATGTTTTATAGCCAAAAGCCTTACTCAATAAATGCTCTAACCAACACAAAATAATTTTTCAATTGTATCCAGTAGTTCCTTAGATAAGCGCGTTTAAACAAACAAACTCTACAGCTAACTAATATTAGTATAGATATCACTTAAACGGATAAAAGTTTAATTCTTTGTTTCACTTAGAAACTTATTTTTACTTAATATAAACAAGTAACCAACAATGCAAGTGTGAACTTGATGTTTACATCTTGTGAAACAAAAAATTTCGAGGTTAAAATTGAAATGGCGGGAATTCTTTCATTCTATTTTAACGCCATATTGAGTTCGTTGACCGTGCGCGTACGCTTATAACCTCTTAAGAGTTCATTTCGCTAAAACATTATTTATATCAGTATATTTGTTTAAAACGTAATCATGTGATATGATTGTATATTTGTTTAAATTTTATCGATAATAATGTAAGAATAATGATTGAAAAAGGTAATGTTAATATTAAACTAATTTATATGAGACTGCTAGAGGTCTGTATTAGGCCATTACAAAAACATAATTTTCAATAAGTATGAAAATAAAAATGCGCAATCAACATAGGCAAAATGAATTGTCCTATTATTCGTGTAATAATTCACTGTGTTTTTGTAGATTAACATTATTAGACTAAAAATATATAAAATAAGTCAAGTCTTAAAATTGCAGTTAAAGGCTATCTGGCTTAAGCGGCCTGATATTAATAAGACACATTTATTTTACTTTACGTAAAACGTCTGTTAAAGTTTCCACACAACCTTAAAATCTGTCTCATTTTGTTCAAAACTCGTTACTGTAATAAAATAGTTTGTTTACGCGATTATCACAAAAAATATTATATAGCTATAACAGAGGATCTGACAAGATTGACCTATATATTTTCTGCAACATTAAAAAAGTAAAATCGCTCTCATTTTTGTTAAGCTACAGCTTTTTTTTGGCTCTACTGAGCTTGTGAAGCTTCATTGAGTTTAAAAGCTTGAATATTTTTTTATACAAACCATTGTTTAAAAATAACTGATATCTTTAAACTTCATTACTGATTACCTACGAACAGTTATTTAATTAATAATTAAATCTTATTATTTTTATTATAATATATATTGACATGAACATGAAATTATAGTGTTAACGGCCTATTTAAAACTTTCTGCCATTAAATAAGTACTATATATGGCAACGTATGCCACGCACATGTCTCAATTAATTTTTACGCTTCGGTCAAGGCTATTAAGTCGCATAAAGAAACATTTATCATTATAAAATCATTAAGCCGTCTGCGCAAATTCTACAAGGTCATTCCTTAATAAGTTTAAAGATCCCTGCTTTGTACATATTTGTGTTAAAAAATATATAAAAAATCATACAAACACAGTTAAAAAAAAGAGGTTTTCTATTCCAGGTACTGGTATTAAATAATTCTTAATTTAAATCTTTTCAATTTCTGACACCGTGAGTCAGTTCTGTAAGTTATCAGCTAGTTCCTCCAACTACAACAAAACAGATGGCGCTAGAGTAGCGGAATCGTTTTTGCCATTAGGGACACACAAGGTAGAGACCTTAAGACCCCCTAGACTGCAGCTGCTGCAAAGCATCCGAAATATTGTGTCGTAGTTAAAATAAAATTTTACTTAATTGGACGTTGCTCTTGGCTGAGTAACATACAGCTGTAAGCGTTTTGGGTATTGTGTTTTTTTTGTTTTTTTTTTTTGGGTTAGAGTGGCCTAATAACAAAAACATGATTTTTCAATAAGGAGTAAAGTAAAAATGCGCAATAAACTTAGCCGAAAATGAATTTAACTATTATTTGTGTAAAAATTATGTTAACAATTTTCGGCCACTGTGCTCTTGTAGACAATTATCGACTGCAAAAATATAAATAAGTCTAGTCATAAAATTGCAGTTAGGCAAATCTTGCGGCCTCAATTTATGTTAAAGCCAAGAATTTACCACACTATACTCCACCATTTTCGGTGCATCAAAGTTCAAACGCAGGCATTAAAATCCAACCAACTGGTAGCAAATTAAACCCACGCACGGAACATATCTTATGAACACGACTTAAAGATAACTTCAAACGAAAAACCAAAAAAGGATTGTTTTTAATCTCGGTTTACAGCTTTATAATCTGTTGTTGTATGTTTTGTCTCGTTTTAGGTATAAAAGTTATAGGTACGACAGAGAGGGGTAGAACCGTCTGTGTATTTCATTCAAAGGGACTTACTGCACCACATTCTAGTCTAGTGTTGTGTATTTGACGATAAAATACAGAAACACACACACATTTTTTTTGTGAACAATTTTTAATGATAAAATAATGATATATACAAAAATAAATATATTTAGTATTATATTGGATACATTTTAATTAGTACCTATTAAAATAAGATCTCAAATTTACGTAAATTAATGAAAAGGAATAAAAAAATAAAAGCATTTTTCTTTATATTAAAGTTACGAATTACATTTTCAGATTTTCTAATTTTATCGATATCGATAATCTGGATGCACCAAGGCGCCCCTCACTATCGGGATGCAACCGGTTCGCTCGAATTGGCACAGGGTTTTTGTACAATGAACCTTTGCCGGTAATGGTCATCTTATATAACTCATTCATAGACTTAGACATTTTTCATTCATAAACTTTCAGTTCATTCTACAATACCAATAATAAATTATTGTGGAATTTAATTAATTACAAAGACCTCCATAAAGACTGATGCGAAACATCCGAAACGTCTAGCTGTAGTTAAAATAAATTGCAAATAAGATAATACATCGCGCGTTTTTAAACTGTCAAAAATGTTTTAATTCAATCAGCCCTACTCTAGAAGCTGTACGGGTAGGTGTTAATATAAAGCAATGGTAAGAGTTTAATACAAGCGTAAAATTTTCATTTTATATTCCATTTATCAACACCATCTTCCAAAGAACATTACACAACCAACAAGAATCTTATCTAGATAAAAGCCATAAAAATATTTTATATCCTCTACAAACAAGCGAGATACCATATCGGGAGGCTTTTAACCAATTAGGAAGTGGGTTCGTTTAAAATAAAAGTAGGTTGAGATTGCACAAGTGAATCAAACATTGTTTTGGACAGATATAACTTTTTTTTAATTAGAGTTTTGTTTTTAATTTTTAGCCAGTATGTTTCTCTGTTTTTTTAGTCTGTGGTTAACGATTACCTTAATGTTTAGTTACCAGACTTAAATATGACAAAGTATTATCTGTGGGGCTATTTACCTGGAATTAAGCTACATAAATAAACATATTAAAATTCCCACTGTTAAAGCATTTTCAACGGTTTTATAAATATGACCTTTTAATAATGATAGCATTTTTCTAACAACGAAAACCAAAGTGCAAGCCTATCTTATTTATTCAAATAAATTCATTATGTTCATTGGAAGAGTGTCGAAGGAACTTTAACAAACCATTGTTTCTTATCACATATCGATCTATAATACTAAGTACACTGCGGATTAAGCTTTAGAAAGCTAGCCAGCAGTTGTTTATAAGTAATGTACTTCTCGTAAAAAAATATTTTTAGAAAAACAGTAATTGAAACACTTTTAACCGTTAAAAAAGCAATATATTTAACTTATTTTTATATTAATTACGACCCGACGTTCCTATCGCTCTTGCGCATTAAAAAAACCGTTTTAATGGTATTTTCAATAAAATACCATAAAACCAAAAAAATATTTGTCGTTTTGGTCGACGTTATTAGAAACCCATTTGTAAAAACGTTTTATTTTTCATGTTATTAATGATCAGATCCGTCAAAAAACATATCTTGCCAAAGGGCATAACTGTAAATAGAACGAGAAAGACACGAGACACAATTTGCAATTCAAGTTTTTGGCGCAGCGTAGTTACTTGACTGAAGATATTATAGTGGAATAAATTTTGTTTCAACCATGTATGATATGGTAATAGTGTTTTAGGCTTAAACTACCTACAACATCCCTTGTAAATCTTTATAATTATAACATGTACATACATGTACTTTGATAGACCGAAAATTCTGAAACGAAATATAGTAAGTGATTTTTTTTCTTCTTTTTTTATTGTAATAAGTGATGACTTCGAGTAAAATTCTAACACTGATTGTACCAAGGAATTATAGATAATGTAGTCTATCGTAGAGACATCACAGAGTATGTACGTAATACTAACTATAAACAAGTACAGAAAGGCGGGAAATTATATTATTACTTCAACTATGTGTTAAATTCTTGGGTTTTCCATAAATTAAGAGTATTCTCAAATTAATACATCAAATACAAAAGAAAAATAAGCTTCTTAGCCCACTAAAACATTAGTGTTCTGTGGTAAAAGGTTAACACACTCTAAGGGATTTTTATGGAATAAAGCCCAATAAGTCGAATCATTTAAGTCACATGGAAGACAACTTTCTTTCAATCTTTCGGTTATGTAGCTCAATATCCTTTAATTGTTAAGTTGTACGTTACAGCTACTACATACATACATTTATCAAATTTTTGGCCGTTCACGTTTTCTGGTACCCTGGTACTAAAAATTTACAAACGCCATTTTAATTAATAAAAAAAAAAACAAAAATAAAAAAGCTTTAACGGTTTAAAACACGATGTATAGTTAAACTTATTTATGCTTACTGCTCCTAAGCATCCAAAACGTCTGGCACAGTTAAAATAATTTCCAAATAAGTTTTAAAACTATTATACACCGCGTTTTAAACCGTTAAAGAGTCTTATAAATGTATAGTACAAAAGGCTTTCCTAATCAATTACCTCAATCAACACTAGCCCCCCATTTCTCTTGCTTAAATGCTGCAAAGCTTGCTGATGATCTTTCAAACAAGACTATTAAGCAGATATAATCTTTGATTATCCCTGATACCCCAGATAACCAACACATCACCACAAGTGTATTTCGTGTCACGGCCCCATCCTGACCTTTGACGTCATTAAATAATGCTTAGAAATCTATTATAATGTAAATTTAACACGACGCTTTATAAGAGATTTAGATTTAAGACGACTTAAGTTAACTTGAAGCTAAGTTTAAGATGAGCCTATTTTATGTAATGCCTTCTGTTCTTAATACAGTGTCCAGTAATAAAATTGAAAAACATCTTACAAAAGATAATTGCCATATTTCTTAAGATTTATCTCAAATTCCAATCATTATTTAGTAGATTCGTAGTAGCTGATTCTATCTATACTAATATTATAAAACTGAAGAGTTTGTTTGTTTTTTTGAACCCGCTAATCTCAGGAACTACTGGATTGAATTGTAAAATTATTTTTGCGTTGGTTGGAATATTGATCAAGGGAGGCTTGAGGCTAATACTAAGCTGCAACCAATAGGAGCAAAGAACTATAGGGAAAATACAAAAAAACGGGAAGATTTATCTTTGAGAACTTCTGAGCTGCGTGCGCTGCGAAAGCGATGCAAGGAAACAAAAAAATCAGTATTAAAAATGAATCTATCTTGTAAAGTTACGGACTCGGACGACACGCGGATACGGCTATAATCGAGAAAGCTGAGGAGGTTTGCAAAATAAATAATATTACGATGCCCAAAATAACTCTTCCACGCGGACGAAGTCGCGGGCACGGCTAGATTAAATTTATAGCTAGACTAATTTCGACATCAACAACTGTTTGGCTCTTTATCCAAACATATGACGTCCGGGTCTGTCGTTACTCCAGTATAACTTTAAGTAGCTTACAGATTTCACTGTAATAAGTTGCAATCAAGACCCTAAGCATTTATAATCCTTAACTTAAGTGTAATATCGAAATGACGCACTGAGTGAGTCACGCGGTACGATGAGAGTCAATTGGAAGGCTGAGCAAACCACGCACTTCAACAGCTCGAGGTATGGCACAAACTATAAGCTGTAGCGATTTTTAAAATTTGGATAAGGAGGATGTTGCCTACTATTTGCATTGAACGTTGGTAATATATTTCGTCTATACTTACATACAATTTGACTTAATCAAAATAAATGGGATTTAAGAACAACATCGGTTCTTCGTAGGCTTATGCGGATGTGGATATTTTAGTATCTAAGTATTAAAATGCAGTACCTAGATCTCCTCACATTACTTTTTGTACATGGGAAGTAGCAAATATTTATTTTAAAAAGTTATACACTTTATTAAATAAAAATTGGATGGCTGTGGTTTTACGTTAGTGCTTTATGAACTATTGTTTGTTTACAGAAGATCGAGCTTTGTAAGATTTAGATTAGATTATTTGTAAAATTACAATTTTATAATCGCGATTGCTTTCATTCTGAGCTTGTGGAATGCGCTCAGTCACGCGAGGTATTAAAGTTAACTGTTTGAATAAAAATGCATCAAGTGGTACAATATAAACACATTGTATGATCTTTGAGTTTATTTTATAGGAATTTCCCTGAAGACCATATCTAGCATATACATAAATCGGCGACTCTGTTCCTATCCTCAGCATCTTAGAAAAATATATACCTACATATAAATAAAAAAAAAAAAATTTTTTTTTTTTTAAATTTTTTTTTTCTTTTAAATTAAAATCTAGTATCTTTTCGGGCAAAAATTCTAAAAATAATAAATAAATTTAGCACTGCTTTTTTTAATAAAGTATTGAACGGTTGTGCCCCGTTCTGCCTTTTTGTTATGTGCCTTTGTTTTGTTTTTTCGTCTTTTGATCTGTTAACTGCCGTATTAGTATATTATCATGTTACTTTGTTTATTTTTTGTCATTAGAATTTAAGTTTTTTATTATTTGGTTAATGTCATTATTTCTAATATTAATTGCGTAGATTGCTTGCACGAGAATAATATTGTTGTTTTTTTCAAAGAGCAGATCTAAGTATGTGGACATTAATAATGTTTTTCCTGAGGCTAGTTATTAGTATGCGCAGCGTATCACACATCAATCACTATTGCAAACAAGTGGATCTTTAGCAAATAAAATGACTCCTTGATTGTAACCAATTTCCTGTCTACTTATCCTATTTTATTTAAAATTTGTATATTATGTTAACAGAGACAATCAACGAAAATATTTCAAAGTGACATTGTTCAGAAAAAATGAGATTATTGTCGTAATGAATGTAACTGTTTGACAAAGATAAAAAATACATACCTAAATCAAGGTTTAATCGGTTGTGACAGAAAATACGAGACGTCGTCTAAATACAAGTATTGTCAGTAGTAGAAAGTAACGTAGTTTAAAATACTTGTACATTAAAAATACGGTTTTTTCTGTTACTTGGCGCTATTTTTGTTACGAAAAATCAATATTTTTTAATATGATTATTCTGTAGTAATTTTTAAAATTCGAGCATCTTACAATCTTGTTCTATTATTTTACTGTCAGGATTAAACTCTGCACTTCCTAAGTTGTATCTTTTCATTATAAATGCGTTTCACACACTCTATAAGTCATGCACAGTCGTGACAAGAACAGTATTAGAATACCTGAATCGTAATACTATCTTTGTCGGAAATGTAATAAGATATATTGACACAGACAATTTCTAGGTCTTACAATTTCTATTGTAATGCCATATTTGGAAACATGACGTTATTGTTCTTATATGAAAAAAAATGGCAACGCGTAGTTTTATTTAATTTCTTTAAAAAACAATAAGTTTAGCAAAAAATAGTATTCAGTATATAGAAGTACACTTAGATAATGTTATGATAAGTAAAAACAAACAATTTATTTTATCTTCGAAACAACTTTTTCCATTTTTAAATGTCGGTGACTAAGTTGATATATCTATCTTTAATAAAGTTAAAGATATTGTTTGTTTGAACGCGCAGATCTCAGAAACGGTTGGCCAGTACGCATGGTTATCGAGGAAGGTTATGGGCTATAAAACACGCGCTGTGACTAATAGAAGCGAAGATACAGCGGGAAATGTGAACGTTAGTCGTTTCAGATGCGTACGATTCGAAAATGGTTTAAGACACCCAAAAAATATGTATGAAAGAATGATTCCTCTTTAAGTGATCAAAAAAAAATCCGCGACACTATATGTCTATCTTTTAACATTAACTTGCAAGAACGACGGGACCCGATGTCGTGGGCAGCTTAAATTTATAAAGATGTAGAGATTTGCAAAAACAAATATTGGATGCCCAACTACTCTACGCGGACGAAGTCGCTGACACAGCTAGTTACTTATAAATATATAATAAAACAGTAAAAATTATATTTCCCATCTGTAAAATATAAACTGAAATTTCAACCATAGGTAAACAAAGTGGCAAACTTAACCCAGATTTCAAAAGCTAGGTCAAAATGGTGTTAAATATGAAATTCATTTGCATTTTTAATTTACTTTGAGTATGCACGGGCCAAAATGACAGCTTTAAGGCTTAACTGATTTTTGCAACTACCTTTTTATCTTGAAAAATGTTTACAAGTACGACCTCTCACTGTCTCTTATTTTGGTTAGTCTCGTTAAAGTTACTGCTTCCTATGGAATCCTATATAACAGCTATGTATATATATCTATAGCGTTATGATTCAATATGACTATTTATTAGTTTTAATTTTGTTTATTCTAATTTGTCACAAAACGATAATGTTGAAAATCATGTTTTTTGGTATTAGGCCACTCTGCCCTTAGCAGCTCCATATACAAGAGCCACAGTGGATTATCAGAGCCAAGACAATTTGCTTAACAGGATTAATAAAAGCTATTAGTCCATAAGTGTTTGACGTCACAACGCAGTAGGAAAGCGACCTTGCATGATCTGATGTCATTGTTTTATGGAACAATTATGTTAATGGAGCATTCATCCTTTTCTTTACGACTTTTTTATTGCAGAATTTCTACATCGCCCACCCCTGCTGACACCGACAAGTGTCTGTAAATATTACTGTTAATTTTGAATATTAAAACTCAAATAAGACTAACTCATACTGTCTATAGTTTACGCCAGTAGTGCACATTTAAATAAAACATTTTAACCGTTTAAAACGCGATATATTAGTTCAACTTATTTGAAAATGATTTTTACTAATATATCGCGTTTTAAGCCGTTAAAGTGTTTTATTTAAATGTGTACTACTCGCGTAAACTATAGACAGTATTTAACTTGTTTTTATTGCCTGAACATAGATTTGTATTTATAAGTTGCTACATCCTACTAAAAAGTATTTACTACCGCAATTATAAGAATGACATTAAAAACACATAAATATGTATAGTCTATAGAGGTAAGCAATAAAATTCTATAATTATCAACACCTAACAAGGAGGCAATAAAAGGGCCATGTGTGCTACTTAAAAGAGATTTAAGACAAATATTTTTATTGCTAGATCGATGACCGTGAATCATTCTTCGATGATGCTACAAGCAATTTTAATTTGATGTTAAGGTTTTATGTTGTTTTTTTAATTTTCACTTACGTTATAGTTTCTACACGAGGTTCATTTGATACAAATCGCTAACGTTCTATATATTTTTAAAAATGTAAAAATAAACAAACTAGTATATTTCGTATTTAAAACTGTTTGTAGATATTGTTTTCAATATTATTTTATATCTATAATTTTCATTTAAATGTTTTAATACTATGCAGCGGTTTCCACTTTCGCGATAATACGTAGTCCAGATAGTTTTGAAATATTTTGAAAATTTTGAATAGATCATTTTTAAATTACGCGACAAATATGATCTTACATAGTAATTTATTTGGCCGCTAAACACGACAGATTTGGATTTTCATACAACTATTACCGACCGCTGCTCAACCAGTACAGCAAGTTCGATTTATCTCGAAGAAGGTTAAAAATAATTTTCAAATTTCCCACCATGTTTGAAAATCATAGATATTGAATATTATTAGGGAAATACCGACACGTTACAGACGTTAAATAACAATTTTATTATATGTATCGATTTTAAGTACTTTGTATGGAATTCGCTCAGGCAATATGCAATAAACAATTTAATTGAATCGTCGCAGCGTTCCTACAAAGCCTTAAGATGTCCCCACATGCCTCGGGCGGATTAAATTACTGCACCTTGAACGTGAGTGACGTCAACTGTAAAGGGCAGATTGTACCAGGAGAGCAGACGATCTGAAGAGATCCAGTTTTCAATTGATCTCACCTCGAAACTTTAACTTTGAGCTTTCCTGTTAATGATATAGGGTTCAAACTCTAATAAAATGTAGTTTTCCTTCTACCAAAGGAATTACAGCTTGCGTGGTTTATTTTTATCTGTTGGGTTCATTGGGTTTGATTCTGAGCTTTTAAAAGCAACTTTAATACGTTTGAATATGGTTCTAATTGTGGTGAAATTTTCTTAGCGACATCCCTTTTTACCTAAGTGCAATATAGGTTTGTATGATAGAATGTGTCAGGTGATATTTTTAAAGCTTTTGCTAAAACAACATAAAATAAAAAAAATATCTTAATACATATCTACATTAAAGAATAGCTTGATTGGGAATGATCTCATAAACCTGTTTATACTAAAATACAAATAAATAATATTTGATTATACTTTTTGTTTATTTGTTTTTTTTGCTATCTATATCTATCTAAAAGAAGACAATTAACGGTGATATCATATAAGCAAGTTAAGTGGAAATACGACCTAAATTAGTATTCTAGCTCTAACTAGGTCAGGGTGGGTGTGGAAAATAAAATTATGCGGTCCAATTCATTATAATGAACGTTTATGGGGGGTAGAATTTATGAGATGGCAGCATAGTGCTTTCGCTCGCACTTTGAAACGAGCCACAGATTATAAACATTTATAACGAATTAATGAATGAATGTTGATTACAGTTTTGTCACAGATAAAATTGTATGGTACTTAGTTACTTCGTTCGTTTGTTTTTCTATCTAGTTGGCCTGGACTTGGGTATTACTATTTGTAAATTCATTTTTTTTATGTTTGTATTATTGTTATTATTATTTTTATAGGAATATTAAAATTCGTCTGTGCCGTCTACGATTTATATAAAAAACTCGGTTTAAGCTATGTATTTATAAATATCTGAACTTCTAAATACCTTCCACATAACAAACCGGACTGTCTTCAATTGTAAAAAAAATGAATTCTTAATGTCTAAGATCCAATTTTTCCCTCTGGGGCATGGGTGAACATATTACGTGTTTATTTCACTGATAGAATATTTATTTGCATGTTGACTAGACTTCTGTGCTCTGTCCGACCGAGATATTCTATTAAGTCACTGTGACGTAAATATTTCTTAATAGTTCGAGTATCATCATTAAGTTTCTGCAAGATATAGTTACACAATATTATAATATCTAAAATAATGTTCAATGTTCTCTTAAACATAGTAACTGAAATTACAGAGCAATTATTCTAAAATCATATGACCTGAATTATTTCCCTTTACTCGGAAATAATGCCTTGTTTCCTTATATTAAATTTTACGAGGCTTTTATTTCTTTTACATTGTGTTGTAAATGAATCGCAATGTTTAGTAAAGACTTTTTTCTCTTTTTGACCTTTTTAAAGCTTTCAAAGTAACATAGACGTAGATGAAAAGCCTTTGAATTTGGACAGATAAAAACAGAAAAAACTTTGTTTCTGAGTTTGGTTTGTTTCATCTTTTGTCTATACATGATTTACATAGAAGCTTTTGGATATTGTAATTACACTCAAACGAATTAAATGATTACCTTAACTTAATTAATTAAACTTTTCTTCTGTCTTGTTTGTTCCTCAAAACAACGTGACTCATGCAAATAGTAAATATATTTTGTAAATATTTTGAAAAAAAAATACAAATCTTTACAGGACAATGTGGAAACTGAAGTATTTTCTGTAGTTTATTCGAGTAGTACATAAAAAAAATTAAAACATTTAAACAGGTGGCGCTAGCGTAGCAGATTTGATTTAACATTAGGGACACCCTTCTTCTACAATTCTCCCGTGACACCGGCTGCTGCAATGCCTCCGAAACGACGCACCGTAATAAAGTAAATTAATAAATATATTTTGTGTTTTAAACCGTTAAAACGTTTTATTTTATATAGACCTTTGCATACGATAAATAAATAATTATTTCTCAGGTCAATTACTAACCTTAATGAGACTATTTATAATTTAAATACGCGCTTAGAATATTGGCGCAAACGTAGGTTGAACTAACACGAACTATTGAGAATTTAAGTAATACCGGCTCATTTGGGTCAAGAACGCGCGTAACTCATATTATGTTTTGTTTGAAATAACATAGAAGTGTGGAAACGGAAGGCACCTACTGCCACTAATATCTCGCAATAACCTACATGTTGTAGCGTCTTTGTAACTTTGTTCTCGAAGTTTACAATATAAAAGAAAACAGTTTTTTATCTATCGTTAATGCAACGCTTCTTTTTATTTTATTTATCTTCGACTGCTAACCACAGATGTTATTAACAGTTAAAAACTGTTAATTTTATCTATACTTATTGCGTGTCTTCTTTTCATGCTATATAATCTACTATTAACCACAGATCTTAGATCTTAAACCTAGCTACCATACTGTTTCAGTGTTGATTTTGCTGGTTGGCTTTAACCACAAAATGATTGATGATAAACTGGACTGGTGACAACTCTTAGTTCCAAACTTATAAAAAAAATCAAACTAAATGTCGCTGGGCAATCCGCATTGAATATTGCATATTAAATTTATTTGGGAAATATAGGGATTACAATAACCATGGCTATGAGTACACTCACTCTTCGTATCGTCGTACGTTCGCGTCGTGTGTTGAATCCCCAAGGGATCAAACATGTTTCTAATCTATTTATACGTTTTTGAAACTTGTTGGATTTCGTTTTGAAAACTGAATATTTAATGGCTAGTGGGAATATTGAAATTCAGCCCGGGTCACTAACCATCACAGATGAAAAGGCCATGAAATTCATTTACGATTCAATTTAAGTCTATGGAATTTTCACCATCAAGTTATCAACCATTGACCATTAAGACAACAATAAATATATTTTGACCAACACATAGATCTGTATAAAAAGCCAACCCTTCTAGCCCGCATTCCGTCACGCCCGTAGGTCCTTTTGACCCCTGGTCTATTTATCATGCAACGCGACATATCACAAACTTGAAGCTTTAAGTGCTTCAGTAGTTGAATTCCAGCTCGACTCCTACCGATTGACAAAAATAATAATACGGCGCTGTAAGTTGTACATTTTCAAGTTGCGTTAAAGTGTGTGTAAAATACTCAATTGGTAGAGCAACAGTTCCATGCGGAGGGTCTACCTACGTACGCTGACGATGCTTCAACTCCTGCTCGATTCGAAAATGTTTTCAATTTATTTTTTATTTTTAAATCAAAATAAAATAAACATAACACAAATTTACTAGTGAATTACATTGTAAGATTTTTTATTATTTTCCACACGTGCAATGATGGTATTATGAAATTATTCTACCAATACGTAACAAAAGCACGTAGAAATTAGGGACACAAACGGATTGTTTCTCTCTAAGCTTCAGGTAGGCTTTCCATATAAAATAATAAGGTTAATCCACATTGACCTACTAGATATATACAAAGGCGAGGTCTGTCTGTCTGCTTAATTAAAGTTAATTGATTTGCCCCGTATTCACTTCCTAGAGCGTAATGACCATTCATGTAATTGGGTGTAATGGATTTGACGCATTTTGCGCTGCAAAACTTATCTAGTAATTAGATTCGAAATTATTTATGTACCAAAATAACATTTCATAATTATTATTACAATTCTACTAACAAAGCTTCGTTGTATGTTTATGTAGTTTCAAATCCAGTTTGAATTTCTGAATTCAAAATTCGATAAATTATTACGCCAATTCAAATTTTCTAGTGGAATAAAAGCATTCAAAAAACCTCTTCGTAAGTATCTACGAGTAACGAGTATACGAGGTCTGTGCCCTGCTGTGGGAACTATTAAGGGGATAAAATATTCGTGTCACAGTGTCAGTTACAATACACTTTCAAAATGGCTCGAGCGATTTTAATGAAATTTTACGTGCATATTCCAGGACGGAGAATCGGTAACTACTTATCTATTTTTCATACCTCTAAGTGATAAGGGTTATCCCCCCTAGTAATTTTTTTACTTTTTTGTTATTTTTTTTTTTATATGGCATTAAAAATATATAAAACCCTTTTATCACCAACCCTTTTTTTTAATACATAGTTATGCATGTTATTAGTTGTTATGCTAATTGAAACATTTTTCATCCAAGTCGATAACTGATCAATTTCAAACTCTCTAGAAATAATATATGTGTCACAACAGTTGCCAGGTCAGCTAGTTTATATATTATTATTTAATAAAACACTTTAACGGTTTAAAACGATATATTACTAATATATGGGTTATAAACCTTAAAGTGTTTTATTTAAATTTACTATCGAATAGACAGTATTTATTAACTTCATCAAACATCTTCCGAAACTTATCCTTGATCGGTAAAAACTCTGAAGTGTAAACTTCAAAGCAATATTCAATATGGCAACTGATGTAGATAGATAGGAATGTAATCCTTATTAATAACCACGACTAGTGTTTAACCAACACCGAAATCCTTTGAACTGACATCAGTTTAGCTGTCGCTTTGATTCCAGTGACGAAGCGAAGATATAGCTCTTCTGTAGCTTTATGAATAAATTGTCGTAAGCACTAATAAGACACACAACATATAAAATAGCAAAAAGTGTTACTGTTTTAAAAAGAAGTCTTTCTTAAAAGAAAAGTTACTATTATAGAGCTATAACTCGACCTATTTTTTTCTGTTAATATTTCTATTAATGATTCGGTTCATTTTGGACTTTTTTTGAGAAAGGAAGACAAACAAGCATAATGGAATGTGAAACCCAGCGAGAAGTAGTCTGTCGACCTAATTTGGCTTTAAATATTCTTAAATCAAAAAAAAGTTTTAGAAAATTATGGGTCGGCATTGAACCCACGACCATATATTTTTAGTCATACATGGCTACATTTAACAAAGGAGCCTAACAAATAACAAATCGGTAAACAAGACTTCATTTAATTGATTAATACATATTTATACTGACCATATAAATGAAATAATAAATTATTCGTCATTACCAAGTGTAAAGTGTATAATTATACAATGTTGGATTTATGAGTCAGAATGTTGATGTCAGAATATATAAAAATAATTAAATACCTTGTAATCCTTAGCAAATGTGACGCCGCTAGAGCCACAGTAGCCTAACTGCAAATTTATGACTTGAGTAATTCATATTTCCATAGTCTAAAAATCTTCAAGAACACAGTGACCAAAGAATTGTTAACATAATTCTTACACAAATAATAGTACCAAATCTTTTCCGCTTAAGTAAATTGGGCATTTTTATTTTTATCTTTATTAAAACTCATGTTTTTTTGTTATTGGGTCACTCTACCTCTAGCAGCCTCATATAATATACAAATTATCTTGATTTCGTAATATTCTTTCAATCTCCTTGCTTAGTATCGCATCAAATACAGCTCAGTCGTTATATATAAATTCTAGACACGTCTAACCGACCGACACGCAGTCTTTCCTCGTTCCCCATAATATGAATTAATTAGTATTCACGCAATGGAGTAAGGCATTCACTCATAAATATACATATGAACAAAATGACGACAGACGCTGTATATAAAGTTAACACTACCTAATTATTGTTCCCAAATGGGCTATTATGATAAAAAAATAACTTGGGTTCTCATTGTGACCTCCGACAGAACAACATTAGTGAAATCTCTGCGGGGCATAAGCCCAGCCACATATCTGTGTCTATTCCGCTAGCAAATTAAAAGTGAAAGCCCGTTTCCCCCTCGTGGGGCATGGGGCGAACACATTTCTGTGTGCGTTTCACTGATCCGTACTTTTAACGGGCAAGCAGTTGATCAGACCTCTGTGCCCTGCCCCACCGAAACAATTTTATGTTTCCCTGGGATTCGAACCTAGGACCCCTCGCGATTAACGCAATGCTAGGCAATGCATTTAACCATGTGGCTACAGAGGCGGTCTCCTCTAGCTAATTAGATTGTGCGAAACATTGGTAGCTATGAAGGACGAATTGTGCGTTCCTCACTGTAGGCAACATTTTTCCGTTCCGCGTGACGAATCTACGTCCACAAAAGAAAAAGCCGTCAAGCTTAATCGCGTTTCGGTATCAGTCTGTATATTTCCGAATATCCAAAGCCAAAATATGGCTGTCGCATTTAACCTACCTTCATGCTTCACGCTCGTCTGCCCTCTATCATAAAGAAGTCCAGATCCAGATTTAAGTTATAAACGTATTCATTTTGTGAATAAAGGCCTTTTTATTTTATTCTGGCTAGGATATTCATGGTTCATTTACATTATTAAAGTATTAATTCACAAATAAATCTTACAAATATGAAAAATATAGCTTTCGTGTTGATTTCATCCCTTTCTGATTATAACATAATGGCTAAACATGCAACTCCTCAGTAACTCACACGTCTCGGGGTGTGTGTAAACATAATTATCGATTCAAAGCAAACACGCTGTATCTCACGACTCTTAGAGCCCCATTAATTAGAGACTGGCCTTTACGGTAAGGAATTAGATAGATAAACGAAACTACAAAAAACATAGATGTTGGAAAAGTGTCTAAAAATTAAAGTTAACTCAATCCATTAAGTATTCTCTATAATTTACACGCAGTAAACATTTAAACAAAACACTTTTAACGGTTTATAACGCGTAATATATAAACTTATAATTGTTTTACTTTAATTACGATCCGTTGTTTTGGAGGCCACGACGAAGCCGTGGTCACGGGGGGTTTGAATAAATATAACATTATTATTTCGCGTGTTAAACCGTTGTCGATCTAAAAGAAGCTAGATCACATGTTACCAACATCTGCCACGAAAGATCTGTGCTGCAAATGTAGCGTCATGATAGCTATACGTTAGAACATATGATTATTAGAATATATCAAAAAATTATATATAGCCTTTTTCTTTTTGTTTGTAATGAGAAACTATTTTTGCACGCCTTGAGTTACCGGTTAGACTAAGGGTGCCCCGAATTTTGAGGGTACAAGGGCCTTACGTGCGCCGGCGCAGACGAAAATAGAGCCGAACTAGACGGCGAATTAAATTCAGAAACTTCCTGTATAAATGAAATATCTCATACCCTCGATCTAAGCTTTCTTACCATAAAAGTATAATCGGTCGATGGATGATATTAATTTAAAATCGTTAACGTACGTGTCACTGAAAAGTCAAAGGTGAAGTTTTCAAAATTCCTTTTACGTGAAAGGTAGAGGCATCATGTAAGCAATCTAGTTAGTCCGTACAAGGAAAGGGGACATTGAATAGAGTAGCAACTTAATGTCTATCTGTGAGACAATCCTGGTTTATGCGCGGCCCAATACAAAGGATGTAGCGAGAGTGGAAATATAAGCTTAGCGACAAGCAATTATTTACACCACTGGTTCATTGAATTAAAGTGATGTTGAGGAACTTGTTGATCTTTTAAACAAAATACTTTTAACGGTTTAAAGCATGATCAATTACATTATTTAAGATTTATATTAACTACTGCCCTACATTTCGACGACTCTGGGGATCTGACTGTTGATTTTGTGCTTCCTTTTTTATAAGAGTGTATTTAAATTAATAAGTATTTTAAAAAGATACTCTTACTCACTCTCGAATTTTTAGATTGACTTTTATTGTTTTTTACCCATGCGAAGTAAACGTTGACGCTGGAGAGACAATATATCTTTGTCCTTCGCGTGTCATCGATTAAATTTAATCTTGTGGCTATGTACATTCTTTGTCTGCCATTTCGTATCGTTTCATGATTACAGAGGTAGTTTGATTTTATTTTTAAACAAAATTTTAACTACATTTGTACTTAGACGGATCTCATATATCGTATCCAAATATTTAAATATAGTTTACAAATGTAAAGTCGCTCCTAACTTGAACCAAACATCGGTATTTGTCCAAAGCAAGCTATCCATTATACGACTACTATATAGGGATATAATGTTTTATGTAAATAGGCTTTAAGTCAAACGGTTGTTCAGTAAACATGCCGTGAATCAACCTTACTGAGAATAAATATTATCATACATACATGCGGATTAAAATTACATTAAATAAATTAATTGTTATCTGTGTATAACATGACTTCTAGAGATATTATTTTCTATTATATGATAAAAGACATTTATTGATTAAAAAAAGCATTAAAAAAAACGAAACGTCGGGCCGAAGTTACAAATAATTTTCAATTAAGTTTAACTAATATATCGTGTTTTATTTAATTGTGTACGTAATAAGTGTAGTCGCGTAAACTACAGACAATATACATTTTCTTCTTTTTTATGCTTATTTCTTCTTGAGAGAAAGAAATGTAAACTAAACTATTTTTTATTGTTTCAGAAGCGCGCCACTCTATGGAAAGTCGAGAAGTGGAGGACAATAGCTATGACGATGTACTTGCTGATGAAGCAAGCGATGATGAAGCACAAAATGACGCTGATGGAGGTATGATATCACTTCATCATATATATATGACATATAATTATAAATCGAATGCTATGACTCAAAAGATTGTAACAAATTACCTAAGCTAAAATATTCCATACTATTTTTATTGACTTTGAATAGATTCTTTGAAATAATTATAAAGACGCTTAAGAAAGCTTATAATAGTAACATAAGTACTAGTCCGTGCTTTAACACATAAATTTTCCTACATTTAGTTAATTAGATGTCAGTGTCTGACAGAAATTTTTATATTTTCCCCGGTTTTAACCCCAGGACTCTCATTTAATGCATTAAGTTAAATGGCCACGGAGGCAGTGAAAAATATTTATTTATTTCACACTTTGGTAAACAAAACATAGAGATACCAAATGAAATTTTGCAACCATCGAAAGGTCTTATGGTCTTAGTATTATGTGATTTTGAAGAGCTGCCTGGATTTTAAATCAGGAATCCATAAATAATAATAAATTAATAATCAATATCAGGTAACGACGCTGATGAGGATGTTGAAGATGCGGTTATCGTGACACAAGCAACGAACTACAGCGTTACAATCGGGAAAAATGTTCGACTGGAGTGCAAAGTTGAACCTACCGGTTAGTTTTTTTTTTATTAAAAACTATTTCAATGAGGTCATATATGATTGCGTAATAATCTATATCGACTGTCGTTTCCTGTGGCGCCAAAATAGAAGTTCCGGTTTGTGAACGGAATTCCTAATATGAAATGATTGACAATAGTTATAATACATAGTTTGAATTTGTGTGTTTATTATAACTATGAGGAATGGATTACTTATTATCGTTGTTATTTGTTATTATTGAATATTAACCAAATATAATGAACAATTGTGTAAAGGCTTTTATCAATTTACAATTCGAAGATAAATCTATTGCCCTGCTTAAGGATACAATAATGTATGATAAATTAATTCGATATTGAAAATGCCTGTTTCAGATGGTGTTGTAGTGCAATGGACAAGAAAGAACACAAAATATTTTATTGGAACCATGAAGCCTAATGAACAGGATCTTCAAACATACACTGGACTAGATCGATTCTTTATGTAATTATATTTTTTTTCATTTCGCTCCCTAAAACCTAAAATCTGTAGCAAAGGGAGAGTGGGGAATTGGGTGAAATGTTCAGCTGATTATATAGACTTAATCACCTATTAGACGAAACAAAAAAAAATAATGTTTATTATAAACAATACTTGCTGTTAGGTGATGATTTTACCTATTTGCCAAGAGATTAGTATAAATTCTACGCACCCTCGTGCATATAAAAATAGTCATCATTTATTAACAAACTACCTAATCCGTATCTTCTCTAATATATTATCAAACACGCAAGTCATAGTATAGAGATGGTTCTTATTGTTTGTTTATGACTTATGAAAATATGTTCTCGTTACATACATCACTATTTATGCTAGCGACTTCGTCCGCGTAGAATAATTATTATGGGGGTCAAAATTTGTTTTTGCAAAGCTCCTCATCTTTATAAATAAGGTATAACTGTTACCAACGACGTCGTTCGCGTCCCGTCGTTCTTGCAAGTTTATCGTTAATAATCTTTAAAAAACATAGTTTTTGGGTTTTTCAAACCGTTTTCTCGTAACTCTCGAAGATGAATAATTTTTCCGTCTGTTCCACACTTCGCTAATATTAGTAGCAGCGTGATATTTTATTTTGTTGATGATTGTTTCCTGACATTAGCGCGTTCAAACGAACAAACTCTTTAACTGAAAAATGTTAGTATAGATACCCACTTATTACCGTGTTATATAATTACAGTGCTCCTAATTCAACGGACCTCTTAATCAAGGACATCCAACACGAGGACAGCGGTTCTTACAAATGTGAAATTCTGCAGATGAACCCACCGTCCATAGAGCACCATATCGCCATTTTGGAATCGCCTAAGATCAATCGTAAGTATTTTTGATGTCGATTAAAGTCTACCGTCACGAAAATAAATTGGTTATAGCAGCACGGATCGCTGTGGATGCCGCTTCAAGTCCCGCTCATGTCATCGGCTGTTTTTTTAAACTAAATAGATTTTTAATTTCTATAATGCCATCAACTTCAATAACATGTAAATTTTTTGTTAATGTGAAATATGTTTAAGGTATATTAACAATATTTCTTTTACCGTGGTCATTCTGTACAGAGAAGCATTAATATAGCTTCTAAGCTCTACTAAATTTTCGACTAAATTCCACATAGTGAGAATGTGTGTTTTAAATATTTTTATATTAAATGCGCGGCGTGTTTTTCAGGTTTCTACGCTTCTGACAATGGCGTTGTTAGGGAGGGTCAAGACCTGCTTCTCACCTGTGAAGTCTCCGGATCTCCCCCCCTCAAATCCTATGGTCTTGGGGAGGCGCTGATGGTGTACGTTTCTTACTTTTATATCATTTACATTGTTCTAAGATACCTGATGGCTGTAGTTTACGCGAGTAGTACGAAAAGAAAACTTTAACGGTTTTAATCGCAAAATGTATTAATTAGTTTACCTAAATACCAACAACGACTTAATAAATAGCGCTAGCATCGCAGTTCTTTTTATATTTTGATTTTAGGGAATTAACGCTTTTATAATTTTCTAAATAAAGATATATTATAATGATATATTTTACCATCTATCAATATAGCTAAATAAACTATATATATTAAAACTAGTTGCGCAAATAAACATGTATGTGCAGACAGCGGGACAGATAGATGTTGACGTTAACATCTCTTTGATATGTCAGAACGCGGAAACTTGGACTAAAATACTCCAGTGTCTAGGTTTTATCGTGTAAACACGTTCTATGATATCGTGACTTATAACCTTCATACACTGGATTTTATAAACAGATTATACATCTATACTAATATATAAAACTATCTAAGCTAAGTTTGTTTGTTTGGTTGAACGCGCTAAACTCAGGAACTACTAGCCTGAATTGAAAATTCTTTTTAAAGCATTTATTGAGGAAGACTTAAGGCTATCTATAAAACAACAGGTTGCGACATATGGAAAACCCGGGGAAAATATTTAAGTCATCCGTTACGTGCATTGCGATAACGAGTTAGTTCCCTAGTAAATACACACATACAAAATAACTATATTGGCTTCGACATTTTCGGGTCATTATATTTAATTACATACCGCGATCTCTATTGAGAAATGATTACGAAACTGTTTTCTCAATGCAAATTCAATAATGAATGAAGCAACTGATAAGTATCACCCACGTACATTGTAATGCAATGCAAGGCGAAAATCGTGTATGATCGAAATATCAATATTTTCAAGAAACCTTGTACGCCACTAGATACTGAAAGATACCAAGACGAAAAATTTGTTTTTAACATCTCATAATCTAATTTTTAATGCTAATGTAAACTAGCGGACATTTTATTTTTATTTTCAAGAGCAATAATTATATTTTCGTTTTATGAACCCTTTTCGTAACGCACGTGTTAGATTTTTAAAGAGACTTAATTATGATATAGGCACTGGTTTATATGAGATTTTAAGGATAATGTAAAATAACAAAAGATATACTGTCAAAAGCTATTCTATTTCGTAAACAATTTATATTTCAGCAACGTATTTCCCAAATAACGGCAAACATTATTGTATAAAAAATTAGGAATCTAACAATAATGGTACCCATTATATATTCATTTGAAGATATTTATCTATATGTTACACAAGGTTACGATCTTAATTGACTTATTGATGCCAATTCAATAATAAAAAGATAATTTACCTATTTATTACAATATAATAATGTACATCATACCTGACCATCTAATTTCAACCAACGTTCGCTTATAGGTATTAATACAGATATACGATTTTAAACATATTCTGAAACCTCTAACGTTCCAACAACGTTCCACCAGCGTTTACCCTGCGATCGCTCCAGAGCCACTGCTCCCCGCTTTACAGCGCACCCCCTTTTATAAACACAATTCACAAACAACCGACCAGGTGTTAGCCTGACGTCATCGAATAACACTACTTTTAAACATTTTGTAAACTACCCCAGTATACATCACAAAAACAATGATTATATAGATAACGTAGTATCTAAATAATATAGAATATTTTAGAAACTAATTATATACAAAATAATTCAAATAATCTGTCACGGCCAACTGACATGTGATTTGTTCTCAAAGCACTTATTCTTACAAACAGAATTGTTGGTAATAATTATAACCAAGTTTATTTATATAAATATTCTAAATAATTCAAATAATCCGTTACGGCCATACTGACATATAATTTGTTCTCAGAGCACTTGTACTTACAAATAGGATTGTTGGTGATAATTATAACCAAGTTTAATTATATAAATATTCAAAATAATTCAAATAATCCGTTACGGCCAAACTGACACATTATTTGTTCTCAGAAACGCTTGTACTTACAAATAGGATTGTTGGTGATAATTTGAATCGAACATCACAAATATAATGTTTTTTAATACTTGAAATTGTAATCATAGAATCGAAATTTATTATTTGATCTTTCTTTTTTTTATTTTTTATTTTTTTATACCTCTCGATTGCATAGACGTGTCGAAACCCTCATCCGCTGCTTATGAGTCTAGTTTGCTTGCACCAAACAATCGAGACAGCGGAGTATTCCTAACCATTACCTAGAGGCACTAGCCCCCTCACCCGCTGCCGGTGGTCTGGACTAGTACCAAGTATCGGTCGACAGCGGCTTCTTTCTTTATTGTCTACCACGCACTAGCCCCCTCACCCCTGCCAGTGGTCGGACTAGTACCAAGCAAAGTGCCGGCTTTAATTATTAACTTCTACTAGCTAGCCCCCTCACCCGCTCCGTGGTCTGGACTAGTACCAAGCAAACAGTCGACCGGCTTCTATTCTTTATACTGTCTACCTAGACGCACTACCCACTCACCCCTGAGTGGATGGACTAGTACCAAGCAAACAGTCACAGCGGCTTTTTTTTTGTCGTTTCGAATTATACCTCTTTTAAAAATAACAGTACCTTAGTAAATATTAACATAATAGAAGCCAACTAAGAAAATTTTCGTCCCTATTTCGTCCATCATTTCTCTAGGCCAATACTCGCAATTTTTCTTTTGCAACTGTGCTAATACGTAAATTATCTAATTGAGGTCTGGGGCACTGCTGCCAAAAACAATCTAAACATACAAATTTCTCAAAATAACTGATAAAAAGACTATTCCTTACGATTACTTAACTTCAACACGATTAAAGAGACTAACTTATGACCTAAAAACCTACATTATAGTATTTCTATATCTTACGCAAAAATATGGCTCTAAAAAATAAAGTTTCTAACTTCGTAAAAATAACTACTGCTGATGGTGCAAAACATAGAAACACTTCCCCAGAACTTTAAAAATATAAATCAACAAATTATTTAAAACAATTTAAAAATTATATTCAGCTCGTTTAAAATAAATAATGCAAACTACAATGTGCCACAAAGTTGCACCATCTTTATCAAAATTTCCTATAAAAAGCAGTTTTACAGCTAAACACGAAACATATTTAAAATAGACCAGGGAAGTATTTTCAACCAAATTTAAATTAATGTTTAAACCAATTACTAATTCCCCTCAAAAAAAAAAATCGTTTGATAGCAAGAAAACTATTTCGTAAAGTCCTTTTATACGTCTCCGCTAAGGATGATTTCGCTCACGTCCTCACCAGGGCTCCTTGTCTGTTACGAAGTAGTGTTCGAAGGCCGTGTGTCAGTTCATCACGTCTCGAGCAGTCCCGGCTACGTTGCAGATGTTCTCTATCGTCAATAATCCTCAGGGCTCCCGTCTGGTTACGGAGTAGTGTTGGAAGGCCATGTGTCACTTCATCTCGTCTCGAGCAGTCCTGGCTATGTCGCAATGTTCTCGCTATCGTCCATATTTCTCTGAAACTCGTACTTGGTGCATTAGTTTGGAACTTATTTCAATTTTCTCCTAAGTGAGGGTTTTTTTATTATTTTTACTATGTTCGGCTAAAACAATTCGTAACAAAAGCTGCTATATCTGAATACGTCGCTATTACTTTTAGAAATTTTAATCCTAATCCATCTCATCATCAAAATCTCGATATATTTTTAACAAATTTACGTGTCACATCCCTTTATAAGTATTTAATGTACACGTAATGTAATTATCTTTATTTCAAAAAAAAAACAAAAGAGAAAAAAAAAAATGTGAAATAAGAAGAAAAAAAAAAAAAATTATATATAACTAGACGAGCAAACATGTGTGAGGTATTTTATTCACTTTTGATCGATCATCTGATGTTAGATTTTAAAAGAGACTAATATTGCACTGTTTATGAGATTTAAGGATAACATGTAAAATAAAAGAAGAATACTGTCAAAAGCCTTAAACAATGTTATATTTCACAACTATTCCCAAATAAGGCAACACATTTTGTTAAAAACATCTAGGAATCTAACAAATAATGGTACCCATATTCATGAAGATTTATCTTTACACAAGGTACAATGATGATCCAATCAATTAATAAAAAATTAAAACAAATGTACACCCATTTAACAAGCGAGGAGATATACGATTTAAAATATTCTGAAACCTAACTTCCACAACTTCCACCACTTACCCTCGACTCAGCCACGCCCCTAACACCCCTATAAAATTCAAAACAACCGACAGTTAGCCTGAGTCACAAACGAAATTACTTTTAAAATTTTTAAATACCATTATCAAAATATTTATAGACTAGTCATTTTTAGATAATTTAATTATTTTTTACAAATATTCAAATAATCTGTCACACGCAACGGAAGCCCTCAAAGATGTTCCCTCTTTTTTCCACATTTTCCACTGTTTCTTAAGTTCTATTGGTTGGTACAGCGTGATGTGATGCAGCCAAAGCCTTTCTCGATAAATGGCCTATCCAACAAAATAATAATTTTTCAAAACCAAAGCAATAGTTCCTAGTATTAAAGCGGTTTATAATATTAGTATAGATTAGTACAGATATTGTCTGCCTGTATGTTGTTGTGTGCTATACTAGCGTTGCCTTCGGACGTGGATCGTATTTCTGTGAAAGATTCTTTTTTTAAATAATTCTTTAACTATTTCCAGAACCAGCGGTTGACAGAAAAAGACGGTGAATTCACTGCGAACAGCGTTTTCCTTAGGAGCATGAAGCGCGAAAGCTCGGGCAAATATTATTGCTACGTATTCAACAATGTTGGACACACCCAGGCTGAATTAGAAGTTACAGTTTTGCGTAAGTAGCAACTAGTATTTGATTGTAAAAGAATTCTATCGGATTCCATTTGGAAATACCTATACCAGATACCATCTAAATAAGATACGCTCTCAATTTATTTTGGCTTTGGATATTCGGAAATCTATACACCTAAACCGAAACGCAAGTAAATTTTTGATGTCGGTTTTTTGTAATTTAAATACAACATTTTAACGGTTTAAAACACGATATATTAGTTATACATATTTGAAAATGATTTTTGTGTGAGCACACGTCAAGCCGAAGTTAAAAATAATTTTCAAATAAGTTTAACTAATATATCGCGTTTTAAACCGTTAAAGTGTTTTATTTAAATGTGTACTACTCGCGTAAACTATAGACGGCTTTTTGTAATATAAAATATTTTTAGCCTCATAGGATTCCAAGTATTCGCGAATCCACAGACTGAAATCATAACGCGATGTTACTGACTTTTTCATCTGTGGATCGTTCGTGACACGGACCGAATATCGATATTCCTACCACCCATTTCATATGCATATTTTAGACGAAGTTCAACATAACACAAAAAAATATATAAATTGATTTAACCCATGTTGGACCCGTCGTGGGTTAATTATTAACGAACTATTCCATACTTCTTAGTATTTTCTTCAAACTATTCCCAATTTGTTTCATATCTCTTTTGCTCTAAATTCTAATTATAAGGTCCTTAATAGTAATAAAAGATTTTGTATTACATTATTTCCAGGGAAACCAAGGGTTCATGTCCACAGAACTATTATCAATTCAGACATCAATGTTGAAGCCGTTCTCCAATGCTCTATACACGATGAACCTGCGTAAGTAGCATATATCCATCAAATAAAAAAAAAGATTTACAAAAATTGCCAATTACAATGTGGCATAAGAAGAGAGAGGTCAAGGAGACAAGCATTAGAAAACTTTAGTAGTTTTGCACATGATTGCATTATATACATTAAAACCGATTTTAGATTGAACAAAAAATGCGCAAGAACTGCATATATCAATAGGTTGAAAATATTCGACAGTGACGTGTAGGTCACGGCAGCTCAATTGGTTACAGCAACAGCACGGAACGCTGTGGACACCTCAACGTTTGTCACCTTAACTACATTTTACCGCCTCGCCGCCTTTTTCTGACCGCCTCTATAGCGATCTTAAAACGTGTTGCTTAGCATTGCGTTAAGTGAGAGGTTCTGGGATAAAATCCCGGGGAAACAAATTATTTAGGTCGGGCAGGTCACAGAAATGTGATTAATTACATGCCTGTAAAATCAGTGAAACAGACACGGAAATGTGTTCGCCCCATGCCCCATGGAGAAAAAGTGACAGAAAGACAGAACATAATCCTGTTCTTTTTTCTTTCAGCGCTCACATCCGCTGGTACAAAGATGGAAAGTCAATCGCTGAGACTTCGAACCAATACATCATCAGCACCCAAGGCCAGCACTCCAACCTAACTGTCATTCCTACATCTGATGTCGACTTTGGGACATTCACGTGCGAGGTATGATTGTAATGAAGTAAAGTTTTTTTTTAAATTTACAAAATTCGTTTCAAGAATAGTTCTCCTAGTTTCATCGAATAAAATTTCACCGTTTTTATGATAGAGGGAGACAGACAATGCACACTTAATGGAAGGTGAAATAGCCATATCACATCTCAACAAGAACCATTGTTGACCTATTCTCACTTTTTTTTCGTTCATTCATCTTTTTTCTTTAGACGGTGGTTCGGCAGAATTTCTTCTTTATAAATTCTACTACCCATGTAAATCCCAGATTTTCAGACGAAGTCCAGTGTTTCAGATAAATGTTAAATTGATGTATCAATGATAGATCGAACCCAAGTTACGTGGATTTTTAACAATTCCTAGGTACCAATTGACTAACGAACTCATTAAATCATACAGAAAATAATATGATACGCTTTTAAATAAAAAAATTAACGGTTTAAAACGCGATATGTTAGCTGTTAAACTTATTAAAAAAATATTTTTAACTTCGGGCTGACGTTTCGGATGCTTTGCAGCAGCCGTGACCGGGCAAACTGTAGACAGTATTTAATATGATACGCTATTTAATCTGTTATAATAAATAAGCAACATTGATAAAACTCAAGACGTCAATACTAATGTTTCAGGCTGAAAACCAAAATGGCAAACACAACAGGTCTATCGACTTGGTACAAAGTCCAGTTGTTGAGGGATTCAGCAACGAGGGACCCAGGCTCAGTTGGACTATCCACTCTCATCAGCCTCTGGAGGAGATTGAACTGCAATTGAGGGATATGAATGGGGTAAGTTTTTTATAACGTCACTTTTAATGTTTAAAGACGGGTCGATTGGGCTGGTCTTTACTATTTATTAATTAAATATTTTAACAGAAGTATTGCTATAAGAGATTTTAAAGAATACTTGAGACTGTATATAAAACACTAACTTCGTCCGCGAGAATAGTTGATATGGGCATCAAATGCTGATTTTCCAATCTCATCTTTATAAATTTTAACTGTTACGCAGGACGCGCATCGAACGCGTCGTTCTTGCGAGTTAATCTTAAAAGAGTCTATCTTTTGTTAGATCATTTTAAAATAAATCATTCTTTAATACATATTTTTTTGTTATCTTGAACTGTTTTCACAGAGTGAAACATTGGGCCTATAAAGGTATAATAAATTTCCCCATTTCTTTCACACTTCCCGTTTTTCGCTCCTATTAGTGACAGCGCGATGTTTTCTAGCCTTCCTCGATAATTTAGTATCGATCGAATAATTTTTCAATTTGAACCAATAGTTCCTGATATTAAGACGTTCAAAAAACTCCTTAGCTTTATATATTAGTATAGATTATAATTTCAAATGAGCATAAGTCGATATATGTCAACAAAAAAAAAATTCAACTATGTCCCCAGGAAGGAGAATGGAGGACAGTCAGCATACCTCTCCCTGAAGCTAGACATCACGAATATGAAATGATCTATTCCCTCGAGGATGCTGACATAGACGCGGGGAAATATGAAGCTACCCTCAAAGTGAAAAATAATAAGAACTGGAGCGAACACACTAATCCCGCAATTGTTGATATTGGTAAGTAGAAAAAAAAATCGATATAGGTACTAATTAGCTTTGTATGATTTGATTATTTTATTTTATTTTTTTGTTTCTTAATTTTTTTTGTTTAATTTTATGTTTATTTTCTTTGCTTATAGAAGCGCAAGCGCAATACATCCGACCAGCTTCAGGTAAGATAAATATTTTGTTTATTTTAATTTATCTATAATATACATATTTTAAAATATATACCTATTAAAGACTACCATCAAGTTAGTGAAAACTTTATTTCGTGTGTATATAAACTTTAATATTCTTGCCTAACAGGCAAGAATATTAAAGACATAGGAGACATAGACTATAACCGAAGTACTGGTGAACTCTAGCTTTGCCCCAAAACAAAATAAAAGTTTTCAGATCGATTGAAATCACTGTATCAAAATATATTCCTTTTTCAGTATACCTTCCTGGAAGCGGAAACTCCATTCGACCGACACTAGTTCTGCTCCCCCTAATCTACTTATTGCGGCTCTAAACGGTTCATAGAATACATTATTTATTGTTAAAAAGTATTGGTGTTAAGACATGTAGCCCAGTTCTTAATTTATTAGTCAAAGATCACTCTAATCGATCTATGAAAAATCATTCACCGAAATCAATATGACTCGTTTAACGATATATAACATTTTATGATTTACCACCAGTTCTTTAAAATAACAAATGACATAAGAGGCTATTTAAGGAGATACTTGACTAATGAAATAAGGAATTTAATGACGTTCTGTTCGCTTATAAATGTAATATATCAGTTAGCTCTCGATCTTAAGATATCAGAATTAAGAACAACATTTTAACAGTAAAATCTTTTCTCCTATAAGTACGTAAGTGCAGAATACGAAGCGAAGTACAACCTAAACGAAATTTAATATAACGCCAAGATACTTAATCGTATTAAAATTAAAAAATAATTCTTTTAATATTCCAGATACAGATAAACTCGTTCATTATTAGTATCTTTTCTGTAAATATTTCATTTTATTATTAATCATAACATAACGCTAATTACAAAGGCCCGTGTTCACCAATAGCGTTGATTAGCAACTGTTAATATCATGATTGAAGCAGTTTTTTCAACTAATTTGGTGTATTCGGGTCAGAGGCAGTCTCTCACGTTTAATTTTAACGATTAAAATCATAGGTAATTATTACCAAAGTGTAATTAAGTTAATCACACCTAGTTTTAATTATAGTTTATTTTCATGGATTAACGCTTATAAATATTTATTCGGTTCGAGAACCGTTTGCTTATGTTACTAATAAGGTAGTGTTGATAGTGCTTAAATAGTGACAGTGAATTTTATTAGATATAGACAACTCTATGAGCGTATCTTATTTCTTATGTGCCAATACAATATGCCCGAGTAATCCTGTTAGAATTTACTTGTCTGAGAAACTATAATATTTTAAAGTAAGGGTCCATACGCACTAAGCGGTTGGTCGTTCGGTTAGTTACGGGGCGCGGTCAAAACCGGCCAGTGTTGGTTAAAACTTAAAGCTTACATTGCGGTCAATCAAACAAAAAAATATTTTTTAACTCAACATTTAGTTTTAGGCCCAAAAATATATCCAGAATACAAAATCGATGAAGATAGGTTTGCTGAAATTAATTGTTATAGCAACACCGCGGAACAATGCCGTGGATTACTGCAGTTACAAATAGAGTTCAAATTTATAAAAAACCAACACTTAATCACTAGTTAACCTGTGTAATAAGATTCGCTCATAGAGTGTAAGAGGCCATAATTTTACAAATAATGAGAATATTACCAGTGCTAGCCTTATATTGTGCCTGAAACCTGTTTCAAGAGGTGCTTTACTTTAATTCCCCAGTTTATTTTAATAGTGGATTATACAGTTTTAGCAATATCTGGCCCTTAACATACGTCTCAAATATGATAGCCCCATTATAGGGCCAAGAATCGGTGACTAGATATAAAGTACGACTAGTCTTTCGCTTTTAATGTAATGCATTTGGTTTATTCAAATCGAATATACGAGAAGTTATCAATAGTACAATTTTGTTATATAATTTTTTAACACACATTTTACGATTTCCATTTATGTTATTTTATTTTAACATCGACAGTTTGATTATAGCAAATAAATATTCAAAGAAATACCTTCTTCTAGTATACATAATCTTTTTATTTCGATGTTATTTTACATAATGAGATGAGACATATATTGTAAACATTATATTAACTATAAACAAAACCCGGGACTTACTATTGATTTGTTACCATATTTTTAAAATTGGCAACACCATCCTAAAATAATTTAAGTATTAATCAGTGCTTACATTTGTGATAATTCACAAATATTAAGATTGTAGCTTGTGTGTTCCAATAATACGCCTAGATTAATTTATCTCATAACGTATCAATAAACATTTTTTCCTGTAATTATTATGTCTAAACAATTGTCAAAATGTCATGAACAGTTCTTCAAAACGAAGTTACTAAGTAATTTATATTAGTAACAATCGATTTCTAATAAAAATAATGCAATTTGATAAGCTTTTTATCGAAATATATTGAATCAAACTTATGTGAAATTCAGGTTATAATTGTATATTACAAATTGTAAGCGAGACATATTTGTTCTGCGTTAAACATTGTTAATTTAGGTATTACTTTTTTAACAACCCGTAGTTCGGCAGATCCTATTACTTATAAATAGTAATTGATGTACAAGTAATATCGTGCCTTCGCTATATTAAAAAAGAAGGTGATATTTTGACTTAATAAATGATTAATGTTTGTAAATAATTACACGTAGACGTTTGTTTTATTTATGCCTACGCTTCCCACTACCTCTTAGGACCAAGGGATGAAATAGCCGAAGGTAAGGAAGAAATTAAAATAAATACATCGTTCTTTAAATACCGTTATTAAACTACTAATGATATAAAAGGCTCTATAAACATGAGGGTCGCTTGATGCAAGATGCTCTAGCCCAAAAACATCTTCCGCTACTTTTGGTGTAGACATTAAAAAATAAACAGACTAAAAACTCAAATTCGTTAAAAATGATTTTAAATAGCATTTCGAATAAAAAAGATCGAAATGCACTTTATTCCATGTTTAAATAAAACACTTTAACGATTTAAAACGCGATATATTAGTTAAACTTATTTGGAAATGATTTTTAACTTCGGCCCGGCGTTTCGGATGCTTTGCAGCAGCCGTGGTCACGGGGAGACTGGGAGACCGCGGCTGCTGCAAAGCATCCGAAACGTCGGGCCGAAGTTAAAAAATCATTTTCAAATAAGTTTAACTAATATATCGCGTTTTAAACCGTTAAAGTGTTTTATTTAAATGTGTACTACTCGCGTAAACTATAGACAGTATTTAATATATCGCGTTTTAAACCGTTAAAGTGTTTTATTTAAATGTGTACTACTCGCGTAAACTATAGACAGTATTTTATTCCATGTTTTTCGTTTTGCTTATACTTTATAGTTAGCGACAGTTTCTAATTTTTAATATATTATGTACTAGCTGTGTAAGCGACTTCATCCGCGTAGAATAGTTTTTTTGGATATCAAAATATGTTTCTGCGAACATCTTAATCAACTCTATAAACTTAAGCTGTTTCCCACGACGTCGTCCGCGTCCCGTCATTCTTGTAAGTTAATCTTAAAAGATAGACATATTTTTAGATTCTTTAAATAGCAATCACTTTTTCATACATATTTTTTGGATATCTTGAAACGTTTTCGTAGCGTACGTATCGGAAACCAACAAGACAAGATGTTTTTTTTTACATTTCCCGACGTTTTTCACCTATTAGTCACATTGAGATGTTTTATAGCATTCCTCGATAAATGCTTTGAGCTTTATATATTAGCAAAGATAAACATAGAATCGGCTTTACACAGGTTCAAAGCATTTAACGCATTAGTATAATTTAGTAGTATAATGAATTAATGTTTTTCGCACGACTTCCCATCGCCCTATTTCGAAATTCGTTTTGTTTGAATACTTACGTTACGTTTCGCAAAACAATTGCACGATTGCAAGGAACACAACACTTATGCGTTAATTAGATATTAGTTTCATAAAAAAATTGTAGGCTAATGATTTTAATGAGAACGTTTAGTGAACTTTTTTCTACACAATAAGTAACGTTTGTGTTTAGGGTTGACACAACGGTATAACGCTTTTAACCGTTCAAAAAGTGAAATATATTACTTAACTTATTAATTTAATTTAACTACGGCCCAACTTGTCCCCGCCTATGACCACAGCTGCTGCAAAGCATCCGAGACGTCGGACCGTAGTTAAATAAGGTAACATAGTTCGTGTTTTAAACTGTAAAGGGTTTAAAATGGTTTGAAACACAGCCTTAAAGTTAATAAAATTGAGATATTTTTATCCCATGACTCTGCGAGTCCGTCTGTATAATTATAACTTTTACTGATGATGTATCTTTCTAGCCGTTATGGTTATTAATGATTGTAATAGTTTATAATCTTATATACCTCTCTACAAATTTTTGTTGTTTGTTAACGATTGAAATAGTTAGCAGCCTACCTATTTTAATGGTGGCATCGGAGCCAGCACCTGAATAGTGGGAGTTACTTTTGTAATACATATTTCATGAATTACTTGTTGAAAGATTTTCAGTGCGAATGAACGATTGTGGTAGGTGGTTGGTCGTTGTGTAAATTTTAATAATTTAGTTATTAAAATTTACGATTAGGTGACAGTTATTTAAAATACAATAGATCTTCTTTAACAGTACGGTTGAATAATTTAATAATGCCAAGAGGCAATAGTTGTCTTATAACGGAGAGAACGATAGTGTTTTCGAGATAAATATTTAATAAACATCCGTCCATTAAAAAGTTTAAAATTCATTACTAATTAATATCACGGGGTTTCTTCTTCTTTCACTCCGATAGCTGTGTATTTCACCTTAATAAAATAAATTTTCCTTACCTGGCAGCCCTGCGCATTAAGTGCGCTCGCGTGAACACGTTTCCGTCCTGAACCGGTTTTTCCAACCCAAGACATCACCTTGGCATAAATCCTCTTTACGCAATGGATGCTGAAAAGGGTCAGCGATTAGGCGAATTTGTTCATGCTTATTCTAATTCATGTTAATTTTCATACATCGAAAAGCTAAAGTCATAAGTGCATTGATCACCCTTATTTGTACTTTAATAGTTCCCACAGTTGGGACTCAATCTTAAGCTTATACATGGGTAGTACTAGTACACAGTAGTTAGATTCATATTATTATTTTCTACTAGGGACACCAATAGGAGGGCGGGTGTTCAGGCCACATTATCTGCTATCCATTTCACCTATTTCCCCATTTCCTACGAAGGATATTGGATCATCTAATTCTTACTGTGTCCTCTTCAAACCGGCCGGTTTGATTTCTTAATTTTATTATTTGTACATATAAAATTTACGGATTTAAAAGATGTCATTCTCCGAACCTTTCTGCCACCAGAGGCTATGTGTCAGAGTGAAAGTACACAAAGATAATACTCCTGGGGGCCTACCACAAACTTTAAAAAAACCATCATGTATCAGGAACGTTTTGTTGCAGGCTTAAAACAATATTACTCAGATTCGTACCATGACCTATATAAAACAATATTGTTTTATTCCTGCTTAGTGACGTAAAAGAACGAATGATTGTCTATTCCCTGCTTAGGGAGAAAGCGAGATAGCTAATGTTTTTCGTATAGCGTCATCACTTTCGCACAGTGTTCCGAAACACGCACTTACAGTTAAGATTTTGGATTTTTAGGTACTTAATATTTTTAACCATATATGTGTAAAGTTTTTAAAATAAATAAAAGTATATTCAAATAAATTTGAAAACTTAATTTTTTGTCTCAAATTAATTCTTATCGTACATTTAAGACGTAAGTATGTCAAAAATAGGGAGGTTCGCGGTTGTGATTTCATGAAACGGAACTTTTATTAAGTCGTGACGAGGTGTCAGTGAAATTCGGCGCGGGAACGCTTGAATATTATGAAGTTTGTATGTTTAAAGTAAATTGCAAATTTTACATATCTCAATTTTAAAATGGCAGACGAAAAGTAAGTACAAGTTCAAAATAGTGTTTTTATAATTTATTTAGTTTATATAACCAAAAAAAATTTTTCGTTTAGCTTTAAGTTCTCGTCGCTTGGAATTTTAAGTAGCTAAGTAAAGTGTTTTAATTTTTTGTCGGTAGTGACAAGCTTAATGCAGAATTACAGAGGGTTCAGAAAAAATACACAGCGCCTTGCAAAACATTGAAAGGTATTTTAATTTTAGGTTAGAAATAACAAATGTGATTTTATTTAAAAACTACAAACAGATTTATTAATTACAATAAATATGTACAAAATTCTCTCTCACTTTTGAATATAAACACAGTAAATAATAAAGTTTTAATAATAAACTATACATAAAAAAAAACTTTTAATATTATAATAAAATAAAACTAATAAGAAAGTTAATAATATTAATGTTCACTCCTATTTACAGATCTATAAATGACGCCTTTCCCAGAGCTGGGCAGTCCTAGTAGCCCATCCTCGGTGGAGTTATATTGTCACCGCATGAGTCATCATTGTCCTTCTCAATGGATAGCCAGAGTCACCTGAAATAATAATAATGTTACTTCTTAGACAATTAAATAATTAATCTCAATTACATCTTTCACTCAAAACAAAACATATAAATACCTAAAAACCGAATACTCTCTGCATTACTTAATTCTTCTAGATGCATTCTCAATGGGTAAATGAGTCATGGGCAGCACCGCCATGACTTGCATCTACACTTAATATTTTCATATGTGCATCACAAACCTGAAAAAACATAGTAAAATAGTTATATATATATATAACATAATAAGTAATATTTAAAGTGACTACCTCATATTTCTTTTCTTATTGTTCAAAGCTATCCAACTCTTTGTTATTATTTCAATAAAATTTTAATAATATATCAAATGTAAGTTTGGGAGTTTATACATGACTTACCAATTATATTCAAAGAATGATAATGTGAAAAAATAGTGTTCTTCATTTAGTGCAGGCCATGCAATAGCAACATGGGTACAGTCTATACATCCCAAGATACCCGGAATGTTAAATTTCTTATAGAATCTAAAAAAATATATTAACATTTAATATATAATAAATTGTTTCATATATACAGAAAGATTCATTGGTCTAGTCAGCTTGACTCTGAACAGCTTGAATATGACCTTACTACATAATAATAAAAAGTGTTGTGCTGGGATAAGAAATAATGACATAAAAAACACTTATGTGCTTTTATTCTGTTGCGTTCTTGGTCATTGTTTGGGAAGCTATAATGTATTTAAAATACCTTCGTCTCCACAGACAAGTCAGTGATTTAACTGGCTTCTTTAGTAGAGGCCTTAACTCATCACACAACTTATACGTGAGTCCTTCGTAACCTATATCTTTTAACAAACTCCATTTCGTCAAGGTCGAAAGGGTCACATTCCTGGCGTAAATGCCTACCTCGCTGCTTCTTCGATGAGTTTGTTTCGGCATTATCTACTTCCAAAAATCAATTTTTCATATTATCGGCCGTCTAAACACACATTTAACTTTGCAAATCTAATTTTGGGTCTTTCCTTAGTAAAATATACTTTTTCACAAAGATTCACGCAAATTAAAATTTTACTTACTTTTGAAGTTAAACTATCTAGTTTTCTAATAGAAATATGAAAAAATCTTCTTCCAGTACAAAAAACTTTTTTATGATTGCTAAATATAATAAAAACAATATTGCTAACTGTCAAAAGACACTTGTGGTACGCAATTGAGCGAATGATTTGCGGTGACTACAAAACGCAAAGAAAAATTTAATAAGCTTACTTTTTAAACGTCATGGTACGAAATTTGAAAGTAAGATTATAATAATACTGCTATAAGAGATGGTGGTAGGCCCCCAGTTTGAAAATAATTCCTGAGATTAGCGCGATCAAACAAGCAAACAAATTCTTGAAAAAGACGTCGAGTTTAATCGCGTTTCCGTTTCAGACGGCGTCTTTCCGAATGTCCAAAGCCAAAATAGATTGACAGTGCATCTTGTTTAGATGTGTTGGATGTTTCACCTACCATCAAGTGAACATCGTGCTTGTCCGTCCTCTTTTATCTTAAAAAATGACAACTAAGAAAAAATAGATAGTCACACGATAGCTAAATAGGCTTAGCATTAAGGACATCCTCCATCTATATGTCTTATGAACCGAACCGAATATATTTCACGGTAACCTGTTAAAAGTAGGATATATTTAGATTACAACCTGTTATGAGATAGTTTATGAACTGCCCTTGTAACATAAAGGCACTGGATTCATATGTTCGACAATGACATAACTCGCTCTAATTACTATATATATTAATATCAAATTTCAACAATGTATGTAAAATTAAAACCATATTGCCTACTGTACGTAAATAAAACAAGTAAAATATATATTATAATATTATAATAACAAAATTGTATTATGGGATTCTTTCCAAACACGTCCCAGGGTTGAAGCTACACCAAGCCGGCCAAATTGGTTGTACTTTTATACCACGTAGCAGCATACGCCATCTGAAAAATTAAACAAAATTTTAAAGAATAAGATTTTTACCCTAAATATATTTAACTAGCTGTGTCAGAGACGTTTTAAAAAACTTGTTTAAATTTAAATATAGAGTTAAACAGGAACTCTATAAATTTAAACGCGGCGGGACGCGGACGACGTCGTTGGTCAGCTTTAATTTAAACCGATGAGGAGGTTTACAAAAACGAATTTCAATAACTATTCGACGCGGACGAAGTCGCTGGCATATAATTTGAAAACTAAGTATATTTAACTAAATTAAACGGTAAAATTTGTTAATATTAAACGGTAACACAGACATTTTCAAGATCATTTCATCTTAATAGAGTAATTGTATTAAATTCAGCATTGACTTTGAAAAGGTCTTAGACGAAACTTAACTAAATGTTGCATCATACTTAAAACGGGGCTTACCTGTGAGTGTCGAGTCTTAAGTACACGAACTTCGTAGCGCTGGAATTCGCGACCATATCTGACCACAAACGCTCCGCTACCGCTGCCGCTCGAGGCCACAAGTGTTCGTCTAAGTTACCTGTCAAAGTTGAACAAAAATGGGGCTAGAGACAGAGTAGCCCAACCACAATCTTATGACTTGATTTATTTATATTTGCATTGCCTAAAAATGTTGTTCATATAAAAAGCACAGTGACCGAAAATTGTTTACTTAATTGTTACACAAATAATAGTACAAATTCATTTTCGCCTAAGTTCATTCTGCATTTTTATTTTCCTCCTTATTGAAAATCATGATTTTTGTTATTAGGCCACTCTGCCTCTAACAGCATCAAAATTTTCCGGTAGCTCTTACCAGTTCACAGTTAAGTTCAAAACTGAAGAACAGAAATATTAAAAAAACGAAATTAAACCGTTACATAAAACACTGAAACGGTTTAAAACGCGAAACATATTAAGCTTATTTACAAATTATTGTAACGACGTTCCATTTGTAAGTTTAACTAATATATTTTTTGAACCATTAAAGTACTTTATTTAAATGTGTACTATTCGCGTTAACTACAGACAGTATTTACTCGTAAACTTTGTCACTGTGTCTGGTAAATAAAACACTTTTAATTTTTTTCAAACAAATTAATAAATATTTTTCGGGTTTGAACAATTAAGAGGAATTAATTTAAATGTGTACTAATATGTTTTTTTCTTAAATTACGATGACGTCATTTTATGAAGTTTAGTATGAGTGCCCTGTAACGCTGTATACAACTCCAACAGTGTGTCTCCTATACAACTTTATCTATAAGGATAAGCGGGTACAAGCTCCGATCATTAGCTAATGACTGAAGGATAAGATAGCTTACGATTTTATAATAGGATATCAATCAATAATCTAATATAATCTGTAATTAATGTAAATCGAATAAATATATACGGTTTTACGATTATTTATCGAATAATAGTGTAATACAATTCATTTTAATAGTTTTTAAACGAACAATATGTTAATAATTACGATAATTTAAATGTATATTGAAATACCGATCACAGTGCGTGACGTCATTCGTGGGCAATCAGTAAGTGCACATGTTTTCCGCGAACTTCGAACATGGCCACATATGACGTGACGCGTTCTGGCGTTTTGGGGCATTTTTAAACTTAAGACATTAAAACTTTGTTATAAGTACTTCAAAGGGTAAATAAATAATATAATATACTAATATGAATGATTGTTTGAACGTGTTAATCCCAGAAACTACTGGTTCCAATTGAAAAATTATTGTTGTGTTGGTTAGAGGAATTTTATCGAGGAGGGCTTTAGGCTATAAGACATCACGCAACGACTAATAGCAGTGAAAAAACGGGGGATTTGTTCATCTCTGTGTGTTTCCGATGCTGTGGAAACAGTTCAAGGCACCCAAAAATATGTCTCAGACACTATATATCAATCTCATAAGATTAACTTGCTAGAACGACGAAACGTCGGGACGGACGTCGGGAAAACGGGACGTAACCGAGGTCGTGGGTCATAGCTTAAATTTATAAAGATGAAGAGAAGGAAAACAAATTTGGACGTCCAAAACAAGTATTTCTATATAAATACGCGGACAAAGTCGCCGACACAGTCAGTAAATAATAATAATCCAGTTTTAATCGAAAGATATATTTTTTTAGACTTTTTGAATATTTGGCCGATCTCCAATGATTACTGATTACTCGCATGTGCACCAACGTTTCGCATCATTTATTACACGTTTAAAGAAACAAGTAAACATTCATTAGTGGGTTAATGCGTGTATTATTAAGTTATTAAACGTTAATCGTGATTTCAAGAACGGGTTTCAAGAGGAATCCAAGCGTGACATTGTTTGTTAATATACTAAAAACTGCAATTTAGTGCTCATTGGCAATCGTTAAGTGGGCATTAGTGATGGATTCGAACTGGCGCTGTCAAAAGTGTTTAACTCGTGTTGAAATAGGCTTCGGTCAGACTACGCTGAAATATATAGCTTGATATAGCATGATATGTTTAATGAAAGGGAGAAGCAAGAATTTTACTTGGTGGGAGGTTAAATATCCCAGCCATATAATAAGTAAGATGTGCTGTCGGGATTTAGGTAGGGGGTTCGCTTGCTGCTAGGGGGCCGTTCAAGTATTACGTAAGCAGATTTATTACAATTATTTACCCCCCCCATCCCCCCTCGTCAGCAAAAGTAAGCAAAGCTTTTACCCCCTCCCCCGTGCTTACGTAAACATTTTTCAATTAAAAATGTATTTTTTATATTATAAGTATAATTTTAAAAATAAGAAAGTGAGTTGATTCAGAAAGTAAATAAATATCGATGACGTAATCATCACCTGGACTCCCCCTACCCCCCATATCATCAAAAATAAGCAAAACAAAGCCCCCCCCCCCACCCCCTATAGTGCTTACGTAATACTTGAACGGTCCCTAGGTGAAATACCCCAGCCATATAACATTTAAACAAGATGTGTTGTCAGCCTATTTTGTCACTGGATATTCGGAACATAGACTGCGCGATATCGCATGTCAGCTCTTTCATCTGTGGACGGTGGTTCGTGACTCGACAAAATTTCGATATACCGACCTATTTAATATCCAGATTATAAATTAATTAAAACATATTGGGTCTGGTGGGGATTTAACCCACGACCCGTTGATTATTGGCCGTAAACTGCTATCTTTACACCAACCGGGCCCGTCATAATATTTCCGTCATAATTCCACTAATATCAACGTTTTAACAAATAGAAAATAAACCCAAAATCTTACCCACTTGAACCCATCATTACCTGGCTGCATAGGCCGGAGACGTATATTTCTGCTGGAAATTTATGTTGTACGCTTTGTGTACAACATACAATATCATTTCTCGCTTTAACCTAAAGTATCTACTAGGATATTCACATCCTTCTAATCATATTTAATAACATAATTAACTTAAACTCAGTTACATAAAATTGATATAAGTATTATTTACCTTTGTTACATTTTTAATTATCTTTTTAAAGTACCTTTGTTAAATAGTTAATTATAATTTTAATTACTGTAAAATGAATCTTATTTATTTATGGACGACTCGATATTTTCGATAAATCTTTTTAAGTTCACTTTATTTTAACTATTTAATATAATATAATGTTTTACTGTTTGACGCAAGTAATAAAACAACAAACCAGTGTCAACTAAATCAGTCCACAATATAGCTTCACCGCCTTCTATAGTAAACACTTCGATGTTCCTCCAAGATTTCCACGAGTACATCTCTTGCCATGTCCTGCACACGTTTCATACTATTAAAGTCCCACTGCTGGGCACAGGTATTACTTCAATGGCCAATTTAAATAGAGTCTCTAAACTCCGGATGGAAAAAGAGATATTTTATAAAACTTTCAAATATCAAAGTAATATTTTGCCAGACTTAGCCACAACCAGACCAACAAAGCATTTAGTTATATACAATCCTGCGTTTACAATTTACTAACTAAAATGAGAAATACGCTGTTCTGCAGGGATCCTATTAAGTTGTCATTGTTAAAAGTGATCCAAAAGAATCAATCGTCGCTAAAGAATTTACCTGTATTTTGTACATCGCTGTTTTTTGATTTCACAAGACAAATCCCACTTCGTTGAATGTATTACTTTGAATTGGCTTAAGTACTGTTCTTGTGGACTGTGTGTCCAATCGTAAAGTTGCACACCAAGTCTTTCCCAAACTTTAGCCTCGAAATCCCTCAGCAAATGTAGCGAATACCAGACAATTGGTAATTTCGGTAGGAACCCTTTATTAGCCATTCGTAATATATACAATGCCTTATCCAGATACCCATCTCTGTCTTCCAATAAATTTTTGCAACGTGATAGGGAAAATACGCCATCACTCAAATGAAAAACATCATCAACTTTCGTTAATTCAAGTATTTCTGTATATATATTTTGTATGATTTCAAATACCGATTCCCTCATTAAAACTCGCAGACACGGAAGATTGTCGCATGTGAGATTTTCAGTTTTAGTTGGACAACTTGCTTCTGGGAGCCATGACCATGGACGTCCTACGGGTCCAGGTAACGCAACTTCTATTAACACCCTAATTCCTCGTACCCCAGCCCTTTTTACTATCATTTTAACGTCTTCTTTTGTATACAGCATAGTTTTATCGTAGGCACCATATTCAAATAGTTGTGGTACTTTGGTCAGTTTCAGAGGAAAGCTGGTTACATCTGAAATTCTCCAATGAAAGGTATTTAGCTTACACATAGCCATGGCATCTATTGTTCGTACTAGATCCATTACTGGGATATAGTTCCTTCCGGTGTCTACCATCAGCCCTCTATACTTATAAGTCGGTGCATCTTTTACCACGGCATGCGATAATGTTATTAAGTTTCCTGTACTCTGGTCTAAGAGTATCAATTGGGTAAGTGTTTCAAGACCGTGTCTTACACCGCAAAACGACACAGCACTTACTTTGATGAAAACCTGATGTTTTATTGTATCAATTTTCACCATGTACGCTTCATCCGTGTTAATTCTCAGTCTAGGATCAAAATCACTTTCAATGTCTATTTGTATAATCATTTTCTTGACAGGTTCTATTAATTGTTCCCTCGATTTTGTATCAATTTTCTCTAGTCTCGCGAGATCTTTAAGGAACAGTTTAAATGCCTCTGCTAAATATTGGTGGACAGCATCTGACGGTATTGATTGGAACTTATATTCTAATCTACTGGTCGCTAGATTCACTATTGTTTTGCTGAAGTATGTATAGCCAATTGGGTGTGGCCAAAGCTGTGGTCCGGAACACAGTAATTTACATCTGCTCATGGAAGAATGCATGTTTTCATTTTTTGTAGGTCTGAAAACCTTATTACAAAATCCATTGTTACAGTGCCATAGCCAGTCTGGTGTAACGTACCTTAAATAGGCATCAATGTTTCAATCCAAAAGTAAATAAAAGTTTAAAAAATTAGTTTGTTTAAGCTAATAAACTGTCTTTTTACCCTTCGTGTTCCGATTGTTTTACAACTTTCGTCTTTTTACTTGTCTTCCATAGCGGGACAGTACTAAGTATAACTAAGCCTAATAGTAGTACAGAGCTTGATAAAATTACGTAGTATTTCCATTTTTGCCACCGGGAACTGTTGAAATGAATATATATTGCATAAGAAAACTCGTTAGAAGTTAGTGACTAGTAAATTAGACTAACATTATTTTTTTTACTGGCTGATCACATTCTACCGTTGACCTGCCAGGGTCTCCACAGCAAGTCTTCGAGGTGATACATTTAGTGCATGCACAATCTTCTTGGCACTTAGACTCTGTTTTATTTAGTTGGATATTAGAAAAAGAAATAAAAAAGGAAGTATGACTATGCTAACGGAGATATAATTATTATGGCCACTATGTCACAGATTAGTAAAAAAAGTAAAGAAAAAACTGATATTTTAATTATATATACATATATCAAAGTTCTGACTTTGGTGGTCCAAGGGTTTTTGAGATTTGCAGAGAGATTCTTCCGTATCCTTAGAATCAGAAGATGTGACTTCCATGGTGTCAAACCGTCCGTATGCTACCTGGTAGTTAGATAGGTCAGAATACGCTTCAAATGAGGACCTGAAGTAAATTTCAACTGTTAATTTTATGTGTATTTACATTTTAATTCGCAAACTAAATTAAATATATAAATATAATATTAAGTACAGAAGATGAGATGATATAAATAACAGTGTCTGTGTATGTAATGACAATTTTCAATCAAATTAGTTAATCTTGATTTGATACAGATATTGCATACACCGGCCTGTTATTGAAATTTGATACCCATGCATTAATGGAAAACAGACCAGCAGTTTTAGCGCTAGGGAGGATACATACATACAGAGCAGTTTAATTTCTGTTTTTGATTTCAAACAGATACCTAAACGATGTTTTGCCGAACAGTTTCATTTGACAATATCTCCCAGATAAAACTGAGCCTAAAGTTAAAAATGTTTTTAACTTACTTCGACATCGACGTATCTGTGATAACCGAAGGTAGAACTGTAATGGAAGACTTGAATGTAAGCTTTGGTTTCCTTTCTTTCTGCCTATCAGCAGATGGAACTATTTGCATGGATGAGTTTGATGTATCAGTTTTGGATTCAATATTCATCACTCTAGTTCTCGTTTCAAAAGCTTCTGTAAAAAAAATTGTCATCACAGGACACTGATAAAGGTGATGACTTAAACTATAGGTTAATCTAAGTGGTTGGTATAATGGTAGCTATGTATTGTAATCCCCACCGTGTCCAACATGTTTGTAATCAGTTTATATTTTCTTCCGAAACATGTTGGACATCGACTGAAAATTTGGATATTAAATGTAATAGGAATCTCGGAATTCCATCCGGTTCACGAACCACCGTCTACGGCTGAAAAGCCGTCAAATTTAATCGTATTTTGGTTTTATTCTGTAAATGTATGAATATTCAAACCTAAAATATGGACAGCGTGTCTTGTTTAGATGTTATATCTCTGGAGTATTTCACCTACCATCAATTGAACCACATGATTGTGTGTCTTCTTCTCTATCATAAAAAAAAAATGCGTTACCCGAAACAGTTCACTCTTACTTGTAAATATAAAATATTAAATAAGGTATACCCTTAATAGCCGTGTTTATATTGTTCACTGTAACTTCCATCTGACAAAGAGCCTCGCAAAACTTCAAAATGACCTCCTGCTCAAAACTGGACAACGCTACGCAAATATCTTTATCCACTTGGCCCTTTTGCGAATTCATACAGCAGTGGAACAGCAGAACCGATGTCATTATGTAGATCTTCTTTGGAAAGTCCTCAATTTCGTATAAGTCCCTGATTGTAACAATGTCTTGGATTATTATCATTTGTAATGTTTAATGCATATCATTTCGTGATATCAAATTTTTATCAAAAAAATTACGAATTTAAAGATACATATTGTTTATCTACTCTGTGTAGTCTACTGTTTCTTCGTTACTATTTGTTAAATTTATTTTAAAATGATGTTAAAATTATTGAGGTATTCGAAATATTTTATTGACAGAAGGAAAAACAAAGAAGTGCATGACACATAAAATAAAAAAGAAAACGTATAGGAGAAGCTAGGACCAAAGAGTTTGTTGAAACTTTTCTAACATCCTCCCTTTTTGCAAACTCTATAATAATAATAACCCAATTAGCCCGCAAATAAATGTCAATCGCGGCTTATACATGGGTTTAGTGAGAATGTCGGCACATTGGTATTCAGTAGGAACATATTTTACTAATAATTCTTTGTCTGTAACTAGTTCTCTAACGTAGAAATGACGAATCGCAATGTGCTTTGTTCTTCTGTGTAATTCTGGATTTTGCGCAAGCTTTATTACTGCGTCATTGTCAATTTGTAAAATTGGGATATCTTTTATTATTGTTATCTCATTGAAAAGTCTACGCAGCCAAACTATCTCTCGTGCTGCTTCGCTGGCAGCGACTATTTCGGCTTCAGTGCTCGAGATTGCTACAGATGTTTGCTTACGACTTGCCCAAGAGATCACTCCTCCTGCATAAATGCACATAATTCCAGAAGTTGAACGTCCTGTAGATCGATCTCCACCGTGATCAGAGTCGCTGTAACATTCTAATACTCCGGGTTTGTGTCCCTTTTTGTAAACAATCGCCGAATCTAGAGTTCCTTTTAGATATCGAAATATACGTTTTACTTTAAGAACATCTTCATTCATTGGATTGTCAAGTGTCCTAGATACAATGCTTACGGCATAAGAAATATCTGGTCTGGTTCCTGTCATTAGATATGCCAGTGCACCGACAGCTTCCCTATATGGAAATTTGACTTTTTCATTGTCCGTCTCCGCATCTGACTGTGATTCTTTAATGATTGGAGTACTAACTGCTTTACAGTCACCCATCCCAAATCTTTCCAAAATCTTCTTAGTATATAATTTCTGAGAGACCATAATGGAACCATCTTTTTTATTATTAATCTCTAGACCCAGGAAGTAGGAAGTTGGTTTCGTTGTTATTTTAAACCTTCTTTTGAGTTCAATTAAAAACTTTAATGATTCCTTTTGATTAGTAGAAGCAATCAATCCGTCATCAACATAGAGGCCTATAATGGTTTTACTCTCAGCTTTTTGTTGTTTGTTTAAAATCATTCGTATAAATAGACACGGGTCAGATTCTGATTGTTTAAATCCTATTGTCTTAAGATAGTCGACTATGCACTTATTCCAGCAACGTGGAGCTTGTTTTAGTCCGTAAAGGCTTCTCTTTAGTTTGCAAACTTTATTTGTGCCATCATTAAATCCTTCAGGTTGGTTCATGTAGATGTCTTCATCAAGTGTTCCATTTAGAAAGGCAGTAACAACATCAAACTGTATAAGGGTTAGCCCTTCGTTTGCTGCGATACTAAGAATTGATCTAATTGTAGTCAATCTTGCTACGGGACTAAATGTATCGTCATAATCAATTCCTTTCTCTTGTGTGAAGCCTTTTTGCCACGAGTCGTGCTTTATACTTGTCAAGACTTCCATCTGCATTTATCTTTTTCTTGAAGACCCATTTACAAGATATTAATTTTCTATCTTTTGGGCGATCTACTAAAAACCAAGTATTGTTGTCATTCAAAGCATTTATTTCACTTTTCATAGCGTCGAGCCATTCAGTCTTCTGTGGACTATTTATAGCATCTTTATAAGTCATTGGATCATCGTTGATTGAAATATTGGCTATGAAATCACCATACCTAATTGGTGCCTGCAGTTTCGATCTGTCACGAAGTATTCGATCATAATGAGGCTCAGAAGACGAATCATCCAAATCTTCCTCATGTTGGTGTAAGTCATTCGATGTTTGAGGCAGAACTTCCACATCTTGTGATATATCCTCCCTTGCTTCAAACATTGGTTGACTTTCTGTAGCCTTTGGAAAATTGAGTGTAATTTCTGTATCATTTTCTTCAACGTCTTTATCCAATTCAGATATGTCAGATTCTAATCCAACTGACTTAATTAGTGATTCTTTGAATATAACATCTCTCGAACGTATCAACATTGGTTCGCTGTTGTGATTATATTGCAGTAACCGATAGCCATCATCACCATCATATCCAATAAGTATACATTTTACAGCTTTCTTGGACATTTTTGTTCGCTTCTGTTTGGGTACATGTGCAAAACATTCAGTTCCAATAATTCGTAAGTGTTTAATACCTGGTTTCTTTCCAAACCACAGCTCGAATGGTGATTTTCCTTCTTGAGAAGTTGGCCCAGTTCTGTTTAGGACGTACGCAGCCGTGTTAACAAGCTCTGACCAACAGGCAAGTGGCAGTTCTTCGTGAGCATGCATCATAGTACGAGCAGCTTCTACGAGGGTTCGATTTTCTCGTTCACTAGATCCATTTTGCTCTGGTGTATATGGCATTGTAAACCGGTGCTGTATGCCATGCAAATCTAGTATCTTTTCAATAGCTTCATTCTTAAATTCACCTCCATTATCGCTAATAATTGTTTTGATATTATGACCAGCCGTCTTCGTTTCTTTGATCATTTGCACGAGTTTATCTTTCACTTCAGACTTATGTTTGATGAAGTAAACATGACGAAAGTTGCTGTAGTCATCTTTGAATAATACAAAATAGCGTAATTTTGAGAATGAGTTCGGAAATGGTCCACAAACATCGCTATGAATTATATTTCCTGCTTCTTTAGCTCTTTCTCTTGTTCCAAATTTGCGTCTATGTGTCTTACCGTATACACATCCTGTACATAATTCAGAATCGAGTTTAACTTTGATATTAAGTTCCCTTTCAATCAAGTTTTTAACATGTCTTTTATTCTGATGTGCGAATCTTTCATGATAAAGTTGTAAAGTGTTCTGTGTTGACAAAGTGTTTACTTGTGAGGTTGATATTCTAATGGTTTTGACTTTAAGCTTATAGAGACCTCCATTTTTAACACGTGTACCAATCAAGTTTACTTTTCCATTATTTATCAGTTGACAGATTTCTCTTTCAGATGTAAAAACACTGTTTTGTAGTTTATCTTGTGCGGCGAGTACAGAGAACAGGTTGCGTCTTATTGCGGGAACATACCAAACATCGCATAAGGTAATATGCTCTTGTCGACCATGAACATCTGCGATCAATTCTACTGTTCCTTTTCCAATTGCTTCAGTTGTAGATCCATTTGCAGTTGTAACTGTCTGGTTTGTAGTAAAATGTTGAAAACTAGAGAATATGTCAGGTTTACAGGTGACATGGCTTGTTGCACCGTTATCTACATACCAGTTTTCAAGATCTTCAAAGTTGGTCACTGCTTCATTTGTCTCAACTTGCATTAGATTCAGGCTTAAGTTCTGATTGTTCGCTTGATCTTTAGATGTTTGTGATTCTTTAGGAGGTTTTCCATCTGCAATCCACTTTCGACATTGCTTGACGTTATGCCCAATAAGTTTGCAATATCCGCATTTCTTCTTTATTTTGCGAAAAGACTTCTGTATTGTAAGCGCTTGAGTCTCGGTTTCTTCTTCTTTGTTCATTAAAGATCTCTCGTAACAACAAATTTGCGCTGTTAAATTTTCAATGTTACGGTCCTTTTTTGACATAAGCATCCAACTGGACTTGAAGGGGAAGTAGCTATCATCTGGTAATGTTTCTAATATCTTGCAAATGAGTAAAATCTCAGGAAGATTATATTTAGATTCATCCTTTTGCAGCTCGACCTTTAATTCATGCCATATATTTTTTAATTTAGATATATGCATGGACATGTCATGTAGGGGATCTTTTTTATAACTAAAGAAGCTGTAGCACAGATTGTAACTTTTATCTTCAGATGTACCATCGAACAAAGTATGCAGTTCGTCCCAAATTTGTTTGGCACTGGTCAATCGCATTACTTTCTGTAGTGTGTTATCTGACATGTTAGCCAATAACATCAGCATAGCGGTACTATCTTTCTCGTTGTAGTCTTGTAGAGCTTTGTGATATTTGTTTAATGCAATAGTCTGGTCTGCAGATGTACCATCCGCTTCGGGATACGTCGGTGGCTTAAGGTTTCCGCTTATAGCGTCTAACCCGCCAGGCGTGCCTCTTAGCAGTAACAGGACTTTGCAGCGCCATGTAGACCAATTTTCTTTACCTTCCAAACGACCAATATCAATTTTGCAGCTCGTCGATGGAGTTGACATTTTGACAAGATTTTGTTTGAATTTGGTTTGAAAATTTTTTTTGCTACCTATTTCGCATTAACTTTAACACAATGATATATTAAAATATATCATTTTTACTCATTACAAATATAACGGAAGATTTATTAATATTATTTTTAATATTTCACGCTCTGCTACCATATTGAGGTATTCGAAATATTTTATTGACAGAAGGAAAAACAAAGAAGTGCATGACACATAAAATAAAAAAGAAAACGTATAGGAGAAGCTAGGACCAAAGAGTTTGTTGAAACTTTTCTAACAAAAATTATGTATAAATGTTTATGTACTACTCGGGTAAACTACGGGCAGTATTTGTTTATTATATATATATATATATATATATATATATATATATATATATATATATATATATATATATATATGCTGTCTATACTAACTCGATGTTAGGTATAAAACGAAGTAGCTTTTGTCTAGAGATTTCGTTAGGAAATTAATGACTTAAGATTCTTTATACCTAAGACGTAATATAGGATATTTGTAACCGATGTAAGGTTCCAGATCATCTGTGCATAATAAGGCTCTATTAACATCGTCAGCACAGATGTCGTTTTTATACCGATTGATAATCTCAACTAAATTCCTCAAGTTCAAATGCGTTGTAGTTTCATTTTGATAAACGCATTTATTCAACTGAAAAAAATAAGAATTTTGTAATAATAAAGTTATTATTAAAATAAATTGGCAAGCATTTCTCAACGCTAGTTAAATTAAATATTCTTTATAATTAACCCTCAGATATATTAAACATAGTACAATATTACCCAATTAATAAGTATTTGAGTCCACTTTCGTTCTATCAATTCTAATTTGCAGTCGGAACAAGATGCCTCGTCGGAGTACATTTCATAAATACAAAATAAATATTAAACAGCTACAAAGAGAATTAGTGTGACAGTTGCAAACTGCTAACTAATCTAAGATTTCTGACATTTGACATTATAAAAGAAGTATGGAAAAGAAGCAGAGAGTGACAAAAGACCATAAACATTCAACAAACTAAATAGTGTAGGCAGATAGTTTTAAGTCTTATTTTAATATTCTATACTTCTTATGCTTAAAATTACTTAACAATAGGGCCCTTTTTTCAAATAAAATGTATATTTCAATTTCAATGTGAAAGTCTGTGCTCTGCTTGACCGAAATAATAATGTTTTTCGAATCTAAGACCTCCCGCGCGTATCGCTAACGAAGAGTATATGAAAAGCAGTTTGATTTAAAATTACTTACATTTGATATGACATAAAGTACTATATAAAAAACTATCTATAGTTTACGCGATTAGAGCGGCCCGACGTTTCGGATGCTTTGCAGTAGCCATGGTTACGGGGAGACGTCGAAACGTCGGGCCTTAGTTAAAATAACTTTCAAATGAGTTAAACTAATAAATTTCGCGATATAAACCATTAAAAAGTTTTATTTAAATATAGCACTATATATTTATTATTTCAAAGAGTTTCATTTTTTAAATTGTTGTCCCAATAATAATTTATATATAGGTCCTATTATTTTAAACACTCTAACTATATCAGTCGCTAAGTGATAAAAAATCTAACGTCTATACATTACGCAACTATTGATTAAAATTACTCAATACTGTGTAAAGCCCCCTCTGGAGCTATTAAAATTCCATTTGGCTATCTGGCTAGATTTTTATGTCATTAAATATGTCAATCACAGATAAATTTTTATTCCCAACATTTCTTGCGTATAATTGATCGACAAATGAATGAAGTTCTTAGCGAAACTTTGTTCTAAAATTTATGGTAATTAATAACCTACTGTGAGTAGCTCAAATCCAGTTATTGTTTTGCGATGTATTTATTGCTACTATGTATATATTATCAGTTTTTTTTCTGTTGTGTTTATTCGTTTAAAAATCTATACTAATATTAGAAACTAAAGAAACTGTTTGCTTGTTTGAACGCGTTTATCTCGGTAACTACTAGTTTGAATCCAAAAATTAGTTTTTTGTTGGATCATTCATCGAGGAACTAAAAACGTAAACTACTAGGAGCGCAAATACCGTGAGAGATGTGATGTGTTATAATTTAATCTTTGAGGGTTTCCATTGCATGCTCTGCCAAAACGGTTCAAAATACCCGAAAAACGTGTAATAAAGAATTATTCCTCTTTAAATAATCTAAAGAAATCTTTGTGACAGTATTTGTCTATGTTTAAAGATTAACTCGCAAGGACCGTGTTAAACCGAAAATAAGGGTTTCCAGTTCAACTAGTTTATTATAAGGGACTTATTCTTACAGTCTTAGTCCTAGTCTGGGTTCAGGAGTTATATACTGAGTAAGTACTCAGTATATAACGTAACTTAAAAAAAGGATACAGTTAAGATGTCGTGTGTTACAAACATTAAAAGAATATTTTAAACCTTATTTGTCGGAAATAGTTTATAGAAAAAGTATAAATTAATAAACTCAAACGTAATAAGGCATTTGAAACACATAAATAATTCTTAATAAACTAGTGTCTGTAGTTTACGTGAGTAGTACATTTTTAAATAAAACACTTTAACGGTTCACAGAACGAAATATATTAGTTAAACTTATTTGCAAATTATGTATTTACCAATTATATGTATGGCGTTTTAAACCGTTAAAGTGAGTTAAAAATCGATTAATAATTGAAAAAAGTACGTCACAGGCAAGACTTGAGGCGGTATCCGCAACTTCCGTGCTGTTGCTCTAACCGTGTGGTTTTTTTTCAATTTAAAATCGACTATTAATTTATGTACTGCAATAACATATGAAAAATATTAAAGTTTTCAGGTTTCCTTTAAGTGTTTTATTTACACAATTAGTAAGTGAAATCTTGATACTTGAAACGACTACCTCATATAAAAATGTATCCAAACAGCTAAGCCGATTATGATGTAAAATAGAGCGTGTTATCAAACAGTGGCCATGACCTCGCTCCTGAAGCATAAAATTATGTAATGAACATTGATTCAAAAAGATTGTATATAATAATCTCGGTCAAGTGTTGATTTCAATGTTACTCGGTTGGTTACCTTTCATGTTATGAGTGAACAATGATCCCGCTACGCTCACTGACTCCGGACAATGATGTGTATCTTCTTTTAAAATTCGCTTTTTGTGATTTATGGATCGGTTTTTAAAATTGTTACCAGTTTTATTGCATAGGTTTAAAAGTAACGCAACTTTAGTCGTGTCTAATTGAAAACTTTAATATTTTCACTTTAGTATTTTATAAATAAAAAATCGATTATATATTGATAAAAATTGTACGGCGCTGTGGATGACGGTTCAAGTCCCGCCCTTGTCGTAATGTTTTTCAATCTAAAATCGATTTTTTTTATTGCCTCATTGCTTAAGTTTAGGCGAGTAGTAAACATTTACATAAAACACTTGTAACGATTTAAAACGCGAAACATATAAATTGTTTATTTAAATGACACAGCTTGTTAATTTGGTAAAGTATTGTTGTTATTCAAACGTACAAATATTTAAATTATGACATATACGTTTGATATAAAAACTTTCTTTCTCTAAAGGTACAATAAATTTCTATCAAACATATTTCATTCAAGGTAAGCTTAGTTTTATTGCATAATATAATGTGTTACACTTACGCTTCTGTTTTTTACACAGACCAGTAATACGGAGTTTTTTCTGCCCACCTAAATACATACGATGCTAGTCAAGCTTCAACATTAATTCAACAATGTTTTAGTCCTAAAAAAATACCGGTTCTTGATCTGTATAGTAATTACATTATTTATAGTAACATTATTTCGTGACTGGCAAAAATGGTAAACAAACAATGCGGTTTTTATGACATTTATAGAAGTTACAGATTACGCTTTTAAATTATTATAGACCATTTACAAAACAAAAGAGAAGTTGAGTTAAAAAAAAATCTTCTATGAATGCCATCTTTTTGTAATTGTAGACTTTATAATCTAATCGATTTAATGTAACTACTATTTTACAATTTTTGAGGAAAGCGAAAATTTTAATAAACATTACATATGGATATAACATTGTAATTGGTTCATACTAATCATTTTAAGTATAATATAATATGTCTGTGGTCGTCGTATAACTTGTTCTAAGAAATTCAACCTTTTTCGATTTCCCGCGACGAGGAATTAAAAATATAAGGAAATATTTTTAAGTATAGGCCTTAACTAGACGCAATTCGAATGCAATTTCTTAGAATGTAAATAAGGCCCATTGTTCACAATATTCAATAATTATCATAGTCCACAAGGATTTGAAGTTGTTTCAAGAAATAATTTGAATATTCATCGGGGGTAAACCGTTCGGGAAACCTTAGTCTTAGTGTAGTAGTAGTTTATAATTTTCATCAACATAAAAGCACATACTAAGAACTCTGGTCGAATTGTTGTAATGTCTTCGGACTTAACCAACAAAATTTAAATACTGTTTTATATAATAATTGAACTTGTACTGATTTGTTATATTTAAATTACCACTACACACTCGTGTGTTAAAATTAACAAAAAAAGATATTTGAAAACTTTAATATTTCACATGTTTTGATCACATTGTCATGTTTTTTTTAAATCACAGCTACCTTAGAAACTATTATACATCGCATATTGTATACTTACTTCAATTCAAAGTATGCATATGTAGTATGCTAATATTTTTAAATTAGTTCATAGTTATCGGATGTGTTTTGTGCTCATATATCCTGAATTAGCCTCTTAGTTGATGCTAATTCAGGATATCATTAACAGCTAGCACGAGTTCTGAAAAGCGTGTGCGCTGATTAATTATTGTTAAAATGCCTAAATCCGTGGAATATTTCTGACTTGTAAAGGGTAAACGTGATAACAATGATTATGAACAGGGTTTAATTTAATACCGTATGATAATAATATCCTTTGGTTTTTACAATAAAACAAATCACATTATAACTGTTCAGCTAAGGATTTTTGTAAAGATAAGCAAAAAAAATTCGCATATTATACGGAATTTAAAAACCCAGTAACAGATCTTTTTTTTAATTTGTAGCCTATTATTTTCGTATTCCACGCCTGGCACTATGGGAATACAATAAGGCAAGTACAATAAGGGACTACGAACTGAAGCTATTTCTTGCTATGCCATCAAACTTTTACCCGATAACTAATAAAATAATTGACGCGAAGTGGGCTCGATGCCCACCAGGTCCCTCATGTTTCACAAAGATGAATTGGTGATATTTATATGAAAATTCTCTTTTACAAAGTTTAAATGCACCAGTGGCGTAACTATACCGTTCGAAACCCGTGGCAAATTCATCGAATGGGGGGAGGGCCCACTTCCCCAATATATAAAGAAGCTGAACCAACAATTGAGATTTCCTCTGACCGGGGGCCCCTTCGGGCTGGGGGCCCGTGGCATTTTGCCGACTTGCCACCCTATAGTTTCGCCACTGAATGGCACCCTGATCGCTTACAGTTTCACGTCTTGTATTCCGCCTTACGGATGTCGCGACGCAAGTAGTTGTTAGATGTAAATATCCTCGTTTGAATCAGTCGAAATTTACTATCCGAAAAACTACAGGCAAAATAAAACATCTTGTATTGCAGTGTACATTTATTTTTTACTGTTAAAATTCTGCGTTTTAACGACATTGCCTACAACTTACCGTTCGTTATCTATACGTTCATGTTGAGCGTTTATTTTTCCCATAGAAATAAACACTGTTTTGTATTTAACTTTTTTACATGTTCGCAACATTGTCGATTCATTGCTTAGTTAAAGATAATTCGCTATCCCTTATCACTTACAACATTAGTATGTTGCAATATCTTATACTGCAATAGTTATCACGATAGTTCTCAATATCAATCAATTTACATCAGCTTAAATTCGTTTTGAAGCTTGTGCTATAGATAGTAGATAAGAACTCACTTTGATGAAATTAAATGACATTTGAAACAAATATTTTTTCTCCAAGGTTTATAACTGTGTAGTTAGTATAAAACATCTTTATACCATGTATTTTTATCACAATGTTCCTTAACGGTTTTGTTGAATATTAAATTTATTCTAGTATAAACATACATATTTCAGTGGCTGTCTCAATGATTGATATTAGACATTTAATATTTGATCAGACTTTGTGCCCGGTCAAAACGAAACTATTATCTTTCCTCGAAAATTCCAACCCTGAAGTCTGGACTTAGCACGAATGAATTTATATTCAGAAATTAGTGATTTATTCCATATATATACTAACGAGACAACATGGTTGTGTGTGATGGAGATATCAATCTATAGTACAAGAAATTTTCAACTATATTTCGAATTGTTTAATAGTAACAGACCATAATTTAAGCATTTGTTAACAATTAAAGTACGAATAGGAATTAAAGATGTTTATAGTATAACCAGTATCTCTCCGTTCTTTTATTGCCAGCAATTTATTTTTAAGCATTGTTGTGTTTAAATAAAACACTTTAACGGTTTAAAACGCGATTAAATAAAACACGAGTAGTACGCATTTAAATAAAACACTTTAACGGTTTAGTTAAAGTGTTTTATTTAAATGCGTACTACTCGCGTAAACTATAGACAGTATTTCATTGTTGTGTTTATTTGCCATAGATAATAATTTATATCTAAAACATAAATATGTAATTTATACTCCTTTAAACCTAAACACTTATTAAAATGGCTATATCTATACTAATATTATAATAGTTTATTTGTTTGAAAGCGCTGATTTTTTTTCTTGGTTAAATCAATTATTGAGAAAAGCCTAAAGGCTTAAACATCAGCTTCTGATCTATAGGAGCGAAGAACAGATGGCTCCCATAGCATGCGATTAACTCGCAAGCATAGATCTGTGAAAAATAAAAATGTGACGTCCAAAATAAGAAGATACATATATAATTCAATATTATTGTTTTTGCTTCGGATATTCACCTGCATTCATTTAAATATGTTTGCTATTTTAAGCTTATTTCAAGTATCTAAAATGGCAATGCAAAACAGTCAGCTATTTTTGGATCGATTAAATTCCAATTTCTTCGATATATGCTATATTTTTATCAAACCGTAAGACTAGTATAAAAAAATCCAAAAATATGTTAATTTTCGTTCTATTTGTGTCTCGAAATTGCGATCTTATCTTAATGACATTAAATTTAGAATCACATTAGGTGGTTGTCTATTTAAAAACATGCAAATAAAATCCAAAGCATAATGTTATCTAACAACTGTTAATACTTGTCACTGGACTATGAAGCAGGAATAAGTCTATCTACGGTTATGTAGGAATTCATATATTAAAACACAATTGATAACCCCTCCCGACCACGTAAATTCAACATTACGTTAAATAAATTATTATTATTTAAACAGGAGACAGGGACTATCTATCAAAAAAAAAAACAGCAGCTTTTTATAAACAGAAACAGGATACTGTGACATATCTCCGAAAATACTACAGACAAAACTTTTAGGGTTTAAAACGCGAAATATATTTTAACTTAACTTAACTTTAATTTAACAACGGTCTTACTTCTCGGATGCTTTACATCAGTCGTGTCTCCCCCTTTAAATTAAATAAAAAATAAGTAAACTAATATATTTCGCGTTTTAAACCGTTAAAAGTTTTGTCTGTAGTATTTTCGGAAATATGTCACAGTATCCTGTTTTTGTTTATAAAAAGCTACTGTTTTTTTTATAAGTGTTGCCTGCAAAAAGGCAATAACTACAAATAGAAGACTTTATTTTCTAAATCAGTTACGTCTAAGATTAAAATTTTAATTTCACCTATTATTTTTTTTACAAACAACATTATATATATGCTCTCGAATTATGAAACAGCATCGTCTACGATTTATTCGGAATGCATCTAATGGTATGGCAATAAATGGAAGTAATAAATACCTAAAGACGATCGCAATAATTATAACACCTAGTTTTAGGGTGGGGGCATTCAACTAGATTGAGCGTGAAAAGAGAAGCGTAACTAAGCAAGTGTGTTTTCAAGCGAAATCTTTATCTGTGATCTTTAATTTATTCTATACATTTTGAAATTGGCAGTCGATCTTTAGTTGAAACAAACAGAAAGTGATTAAATATTTAATTAAAGTATTATCCGTGAGTTTACGCGAGTGGTGCACATTTGAACAACACTTTTTTACGGTTTAAAACGTGAAGAATATTAGTTAATTCATTTTTGTAACTACAACGAAACAGATGGCGCCAGCGTAGCAGATGTCCATAAGCATCCGAAACGCCTTAATTAAAATCAATTTAACTAACACATTTCTCGTTTTGAACCGTTAAAAGGGTTTTATTTCAAAGTTATATGTAGTTCGAATACGTACGTACGTACTCTTACGGTAAATTATATGCAGATAAACTAATAATTTCTGTATAAATGATTCCATGTAATTATCTTACTTTATCGCATTAGAAAAAATTAGACCCAAAACAAGTCCAATCTAGTGACCCCAGCACCTCTTCTAATTTTCATGTGTCCGATAAGATGACAAAACCGCGGCAATAGTTGTGCAATATTAAATAACTTTAATTGAAAACTTTGTAAGCCTTTAATCGCCGTCTTATTAGTTTTAAATCTTCAAATAAGTAATTACAGAATTAGTAGAACATAGCATTGTGTATAAATAAATGCCTCGTAACAATCACACGCACTTCTCGGCAGGCGGCGGTCAAAGACACTTCTTTTCCTATTGTTCGTTACTGTCGCTTTTTTTTAAATCTTGCGGTTACCTTGACCGTAACTTACGTCGCCCGTTCCAATAAACATTGCCATTCGATAAGTGCTCCTGTAGCGGCGACGTTAAAAAGCGCGCGGAACCGTATCAATTGTCAAATCGAATTTTCTTTTTAATTGTCTACGATGAAGGAGCTCGTGGTGTCAACCAGCCAGTGCGTGGACAAGAACGGAGCCGTTGTTGTGGCTAAGAATGGAAAAAATAAAGATAGTGAGTATATATTTTAATAGTTGTTTTAAGTGCATTAAAATATTTATATTCGTATTACACTAAACGGATGTTTTTCAATATTAAAAAGTTACCGTATTAAAAAACTACTATAATTACTTAAAAACCAAAATTATTGCAATGTTTAATATCGATTTACTATAAGTATTTTTGATGTCCAGTGTTGTACGTTATTGATATATCTATTTTAGTAAGACCCAGGGCTTCTATTTACTATCAACCTAAATCTTCGTTAATAACTTTCGATTATAACAGCTTACAGACAAAGTATTATTTATAAGTATTATTACTAACATACTCGTACCTTAATCAGGTGTAAAACTAGGCTTACCGAAAATAAGAATAACTATCGTCAAATACATTTTTATTTTTTTTTAGGCTAAGCATTGGTATAGTACGTCCTTGTGGAGCGAGTTCGAATCTTGCCTTCGTCTATAACTCCGTCGTCTAAAAATAAAATCCACTTCTGAACTAGTCTGAAGTTAAAATATACGTTAAACAACAAAATATTAAATTGTTTTAAGCATGTGTGTCTTCATCAGCGGTACACTAGTACCAATATGATTGACCATAAATAACATAGAGTAGAATGGACGAACGCATTTAATAAAAAAAATATATATTTTTGTTTATTATTATAAAGTTCTTTTTTTATGTCATTGAAGCAATATATTTTGCGTTTTTGTAATAGTTCAACTAATTATTGACAAAAGCAAAAGTAGATAGGGAAACGCCTAATAAAAAGATTTCCTATTTTTTTTAGCCTTCGGATAATGAAAAGAAAAAACATTATCGTTTAGTGTAATTATGTTGTATCTTATAAAAGTTTTCCTTAGGAATTATCTAAACAAAACAAGAGCTATTATAATATCTTACGATTAGTCTCTAGTTTTACTTACACGATAGTGTAAACAGAAAGTGTTAAAGGATCTCGAGTGATTAAGTTCTTGAAATCTATACCCAGTATTTAACCTATTCTAGACAGAAGTAATTTCTTCACCCCTGTAGGTGATATGTTGACCTGAAATATTGAATTACTTACACACAAAATACGATACCTATGGTCACAGACGCAATAGGTGTCGCACTACACACAAAAGCTAAATTTCCACTAAATAAAACATGATGGTACTCGATAGATTGTAAAGAGTACTTCCTAAAAAAACTTCCCAAATAATTTATTTTTTTGTTTACTTATTCTATATACAGCACAAATATAGGATACAATCCTTTTTATAACAAAAAATACACAACTTAGACACACAGATCTTAAAACATAGAAGTCATTTTGACAATTGACATGAGGTGGAAGGACGGTTTCTTTTTAAAATTTTGACAGTAGCGTGTGCTCGATTTTTTTACAATAGGATCATTAAATTTGCCTAACTTCATTTTTTTTCATTACTTTCCTTGACACGACCACATATTTTACTTTTGGAGAATATTCGGAAGCATCAAACGTCTCTTTAAACTTAATTATCTTAGAGTCATCCTATTGTATTTATTGTGTGTTGCAAAGAGAAATTTCGCGATTTAAATAACTTTATTTAATGTGTACATTTACGCGAGTTGAACAGGCAACATTTAAAGTTAAGTAGTATTAGTTTTATTTAGTTTACGCCTGAGGATTTTGGCTAAGCAAATTACATGAAGTGTTGTCTTTAGTTTACGCAAGTAGTACACATCTAAAGTCCCTCAAGCATCGGAAACGTCAGGCCGTAGTTTAGATTAATTTAAAATAAGTTATCTTATATATTTCGCATGTTAAACTATTTAAAGTGTTTTATTTAAATTACATTATTAATAACGGAAAGATTCTTGCAAATTATGATATAAATTGCCACTACGCTAACTGGCCGGAGGTAAATCATTAACAAGTGAATAAATTAAACAACCAATTTATCAAGTTTCTAATCTAATCGACTTAGCTATATTTTTAATTGTCCAAGCCAAGTCACCTCCAAGTAAAGCTAAGGTTTATTTCATTTTAGTTAATCCCAAATTATAGGGCTAAACATTGCATTGTCATTCTTTTATAAAGCTTTTTATACCAAGAAAAACTGTAATTAAAATTATTAATATTATGTTCATATCCAACTGATTTTTATGTCGTTATTATTCTTCGGTTTTATTTCTATTAGACAAGGCTTTCAGTTTAAATAAAACATTTGTTACGGTTTGAAACGCGAAATGTAAGTCGCCCGTGAGCAAGGCTTTAAATTGGCACTACTCGTTAACTACAGACATTACTTGCGATTTTCCATGTTAATACTAACGTTTTCGGTTAGTTAGATCTAAGATTACTCTAAGGATATCAATTAATCAAAACATAATCTTATTTCCCCTCGATGATTGTGCAAGAATATATAGATTATTAGATACAAATTCTACTCACAAATACTTACTTATCTTCTACAACATTTTTCTAATGAAAGTATAATTGTTCTATAACATGTTGGAAATCGTCTGGAAGTCTAAATATTAAATGGGTCACGAACCGCCGTCCACAGATGAAAAAGATGTGGAGTTTAATCACGTTTCGATTTCAGTCTGTGGATTTCCTAATGTCCAAAGCGAAATAAGTCGACAGCGCATTTTGTTTAGTTGCTATAGGCTGGTGTATTTCAGCCACCATGAAGTAAACCCCACGCCTGTATGTCCGTCTCTATCAATAAAAAAAATTGAACGTTATTTTGTAGCAAAACAATTAATCACAAAGCTACAGTAGAAATGTCAAATAAAATCCAAGCTATATTCCAGACGTGTTGCGTGTGAAATTTTCTGTGAAAAGCTTCTGTGGTGCTCCTAAAGAAGAAATTTAATACCAAGTGGGTATCCAGTAAAAGTCACGTAGATGAGTCATATGGGGTCATTGAAGAGACGGTAAACAGTTGAATACTGTCGTTTGTTTGTTTTTTTCATTTGTTAGCTTTACAAACATATTACCACTAGCTGTGCCCGCGACTTCGTTCGTAAGGATAATTTTTGAGCATCATATTTATTTTGGCTAACAAAACAACCTCCTGAGTTAAATATTATTATGTTGATGACTCTAACAAATAATTTATAATAATGCAATGATTTGATTACCGGTAAACACGGTTCTTGCGAGTCAATCTTAAAACATTTATACAAATAAAGAGTATTCTTTCGTACAATATTTTTCCTTGGTTCCTCATACCCATTGTTTTCCACTGTTACTTCGCTCAAATTCGTCGAGGCCTGTTGCTATATAGCTCAAAGACTACCTGAACACAAAAATAATTTAAACTAGACTTTAAGAATTTACAATCCGTAGTTCCTGATTAGTGCGTTTAATCAAACTTATCCAGCTTTATAATATCAGTAAGGTGAACTCAACTAATATAATAGGAAAAAACTACTAAATTTACGTAGAACTTTATTTATCAACTTTTACTCTACGAAAATAACACTAGGCCTTCCCACCGGCGTCTTTAGCCCGTGTCTAACAGGTTTATAATTTGCTGTTTATCAGGATTTACCCAAGACGAGCTTTCTACAGTAAAATCCACCAAGCTGGTTTATCCCATACGATATGTGAATATCGGACGTACACGAGTGTCATTGATAATAACTATATGACGTTGGTACTTATGTCAATAAATTAAAACAATCGCACATCTATACTAATACATAAATCTAAAGTCTTTGTATGTTTAAACGCCCTAATCTTAGGAACTACTGGTTCGAATTGAAATTTTTTTTCTGTGTTTGTTATAGCATTTATCGAGTTAGGCTGTTAAACATTGCACTGCGACTAATAGAAGCCAAGAAACGGCGGAAATGTTTAAAAAACGGGAATAATTATTAATTTAGGCGTACTCTGCGACAACGGTTCAAGATACCCAAAAAATATGTATGAAAGAATGATTTAAATAAAACACTTTAACGGTTTAAAACGCGATATATTAGTTAAACTTATTTGGAGAGTGCTTTGCAGCAGCCGAAACGTCGGGCCGAAGTTAAAAATCATTTCCAAATAAGTTTAACTAATATATCGCGTTTTAAACCGTTAAAGTGTTTTATTTAAATATGTACTACACGCGTAAACTATAGACAGTATGAAAGAATGATTCCTCTTTAAATGATCTATATCTATAAGATAACTTACAAGAACCACGGGACGCGGCCGACTTCGTGGGTAATAATTTAAATGTATAAAGATGAAGAGAAGGTTTGTAAAACCAATTTGGATACCAAAAATAAATTTTCTACGCGGGCGAAGTCGCTGACACAGCTAGTTAAAAGATATAATCTATCTGCAAACTAGCTCGGTAGTTATAGTGGCGTTACCAGGCATAGTTAAAACTACGTATATAGCTCAAGGACACAAATTAATTACTGTCATAGTGAATAAAACGTAAGAATAAATCGTAGGGTACTGTGACGGTACTATATTGATCAAAAAGTCAAGTTGTACACATTATATTTTAAACTGGTTGAAACGCGAATTATATCACCCGACCCGATAGTTGCATATTTTGCATCATGATCGTCGTTTTAACATATTTTCGATTGAAGAAGTGGAGTAAATGTCTTTTCGTAGATCTCACTTTTAAATTGGTTACTAAGAATTATACCAATATATACCTCAAAGTGTTATGTTTAACTAATTTGAATATGCCATGATTTAATATTAAAATAAACATATATTTATTACGCAAAGAAACAACCGGTTATATATTGAAGTAATTATCTGTGCCAAAACAAAGGAAAACAAATTTAGCGCCCGCTTGTGACCGGGTCGCTACTTATACGTATTGTAACGCTTAAGACCAATAACAACCATTAAAAAACCAAGTAAACTAATTAGTAGAGCGTGCGTATTACTAGCGATACACTTTAATTGCAATATTTATTAATATGCAATATACAGTCGTAAACAACCAACAATACGCAAAAAACGATGAAGAACGACAATGAAACATTCTGAATTTCAGTAATGTTTATTTACATCGTTGTTGCGGTTTGTGACTTAAGTCTGCAGTACTTTTCCTAAAGATATGACACTCCTTTATATGTGTACAGTAACAAAATATGACAATATCTATAAAGATACTTTCTAAAGAGGGTTTATAGGAAGACTGTCAGCAACAATCGTGAGTTCCATGCCATTTGTATTTTTTTTAAACGTGCGTTCTAAATATCGAAATTGCGTCGCAGACAATAACAAACAGACGAAAAAGCTGTTAAGTTTCCAGTATCAGTCTGTGAATTTCCGAATGTCCAAGCCAGAATAAATCGACAGCGCATCGTGTTTAGATGTTATATGGGATATTTCAACATCCATTATGTGATTCTTGCTGTCATAAAATGATATCTAGTAATAGTAGCTGCCGTCAAGATAATTATTATAGAATTCATTCTAGAAACATTTGAATTTTTGGTAATGAAGAAGAGGTGGTTTTTGCATTTCTTAATGTCTCAAACATTAAAATATTAAAATAATAAAGAGTGGGGCAGACAACGCGTCCAACATTAGGGATACGGGACTTCACTTCATTATTACGTCAGTAACTTGCAACTGACGTACAGTAATTTTAAATATTTCGCAGAACAGTAGAATATTATTATTTATATATACACTTCATACGGATGTTTCAGACGCTATCACGCTAGTATTTTCACATAATGATTCACACCTATGGCTAAGGTAAACCCCGCGCAAAATGATTTGTTGACACTTTTGTTCTCATACTTTAGAGTTTAGACAATTCCATGACCACAGACATTATACCACGCGAATTACGTCATAAACAGATACTCGGGATATCTATACGAAAAAAAATCCTCTAAATTTTCATCGAATTATTCATTCATATACATCAATGGTATTTCGGATTTTTATACGAAATGTTATTATAACAAAAAAACTTCTATACTATACTATAAGAGTATGGAAAATTTTACACATAGCATCATTCTATTTAACAAGTACAGCTGAACAATTTTACTATGAACAACGACCAAAACATGATTATGAATGAAACGCAATACATACAATGTTGCTCGCTATTTGCATAGATTGAGAAAAATTTACACTTTACGTTAGTGCTAATTTTAAAAGAATATCATGTTATTGTTGTAATGATAAACGTTATTTCATTTCATATTAAAGTACAGTAGTCAATATAGTTATAGAATTAGCACATATCCAAAAAACCGCGAAACTCAACAGGTTCTGACGTCACGACGTATCGATTTCCCAGGCGTCAAAGCATTTGGCGCAGTCGTACAAAAAATCAAACGTGTCCCCCATTGACCACAGTCAGCCACAAGCAAGAAACGCGAACGCGCGTTTCTGAACGCACCTTTATTTTAATTCATTTTGTAACGCCTTGTAAGTAGTTTTTATTATAATCTGTGTGGATTGCGCGCGATTTTGTGACAGTGCAATGTGTCAAACTTTAAACGCGTGAGTTTGAAAGAATGCTGTACGCATATATTAATGGCAGTTAAATAATATAGACCGATTAATAAATAATACTTGATAATAATTAATAGTCTCAAGTAATTTGTTTCCGATCGACGATGTATCTTTGTTATGCTTCTGTTTACACATTATTATGAAATCTTTTACAATAATAATAATTATATATGTCAGCCGCTATACTGTACCGTTTAATAAATTATCATATTTTTATTTTATTACTTAAAGTTGCGTAATATTATTAAATTGACTACAATTAAACTTTAGGCTTGAATAAGACAATTTATAAACAATAAAAAACAACTTATGAATAAACGCTTAATAATTTTCTGTGTTACTAAATAATTTTCTAAGTGATATATTTTAAGCATTATCTGTAACATTTCGTATTCTTTAAGTAAAGCACTAACGGTTTAAAATTAAATATATTTTTAACGTTACGTAAGTTTCGTATGTATTTCAGGAAGTGGTCACTGGTGACTTATTTAATTACTGTCTTACGCTTTATAATTCACATAGATAATAAAGCTTTTAGTAAATCGGGCAGTAGTTAAAATGTATAATGTTTCGCGTTTTTAAACTTTACAAACGTTTTATTTAATATTTAACATCTGATCAGATAACTTGTCGATTACGTATTCTAGATCGACCTTAAGTTTGTTTTAACTTTCGCATACAGCTTCAACGAATAAAATTCAATTTGTTTGAGTCGCATCTTTTATAGATATATTAAAATCTTAATTTAATCGAAAATTGGAATGGAAAATCTTGAACGATGGAACCGTATCGGCATGTTTCAACCGTCATAAAAAAAATACGCAGTGAACACACGCACAAAAAGGGACTTATGATGTATGATGTATTCTTTATTTATTTTTATAGCGTGCGATTAACTTTGTCGAACGAACGAACAATTTCGGATGATTGTATATTTTGTCTAAAGCCAACATTGACTAAGTATTTTTGAAGTGAAGCTTGCCTCTTCTCTATACAAAAACCCTAGCGAACGTTGAAGAATAAAAACTAAATTACATTTCTACGCAATTGGTATTGGGATATTGGTCATATAAACATTTAAAGTATTAAATTCAGCTAACAATATCATTAAACTATTAATGTGGTTTGCGGCTATTTCGGTTTCAAAGTTAAAACTAAGGACAAAACATTCACTTTTAAACAAGGACGCATGGACACGGATTAATACAGTTAGGTACATTGAAAGGCCAGGCTAAGTACTAGTAAATGTATAATTATTTCGTAGCTTCGATCTTATCCTAACCATTATCGTATCGCTAAGTCAACAAATTGAAAACGCGATATAAATTAGTTAAACCTATTTCTCTCCCCGTGACCACGGCTGCTGCAAAGCATACGAATCGTCGGACCGTAGTTAAAATAATTTTAACTGTTTCTAATTCTAACTATATTGCGTTTTAAACCGTTAAAGAAATTAAAGAATTCCGAATTTCAAATGTCAGTCCTATAATTAATTTTTTGAATCACGGTATAGCTCTAAATTTGTCTGTAGTTTACGCGAGTGTAGACATTTTAATAATACACTTTGACGGCTTTAATCGCGATATATATTAGTTAAGCTTATTTGAAGCTTATTAGTCTCTCCGTCTCCCGGCTGCTGCTAAGCATCCGAAACATCGGGCCGTAGTAACAATAACTTTCAAAGAAGTTTAACTAATATATATCACGTTTTAAACCGTTAAATTGTTTTTATATAAGGTCTCTTCCCCATCATATCCGTAGAGATTAGAACGATATAGGATACGATAAATCGCCTTATTTATCGCTTTGTAGCCGTTATATTACAAATCATTACATAATTAAAACCTTATGTTGTTATAAACTTGATTCTCATTATTTATACAAATAAAGTAACGCACGCGATCCAACGTTTAGCCAAGTTTATACACGCAAACAAAAACATGTGAAAGCGATGTAATTACTGCCAATAATATGTTGAACGATGATTTAGTACCGGTTTTATATTAACTAGACAATATTTACGATGTACCTCTTCCTTAATCTTGATAGCATTCTCGAACTGTACTGCAAAATGAAAGACGTGTTTCAAACGATTTCTTCTATCAGCCCATGTTTCCCACAGGTGGGAATAAGCTCTAATAATAGGATGTGTAGTCTTTAAATAAATGTAGGTGCGTCCATATCTTCATGTTTGCCTGTAGCGAAGACACAGTATAACATTTTATAATTTTTTGAACGAACAAGGATCGAACCACCGAACCAACACTGTCATTGTTTATGAAGCATGTGATCAAGTTTAATATTTAAACGCAACTAGTTAACGTTTTTATACCCTCTCCCACCAAAACGTGTATCATGTTTTTCTGGGAGTCGAACCCCGAAGCCTTGAAACTGAATGCATAATCTATAACGGAGACACGAAACGTTCTCCCTAAATGCGAAAAATAAAATAATTTTTCCGTCCATAAAGTATGTATTTATGCGACGTGTATTTTATGCATTGTGCGTCCATTAAATTAAAAACATAATTACTTATAAGACGTATTAACAGAAATGTATCGTTTCACAAACAATCAACATAAGAGTTATTAAACATTTTAAGCACGTGACCTTTAAAAATCTCAAAATTTAAACTTTCGTCCCAATATTAACTATAACTAAATCTTTGCATTAACATAAACTTTGTTTAATTAAATAAAAAATCAGACATCGTTTATAAAAAAAACTGGCTAAGTCCGAGACGGTCTTACGCACGAAGGATTCCGTACCAATGTTCTGGTAAGTAAAAATAGGTACAGAAATTTCATATTTTACCCCTTTTTACGGTATATCACCCGCAGATTGAGCGAGAACAGGCAAAAATATTGGAGTTTCTGTTTGAGAGTAAATTATAAGACATGTTGAAAAAAGCCGGACTGAGTTTCTTGGATGTTCTTCTCGGTCTTGTTGCTCTTTTAAACACCCACGACGGACAGACAGACAAATATGTTTTTTTTTAAACTAATCTAAATAATTGTAAAATTTTAAAGAGAATACAGTATTTTTTATTAGGTAGAGACTGATCATATTTATATTGTTTTACTATATGTTACCAACCGTATTTTAAATAAAATACTGACTGTAGTTTACGCGAGTAGTACACATTTAAATAAAACACTTTAACGGTTCAAAACGCGATATATTTTAAGTAAACTTGTTTAAAAATTATAACTACAACTACGCCCCACGTTTCGTAGGCTTTGCAACAGCCGTGGTATCGGGGAGATAAATTTCAAACAAGTTTAACTAAAACATATCTCGTTTTAAACCGTTAAAGTGTTCTATTTAAATTAAAAATAATTAAACAACTAACTTTTTCAACTGGCAACTGTCTGTCTGGCAATTGTGGCAAGAACAGCAAAGTCATAGTCCCGGTTTACCTATTTGAATGCGAAACCCTAATAAAAATCGTAACACAAATCCAACGTCACTTTACTCAGCTCAGTATAACGAATCTAAGAAATAACAATTAAGGAAATAAACGCATGTAAATTATAGGAAAAACGCAAACTAATCATCTGTTGCTAATCGAACAAAAACCCGTTGTGCTCACGATGTGTTGAAGGGTAAAACCTCATTTATCAAGGTATGGATGCATCTCAGCTAAACAAATCATTGTTTAGTGGGAAAGGCAATAAATTTATAATATGATATAATAGTCGATACTTGAGATTAAGATAAAAAGTCTGTTAGCCATATGGTGCTTAAAATTAATACTTATTTATTGTTATCTAGTTGAGTTAGAAATCCCTTAAATACCGGAGCCCTAGTAAGTAAGTAGTCTTTTATATGTATGTTCGCCGGACATGAAAACCACGCAGCGGTTTATTTATGCCACGGCTTTTAACCAAGTAATTGAATTATTAGATCAATTATTTAGTTCAAAATGTATTCAAAGCAACTTAATTGAGTGTCACATACCGTCTTATCTACTTGTTGTTTAACTGAAATATTTATCTTTTTGTTTAAAATGAATTTTATTGTGTGTACATTTTTTTTATTTATTTTTACACGTTGTGTTACTCTATAATAAATTAATAAGCTTAACTATCTTACAATCTTTTTGAAATGACATATTTAAGTTTAAATAAAACACTTTAACGGTTTAAAACGCGATATATTATTAAACTTATTTGAAAATGATTCTTAACTTCGGCCCGACGTTTCGGATGCTTTGCAGCAGCCGTGGTCACGGGGACCTAATATATCGCGTTTTAAACCGTTAAAGTGTATTATTTAAATGTGTACTACTCGCGTAAACTATAGACAGTATATTGAAGTTTTTTTATAATTTTCAGTTAATGTAGTCTGTGCCCTGGTCGATCAAATTGACATTTAAAAATGCAACTTACAGTAAACGTATGGAAAAGAAAGTATGGTATTTTAAGATACTCTATTTAGCACGAATTTTGAATACAGATCAGATTTATATGCAGCGATCGTATTCGAGTAGTGTCGTTTTCTTTAAACGTTTCAAATAACGGATCGACAACGGTTGTACACATATTATAATAGTGTTTTATATTACGGCTGCCGTTATATATAAAACAAAGTCGGGTTTATTTATGTATTCATTTGTTCGGTCGGTTGAGAATAATCAGACCGATTTTAATAGTAACCGAACCGAATCTTCGGTTTTTGGCCGAAGGCAAGCCATCACTGTCATTGAAAATTTTCATATTTATCTAGTAATACTACTATAGAGTAACTACTTTTTCATGTTACCATAGAATGTTGATTTTCCTTGATTATTGGCTTATTACATAGTTCCTAGTTCGAAAACCTTGTTCCGACCTCGCACTTTCGTTCTATGTCAATATCAAGAACATATACATATTCTAGTTTGCACTTTTTTGACCTCGTACATATCACACGGTTCGAGAAATCGGAACTTCTTAATATATCCGAGAACGAGTTTTCCATCATTACAACGAATATGAATCATACTTTACAATACAAATAGTCATAATAACAAGGTACTTGTAGTATTAAGTAGTAATAGTAAACTTAGACTAGACTTATAACGTAATGCGTATGCGCTATGCGTAGCAAACGAGCCCTTATATTCCAAATTTCGCTCCCCTACTTGCCTGGAGATAAAATGATTAACTCATTTTATCTCCAGGCAAGTAGGTAATCTTTTATTCATTTTTGCTTACTCCATTTTGTTTCTTATGAGGTCTCGATAAAAAAAATCATTCATCATAAGTTCAATAAACTTGGAAGTACATATTGTATTGAAAACTTTTATATTTTTCACATGATTATGGAATTATACAATTTTTAGATTAAAAAAAAATTACGACACGGGCAGGATTTGAACCGGCAGCGTTCGATGCTGTTGCTCTAAGCATCTACCGTGCTACTCTAAGAAGCTACCGAGTCGTGTCGACTTTTTTCAATTTATTGATACATGCACCTCTCGTTATAAACTCCAAGAGTTTCAAAGTTAAAAAAACAAATTTTACCCTCTAAACAGTGAAAAATTTTAAATATTAACTAATCGCAACACCAGAGTAAAAAGAACGTGATTAATTAAAAAATATCTTGTTATTCACTGACCATCTTACATTAGGTCGAAACGTGAAGGTTTTAACTTCAAGGGTATGTAGGTCGAGTTAAATTAGGTTTATTTTTTGTCCATGAAGGTAATTGTAAGGACCTATAACGACCTATAAAAACGCGATTATTCGTTGCAAAATTCATCGATGCAGTGTAATTAAATATCTTCAACGTAATGCTGTCCAAAAAACAATAATTAATAAGTTAAATACTGTCTTTTGTTTACGCGAGTGGTACACATAGATAAAACACTTTAACGGTTTAAAACGAGATATATATATCTCGTTAATAATAATAATATAATATATTAGTTAAAAATTAGTTTTGCAGCAGCCGTGTCTCCCCATGACCACGGCTGTTGCAAAGTACACGGCAGGTTGAGTTATAATAATTTTCAAATAAGTTTACTTATGTATATTGCGTTTAAACTGTTTAAATGTTTTATTTAAAGAAACAAGTTGTTAAGTTACATTAAAAGTACATTTTAGATTGATGAAATCTACAAATTGAGCACCATAATTAAACGTAAATACATACATTGACGTTTTTAATTTAATTTATTTAAATGGCACCTCTCAAAGTTTCTAAAGATACGAACTGTACAGTGCGAACCCCTGATATTGTGATATAAGGCTCATGATACAAAAATTTTAAAATAAAATGTTAAACATGCCAGTATTATCCATGTTCATAATCTCGAAAAACTAGAAACCAATATGAAAGAAACCTTATTTAATTATTCAGCTATTTATGAAACCTTTTATCTTGTAGTTTCTTTTTGTCGTCTAATGTAAAGTTACAATTAAAATTTCCATTTACATAAAATATACCATAAAAAACGTCCATCTACATATTATTAGTCATTAAAATACTTACATACATATTTATAACGTAAAAAAACGTTGTGAAATGTTAACAAATTGAAATAAATTGTGTTAATGTGTCACATTCTTCCTTTGAAAATCGCGTGATAAACCTGAACCCACAAAAATACGTTACTAAATATCCTAGGCCTATATAGATTGCATATTGATAGACTACTCACATCAGAGATTTATTGACGCCTTATTTTACGTGATTGGCACATCTTTACTAATCTATATACTAAGATATAAAGCTGAAGAGTTTGTTTGTATGTATGAGCGTGCTAATCTCAAAAACTACGGGTTCGAAGTTCGAAAAATTCTTTTTGTGTTGGTTAGAACATTTATGGAGAAAGGTTATAACATTGTCCTGTGACTAATAGGAGCAAAGGTACAACGAGAAATGTGAAAAAAATGGGAAACTTATTCATAATTATGGCTTTCCGAGGCGTAGGCTGAAAATATGTATGACAGAATGATTCCTATTTAAACGATCTTTAAAAAAGTCCGAGATGCTATGTATCTTTTAAGATTAACTTGCCAGAATGACGGGAAAGGACGCGACCTGGGTGGGTCCTTACGTTTATAAAGATGAAGGGGTTTGCAAATGATTTTGGATGCCCAAAATAACGATTGTCGCAGACGAAGTCGCTGACACAGCAAGTATTCAATAAAACACTTTTAACAGATAGACATTTTAGTCATCCCCTATAAATTGCGGCGTAGCCGGAGTAGTCCCGGGAAACGTTAATTTATTTATTTTTAATATTTCGAACAATTTTACTCAATAATACGTAATTACTTTGCTGGAGTAGCAACCTACAATGAAGTTAGCCAGTACTAAATTAAGGGTTTATTATTTTTCTACAAAAATAAATTCTATTTTCTGTGTTTACAATAATCACAGTTTAAAATAGGAAGAAGATAAATACAAGAATAGAAGAACAAAAAAGTTTTTGTTTTCAAATATATATCTGTAATGATTAAAATTATATAAATTTCATACAATTTGAAATAGGAACTGCCCATAAACAACAACATAAGCTTACAAATGTGTGTTTTTGACACATATAAAGCTTTCACTGTTTATCAAAAGAAAATACGCAATAATACTAAACTGCAGCATCGACATATGACCCAATATGTCAACATAATGAAGAGATAAGAGTACAAAGACTGGACCCCTCACTGACATGTGTACGTTTCCGTAAAGATATATATCGTGGCTTAATTAATTATAGCGAGTTAAAATTTAAATTGTTTAATTTAATATTCCACAGACGACTTCATACCATATATGTTTTTAACAGACACTTCTTGTATTTATTTTACACATTTTGAAAGATAAGCTACATAGCCACAAGTTACTTCACAGATTAGAGAAAGCAATTATTTAAAAAATGGGCCCAGCTATATTATTAATAATATATATAAGATTTTTTTTCTACTTTAGTCTATAAAAAAAGGTTACGTTTTTTCTAAAGCCAGTAGTTTCCTTCGCTAACTATATATAGACCTATATAATAATTCATTAAACATAAAATGATCGAGAAATGTATCATGTTATGATTTTATATGCAATTTTTAATGTCTATAACTGAAGTCCTCGCAATTTTTAAAATCCCCGTATCGGAAATTCTGTGCATTATTCAACCGAATTTTATTTTTTCGCGCCCTAAAATTTTTAACCTAGAATAAGAGATTCTTGGCTAAAAATTGTATGTTGTGTGCTTATTGTATTAAAAAAAAAGCTACGGTCGTTAAATTAATGGTAATCATCAAATATCTTTAAAATAATACTATCACGAAGCTTTGGTTAACTTCGAGTGATGCTTAATGTATCCAGCTTTCATATTAATAAATATTATGACATAGTAAGAGTAAATCGGAAGCAAATTGACTAAGGCTATCAACACGAGCGAAACATGTTTCAAGATAACCTGGAAGGTTAGGCCAGTGAACATATCATTCTTAAAGAAACGCGCCGCAATCCACACGCGTTTGAGAATAAATCGAGTAAATATTCCATTTGTCATCACTTAAAAATAATTTTAGACTTTTATGAACTAAAATGACGACGGTTAACGGAAAAGACACCAATGATGTACCACCATCATCCCTGATACGCCGTATAAGTTCGCGATCTATGAAAAATTCAAATTCGGAAGATAAAGAAAATGGCGACGCCTGTCCTAAGGGATCGTTTGTCAGCAAATACAAGAAAGCTCCAGAGGCTCTTAAGAATTTCCACTTAAACGATCCCGAGGAGAATCTAGAAGTTCCCGGAACGCCCGCGACACCGCGGACCTCGACTACGCCTGGTTTGTGAATTTTGATTGCATTATCTGTAGTTTGATTCTTTTTATCTTCGAATTATCTTTTATTCATTTTTTTTTTTAATTTTCGTCTATGTTCTCCTTCTTACAACTATGCTTTCATGTTTAAGGCTATTAGATAACTTGTTATGATTTTCTTATCATATGTTATATTTGACCATATCTAATGTTACAATGTTACTTAACTTACTTAAATTTAATAATAATGTTTTCATTAGCTACATAATCACTTTAGCCTAATCCAGCAATTTCTCGATTACGCTACACGATTAACCGCTTTATTAGATACAAACAATTCCGATTATTATTACTAAAAGCAACAATTAATTATTGTCTATAGTAAATATTACGTGAGATCAAACTTTTGAGTATAAATTTTTTACAGGGCTTATAGGCTTTATATTATATTCATTAGGGTTTTTATATCTATAATACGTTAATAAAGTTTAAAGTATTTTATTTAAAAGCAACAGATTTTTTACTGAAGTTTTGTGTTGTTTACGTGTTTATTAGAATGTGTTATTAGACAGTATTAAATACATAGAATTACATTTTAATTAAAATTGCAAAGCTGATGATCATTTTAATCGAATATTCGGTTTCCTCATAAATACACTTTGTGATCTCTATAGCTTAAATTTGTTGTTCGCGTTTAATTTATTTATGGCATCAAATTAGTATTAATTAATGATTCAATATTTAAATTAAATGTTGATCAAATTAAAAGATTTCTTACCACTTTTCCAGAAAGCTAACCTTGATCTTGAATATTAAAACAACGAGCCTATAAAAATAAATGGTTGAACACTGTCGGCGTAAATTTCCACATAAAATATGCATAATTAGTTTTTTATTGTTTCATTGAGGCAATTGAGTAGCAGTGTTGTTTATAATCGTCGATAAAGTGGATAATTTCCATCGTAAACACGATGTTTTTATTTTTTTAAATATAGAAGTGCTAATGCGATGCTCGTTTCCGTTCAACGGAAACAAACTACTGTCATAGTAAATTTTAAAAAAAGGAATAATTTTTACAGGCTTCAAAAGTCTCAATTTGATTCGTAGATATGTTATATTTTATTTTTTTATTTATAGCTTTGGTTAATAAATTTAAATGGCACAAATTTCTGATCATTCGCCTATAGATAATTAGGTAAAAATATTTTTTGTATTATTTGCTATGATTAAAAAAGCTGACCCGACCTTTGTTTCCATATAAATTACTTCTAGGGAAAACTATTAAAAATGGGGTTGGTGATACAAGGATGTTAAACACAAATAAAAATTAGACATTTTCTCACAACAAATGGCGGTTACGAAGAAATGACAATTGTCATATATACAGTATAGAAACTAATATTGTGAAACGATAATTTTATATATCATAATATGGACGTGTTTCATAAAACATTTTCCTGTACAGATTCTCTTAGGTTATTATTGTGTAATATATATTATGTGGAAATCTCATAACGTAAGCAATTTGCGGTAAGGTGTTTGAGAATAATTTCTTTTGTTTGCGGATTTATACCAATGTAATGAAAATGTTTGTATTAGCATGAGTGTTTTAGGTAAATTGAGATATGTTTATATTTTTTCGCAATAGAGCGGTGCTAGATCTTCTTATTTTTTTCTACGCCTATGATTAAGAATTATAATTACTTTATTTCTAGCTCGTAACATACAAAGTATAGTTATTTATGTTAGAGGAGCTCAGACGAGCACGGAATTCACTTAATGGAAGGATTCATGTACCTCATCTATATTTATATTTGTAAATACATGACGGTGGTTTGTGTCCCGGACGGAATTTCAAAATTCCTGCCACTCATTAAACAGCCAGATTTCCAGACGAAGTCCAACGTGTTCCAGAAAATTAATAAATTGATCAGAAATATGTTGGAGCGTGTTCGAACCCATGACGAGTATTAGCCATACATTGCTTCCATTAGATATATATATAAATATAATATATCTCTGCCTAACGCCTGGTATAAAAATCTGAGCAATTCTGTGCGATATAGAATTAATACCTAACCTAACGCAGCACTTATTCCGCAATACGCAGACGTGCATTTTATTAAAATTATGTAATATATTGTTCCAGGTCACGAAAACTGCACATTCCACCATGATCTGGAACTGGACCACAGACCACCCACGAGGGAAGCGCTCTTACCAGACATGGCAAACTCTTACAGACTTTTACTTACCGGTATGTTATAATACCAATGTTTAAATTTGTATCTTTTGATCCTTGACAAAAATATCTGTTTTTTAGGCGAGTAGTTTACATATAATTAATTAAAAACTCTTAACGGTTTAAAACGCGAAATATATTAGTTAACTTATTTTTTATTTTAAATTCAGCTTGACTTTTCGCAAGCATTGTAGCTTTGACAGCGGTTTCGTGATCAGGGGTTTTGCGTTTTCAACCGTTAAAACTGTAAAATGATGCAATTTACAGTTTACAAATTCTTTATTAAACAAAAAATAGTACATTTCGTTATAGTGTGTGGATACACACTAGGAAACCCTGTGTCGTGGATATTGTGTGAATAGTAAAATTTGTTGATCATACCTGTCTGTATAAGTGCTAAATACGTAATAGTAAAGGGTAGACGTTTTATTTATTTATCAATTTTCCAGGTTTGGGAGAAGATCCTGAAAGGGAGGGTCTCCTAAAAACCCCTGAACGCGCCGCCAAAGCCATGCTCTTCTTCACTAAGGGATACGACCAAAGCTTAGAAGGTATAGTTTTACACACATTACCCTTAAAACTAAAAGAAATACCTTTATTATATATTAATAAACAGTATCGTTCTTCTAGCGTATCATAAGAAATCTCTTCAAAATTCCTGAAGGATAAAGATTGGATGCTATATTTATTAGAGAACCCCGAAGCACTGAACCACTGAAGGCTGATCAACTATGGTATTCTACTATAGTTGATTGGACTTCAATGCCCTGGCCTAATACGAACCTAGGACCTCCCACGCCTAACGCAATGGCTATTTGGCTAGTAAAACATTTAACCACGGAAGTACGGAGGTCAGTAATAGTCAGTCTAAAACATTACATTTGATTTCAGAGGTGCTAAACAACGCGATATTCGACGAAGACACAGACGAAATGGTCGTTGTAAAGGATATAGAAATGTTCTCGATGTGTGAACATCACCTTGTGCCGTTCTACGGAAAGGTATCCATCGGTTACTTGCCCCAAGGCAAGATTCTTGGGCTTAGCAAGCTCGCCAGGTAAGAAAATCTACTATTTGATATTATTTGGCGCCAGGACTCGAGAACATGAATAATCTTAAAATTCAAATAATTCTATTACGTAATCTTTTATTTGAATAGTGTTCTATTATAGCTTATGTAGTTATTTTTCTTGTTCTTCAGAATCGTGGAGATCTACTCACGTAGATTGCAAGTCCAGGAGCGACTCACCAAACAGATAGCAAAGGCTGTCACTCAAGCAGTCAGACCAGCGGGTGTAGCTGTCGTCATTGAAGGAGTGTAAGTGTGCTTTGATATTATAATAGAATAGAAAAGAAAAGAAATACGTTTATTCAGAAAAACATTTACCATTAAAACTAATTCTAACAGACAAAATAAAGGAAGAAATAAATACAAATTAATTCAATACACCAATATAAAATACCTCTGAAAGAGAAACCATTAAGCTACTTTGGGACTAATATCCCCACTACACTGGTATTCTGTGGCCTCTTCAGAGCCCAAGATAAAGCAAGCGAGTTTGTTATTAATACTATACTCACATCTTTTCGTATATATCATTTAGCTTGAACTAGATGCAAATTCTTTAAGTAATAAGAGCATTGATCAATATTGACCGACCGTTAAAATGGATATTTTAATTATTTTTGACATGAATATACTTGTAAATATTTAATCTTTAATTACCATTATTGGTAGCTAACTAGTAGTTCCTAAAGTAATACCGTCTATTACTCAGTATGAAGAAATTAATTGAAACTTTAAATTTGTTGATACTTTACTGCCTTTAATAAGTAATCATAATTTCTTACTTTCAGGCACATGTGCATGGTAATGCGTGGAGTCCAAAAGATCAACAGCAAGACCGTGACTTCTACCATGCTGGGCGTATTCCGCGACGACCCCAAGACTCGCGAAGAATTCCTCAACCTCGTTCACTCCAAGTGAGGCGCGGTCGTACTTATTTGCCTTAGCATTTTGTTGCCTGTTACCTTTTTCTTTTCTTCATAAAAGACACAACTATTAGTCCCTTAACCTCTTACGACCTACCGACAAAAGTCTAGAAGTATATTTTGTCCCCCTCTTAATCTTCATTACATCTTTAGCCAAATTGGCCTTTCCCTTATTTGTTTCTACATGTGATTTTTAGTTAGTTACGTTTTAGTTTCATATAGTTCAATTAACCCACGACTGCCAAAATTAGTTCATTGTCGTTATTTGAATATGAAATTAATATCAATTCTATTCTCAAATTCATATATTACCAATATTTTAAACTATCGTTCTACTAAAATGACTATGGTGAATAGTTGAATGATTTTAAAATTATTTTGTACAGAAAACAGTACTATCATTTAGTATTCAAGTATTAAGATTTCTTCTACATTGCATGGTTTGCTCAATTTTTTTCTTTAGGATATGAATCAGAATATAGAAAAGTTACATAAGTTTTGAGAAATTAATTTGTGACAATAACTTTCCTCTTGAAATAATCGTACGGTGCCAAATTTTTGTTAGAAGACAGTATTTTGGATTTGACGATTGAAATAATTAGAAAGTTAAAACTGCCTATGAGTAAAATAAGTTAGGTAATTTTTAATTTCTAAGTTACACCGCTTGGCTATAGCACAAATTACCTATGTTTAAAAAGTTAAAAGAAAATGTACATTTCCGTTAAAATTATTTTGTAAAATGCGATTTGAATTGCCCAAAATCGTATTTTTCAAATGACAGCACAATGTTTTGTTTTGTAAAAATCTCAAGCTGTTTATGGCTGACGCTTGACATTTTTACCATAAAAAAATAAGCTATAAAATTCCATGACGTTGCCTTATAATGTATAAATATACGAATTTTTATATATGTTGAATTATATGAAAGTGTATAATTGAGATATTTTTATTTTATAAATAAAGTTTTTTTAAGTTAACATTTGTTTTTTTTACTCTCAAAAAGTTGGATATATGAATATTTATCGCTACTATGCCCCTTCACTTACGTAATCTAAAAAAAACCAATGGTTTAAAGTGCGATTTTGTAACCAAATATAAGAGAGTTGAGTAAATATTTCTGACTGTTTTGGTCCAAATTCATCCACCCAATTCTTAGCAATGATCAATTTTATTTACAGACAAGTACTTAATCAAACTTTTGTGCCATGCCAAAGTATTTATTATATATCCCTTAGAATTCGAACACAGGACTTTTCTCACTGAACAAAATGAGATTGACAGATGCATGCATTCTAGCTTTTAGGTGCTCACCGAAATTAAAAACATAACAAACAATAAATAAAAGCAATCTGCCTACTATATAAATTGTGTGAAAATATTTATTAGGCGTTTTTCATTTATTTTACCTTTACGTATTTTTATTTGATTTGGGAAACCGCTTTGTTATGTAATGCATTACTGTTTCCTTAGAAAGTTAACATTTATTTCTTCAACCTTCTTTCCCAATGCCCATAGTGTTAACAGGACATTCGGTTATCTGGGTAAGGTTTTGCAGGCCAAAGACTTAAGACGAACGTTTGTATTTGTCGGATGGTAGAGTAATAAAGCCCCCTTTACTCCGGAGTTTTGAAGAGAATACGTTGTTATCCCATTCTAGATCTAAAAATAAAAAAAGTTTAACCAGCTTTAGCCGGTAACGAAAAAATATCACAATGTCTTTGTCAGTATTTTGTGCCTTCGCATCTGAGACATTACTAAGTAAAAATATGTAAAGTACAAATAAACATAAGCTAGATCGAAACGCCATTTTTTTTTAATCCAAAGTAAGCAAACAAAATAAAAACAATAATTTACGCGTCGAACACAATAGTCATGATGATTATAATCTAGATCATTGCCGGATCAAACAGGGTCCAGATTATGGCGATCTAGTATTTTTTTAACAGAGGAGGCCAGACAAAAATAGGATTCACTCGAAGATAGGTGGAATACCCCAGTTAAATATTATCATCTAATCAACCTATTTACTTTTTGTGTTCGTGAAACCTATCAATCTACTGAATAAATAATAATTAAAATATAGCTAATCGCAGTATGTGTAATATAAGGTCTACTTTTATATAAAACACTTTAACGGTTTAAAACGCGATATATATCGCGATAGTTAAACTTATATGAAAATGATTTTTAACCATTTCAAAAACTCTGGATCCCAATAAACAGCATACAAGCAAACGCGAAGATACCGTTAGTAAATTCTGCAAGGACCCGGCCAGTTTCGCCAAATATCAACTTCGACGGAACAGATGGCGCTAGCGTAGCAATTTTTTACTTTGACCTCAGACATCCTCCATCTTTAGTCTCCCCGTGACTCCGGCTGCTGCAAAGCATCCGAAACGTCGGGCCGAAGTTTAAAATCATTTTCAAATAAAAAACTTATATAAACTATAGACAGTATATAAGGTCTACTTTATTAACTTTTTTATTATGATTCATTGGGACCACAGATTATTCGCGATCAGTCGAATTCATAGTTTTAAAATCTTATTATACGTATCATCATTCGTTATGTTGTATTTTTATTATAAATTATTGTTTTAAAATAAAGTACAGTATTATCTTTAATTCTCGTATCTATCGTGACTTCGAGCCAACCAATATAAAAGTTAATCCAAGGTTTGGTATTAAAATAATTTTCACGTACAGTTATAGGTATTATTTTTACACTTAATGATACATGATAACATATAAATGACTTCTGAGACTTACAGTAAACAGACTCCGATAACTTGTAATAATCTCACAATTATAGGAGATCACGTTATTTTATCAGCATTTCGTTCTTTGAGTTCGGTAAGTGCATACATATTTTAATTTCCTTAATACGGGTAGAATAATGTATGTTTATCTTTATCTAGTTATATATTCAATAGCTTCATATAAGTTTGTACTGTCACATTCGTTGTATATTAAATTATAAGTTTATTAAAATTTTTCATAAATTAACATTTGATAAATAAATATGTTTTTGGAATATTAAGAACTGAGACGTAACATCTGTTATGAGACAAATAGTGGATTTATTGTTATTTTTTATAGTGTAGATCCAGAAATATTTATTACTTAAGTCAAATTACATACTTACATAAAAGAATTAAAAAAAGGTTATCATTATCTCTGTGACTTTTCACCCTGCTTATGTTTACTTTCGTTTTAAACCATAGATGCTAAAAAGAGAATATTCTAGCAAACTTATTTATTTTACAATTCAAAATAATTATTTATCATAATCATAAGTTAAATTAGATTTTATTGCTTTTTATGGTTCCTTTCAATTCACAATTTCTGTTATATTTTTAAACTAATTAATTCTTAATTTTTCAGAAACAATGATGAAGTTAAGAGTATTCACGGTATTATTGCTAGCGGGCCTCGCTTTTGCCGCTCCCGCCTCTAAAGATGATGATGAAAAAATTACAATTACCAAGGAATATTTTCCGGATGAATTTGCAATATATGAAAGCAAGCATGAAATAGTAAATATAGTCATCCCACTGAATTCACTCAATTTTGATGAAGATGATTCCAGCGAGGATGAAATGAACATTACAATTTTCTTTGTCGAAGCTGATATCGATACAAACGGTAATCGTATATACCAGGGTTTGTACGCCTTCAGGAATGGTACAGCCAAGATGATTTTAGAAAACGGAAGAGATGCAGCATCGTCCGGTGACGATAGCAGAACGGTGTATCTCGCTGCTACCGATGGTCTCTATACTTACAAAGCAGATGATCAAACTGCTGTAAAATATGGATCTTTGGATGATAGTATAATTGGTATCGATCATGTAGCAGAAGGCGACGGATTGTACATTTTAACTAAAGATCATGTAGTTTATGAAGTTAAAGACAATGGAAACACAAAAGTTAAGCTTGATAATGTTGAAAATGCCCAGCAAATTATGTTAGATTATTCCGATAATCTATACTTCTACACTCCGGACAAAAAGGCGTATGTGCGAACAGCAGACGGTGTTATTGACATCGAAGGGCTTCCTGAAAATCCAAAAAAAGTAAAGTTATGGAAACCACCATTTATTATTGAAAATGGCGTGCCCTTCCTCGTTGATAATGTTGCCTACGTTATTTACTCAAACGGAACGAGTGAACTATCCGGCTTTGATTTTAAGCCGAAAGCTATTCCTTCTGCGGTGGGGATGGAGGCAATGTTAATTCAGTACCACGCGTACAATAAGAAAATATATGAATACAATATTCTTGCTTTACTACTAGGTGAGCTTTTGGAGGAATTGAAGAATTTCTTAAGTGATAAGACAAACGAGATCCAAAATCTAGCTACCAACAAAAGGGCCAGCCTAAGGAGAAAGGCTTAAAATATACGTATATTTAAAAGTTAACAATACGAGTAGAAAAACAGGTGCGTGTCAAATATGTTTTTAAGTGTACATTTTAAACAAAAGAAAATAATTTAAATATGTAATTTATTTACAATGTTTCTTTTAAATAAATAATCTCTGACTAACGGTTATTATTGTCTGTATCTTTTCTTTTAATTTTTTTCATCTTAAGTACTTCATTTATTATGCTAATAGTCGTTGCATTTATTGGTTAAAGTTACAATTTTAAATGTTAATTGTTTAAATAGAAGCCATCTCTAGTCGTATCCATTACAGACATTACAATTTTAGTAAGATCTGTAGGCCACGGTAAGGATACTCCAAACATTGATCGTAGTAGAACCTCCATTACATTAAACTCATAAATTTTTCCTTCTACAGCTGCAACTAAATATAAAGCAGCGTCTATGCTAAAGGCTGTTGGCTTTTCCTTTACACGAAATTCCTTTTTCTCAGTTGTTCCATTTGAATACAACATATAAAGATTTCCATCGCCAAAAAATGGTACACAGTTCTCCATAATGAAGGCGGGGCGGATCAATTTTACATCTTGAAAATCTTCAGTGACACTGGATAGAAACGATTGTAAACTTCCATCATTCTTTACAATTCGTGGTAAACGATCCTCACAAGCCAAATAATAAATGTTATTAGAAGTGTCCAAAACAAATTCAATAGCACATACCACACCACTAATTTTAGTCCTGGAAGTGCCATTGTCTCCCAATTTAAACAGTTTGTGTTGAGAAGTTAAGAAATATATATCATCCGATCCATTAGCTTTTTGTATTTGAATTATATCATCACGGAAAGTCCCGTACTTCTTCGCTGATAAACTTTCGGGATCATACTTGTATACGCCATCTCTAGCACCAAAATACACTGTTTTGTCTAATCCGTAATCCGAAGTCGAATCTCTTCCTCCTTCGAGTATTTCATAAGCAGCGAGACCTTCAAGGACGTAAATGCAATGTTCGCCTTCTAGATGTCGATCTTTAACTGTAAAAAATATCGATGGTATTTCAGTGTGATCAGCGTAAGACGCTCCATCTGCAGGAACCAGCAGTTTAGTTATAGTCGAATTCGATCGAAAGATAATGCTCTCCGGTTTGAATATCGTGTTGTATCGATTTTGTAGTCCACTAAAGATGTGTATAGAAAGTACGGGGGTAAGCAAACAGAGGTTTCTTATAATGCTCCACATTTTCTAAAACAAACGATTATTATTGGAACGTGTTAACATGTTTGTGTTACTTATATATTATGTATGATCTTGTCTTAGAAACAAAGCAAAGAATAACAAAAACTCTTACAGGAAAAAAAACAAGAATCCTTTTAAATAAAACAATTTGACGGTTTAAAGCGACAGATGGCGCTAGCGTAGCAATTTTTAACTTGACGTCAGAGACATCCTCCATCTTTAGTCTCCCCGTGACCACGGCTGCTGCAAAGCATCCGAAACGTCGAAGTTAAAAATTATTTTAAATAAGTTTAACTAATATATCGCGTTTTAAACCGTTAAAGTGTTTTATTTAAATGTATACTACTCGCATAAACTATAGACAGTATTGAACAAGAATCCTTGTCTCGCGAGTTTAGTGCGAAATGCTTATTCACATTCATCTATATCACTAATATAAAAAGCTGAAGGGTTTGTTTGATCAAGCTAATCTCAGGAACTACTGCTTCAAATTGAAAAATTATGTTTGTGTTGATTTTTTTGTGTTCATTTATCGAGGCAGGCTATATAGCATCGCACTTCGACTAAAAAGAGCGAAGCTACCACTTCTTTGTCATCGTGTAGACAAGTTATTATTCCTTTATTTAGATTGTTTATGTTCAGTGAGAGAGAGTTAAATAGTCTCCGCTAAGAGGAAATTAGTAAAATAGTAAGCAGCTAACATTGACTGATCTGCCGGCCATCTCTCCAAGTGTTCCCAATAATAGTAATAATTATTTAGATCGTATGGTTATTTGTTTATCTAATTAGGAGATATTTTGAATACGGCAATATATATAAAGAATACAAATAGTCATATTATTTGTAATTTTAATGCGTCGTTATATAATCGTAAATAAAACTCGGCAATTTAACACGCACGCCCATTTATGCGTGGAGACGGTCAGTTCCTACTCTGTTTCCATTGTATCACGGGAAACTTCTCGTATACCGGTGGAGAACTAAACGCAAACGTTCTCGTCGACGAAAACAAAAAATACCAGGAATCTCTATCCTGCCTGAATAATAAGAAAAAAGCAATGAAATAGCGGGAAATGTGGAAAATTATTCATCGCCTTCGGTTTTCGATGCGTACGCTGCGAAAACGGTTTAAGATATCCAGAATATATGTATGAAAGAATGAGTCCTCTTTAAATGATCTAAATAAATATCTGCCACAGAAGAACGACGGGACACGATGAAGAGTTTTGTAAAAACAAATTTAGATGCCCAAAATACCTATTCTACGTGGACGAAGTCGCAGACACAGCTGGTTAGTTATAACATAGGAACTGCTACATTCGTAGGCAATAAGACGTCTTGATGTAGTTAATTTAAAGTATTGTTGTCAAATGGAAACAGTTCCTGATTTTTCCTTCCTTCCTATAAAACTTCATATATCGAAGTTACTCCGTTACTCCGTTAATCTTATTTAGTAAGCGAAAATGTACTGATAGAGAAGAATTAATTGTTGAAGTCCTATTTGTCTAAGGTCCATAACTTTTTTATTGCGCTCCAATTAGATAGAATAGTGCATTGAACTGTGATAGTTTGAACTAGAAACGAAGTTATATATCAGTGTTATTCGTGGTCCAGTAACTAGTGTTAGTGTTGAAAGTAAGTAAATTAATATCTTTAACTTTCAATTTAATTTAATCATCGTGGACACTAAAGTACCTTTTGTTTGTTGACACAACGATGACAGTATATTTCTCATCAATCTAATCTTTATTATTCTGCTTGAGTTTACGGTGTACATTGAGACCTATTTTAGGGCATTAGAAGTAATTAACCAAATGTTGTATATGTAATAGTTTTATCGATACCTAAGTAATATTTATCTATATAATAACAAATTCAACTATCATTTTGACCTTAGATTGTGCTTATTTATATTAATGTTTTTCACCGACGGTTCAAATCAATAAATTATTTTTATATCTTTTCAGATGTCAAACCTAGCTCTTCTACTGCTACTTGTCACATCCGCTGTGGCCGATAACTGTTCACATACATTCAACAAAGTAAATTTTACAAGAACAGCAATATTAACAATCAAAGGTTTACCAACGAATTTAGTTTACAATCCATTTACTAAAGACCTATTATTTACGTTAATAGACTTAGAAACGCTCCAAAATGATGAAGTGCAAACAAAAATGGATCAATACATATTACGAGACAATGAACCGATCAAAATCGAGAATATTAATGGACAAGCAGCGGCCGTAGATGTGGAAAATAACAAAGTATACCTAGCTAGTGACGACGGTCTTCATGTTTTAAATAAAACTGACAGAGCTAGTTTTTTGGCTTTTAAAGATGAGGATATAGTTCAACTTTTTAAGCCCAGAAACTCAGATGACCTGTACGCGGTATTTTTCCCCGATAACGAAGTGTATAAAATTGATATGAGTAGAAACGAGAAAGAACGAGTTGAAAATATCCCTTGTGCTTTTATAGTTGCCGTTGATTCAGATGACAATATCTACTATGAATGCGATTCGAAGTTTGTAAAAGTCTTACTCAAGGGTTTTCAAGAATCGATAGAATTTATTGGTATTCCAAAGAATTCCGCTAGGGCCATCGCTGTAAACGAAGAAAGTTACGTGGTTTTAGCGGCCAACGACGGTTTATATTGGTTGAGACCAGATAATGTAATTCCAAAGAAGATGATGGATCTAGATTACGTACCAGCCGGAATAGCTTTTAACGGTGATAACTTCTACGTATCGACAACTGGGGTTATATACAAATATGAAATGTGCTAATAAAGTGGATAAACATTGTCTCTCTTTATTTTTTCCATTTATTTACTATATGCAAGTTAAATACACTATTCGTCCTATTTTTTAATTTTACATTTGTCGAAAACAAAATGTATAGTTGATTAAATATTTTGTACTAAGTCATTAGAAATACTTACATAATTTCTTTTTTGTCTTCAATTAAATCCAAGCGAATGTTACAAAGGGCTCCCATCAACAGACTGAAATGTTATTATATCAAATTGTAACATTTTTCTTCTCCTGTGATGTGATCATAATATTATATTCCTTACGTCATTTTTCTAGTTAGTCTAGCGTATACAGCATGTTCCTGGTTCAATAAAAAAATATTACATATGGTAATCATTCTAATTAAAAAGGGACTTCAAACGTAAAGAAGGAATGAAATCTATTATGAATCGTGTGTTAAAAATATATTGCCACGCTTGGATATTCAACCATTAACTATAGTCTACTTTCAAACCTTTTCGTAACACGAGTCGACCCCATTTTTTTTATTTCTATCACTATACAATGCTTATGTTAGGTTATTACTACACGCGATTTTGAATATATAGATTTTAAGTAATCGAAAAACTAAAAAGTAAAATTAATTTAAACGAGACACTCAGAGTATCAAACAGCGTAGGTATTTCCTTATAAATAGCATAACATCCTTTAAAAAGCCATTTTATAAACTCCTTTGGGTTGAATTGAAAGTACAATGCGATAAGTTTAATTTATATATTTTTATCACCCGCTATACAACTGAAAGCCTATATTTACAAACTGGTGTTCTGTGACATAACAATGGCTGTTTTAAAAGAGTCCGATATCATCCGCTATGTTGCAAAGTCTCATCGGCGGTTTGAGTAACTGGTATGGATTTCTTTCATTATTTTCACTAAGAAAACCAACAAATATAACTACGACATGTGATTTATTTTTGGTTTCCACTGTGTTCACAGGGATTGACATGTTTCATCATGCAAGCGGTAAAAAATGGAATATGTATCACAGTATACACTCTACTTGCTACGGTGCACGCTAACAAATGTGAAAGGACTAAAATCGGAAACGAATACTACAAACGTCATCTGATTGCTGCCATAGATGGATATCCAACAGGAATGGTGATAGACCCGAGAACAGATAACATATTCTTTTTATTGCATAAAAGGAATTATACTAAAGGGATTTATATTTTACGACATGGATCCTTAGGAGTAAAAGAACTGCCAGTAGCTGATGATTACATCGGTCAATGCATAGGTGTTGATGTCGCTAACAACATAATCTATATAGGAACCAATCAAGGCTTGGTTACCTATGATTATTCTAGACCAGATATCAGCGTTGAAAGACCAATAGGCGATGACGATATACGAAGCATCTTCATTGATAAAACCGATAACCAAATGTACATTACGACGGGACATAATCACGAAATCTTCAAATTTGTCAATGGTTCCGCAGCTGTTAAAAGATACGATAAAATTCCGAAAGCTTACAACTTTGTTTTAGACAACAAGGGGAACGTTTATTATGAATACGTCGATGGGAGACTATATTTCTTTCCCATGGATTTGTATGAGCCAATACAGTACAAAGGTTTTTCGAGGGAGCTGAAATACATACTTAAGCTTAATAACCACGATGAAGCGATTGTTGCCGTGAAGGGTTCTCTCTTTCGGCTATTTACTAAGAGTATTTTGCCCGTGAAAATCGGTCAATTAGGCTTTAAAATAACCGGTTTGGCGTTTGATAACAAGAATAATATAGTTATAGGTACTAGAGGGAAGATATATAGTTACAAACCGATAGACACAAACGACCCTTGCCCGCCGGAAGATTATTTCATGACCAATATTTAAGAAAGTAGTTTTGACTAAGTAACGGCACAGACTATAATAAAGCATTTTGTCATAATATTGTTTCCTTGTCCGTCACTCATAGCAATGACAATACCAAGTTATTAACTTGTAATTAATGAAGTTTTAAGTAGGCACTACTGCTTAGACTTCTTATAAAAACTACGTATTTTCTAATGCAAAATAATTGGTATATTGTGAACAAATTGAATATATAAATATACATATGATACTTAATAACAAAACAAACCAAATTATAAAAATAAAAGAAAAACCTATTTGAAGTAGAATGTTTGACGTTGTTTTGAAAATTTTCGTACTATACAAAATAGACACTTATTAAAAACAAAAAAAAATACCCAGGGCTCGTCCGGGATTTGAACCCGGGACCTCTCGCACCCTAAGCGAAAATCATACCCCTAGACCAACGAGCCAGTTGCGAGTTATGTTGAAATTATGCTATATTATCTGTATCTCTTATCGCAGCAGTATCACAATGTTTTGAGTGCCTTGTTATATTATGTATTTTAAAAATAAAAAAATAGAAATATAATTCTAATTATAATAATAAATTTCCCATGGTCATGTAGATACAGTCAAAAACTGAATTTTATTCTAACGATTACTTACTATTATTCTATTACAAACTACTTTTACAAGTCTTTTATAATGTTAAAAGGCCATCTGTTATTACTATATTTAAATTTATAGACACCCCCGTAAACCAATCCTACCATTATCTGTACCTTTTCGAAGAACTGTAGGTGGCTCAAACTCCCCAGTTGCTAGACTCAGTCATACTCTAAACAGATTCAGTGGCCTAGTCGATGTTTACCATGACTCACCCAACAAACTCCGTCGATTACTTATTAATAAATTTTATTTCAATGTACAGGCACTTATAAAAAAAAAATACTTTGTTTTGTATATTATTTTTCTTTTTATTCATATTTTAATGTATAAGTTAATTCCCACTTAAATTTTACAATGTGTGTGCTTCTCTCTTATAATATTTGTTTTTACTTGACGTATTCGCCTATAATTGTTCTTCACAACCTATTGTGTCCCCTTAAACATGTATCTTAGTATAAATATTTAGTTGTAAGAACGTTGGTGAATCTAATAAATAAAATAAATAATCCGATAAAAGACGACGCAAATGACACGCCTGCCAAAAACCTTATAGCATTTACGCCAGTGTATGGATAAAAGATTATTTTTAGTGTTCGCATATTCTTTAAAATTTTAACAAATACCGTAAGAACATATACATAACATATACAAGCATATAACCTGAAAACATTACAAACATCAATATTTATAGCTTGAAGTTATTTAAAGATAAGATCCTTATATATTCTGGGATCCCCTGGGTTATTTTTGTTTCAAATCTTTCCACTCGGAGATTTAGTTTACAGTCCAAACCAAATTATTTTAGTATCTTTTATAACATGGACTACTAGACAATTTCACTGGTTGTCAGTTTCAAGACACGTGTTTGACAACTGAGCGTCGAAGTAAAAATACCTTACGTCGCCAATCAAATTATTATTCAAAGTGGCTAACGTTTGTTTTTAAGTAGGCTTTAACAATTAACAATGGATTATGTCATCTGTGAATCTCTTGTGCTTAATTGAATGATTACAGTTAACGTAATTTAACGATACCGTGTTTGGTATTTGGAACAACGTTGTAAACTCGACGGGAATAAAAACAGTCAAATTATACGACACTAGGACAGCGGCCCAGCTTCGACTTCTCTTATAACTTTTAATAAAACACATTTTCGTAATACTGTCCATTCTGTAGTTTACACGAGTAAAACACTTCACCGGCTTAAAACGCGATATATTTTAATTAGACCAACCCGGCCAACCTCCCCATGATCAAGACTGCTGCAAAGCATCCGAAACTTCGGAATCTAGTTAAAATATTTTTCAAATAAGTTTAACTAACGCACGTCGTGGTTTTAATCCGTTAAAGTACTTTATTTAAATGTCCGAGGGTATAAGTCTATTTTTTATCACTCCTTAGTGCCGACTATAGGATAAAAATTACAACGCTGGTATTATATTCTGAATTTTATTATACTAATAAAGTTTTGGATTATGACTAAAGTATTAGTTTAAGAGAAAGTCCTGTATTTAAATCGGTATGACCGAAGTACAGAATTTCAAGGTCAGTAAAGGTTTTTTGAGCCATTTTGAGAAACCCGATATGAAAGCTTATTCAAATGTTACAAAAAAGTTTAAATGTATGCAATCTAAATTGTGTATTACACATATTACATGAAGTATGAACTCGGAAACTAATAATAATTTCTATTTGCAAAACTTTTCATGAATCGTAGTGACACATCAATTATGTATGTACTTACTAGATTTTTGACCTACATATTTTCATTAACATTAACATAGTATTCAAAATGATAGCTATAAATCCGCTTCCCCACTTATAGCGGTCAGAACGGCCATATTTCTTGCGATTTAAACTAAACCAACATCTCCAATCAACCAGTACTAAAAGATCGTTTTGGCGGGCGGTCGCCATTTTGCATTGAAATTAAACCACAGACTTAACATTCTCATTAATAATCTGTGAAATGTGTGTCAATGAATATTTAATTTTTTAAGTAAATTATTGACAAGTTTTGTGCATATATGGATTATAATAAAAAGTAAGTATCATTTTTAGATGATTCTATAATAAAACTTTTTTTAGCCTTGTTTTAAATAATAGTAGATAACGTAAACGTAGATGTAATTTAATTAAATTTAGTGTTAGATACTTACTAACTTTGTTACATTATAGACAATTATTAAATGTATATTTTTAATTATTTTAAGCTTAAATAAAAACAATTGTGTAAAACTTCCTTTGTCATTATAGCTCAAGGAGTTCAACTTTCATTCATAAACTTTAACCGCTGAACTTTAACATACATTCTCAACATTACTTAAACCAGCCCTAACTGGTATAAAAGTATTTTAACCTAAATGTTCTTACCATATTGTACATTCAGCGCCAACACGGAAGATGATATCTTACTGTAAAAATATTTGCCATAGGTTAGACTCGAACCCACAGAAACGTTATATAATTAATTTATTTATAAATTAAAGACTTCTCGCTCCTTGAGTATTCGAATTTTTTCTTTGACTATTTTTCTTTTTAATAAAGATTAATTCTTTTCATAAGTACGTATCAGACAGATAAATACTTCTTTAAATGACCGCGGATCGTACTCCCTACTATGCTAATGTAAGTCGGGTGAACCAAGACCGCTCTCAGAGGGTTATAATATGTAGAATCAATTTTTGGTTAACCTTTGAATCTGTGAAAGTATTATTAAAATTTATTCTCTTTACTTTTAATTGTGTAAAATATATGACAAAATTATAATTGTTTAGGTTTGTTCTACAATGTTTCATTTTAGCGGTAGTACTTGTTATCTGATAAGGAGTAAAATCTGCGCTTAACAAGCTATGCTGTGCACAAGCTGAGCCTTTTGAGCAGAAACTTTAAAATTCTACTTTTTTATTCTTCTCGTTGTAATTATTCATTTTAATTGTAAGTTATACACAAGTCTTTGTGTTAATAAACGGATCATTCATTTAATAATCGTGTTGTTAAATTTAATTTCTTTCATAGATAACCTAATACGAGTAAAGTTCGCGCGAAAGCCCCGGAAATACCAGTACGTACTATTTAATATTGATATTGAAATGATGCGCCAAAACTTTGAATAGCAAACTGACCTCCACACATTACCTAACTCATTACATAATATCGGAACGAAACATAACGGAAATGCAGAACAAATTACCGAATATGGCCGACATTTTGGTACGTGACATGCTTTACGGAAGTGAGTTTGTGTTTTTGAATCGATTGATTGCGCGTGGGCAAGACGACTAATTTATATTTTGCCCTGAAACCAAGATCTAATTCCATTATAGTTTATTCTTTTTCAACCGATTAACGTCCTACAGGCCACTTTTCTTTTACTATCGAGTATTAAAGTTTTTCTTTTATATGATTCTTTCATAGATTGGTAGGTACTAAAGTAATAGATATACCTAGTAATTAATAAAAAACTGTTTATTTATGATTGTTCCCGTCTATTTGTAGTAGGTATATCTACCAACAACTACAAACGTGGATATTATAACACCAAGTATTGTAAAGCTGTTATAGTAAAATTTGTAGTATCTAATGTCTGTAGTTTACGCGAGTAGTATACATTTAAATAAAACACTTTAACGGTTTAAAACGCGATATGTTTTAGTTAAACTTTTTTGAGAATTATTTTTAACCATGGCTATACAATATATCGCGTTTTAAACGGTTAAAGTGTTTTATTTAAATTTTGAGTATCTTCTAATGAATATAATTCATCTTAAGTAAATAGTAAACAGTTAATGAAAAGAGATCCCTCAATTCATTGTTTATCCATATACCTGTATATTTTTTAATATTTAAATAACATAGAGTCTGTGGTTTACGCAAGCAGTACACATTTAAATAAAACATTCGTAACGGTTTAAAACGTGAAATATTAATATTACTTTAGTAACCTCTTTTTTAAATAACATTGCTTTGCATCATCTGTGGTCACGGAAACGGGTCAAAAATACATTAACTAAATTAAATAATCAAATAGAATTTTATCCAGTTCACAGATGATTTTAATGTAATAGAATATATGCTATCCGGAAACTGCTGCATCTCATCTGATCCTACATTTTCACAAAAAACAGGACAACGTCATCACAACAATAATTCAGTTTAGCTTTTCCTTTCATCAACAATCATATTAAACAATTCTCTCATCCGATAAGGCATTATCAGTAATCAGTAAAAACGGAAAGTTTGTGAGAACCGATTATTTATACTGTTGTTTCCATCTCGCATTTATGTTTTAGTGTTCCCAAGACATTTCATAATTATTTGTTAAACAGTGATTGCGGTAAAAATACCTCTGTGCAGTTACGTGTTTGACGACGTTAAACACTATTTTGCTTCTTAAATTCATCGTCATTCTTTCCAATCCAAGACGATAACAGTTTAATGCTATGTGAATTATTTATATATGTATAACAGATAATTTAATGATAAATAACTATAAAGGTACATACTCGCAGTTCGTAGTAGAAAGTCATAGACATCATTAAAAAGCACCTGTAACTAGTCAAGTACACACTACCAGACCCTTAATGAAATGGTTCTCTAATTAAAACATAAAAACTAGGAAATCCTTAATGTCTAAATCGTGGTCGTTGGTCCCTAGCTTGTTTAATATATGGTCAGTGAAAGTAATTGCCGTATGGTGTTAGGATTGCAAAAAGTTGCGCGTGCGCCGATTTCTTATAAAGCTCCGAGTTTAACTAGCTTTTAATTGAGTATTTATTGACGTTTGTCGTTCCGCAGTCGACCAGTCTTTCACGTTTCTTTTTATTTTCAGTTCCTAAAACAATTATATTAGTTGATATTTGATTCATAGATTATTATAAGTTTACTAATACGGGAAAAAAAGAACAGATATAAAAAACTTATCGCTCTATGCTTTTTAAACGATGATAATTTCATCCCCGTTAATACGGGGATGAAATTATCATCGTTGAATTAATCTATAAAATGCTTTCCTAAAGTATGTATTAGCTTACAAATAAATTCTCTTTTACACAAGCTATAAATATACGAGTTATTAAAAAAGCTATTAACATTGATCGGCTCTATTATTATATAAATGAGAATTATGTAATATTATTTAATAGCTAATAACATACTCGTACGGCGTGAATTCACATAATCTTTGCATCTGACCTATAACTATTTGCGAAGAGAAAGCTAAAAGATCTCTTATATGTATATTTAGGTAATTTGTAAATTTGTAAGCTTTCTAGTAAGGTATTCCTTACTGTATAATACTTTTCAAAAAGTACCTACTCAGGTAATTGTAGGGATACGAGTAACCCGAACGGAATAGAAAGAGAGTATTATACAAAATAAAACACCATTTAACGGTTTTATCCCAACTTAAAGTTTCCATCTTTAATAGTAGCGTAAATAGATAACTTATATTATTTATAAATTTTATATCACATTTTGAACAATAGTATTGATGTTAAAATTCTGTAACACAGTTTTTTAATAACACAAAAGTAATAAGAATTTGCTAAAACGTTTCTTTTAAATTTTGAGAATACCAGAGTTTTTCTTGCAAGATTCGCTAGACTAGTTAACAGCCCGATACTAAACAAACATAATAATAGTATTATTGTCCTTTCAAATTCTATTGTTGCTTTAAACAGGTCATTATCACTAAATACATAATTATAAGTCAAACTACATTCAGCCATTAAAGATATTAATTCACATCATAAATATTATCTTGTATCTAATTTCCATTCAAACGAAACTAACTCAATTAATGTCTTATTTTACAGATACAATGGCACATTCACGAATCATTTTAGTCACAGCCTTGATTTCATTCACGTTACAAGTTACCACATCGGCTAAAAATAACGCTAGTCCAGTTTATGAAGTTATAAATGAACAATCAAGAATGGACGATATACGATTGTCTAATGCACGAGCGACACTTCCATACGGTAACCCGTTAGCTGGGAACTCAGCACAAAATGCAAGGCTCTACGCCAGTAATCAACAGGCCATGTTCAACGCCGAGAAAATCAGACAACACAAAGCTCAACTCCAAAGACAAAGACAAGGTCCACCAATTGTAGATAGCTATATGAAAGCGTATCATGAATCACAAGAAAGCCATCAACTGGCATTAGAAGAACAACAGTCTAATATCAAAGATACCGTTTCAACAACTATTGCGCCCCGCAAGCCATTAAGAAATAGAACTCAAAACAGACATAGAATAAGCAACCGTGAAAGGAGTATGCCTAATAACCAAAGACAAGAGTTGAAAAGTAGACCTGAAATCGTTGAACGTGAAGGGTCCATCAGAACCACCTCTAAAGAGAGAACTAGAAATCACAGATCATACGAATCAACAGAATATGAACAGTACTTACAGTCAAAATTGCCGCTTGCTTATTTAGCTGGTACAGAATCTGAGCAGGGAATAACAATTAAACCAAATGGCAATATAGGAGTAGCAAAGGATCAAGAAAAACAACCCACTATTTTATATACAAGTGTAATTTCGAATAATGGCAAATATCTGCCGAAAACATCTCCAGAAATATATGCACTTGAATCTATATTGAAGAAAAATCCAAATGAACAATTAACTGAGTTCAAAACGTTGATAAATTCCGATGATAGTCAACACTTTTCGATGTCCCAGTCGCCTGAAACACACGACGAATTCTATTATCCTCTAAAAGATGCTTCAAATCTTAACATTCCAAACTACTATAACGATGCTTTTGCTAAAATTCCCACTACATATGCTAGTGCGTACGCTGCAAAAGATCACACCCCAATCACAGAAGAAGTAGATGACGTAGAGAATCCAATACAATACCAAAATACTTTTGTAACGCCTCAATTGACGACAGATCTTCCGATAGAACAATCGACAGTCACAAAAAACTACTACAAGGTTGAAGTAGCTAGTCAATCCGTAACTGGATTGAAACCCAGCAAAATAAACGAAGAATTATACCTTAATCAAGAACAATATCCAAGTGAAAGTTATATAACTCATGGAGGTGTTCAACATTTGACGGAAGACAGCACAGGCGTATCGGCCTATGGAGATGATGTAAGTATAAAATTAAGATTCAAAAGATCTACACTAGATACTGAACCGTTTCTTATACCTGCGTCAAATTGTACAAATAACACTGAGACATCTAACACGACAAGTACTTCTGAAATCCCCATTGCTGAAGCTCTCCGACGACCTTTGAACTCAAAACGTAATGATTTCAATGTGTTCTTGACACCGACCTTTCAAGTTGGCGAAGCGACTGACTATGACGATTACGATGACGTCCCAGCAGTACGTCCCGCTCCAAAACATCAACCTTTTTACGATGATGACGAATATTATGATGACTTTTCTAACGATTACGGCGAATCGAATAACGGCCCCATCAGCCTTACGGAACAGCCTTTGCAAAACACTCAAATACATTATCCAGTTCTCGATTCTAGGGGAAGCTACTCTCATCGACATCGACAATTTAGACGGCCGCAACCCGAACTATACGGCTTACCATCCTCGTCCTATGGTGTTCCTGCCACGTATAGTAGCCAAACGTACAGTCCGCATTCACAGATTTTACCGGCCGTGAATAATTTAGTGCCGAATGTATTAGAACCGGTTTACATGCTAACGCAATCGCAGTTAAAACAATTAATCGGTCAACCGAATCTTAACATTGAACATTTAGATGTGTATCAGGTTTCGAAAGAAAAAAAGAAAGTCCACTACCCGCGGAAGTTAAGGAAACGTTATCCGTATCGACGCAAAAATGTTAGGAGCAAATTGCATAAGCTACATAAGTTGAGATTGGTTTGATCTTATGAATATGGTAAATGAACACGCCTTAGCTTATTTCGCGACAAATATTTATAAGTCAGCGTTACACATCGAAAATTGTTTCTGGCCTTCTCTGGAAGTCGGTCAAGTAGCATTAGTATCGTAACACGGGTAAGTATCTACTAGAGATGGGCTGCGTACTCGGCAGGTTTTTTGGTACTCGTACTCGACAGAATAACTCGATAATACTGTTATTTGATAACGATATTTAAGAAAAGCAATATATTTAGGTAAATATAATTAAAACAACAGTGTTAATCTAAAAGTATTTATAAGTAATTTAGGAAATCTTTGAAAATGAGATTTTTAATAAAATCAAAATTATGCTAATGAATGAGTAGTAATGAGACAAAAATACGAGAAGATGAAAGCGAACCGACGTCTTGTCCGGCGCGAACCTGTTTTGCGCGAAATGGGAATTTATTTGAACCGAGTTACTCCGAGCCGGCCGAGTACTCGGTTGGAAAAAAAATTGAGCAGAGTAAAACTGGGTACTCGTTACTCGGCAAAAGTGTTACTCGGCGCATCTCTAGTATCTACGTAATTTGTTTTAACTTTACAAGAATATTATTATATTTCTTCTTTTTATGACACTGATCATAGTATGTAACGCCTTGGTTGAAGATGCCACGGTCGAGGCGGGAAATCGCTTAGTTTTAACAGATTTTTAATTTATTAAAAAACCGATGTGATGTTTAAGTTTTGAATGTGTCACTACTCCTTTTATTTATGTATTAAATCATGATGTTGTTATGTATAGAAATTAAAGATTAAGTAATAAATTTGTTGTAAAAAATATCAGTTCTTATACTCTTTTTAAATTTAAACTGTATTTAGGTATAATAGTAATAAAGATACAGGCTAAACAATTATAAGTAAAATAAAATACAAATAAAAGTTACAAATAAAGTTTATTGTTTACGATGCAGTAGGTATACTGTATAGCAGTTCTTACTACTTATAAATAATACACATCAACAAGTATGTAAAATGATATATCAAAGTGTCAATTTAGTTATATGTATGAATAAAGATCTAACTATCAGGTATATTTTGTCCATTCCACACACACCAACTAACAAAAAAAAACTATGAGACATATTTTCATATACATAATTGTATATGCCTTGAACTTACAGAAGTACTCTCGAAAATTTCAAGCGATTGCTTTTAAACGGTATCTATTAAGTTATCTAAGTATATAAAAATATCAAATAGACATGTTAATAATAAAGATGCTTATTCTAGCAAGGAATAAAATAAAATCAAAAAACCTTTCTTCAATCACCTTTCTATTTCAGTTGCATTACGCGGCGAACTACGAATTCGGGTACCGGGTTCGAGATCCGGAGAGTGGAAATTATTTCGGCCAGTACGAGACCAAAGCAGGCGAGAGAACTAACGGGCATTACCATGTATTATTGCCAGATGGAAGAATGCAAAAGGTGCAATATTATGCTGGTCCAAGCGGGTATCACGCGGATATAAGTTACGATCATTTAGAAGCCAAGTTAAGGTAGTTTAATTTAGTTTGTGGTAACTTTAATTTGAGATTGAGCGCAACTAGCACTTATGGGTTTTATAAACCTATAGTTTTCAAAACTTTCAACATAATCTTTTTGTCCGAAACTTCTGTAAAAGAAACCTAATAGTAGTTTCCGACAATCAGATTACGTTGCTTTAGACTAAAGCACAATACGATTAGTTCAAACGTCTTTAATAAATTGTGTAAGGCTTTCACGGCCATCCTTCAGCATATCATTGTTTTTCGGGCTGTTCGGCCGATGTGAGCTAGCAGAGATTCTCGAAGTTTCGCTTTCACGTGCGGACAGTACCATCAGGAGATGTTAACTCCTCAATTGAAGAATTAATTCTTCGACCAATCGAGGAGCAGCCCGAAAAACAATGATACGTCAAACGTCTTTGTTAACGCAAATACTCAAACTAGGCCTTTACCTTTACTGGATCAATGGATTTACAACCTAAAAGGTCAATGCTATTATTAATCTATATATGTATATAATAAAAACATCTAATTAATTACTTCCAATTATATGCATCAGTACTACAATTTGTATATTTGTTTATTATATTATTATAGTTGGATCCGGTTAGTACAAATAAAAGTCAAAAAGTATTATAATGTATATTTCAAATAATAAGTACGAATAACAAACTAAAGGACAAAATATATTTTTACTTCCTACCGTAGAAATGTTGTAATAATGTTTATTCTTAATTCGACGGACGTGTTCTAAATTAGAACGGCGCCACTGAAATGGCGGCTCAAACGTCAACCGCCAAATTATATACGCGTCAAAGTTTCCCGCCAAAAGTGAAACGCGAAAACGCTAGAAAGCTGTTATTTTCAACGGCTTATTTTCGTAAGTTGATATTATCGCGCTTCCTGCATTACATAAGCAAAGAAATAGCGATTAAACTATGTTTTAAAGTGACTTGTCAAAAGCGAGTCATTTGAACTGTCATTGTCATTATGTAATGGGTCACTACATATGAAATTTTCATCAGTTAAACTAATGACTATAATTCTTATTTCAATGGTTTTCTGTTTGAATGGCAATCCATTCATACATCCATAACGACATTCTTTTTCGTTTCGTGTTAACGCTTTAGGCGAAGGCTTATTTGAAACTTTCAAGTTGATACATGGTGTAAGATATCCCCCATAGTCGTTTCAACTTATAATTGTCCCACAGTTGGACACTAATCCCCTCTCTAAAAGGTAAAGAGCTTAGACTTGTATAATATGTATCTGTTAAATTACTGAGCTTAGGGTCAGAGTGTGGGTATAACAGTACTTCCAAACTACGAATCGGCACTGGGAATAATCGGGGACGATTCAAAATACAAATTTAAAAGCCGAAATTCAAACTGTGGACCTCGTTATCGCAGTCGAATGTACTAACCAAGAGACCAACAATAGCGCTATATATTTAAGTAATTTTAACTTAACAAGTAATAAGTAGTGTTTGTAGTTAACGAGAATAGTACATATTTAAATAAAATACTTTCAACGGTTTAAAACGCATAATATAAAAGTTAATTTTTAATTAGCGACGTGACTACGGTTGCTGCATCCGAAACGTTGAACCGTAATTAAAATAAGTTAACTAATATATTTCGTATTTTAAGCCGTTAAGTGTTTGGTTTGTATTAATAATAAATACAAGAAAAGCAATGTTAATAACTAGTCGTCATAGAATGCAATACAAATGTATTATAAGGTTTGGAGCACGATTAAATTGGGTTTGTGCAATATTTTGTGATATAAAATTTGTCCAAAAAAGTGCAATAAATTGTATTATACTCAAATTTATATTAAAATGTTTTATTATTATGATACTGTAAAATAAGGAAATAAATGCTTAAGAATACATATTTGTTTTATTTCAAAAATAAACATTATATTGTGATAATAAAAGGAAATTTTGATGACATTCGAAAGACCCCATTTTTATAATCTGAATAGTTAAAGCCGGTTACAACTAAAACACAATTATTCAATGAATCAAATCTTTTATTGCCACAACCTGACGTGTAGGATGCTGGATTCTATTTATTACCGAAATTTCTAAAAGCGACGTCTGAACACGACAATAAAACAATGTTATTATATTACATTTTATTTACAGTCCAATCTTTTAAACACCATACAATTGAAGAAATCCATAATTAGCAATAGGCGGAGTGAGTCAAAATCTTATAGTATATAAGTATAGGATCCGAAGCCTAAACATACAACAAGACTTGCCTATATCTATATATGTACACAATCACACACAAGGAATATTGCAACTCTTAAAAACTAATTAATACCATAATATGAACACATGAATTTGGAGTTCAGGTCTAAATTATACATCTACATCATAAAAATCCAATGGAAGCATATCGTATAAGGGCGGGTTACAACAAAACGCAAGACTTAAGAACTATTTAAAATTAAAAAATTGACGACGCCGGAACATGAAACGGCATCAACAGTGATCTGTGGTGCTGCTCTAACCAATTAAGCTACAGTGTCGCACCTGTCATCGTCGAATTTCATCCTATCATTCTTTCATGCACCTTTCGCGCAATGCAATTTCAACCTTAAAGCTTACCAATTGAGGTGCAATGTTTTATGCTTTGCAGCTTAAAAAAATATTAAAAGAAAGCATCATTTGAAATTTGTTGTATGTTATATGGGCTCAATTGTTTGTTTTTTTAAATTACATTAAAGTAATTTTCTTAATTATGTAATGTACGTTTAATTATGATTCTATAAACCCACCCTACCTACAAAAAATACCTAAACTCTACAGCTTCTATACAATAACGCATGTTAGAAAGAGACAAATATAGTACAGTCGAAACTTACCAATAAATTCTAAACGAAATTTAAAGATTAAATGGCTTAAAAGTCAGTTTAAAGGAAAATACGTAATGTAAGAAAAAGATGTATCAAGTGAAGTTGAAATGAATGATAAGCAATTTTGTATTCCAGTTTTTTTTTATTGCGGTATCATTAATCAACTCTACCATAGATAATTAATCTAGTTTTTGTTTTTTATTCTCCACTTCTTCGGAATTCGAATTAAGTGGCCGTTTTAATTTACCTTCGATACTTTTCGAGAGGTTGCTCAAGTGTCGAATCTCGTTGGTGATTCCCCGGATTTTAGCCATAGTGCATTGAGTTCTTTGTCTCGGCGTCTGGTTGGATGTGGAAGGTGCTGGGTTTGAGTCCGCGCTGTCAGCATCTTCTGATAAACTAGGTAATCTTATTTGTGGTTTTCGCGGTTTAATGTTTGGGAGCACTAGAAAAAAATTAAGATAAATCAAGAAACAAGGCCAACTACCCGCAACGTCTGTGGATAAATAAAAAATAAATACACTTTTGGACTTCAAGAACTATTTACCTAGTTATTTGATATTCACTGTTTGCCTAAATAAACATTCTCATTTCTCTCTCTCTCTTCTCTTTTAGCATACCTAAGATTATGGGTTTTAGTCCTGGATTTCTTGAGTTCACGTAAGTCTAATTTACAATAGATGCTATTACATACACTTATTTGTATTGCGTTTGTTTGTGCCGATAGGCAAAACGGATAGATCCAATTTGATCTGACTCCCAAAGTGACGCAGTGGTGCACCACTGGCGGAATCGGTGGTCGCGGATGCTACAATTAAAAGATTGAGTTATTTCATGTAGATCTTTATGCTTTAAGAGATAAATACTAATAATGAAAAATGAATTTGAATGAGATTGAAAAAACCCACAATACAGGTGGTACTCAATTTGATGCCATATGTAACTGGTTTTTTTAAATACTTAAAAAAAATCAAGTAATATACATTAATGTAAGTCTTACCGTTAATAACGTTTCCTCCGACCGTTTGGTCTGTATGTGTGAGTTTGCTGTATTTTATATCACATTCTTCTATGCGCTTCTTGAGGTCAGCTGAAAATATATCGATAAAATATAAGGTAAATTCGTTTGTATACAAGGTTATTCCTACTTCATGCGAAACCTGAAAGTAGTTTGTTCAGAATTAGTAGCAGAATCCATTCCAATAGCTTTTATACCACGTTATATTTTTGTCAAAATTGTAGGAATTTTTTTAAATCTTGGACACCGTTCGATAAATAAATTCCTACATAGGTATAATTAAATAGGTATAAACATTCGGGGAATCCGCGGCGGCCGCTCGTCGCTTTGAACTAACCGCTACCGCGCGAGCGCGCCCACCCCGCTTCTTGTCTACTAAAGTCAGTGCGTGCGTCAACCCTTTCACGGTGATTCCGAATTACAAACAAGCGATTACGCATCCCACGGGCGTCTCATCGTTTCGCGTTGTTTATTAAGTGTGTTACTGACAAAAATGTCTTACAATTATACCAATGTACAATGTGTGTGTGGAAATGGTGCGAACACTTGCTTTGTGTGGTGATAATATATCATGAATACAAAATGAACAAATTCGGATCTTGGTATCATGGAACACAATGCTGGGCTTACGAGATCATGGCCAGTTCAGACCACTCGCAGTAGACAGAGGCGAGGAGATTATTCAACGTAAGTCAGTCTTACGTGTGGTGGACTTTAAGGAATGACCACCAATACCTTTATCATTTTAGACGAGCACAAGAGCTGCTCCAAAATGATAAAGCCCAAAGATTCGATAAATTAGTGCAAATAATGGTGATTAACGTTTTGTCTTTGTCTCAATAATTAACGCTGCCTACATGCCGTTTAACCATTCTGACAGTCCAAAGCCTGTTAGTGTCATGGGAAAATGTTATTGCCAAAAGTTCTCAATACACTCTGTGAGCGGACAATAGGTACATAAAAGTAGTGAATCGTGTAGTGTAAGGTTCAGGACGCGGAGCCGAGAGGGAGGGGGTGCGAGATACCGCGCTGCGTCGACGCCTGCTCAGTTACCATGATAATGCGGGATAAACAATAACATGAAAAAATTTATAACTTCGTGAGTTGTCATTATTTTTTAATTTTGATTTTTTTATCCTGATTCTGCGAATAAAAAGACGTTTGGCGTGTTTCAGCTTTAGTATCTACAAAGAATAACCTTGTATAAACACCACAGGAATGGTTTACATTAATAAATAATGTATGAACTTTGAAGCTAGATAAATAAAAGACAGCCTTATTGCTAAACAGACTCTCCACGACTAAACAAACTATCTCTTCCAGGCAACTAAATGTGAAGGAAAATTAGTTTTTGTGAGTAGCCGCGCGACTGCTACAAAGCATCTAGTAGAGTCCAGTCGGTTCGATTTAAAGCATTAAGTGGTTTATTTAATTTAATTTATAGAGTAATGTAATGTAAGTATAAGGACATTAACAAAAATAAGAGTAAAAATCCTGTTTTTATTTATGTTTCCTTGTTTAAAGATCTATATCGATCTAGAACAGCTAATATAAAATTATGTTAATACAACGTATACAAGGCAGACACATTTCTGTATCTGTTTCAGAGATTTTTTTCCAGGCGGCAAACCTGCTACTTTTCACTATATAAAAAAAGAGCCATTTTAGAGGATATAACTAACACACCCATAGTAGCGTCTTGTTCCTTCTGCCGTTTGCTGATATCTCGTATGGTCTTCCTCTGTCTCCACGCTATACGCCTGTATTCGACAATCTGTAATCAAAACCAATAGGTTGTTGTTTGAAATACATATTGAGATATATAATTCATGAAAATAATGTCATTTTGACTTTTTTTAATCCCTCGTCGGCCTAGTGTTTAGTGCACTCCACTGCATGTAACGGGGTTCCTGGTGCGAACCTGGGTTGAGCCTGGGATTATTTAGTAATTAGGTTAAATAAAATCTGGTTCGGGCTCGAATGTAGTTGTTAAAATCAGAAAGTTTGTAAAGCAGTTAAAATGATTATCACGTCACTTCATTAAAGCCCATTAATCCACACTGGAGCAGTGTTGCGGGTCTAACCTCTTTAACCAAACAGTATTTAAAATCAGTGGTCTCCGTAATGCCTAGCAGTTGAACCATAAAAATATAAACTTACTTGATAATGTTAGTGAAGGGCTTAAAAACAGTCTCACCCGTTTGAACAGTTTCTTGTGCTGTGAAGCGAGATGCACTGAAAGCTTGGCATAGAGCACTGAGCGTCTGCGCAGGTGCAACATCTCTTGTCGGAACGCCAATGGTAATAATGAACCTGGAATATGAGCCATGATGTAAGACATTCTTATTTGAAGACATATTCTAGGTTAAGCTCATCTATTGATTTTATCCAGTAAGTACATATAATCATTGATGTAGTTTTTAAACTTCCCAGGGAAAGAAACCTGGTTTTTACATTCATGTATGACTTTGTTACCAAGCCTTTAGCCTAAAAAACATAAATTATCAATTCAAGGGTAATCCTGTTTTTGCCCGTGGGACATGGGGGCAAACAAATTTCTGAGTACGTCTCGCTGATTGGTTCTTTTATAGGCAATTGGTCGGTCAGACTTCTGTGCCCTGCCCAATGTAACACTGTATCGTTTTTCTGGGCTTCGATCCCAAGGCACCTTGAGATTAACACACTGCTAGGCAATATATTTAACCATTTGGCTACAGACGTCGTCATTAATTAGGGGTAATTAATTATTTTTTTATTTCCCTAAACAAACTTTCAGACACAAATAAGTATATGTTCAGATATTTTATGAGCGTAAATTGTTATTGAATAATTATAATATTTTAAAAATATTGTAATTATTTACTATTACTGTTTGAATAATTATCATAATCACTAAAATGCTACTTATATAAATTCAATATTTGCAAGACAAAAGTATTGACTGTTTCATAGACATTTAAGTTTAATATATTTTTAATAATAATCGTTGTATAAATGTTCGAAGTAAAATAACATTTATATTATTTTAACTCTAATTGAATTGTTTTACAAATAAACTAAACTTAATTTAATTGGATTTGACTTAGCGCCATCTGGTGTCGGTTTCATTTATAAATCCAATATTTATTAATGGCATTTTCATTGTAAAATACGTTTTACTCATTAACTATTTTTACTCAAAAGTATTAGTGCAAAATAAACAAAGTTGTCTTCTGTGTGCATTTTCATTATGATAGACTAGTACTGGTAAACACAATACACCTCTATATTGCTACCTTGTGAAGGCCTCGGAGAAGGTACAGCTACACCCTCTTGTAACTTTTTTCGGAAGGCAGGTGATATCTTATCATCAAAGTGTTCAATCGCCATACTTGATATGTCGCGGAGTTCTTGCAAAACTTCGTGCGCACGCGGCGGTGTTTTTGAAGTTTCCACTATACTTAGTACGCGACGGATTTCATCTATAACCTGAAATTAAAAGTACAAAATATTAAAGGAAAAATTAGAAGATTTTACAGTATTTTTGAGAAAGAGTTTAAAAAGAAGAATTATGTATATTAAAAATAAAGTCACCTGTGACACATGTTATTAGACAGTCCCATATAGGTTTAAAACACAAATAGAAAATATTAAAATCACTAGTCAAATTATATAACAGTATGGAATTCAGAAAGTGCCTCAACAGAAAACTCGACTATGGGAGGAGCTATTCAAATTTTTACCTTTCCAGGAATAAAGCAACATATACCACTGTCTATAAACTTTGAATAAGTCATATTGAGCATAGAAATTCTCGTTTCAATTGATGTTAAAATATCACAATGCCGCGCTAAAGGGTGATATCTGAAATAGGAAAAACATCTTACTGTCAAAGTCAAAGTCAAAAATCATTTATTCATGTAGGTAACTATGTACACTTATGAACGTCACAAAATAATTATAGAATCTAACTTTACATTTACTACCAGTTCTCAAATCTTATCAATGTCTTATTATGCTTCCTATAAATAACTATGTAATAAATACCATGTTCATAATTCTTAATAATTTAAACAAGTCCACATATACATTGCAACCCCTCAGGAATCAATACATGGTTCTTAATATATATACATATACTAGTATTCTCTCAACATCAAAAATGAAGTACTTATATAGTTTACAACATTATTGATTTATTAGAGATGTTTATACATAGCATAGAAAGTATGAAATAATTTTCAAATACCTGCGTTCAGATTCTCTTCTAGGCAGTTGTGCCTTAACATTCTTAAGGGCCAGTGCATGTTGTCTCTCAATAATCAGAAATCCACGGTTTAACATTCGCATGCAAATATCATTGAAGGCTCTTGAAACCTGTAAGTAGTAAGCCTTGAGTTAAGGATTCACTCCCTCAGTACTCTGTAGTTCAATTGTTAAATGCAAGAAACAAATAATAGTTGCACAGTCTGCACACAGAAGTTTGTTCCATTTATTGCCCATATTTTATCAATTTATTCAAAAACTTCTCAGCATGCTGCTTGTTAGTCGACTGACCAAAACATCAGTATAATTGAAGGGATATCAACAATCAATAAAGAAAACTGAGATCAATATTGTAGTTGTACTAAACATACATAATAAACGTACATAAATTCTGAATATACGAAATAATTAGGAACTATCGAGAAGCAATTTTTTAAGTCATCATACCCAGTGTGGCTTTTATTTATTTACTGAAAAAAAAAAAAATTATAGGTACACCTCTCAAAAACTGAGTAGGTTCTAGAAGTTTTAGAAGCATACAGTTCAAGCACGTAGAAAACCCTACACTACTCATTGATAATAGTTAATTAATCGTCATATCTATTAATAAAATTTACTTACCATCCTGCTCTTAGCAATTTCATCGTGTGAAAGATACGATAATATATTTTCAATAACAACGACTGGAAGACTAAGAAAATCCATATTGCCACAAAGTAATCACAATTTATTGAAGAAACTTAACATACACATTAATCACGTAATCTTTTTGATGTTCTAACCAAATTCTTTACAAACAATGAAGCATTTTGAGTTTTCCCGATGTTTCTTCTAGTTTGTCATAGCTGCTAGCGGTTGCGCAGTCGCCAATGTTATGTGTTTACTATATTTTTCTCCTTCTTGCGTGAACACTTTTTAATGAGCGAAAGAGATAGGTTTCGAAATAAGCTAGGCGTGAACCAGGAAATACTGGAATAGGCGTTGTTAAAAACAATTAATGTCAAAATTCAGAATTATCCGAATATCATTGGTTAAATTTTTGTCATTTTCTTGACAATTGACAAAATCAAAGAATGAAGATTAAATAACTCGTAAGGAATCATTATATGAATATATATTACATAGGGCATATTAGAAGGTATATATTGAATTAATACTTATTTCATAGTAATTATATACTATGAAATAAGTATTAATTCTATAATGAACTACTATAATGAAATTTGAAAATAAACCACACAATAACTATGGTTAATTTATAATCTAACAGAACGGTCTCAAAAAATAAATAACACAAGGAAGCGAATGGAGTTGTCAGGCCAGTGACGTCATCGTTAACCTGACCAATCGGAAGTGTTTTGTATTAAAATACATGATTTCAAAGAGTTTTAAATTAAATCAATTATTTTTAACCTACTATAAATATTGATAGCTCTATTTTGTGCAATGTCAAATGAGGGGATGAAGGGGACAAATTAGTAATAATAAACTCCATATAAAACCATAATAACACCAAAAACATTTAATAAGTAATAATTTTAACAGTATGCTTAAAAATTAATAAAATTTTATATTGGTAGATCACAGTGTTTCTTTTTAACGTGAAAACGAAGTGATGTGTTGTACTTTGTAGCAAATGGGCAAACTTCACATTTGAACCTCTTTTCAGTGGAATGTTTATACTTATGTTGAACTAAACCAGCTGGTAGGGTTGTCGCATAGTCACATTGGTTGCAAGCATATCGCTTCTTTCCAGTAGCATGAGCCTCCTCATGATACTTCAGGATATACTTATTCATAGTTTGAAATGGACACTGTGAGCACTGCAGCTTAACACCCTGATCCAAATGCCTCCTCTTGTGTTTCTCCATGGCAGCTTCATAAAAAGTATTATATTTACAATTTTCAAATGTACAATGTAAAGTGGTTGCATTTTTATGTCGCAGCATATGTTGTGTCATACTGGCCCTATTATTTGAAGAGAAATCACAGTATTTGCAGCGGACTGTAGTATCTTCATGTGATTTAATATGCTTGGGTAATTCATTGTCACGCACTAACTCTCCGCACACTTGACACTGCGTTTCTGTTGCCACATAGTGATTTTCTTCATAATGCTGTTTTAACTGTTCCCAACTGTAATAATTTTCTGGGCACTTGGTACACTGGTATGTATTTTGTATCTCACCTTCTTTTTTAATTTCAATAGTAGAAATCTCCTTGGATCCCTCAAATTTATGTACTAAGTCACAATGCCGACTAAGTTCCAGTTCATCTGGAAATGTTGCTGGGCAGTGTTCACAGTTTTGTAATGGGCTATTTACCTGATTATTTCCATGTTTGACCAAAATATGACGTCTGTAGCTCTCCTTTGCTGTAAAGACTTTTTTACAAAATCTACATGTATATGACACTTTTAAGTGAACTTTTAACATATGAGGCCTCAATTGACGCTTTGTATGGAATGCAGCATTACATATGTGGCAAAATACAGTTTTTGGTTGAGGAATTTCATGTGAACATCTCAAATGTTTACCAAGACCACTCTGAGATGCAAATATAAGACCACAGATTGGACATTCTCTCACAGTTTTGGCATGAGTGTGATTTAAATAGTCTTCACGGTTTTCAAACTGTTTAGTACAAATATCACAATATGAACTATTATCATGTTTTCTGCGTACATGCCGTTTCAGGCTTTCAATTTTGTCATATGACAAGTTGCAAATTTTGCATTTTAAACGAAAGTCTTCTCTCATTGCATTGTGTTTTCTCCGCATATGCAGTTTGAGATAACTTAGAGATGAAAAGACTAATGGACACTCAGAGCAATAAACATGTCCGCTTGCAGAATTTTGTACAGAGTCTTCTATATTTTCTGTCTTTATAGAACATGGCTCATCATCACTTTTCCTATGTTTTCTATGCACATGTCTTGCATATGTTTCCCGTTTTGTATATACCATAGGACAAAATGGGCAATTGAAGTACCGATTTTCAACTGGTACAATTCCCGAATGCTTTCTCCGTGTGTGTACTATTAAACTTCTATATTTTTCATAAGTAAGACCACATTCGTTACAAACATGTTTAAAGGAATCTTGAAATGATCCATGTTTTCTGCGCATGTGCATGCGTAACCTGGGCATCCCTTTAAAAACCAATGCACATATGTCGCAAGTTCTTTCTTCTCTATCATCTGGGATTGAATCTGGACCATGTTTTCTCTTAATATGAGCGACTAGACTATTTTTAGATTCGTATGCCATACCACAGTAATCACAAATATGTTTCAAAGTTCTTCGGTATACCTTATGTTTCCTTCGCTGGTGCATTTTCAGTGTTTTTGGAGACTGAAAGACTAGATGGCAAACTTTGCAGACATAATTAGGGGCAATATCAGTGTCATCAGGTATTGAAACAGGTGCATCATGAATGATCTTTTCAAATGTAAGCAAAACTGCTTCCCTGTTTTCTTGCTCTAATCTAACAAACGGCTCTGGATGTCCATCATTGCTGTTGGGTCCTTGAACCATGAGTCCATTATCATTAGCAAACTGAAAAAATTAAAAAAATGAATGCTAACTAAAATTATTATTTGACTTGTAATAATAACAGTCATTATTACAAGTCAAATTTGATAAAATATGGATGTATATTTTTTCTACATTATATTTGGGCATTTGTAAAAGTCATTAAAATTGCTAAACTTACATCATTGAAATCAAGTTCTACTTCAATATTTTCCACTTTGATATTAACTTCCGGGTCTAAGATGCTCTCTGAATCTGGATCAAAAATGTTGATAGTTGGACACTTCACTTTTTCTTCAATATCTTTAAATGGGTCCTCTTGTTTCTTTTTCTTTTTTTTCTTTTTTGGTTTTATTTCATATGACATTGGCTCTTCTGGCAAGAATGTTGTAGGGTCCTTTCTAATTTCTTTTACCTTTACCTTAGTATCTAATGTACTCTCTTCGATATTGGACATAGTGATTGTGATGAAAAGTTTCTGAAAATCACAGAAATACTAAACATAATATAACTATGATTGAAGTAAGGTGAAAATCATTATGCTGTTTGCCTCGCACGCACATATTACAAACAAATAGCGAATAAATTTTAATGTTACAATAAATTAAGTTTGAAAAACCAAGTACACAAAATAACAAAAGACAAATATAACATTTCTGAAAATGTAGGAACCGCAAGGTTAAAGTATTAAGAAATACACGTCATTGAAATCATAAACTTACCAAATTTATTTTATACCTAGACACTTCATAACCAAAGTTGTAAGTTCACTACAAGTATTGTATATTTCTCCTAGATTATTGAGTCATGGTCTGAATGACAATATTTTTTATTATTTGATATCATAACTACTTAGGACAAAATCACACTCCTGTTTCAACTAGTATAAGTTATTATTTTATTATCATTACAATAAAATATGGCTGATTGACAATGACTTCAAATTAAAAAAAAATTAATAAATGTCAAATTAAAATTAAGGGTAACTTTGAGTTGTCAACTTGAATAGATTACTCCTTCTTCTTCTTAAATTAATAGCTTTCCATTTTCGATATAAATAAAATTTAAATTTTCATATGAAAGCCAACAATGATGAAATATTAGTCGACCTAAAAAAGAGTCCCTTCTGAACAACTCAGGCATTTACGAAATTCACGACCAAATTCGTCATTGTTTGAAGCTTTAAAAAAAGACGTTTTGACATCGGTTGATTTCATACATTGCATTTGACAGTAGATTTGTCATATTTTGTACCTTTACAAATTTTTGACATAACATAACCTTGCTATTAAATTATTAAAATGTTCAAAACATTTTTAAATTTATGATAACTAGAGTTCAGGTTATATTTATTACTTACATATTTTTTATGTCACGAAATAATTAGATATTAAAAAAATGTTGCGTTCTTTGAAACTTCTCAACACTAGAATTGTGAAGTTAAATAAAGTATCGTATCCATTTCCAAAAAGAAGAATACATTTAAGTGCAGGTAAACAAATATTTATTATGTAATTCTTGATGTAAAACCTTAAGAATTCTATTCATAATTATATTTCAGGAGCAAGACATGGCGAATATGAATGGCAGGACCCAAAATCAGAAGAAGAAGTGTAAGAATTTCATAAAATTGCCTCTATTTATCTTCTTAATGGCATATTAATTTTCCTTTGTTCAATTTCAGTGTAAATATTGTATATGTAGATAAAGAAGGGAAGAAAACAAAAGTTCGTGGTAAAGTAGGTGATAATGTATTATATTTAGCTCATAGGTATGGAATAGAAATGGAAGGTGTGTTCCTGTTAGCCTATGTTAAGTTTTATTTCTGTTATTTTTATATGTTTTTAATTTAAGATTTTGTATATTTCTAGGTGCTTGTGAAGCATCTTTAGCATGTACAACATGTCATGTGTATGTAAAACAAGATTATTTTGATAAATTACCTTCATCTGAAGAAAAGGAAGATGATCTGTTAGACATGGCACCATTTTTAAGGGAAAATTCTAGATTAGGTAAAGTTATTCTTAGGTACAGTCTACTGTTTTTAAAAATAAGTATTATGATAATTAAAATAAAAAATAAAATTTCTGTTTCTAGGGTGTCAAATAACATTGACCAAAGAGTTAGAAGGAATGGAGTTACACCTTCCAAAAGCTACAAGAAATTTCTATGTTGATGGTCATAAACCAACACCACATTAGTAATTATTGCAAATAAGAATATTTTTCAAAAGATATAGATACATGCAATAATAAGTCTATTTAAGTCAATACTAATTTATTTTATTCTCATTTTGGATTTCTTCTTTTTTAGAATTTTAGGCATGGAGGCTAATTAATAGGGTTATAAGAAACTATTTTCATTGATAAAACTGATTTAAAAAAACTTCATTTAAATTTATGTGAAAATGAAATTAAAATAATATTTAACGTTTAAAGAAATGTTTATGTATGCATTCAATTCATAGTAGTTTTAAACATTGCATTGTTACCTGGATAAGTAGCAGTGTATAAGATGTAAATGTCTAAGCAGAGTTTTGTTAATAAATACAATATTTAATATTAGAGGGTAAATTTTATTCCATTTTTGACCGGACAAAAAAAAACTGACTTTGAAAAAACTGACTATTAAGTATAAAGGCCAACTTTAAATAAATTGTAACCAAATGTTTGGAAATAAACGTTACTTAACCGGTTTGGGTATACTTTATTGAAATATATGTAACAACTTAATAATTTCATTTAATAAGACATATATTTTATTTATTTATTGGAAAGTTAACAGTATTAAATTCATAAGGATCGGTTCTTAGATAAGGATAAACATGAAACAATCATATTTTATGACTTTACCTTATGTCAATGTAGGAAGACATAGTCAACGTCAATTGTCATTTTCTACTGTGACATAACGTACTGTAAGATTGCCAGCTTATAATGTAACTTTTTCGTGCAATGAAAGCTGTTGATTTTTCACTGTGTTAATCGCCTCCAATATTAGAAATATATAATAAACAATTTATTTTTAAATGTACATTATTATCTGGTATTGTGCAGCAAAAATGCCTGGTCAACAATATTGCCGCTTGACGCTCCGCATTTTGTAGGCTGGCCCAGACTTCAGTGTTTTGCTTTTCATTTCGTTCATTCTCCGTTCAATCAGTCAGTCCGCTCGCGGCTTTCGGTCGAGTTGGTGTGATCGTGTTATTTTTCGAAGACGCGTTTCGTTGTGATTTGTGTTTTGTATTGTGGTGCATGATGGCTTACAACGGTGGGGGTGCCAAAAGACTCTGTACAGGGACTGACCTGGATGTAGAAAGGGTAGGTTGTATGAATTTTATGTTAGTTGACAAAATAGTCTTCTGTGTACACGGATGAAAATGGCCGTGTTTTCATCCGTCATGTCTTACTTAACAGCGTTTCAAGAACGTATAGATTCGAATTGGATTATTGGTATTATCATTTCTGACTTGGAATTGAGATATTTTGTTTATCTTCGTCTGTCATTATCACGTTATATTGTTATTCGGTGTTTGAGGTTACCTACATTGACAGATGACAAAGTTATGTTGCCAAGTCGCTTTTGAAACCACATAGAGCTGTTTGTAAGTTTACTAAACTTTGAAAATTTAAAAATAGTTTTATTAAATAATCCTGCGTTAGGCAACTATTAACGGAACGATCTCATTAACGTGTTTCGGCCTTTAATAATTACGGCGGGAAAATTATAATTTCTTTCTTCAAAATGTTTGGATTTTCTTTATACAAAAAGTTCTTATTTCTTTACCTCAATTCTAAGATATCTTTGTTAATATAAAATATTTTTCGTTAGAAACAAAAACACAGTTAAAATGATAATATGGCTATATTTGTATATACCAATTGTTAGCAAAATCTAGATTTAGCTAAAAAGTATATTTTGATTTTGTGGTATTGCTTATAAAATAAAACTAACATCAAAATAATTTGTATTTAATCTTAGTTGTTTAGTTAGTTACTTTTTCCTAGAAAATATATAGACTTAGGCATTTGAACAGAACTTTCTAAGACTTGTTGTAGCAAGATTTAATTTTAATTGCACTGTAAAGTATTGATAAGAAGTGATTGATTTATTATTCCTTCTGATAAGACAGCATTGTAAGAAAATCCAACACACTTGTCGCTGTTTGATAAAACAGATACATTTAAATAAATATAATAGCTTATGTAATATTTCAATTATAAGATTTAAATTTAAAAAAAAACATACTTAACTAATTTAAATGCCCTAATTCAATAGTTAACTTTACTAATTTAATTATTTAATATATGTATTGTTATGGTTTATTGAAAGCACTATTGTAAGATGATCTTAAACTACCTTGGTTGTAATGTTATGTACATTATAAAACAGAAAATAACACAAAATTAAACACAAGTGAAATTAATTTGTAAATGTTATAGTGTTCTTCTAGAAACTTCTAGAATCCCAGCACTATGGTTGTAGCAATTCACATAAAATATAACCATAATCACAAAGCTGCTATTTAGCAATAAAACATATCTAATTTTTGAAAACATTAATATTTTTCACATGTTATTGCACATGAAGGCACCATATAATTTAAAAACCGAAAATAAATTGAAAAAAATTTTCGACTCGGGCAGGACTTGAACTGGCATCGTCATTCAGAGCAACAGCACGGAAAGCTGACGATGCCGGTTCAAGTCCTGCCCGAGTTGAAATTTTTTTTTCAATTTATTTTCGATTTTTTAAATTACATATCTAATTTGTTAATACTCACCGAGTGAAGTTTTTGCAGAGTGGTTTGTGAAACACACAGAAGATATACTTACAGTCACAGTGTGGAAAAGTGGCAAAACAGATATCTATGTTTCTATCTATTCCAAAATGCTGATCTGTTATTCTATAAAACCCTGTCTTCCTAATCATCATTGATATACCATTATAGTTAATAGGACATTTTTATAATTAAATCATATACGTAATATAAATAATTCAATCTAGATATTTATTTATCACCTATGTTTAAGACTCTTTGAAATTGATAAAGTATTGTTTACTTTTTCCGAGCACCAATGTCTAAGTTAGACCTCTGTGGCTACTGTGCCTAGCACTAACATAACAAATACATTCGATCAGGGACAGGGTGTTCAATTAACTACCTATAATCCTAATTAAAATTCAATGCGTTAAACTGATGCTTTACTACACTCACAAGTAAAAATCTATCACAGAAAGTATTGAATTTCAATGCTGGATGTTTTCTTCAGTCCCTGAAACTCTGAAAGTCACCTGGCAAGAGGTATCTGAAACTTGAGAGATATTGTTCAAAAATTGTCGCCAGAAGTTGACGTAACTGCAAAAGTTTTGTTTGAATCGATTTTATTTGAACGAGGCAGGTAACATTTGCTCTACGATCGCGATTAATACTGCGGTTCGAAATCGATTCGGAACGATTGTTTGAATCGAGTTTAATTTCGTGCTTGATGATTTACGGCCTACGAAGTTTAATGTTTCATTTCTTCACGCTTATTATTTGTTAGAAATTGGAAAATCTTACTCGTGATTATGATTTGATATTATACGGCTCTTATACATATAGCCATGAATTATAGAGCAAAGTGATAAATTAATATTTTGACGATTTAGTTAAGTCATTTGATTGATCGGAACCATGAAAAAAAAAGAGAATAAAAATTTTCACGCGCAGAAAAAAGTTTAAATGGTGATTACTGTGTAATTAAATAATGTTTATAGTTTACGCGACATGATATAAGTATGCTGTATTTAAATGTATACAGCACTTTAACGGTTTAAAACGCGATATATTCGATAAACTTATTTGAAAATGATTTTTAACTTCGGTCCGACGTTTCGGATGCTTTGCAGCAGCAGTCTCCCCGTGACCACGGCTGCTGCTAAGCATCAAAAATCTCGTTTTAAACCGTTAAAGTGTTTTATTTAAATACTGTGTAATTATTATTCTCTTATTCTTCTTATGGATCTTATATTATTTGTTTCTTTTTTATAATAAAGAATCGTTCTATATGTAGGGACTTCAAGACAATTTTAGCTATAAAGTTAAAAATGTATCACTCGTATTAGTCAATATGTCTCTAGCATTTCCGACTGAGTCACACGCCTGACAGCAAAGTAGGCGGGATCAGATCCGCGCCAAGATCTGCGATTAGCTGATTGGGCTTCACTCATTATTGCTGTCCTATTGGCCACATTATTGAACACAACATAAAATAGGATTAATAATATTTATTCAGTAAAATATGGACCTCAACGTTTTGACCGCTCTGCTTGCTGGCTGGTCGACAAGGTTTCATGGCAAGAACTTCCTTCACCAATGAAGAAAAAAATACCTATGATTTTATCATTACTTAATATTACTACTAATAGTTAATATGAATTTCTTGTAGTTTTAGTTAGGTTTTTAGGATGTACATTGTAAATGAATTTATTACAAAAAGAACTTATCGGAAGTTTTAGTCTCTTGCAAATTGACACACTATGTTTTTTTAATGATTGAATCGATTATAAAGAATTTTTACTGTATCATTTTATATACAGACATTTTATATAAGGTTGTAACGGATAAAAAAGAGTAAGTGCCGGACGCAGCTACTGACAAAAGCATAGCAAAAATAATGTTATTTATAACGCCAATGTGTAATAAAATAAAAATGTCATTAGTCATACTATTTCCCCAAAGAAAAGAAAGCAAGATCAAAGACCCAAGAAACAAAGCCGTCGTAAACTGTTTCTAGTACGATCGTAAATCAATTGGACTTAGAAAATGAAAAAAAAAGCCCGAGCAGCTTGACTTTAATGAGTTGCCAATACATTCCTATAAAACAATATTTGATTTAGGTACATTTTCTTAGATCTTACGAGATAAAAAATATAAACACTCAACACACGGATCTTTAATTAATTATTAATCTACCTTTGCCTATTGTTCAAAGCTAATAAATCGATCGAAAGCTTTTTTGGTTTAGCTATAATTTTAGATACATGTTTGTTCTGGTCTTAAATGATACCTATTGATAAAATTGCCCACCTACGCGATTATTCGATTTGGAATGGCCAACGTCTGGCATTATTATTGTACTGTCGATTTGGAATTAGGGATGCCAACATTGATGTCGAAACTTCACGTTTAAAGGAGCTTGTAAAATATGTTTCTGAAAATTATACTAAGTAATATTGATGGTTTCTAAGGGTTTATGTTTTACGCCTAAAGAGTTTGACTAAATTTTATTAATCATGATGTCCCTTTGACACCTGGAATAACACCAATATTATTATACCATATAGTCAAAAAGGAATTCTAGTGATTTACATTTATACTACTACTACTAGTTAGCCAGTCGTTTAGACTAGCCAGATATCCAAAATTTCTTACTAATCTATTTTAAGTTTTAACAGTAGGTAAGCGAGGCGCGTGTAGGAAACGTATTGAAATTTCATTATAAATTTAGAACGATATTTGCGTGACTGAGACTAAACATGGTGGCTTTGCCTGTCTATTGTAGCTTTACAACTTTTTTTCTTGTAAGACATCGATATATAAAATCCGTGTTGAGCGTGCATCAGAACCGACCTGAGTTCGGGTAGTCGACCGTCGGTTATGCACCATATTATGTACCTGAATGTCGTCTCCGACATTGTGGAGAAATTGGGATGGGGTTTTGGGGAATTGAGGTTCAACAATGGTTATGTCGTGTGTCATCTACCAACACTCTCTAAGTAATCTAGAGTCTCTGCAGCAGTAAACTGTTCAAAGGCTGACGATGCTTAAATTTCTCTTATGATGAATTCAAGCTCCATATGAACACCTATAAGGATGGATAGATGACGTCCATGTTATGCATACATTTTGAAAATTTTAAGACATGCATCCGCCTTTGTTTTGTATAAATGGTTCTCAAATATTAAATATTTTAATATATCATCTCATCTCATCTCAGATTTTTAAAGCAGGAAATATCGAAAGCCTAAAAAAGATCGACAGCGCATCTTGGTTAGATGATATATGTCTGAAGTATTTCACCTACCATCCAGTGAACCCTAGCTTTTCCTCCTACAACATTTTTTCCTCAAAATTTGCTACATAGTAATGTAAGTAGACAGTAACGATCAAATCTTAATTCCTTATTGGCAACCCTATATGAATTCATCTCTGAATTCCATACATCCAAGTGTTTCATTGATGTTCAGTTTTAGGACAATTATGATGCGTAAGCGTTAGCTTTTAAACTGTTTATTGTTATGATGCGAAACATGTTATTGATATCGTCATAACAGGAGTGGGCGGACGTATTAAATCCAGATCTATGAATGTCGTTGTTCTAAGATTTATTGAACAGAAGCAGAACAGCTGCTTTTTATTACAATTTTTTAATAGAGACCTGTATCCATTTCTACTTTACTGACTATGATATTATCTGCGATCGGCCTATATCTAAACCCCTTTTTAACTGATGGTTTGAATCCATAATGCTCTCGTGAGGGAGTGTGGTAAATCGGACTTCATTCTTCTCGGACACAATAGTAGACCAGAAGCACTAAACACACCACCAGCTAGCTACAGTACTTTTGAAGGAGCCCTGGAGCCTATGTCTAACTCTAGAAAGTCAGTTGTATTTAAAATTACTTTGTCAAAATAGACTAGTGGCTCGGAAGACAAAGAGTAACAAACACACATATTTAAATAATATACTGTAACGGTGTATATATATATTAGTTAAACTTATATAACAATTATTTTAACTATGGCCCGACATTTCGGATACTTTGCAGCAGCCGTGGTCACGTGGTCACACATAGACAGTATTTAAACACACAAATTTTAGCGTTTATTACATGAGCAATAAAATTGCTTCGATTGGATTTTTGTTAGGTTAATTTGTTACCATAGCAACGATATATGATTTCTGTTTGGAACAAAAGATATTTAAATATTGTTAGGGATTATAGATGGAAATAGTAAGTTAAAAATTACACATAAGCTTAATTATATAGATTGTAGAACGCCTGTTACATTATTAGTTACCATTTTTACTCTATCTAGCAGAAACATCACATCTGAACATTAAAATGGAACAGATAAATACTGTCTGTAGTTTACGCGAGTTGTACACATTTAAATAAAACACTTTCAACGGTTAAAACGCGATATATTTGTTAAGATTCCCGTGACCACGGCTGCTGCATAGCATCTAAACCGTCGGGCCGAAGTTAAAAATCATTTTTAGGTAAGTTTAACTAATATATCGCGTTTTAAACCGTTAAAGTGTTTTATTTAAATGGAACAGATAATAAAATTTCCTAAAAAATCAGGAAACTTGTAGAGGACATAGGGTAGAGTTTAGCAGGTGTAGTGATAGGATGGGTGTAATGACCACATTATATGACCTAATCTGTCGACCAACAATCAATATTACCTACAGATAAGTCTCTTCTTTTCACCACTGTGAGTAAGGAGATCTGTGGTAGCTATAAGCTATATGCTGAAATTGTTTTGTATCACACGCGTTTGATATAATGAACGGGCGATATTACGCAGAGCATTATCAGATTCGAAGGACACTCTTGGAAAGCCTTTGGTTCGAAATAACTGTAACGTAATTTATAAAGCAGCAAATGTTTTTCTGGTAAAGGGATAGATAATTTAAAATTTATAATACAAGGATAATAGGATATTTAGCCTATATTGCAGCTTTATCACTATTAAAAATAAGAAATTTTATCAATCACACAATATCTATATATCTATACTAATATATAAAGCTGAAGAGTTTGTTTGTTTGTTTGAACGCGGTTATCTCAGAAACTACGGGTTCGAATTTGAAACGTCTTTTTCCATTTATCGAGGATGGCTATAGGCTATAAAACATCAAGCTGCGACCAATAGAACCAAAGAAACAGAGGGAAATGTGGAGAAAACGGGGAAATTTATTCATCACTGTGGGTTTCCGAGGCGTACGATCCAAAAACGGTTCAAGATACGAAACAAATATTTATGAAATAATGATTCCTCTATAAATAATCTTAAAAAAGACCGACGCTATGTGTCTATCTTTTAAGCTTAACGACGGGAAGGGACGCGACCGACATCTTGGGTAAAAGCATAAGTTTATATAATGAAGAGGTTTCTAAAAACGAATTTGGATGTCCAAAATGACGATTCTCGCGGACGAATTCGCTGACACAGCTAGTAATTATTCTAGAACAGAATGCCTTGTATAGAATTAATAGCTAGTAGGTACACTTGACACTGTTTTCCGATCCTTCGCCGAATTCTCAAATTAAAAACCTAGTTCTTTCCATATTCAGCACAAAATGAAAGTAGGCATATGAAACCAGTTCGCGTAACCGATATCGTTTCGTTTCCAAAAACAGGCGAATGTTTGACCTGGCGATGATAGTCTTAAGTTTTCTACTGTCTTATAATTTCGCTGGTAAAAGAGAAGTTGTTTTATCAAACCTTTCAATGTTGTTTGTAAAAACACTAATATTACCTATATTGTGAAATATGTTGTCATTATTACAACCGATTTGATATAGTTTAGATCACGCTCTAAATTGATAATTATAATTTATTTTTAGATTTAGTTAATTTTTTACACATTGTCAGTGGAGTTTTTGGTAGTTAGTTTGATTACGCAATAACCAGTAAAATTGATGTGGTTAATATTTCATCAGAATTTCTTTTCGTCATACGTATAGTAAGCATTAAATAAACAGACGATAATAAAGTCAATGGTGTTTTTTGAGATTTTCAAATTCATATCAGTCGCGAATCAGGTTGCAAACGAGAGCGTGTTGATGTCCTTTCGATTTTTCATTTCTTAAAGAACCGAAGCTTGTGGTTAAGATTTATGTTCTGTGTTACTTCATCCTGTCTAAGAGGCAATTATCGTTGAAGATGGAGGTAATGTTTATTGTTTTGTATTTATGTAATCAGTTCAGACCAGATCTTTATTAATCTTTCATTAAAAATAATTAGATTATGAAAGATTTTTCACTTCCGCGCATTGCATATGTATGCATGTGCATGGTAGTTCAAAATAATATGTTTTATTTGCACGTTATTAATGATATTAGATGCGGAAACTGTATTTCAGAGTTTTATGAACAAAATATATTTTTTCCCAAAATTAACTTAATAAAATATATTAGATATTTCGATTATCCAACGCATCTTGTTGAGAGTTCTAAGGCTGGGGCATTTCATTCTTTTTCTTCTTCATTTCTTCCATCAAGTAAAACGTTCTTGTCTGTCCTCGTCTATTATAAAAATCTTTGTTTAACAACTATCAAGTTTATTCCCTAATTGGCGCCATATTCTTCTTTTAATTTTTGATTACAAATTTCCCTTGAATCTGTGACAGCAAATCCTCAAAAGCATTCTTCTTAGAATTCCTCTCAATCACTTTAAATTCCTGGTACATAATTGAAATACATTAATTTTGAACACAAATAAATCAAAGATACTTAACAGAGACATATGGGCATGCACATAATTTGCAACGGACGCAACGCTCGACACGCGTAAACAAAATAATCTTTGTGCAACGCTGACAGGGTTGACTGCCGTGCTTGATTTGACGTGTGACTAATAAAAATATATTTACTCGTTAAGAAGCTATTTCAATATAACTGCCTGTTGGTTTACTGGTAGCATTATATATGTCCAATAATCAATGACTCGTAGGTCCAATCCCGACCCAGCCAAATAATACTTAAATACATTCCAAAAATGTTAATTTTTGTGCAATGTTTGACTTCTTTTGGAAATCGGAGTACTAAATGGGTAGGTATATCGAAATTCAGTCCAGGTCATGAACTACAGTCACACACATGAAAACACTGGATTTTAATCGTGTATCGGTTTCAGTCTAGTAATTCAAATATCCAAAGCCAAAATACAGCGTATCTTATTAAGATGTTATATATTCAGGGTTATTTCATCGTCTATTAAGTGAACCCTAGCTTGTCTCTCCTCGTCTTATCATAACAAAAAATCATTGTTTTAAATAATAGCTTTTTAAGTTACTTAAAATTATATATTTTCAATATATACGTTAGCTTTTTTATGTCTGATCGCATGATCTGGTCGGTTATGTGCAGTGTTTGATGAATCTTTTTTTTATTGGTGAGGAGATACCGATCTGGTCCCATTATAAGGAAAGCTATGAAAATTATAAATAGTTCTGAAAACCGTTGTTCAGTTGATAAAAAATGCCTTTGTCACATTTATATTTATTTATTTATAGTCTACAGTATATAAATTGCTGTGAATTGCGATAAGCAACACTTGGATTCAAATATTTAAAAAAAAATTGTAACTTCTATAAAATGACCGGCCTATAAATAAATATCGATAAGCGATACGTACACATGGCGGACACGGCGCGACACTTAAATTAATTGAAAACGGATAAAAAAATATTGTCACAGCCCTATGTTGATGTTTGATCGGTAGCAGAGCCAAAAGAGTGACCCGCTATTTATTTCTGTAACAGCAATATCTTCAAAGTGACTCGATTCCACGTGAATCGTAGTGGATCGATGACTCGGGCACTGATCTTGCACAATAAAACGACAAGTTTATTATATTTGTCAAAATGCTTGAACGTCAGATGTTCGTAAGCTCATGTCAATTTGATACTAAACGATCTCGTTTCCAGCTGTGCTCATTATATGGAAGGCTGATTATATCGTGAATAATTGAATTAGTTTTTCAAAATGTTTTTAGTTTACGTTTTAAGTACACAGTTAATTGAAACACAGTTGACGAAGTATTGTCATTAAATATTAAGTATAAATAATGTTAGAACGTGTTTTAATTTAATGTAATAATAATTTTTCAATAAAACACTTATAATGGTTTAAAATTAGAACAATTAAATTAACTTTATTTAATTTATTTCAACTTCGGCTAACGTTTCGGATGCTCTTTTACAAATCATTTCCACGAGTTTTACTTGAATTGTAATTTTTCTATCAGCGTTGACCAAAAACGTTGATGTAGAGAGTAAAGTAATAATTAATTCAATTGCACCGTATCATTGGATTTAATGAAACTATTATAATTGGGCTGTACGTAATTAATTTCGTTTATTAGTCCGCTTGCGTCTCGTTTATTGCGGCTGAATTAATAATTATTTCGTGTGATAGAATGCTATATGTATAATTTATTAAATAAACAAGATCATATATACCAGCTTTAAAAGAAAAATCGCCTGAGTTCCATATTTTAGACTTGAATAAAATGGAATCAAAAACAGACGCACAGACACAAATAAGTCTTATTTCTTCCTTTATTATATACTAGCTATGCCACCGACTTCGTCCGCTAAGAATATTTATTTTGGGCATCCAAATTCATTTTTGCAAACCCCTTTATCTAATGATCTTTATAAACATAAGCTGTTACCCACGACGTCAGTCGCGTCTCTTCCCGTCGTTCTAACAAGTTAATGTTAAAAGACAGACATATAGCGTCGCGGACTTTTTTTAGATTATTTAAAGAAAACTCATTATTTTATACATATTTTTTTGGGTATCCTGAACCGTTTTCGTAACCCATAATGATGATTAATTTTCCCAATTTTTTTCACTTTTCCCGCTGTATCTTCGCTTGTATTAGTCACAAGGAGATGTTTTGTAGCCTTTAGCCTTCTTCGATAAATGCTCTAACCAATACAAAAAGATTTTTCAATTCGAAGCCGTAGTTACTGGGATTAGCGCGTTCAAACAAACAAACAAACTCTTCAGCTTATATATTATTATAGATGCGGAGTTACCTGAAGATAAATATTATGTTTATTAAATAAGGGGCTTGTGTGTTGTGTGTTTATTACTGTATGTATATATGCGTATTTTTATCCAAATTGATAAAAATGCTCATACAATTAAAATTGTCCTTTTATCAGATTTCAATACTTAAAACAAATCGATTTGTGTATAATATTGGTTAACATTTGCTAATTAAATATATCGATGATATTGATCGTCGCCTAAAACTAATGAAAACATAGGTGTGCCGGAAGCTATTGTAATGTTACACAAGGGACGGTACCTCCGGGTTAATTATTTATCGTTTATCGTAATAAAGCATGATAAATTAAGGGTAGAGGAAGAGAAAATAATTCCCCCTTCGAGTGGATTTTTATTATGATCGCTTTGTAAACATCCATTGCCCGCCCTGTCTGGTTTCAAATCACGAAGAAACAGAACTATGAATTATAAATTGATTAAAAAAGTGTTTTCAGTATATTTAAATAAAACACTTCAACGGTTTAAAACGCGATATATTAGTTTTAAACCGTTAAAGTGTTTTATTTAAATGTGTACTACTCGCGTAAACTATAGACAGTATTTGTTTTCAGTATATCTAAAGAGTATGCAATACTAAAATAAGAATATGTGCTATTTGTGTAAGTGGATGTATATATTTTTTTTATGTGATCCCAAACTATGCAATGCCTGTCTTATGGGAACCACTTCAATACCGTGTTAACTATAGGATAGACGGGTTATATTAAAAATAGATATACAGTCCCTAGATCATATCTGTTTATTTTATCTTGTAAGCATTATTTGTTAAACAATGTTTGACGTGAGTATATATAGTGTTTCTGGCTGTACATAATATGGAGGGAGTGTGTTTTAAAGTGTAAAATTACTGGAGAGAATCCCAGATGCTATTGCCAGAAAGAATTCCCTTTTTCATTCGCTTTACGGCGAATTTATTTCGAATTCGGAACTCGTTAATTCGTACCAAAATAATGATATCAGTAGACACACAGACCTGAATTAAATTGTATTGTTCAACGAAATTACTTGTTATTATTTGCACAAACAATATTAATATCTGCTTGTGGAGTTTCTTTATTCATTTTTGTATAATTTCAATATAGACACTGGACAGAACAGTCATATAATTGATTGTAAGTCATTTGGAGAAAATAAGTGTTGAATTGTAAATTGCGCTTTTTAACGAAAACAATTTCATTTTTATTTCGCATCTAATGCAGCATGAAACATTCAGTGTTATTCTGATAGGCATGGATAAATAGTGCCGTTGTTTTTTCTAGGTCAGTATTGGTTCCGAACTTGATGACCACACGTAAAGACAATACATGCCTGAAACTATGTATCTGGCCAAAATCACTTCTAATCTAATCGTATCATTTACATTGCATAATCTACATATTATCAAGTAAACAACGAGCTGGGGAATAGAGTAACTAGGCAATAAATCACGTAATAACACTCGCGTTGACAGTTGTGACAGATGTCAGGCTGGCATTTACATTTGCGCAAACCTCACGCGGTAAATATAAGTTTAAAAAAATAATATTGTAAATATACTCACACCTTTTTAGTTCAATAATAAGAAGATATAAAGGAAAAATAGATAGACGGCGCATCTGTATTAGAGTTGATAGATCTAGGATTATACATCATGCTAAGCCCATACTTTAAAATAAAATACTTTGACGCGAACATTTAGTTTTAGCAAAACTTTTTTTTACTACGACCCGATGTTTCGGATGCTTTGCAGCAGCCATGGTCACGCGGACACTAAAGAATGGAGGGTGTCTCTGATGTCAAAATAAAAACTGCTACCCTAGCGCCATCTGTTCCGTCGAAGGCGGAACAGATGGCGCTAGGGTATTTGGCGAAACTAGCCGGGTCCTTACAGAATTGACTAATGGTGTCTTTGCGTTTTAAACCGTTAAAGTGTTTTATTTCAATGTGTTCCACTCCCGTAAACTACAGACAGTATTTAATCCCATACTTTTTAAAACGGACGTGGCGACACAAGCACGTAGTTCACATTATAGTAGGTGAAAAACCCCAGCCATATAAATAACCTTTAACAAGATGCGCTGTCAGACTATTTTTGGCTTCGGACACTCGGAAATGCACAGACTAAAACCGAAAACGCTTTACCAAACCATCGATTTTTTATCTGTGTTCTTGATCCTTTACTAAGAATAACATTTATTCCTATATCAATTTACTATAGCTTACTTTAATTATAGGCGACTTAATATGATTTCTTGTTCTCAGTGAATTTATCTTGCAATAATATCGCGGAGTAAATCAATGTAACAGCCCATTAGTGTCGCCCGCGCACTCACCTTACTAAGAAATACGCTATTTTCGAACGCTGTGCATTATTGTGCATGTAAATTTTTATTATGTGTTTTACAAACTACTTATTGATCGATGTACATCTAATATTATAAATTATATTGTTTATCACTCTTCTATTTTTTTTTAATGATAAAGGAGGACAGAAACGGCATAGGGTCCACTTGATGGTAGATGATATACCCCAGCCTATAGCATCTAAACAAGATGCGCTGTCGGCCTATTTTGGCTTTAGATATTCGGAAATCCACAGACTAAAACCGAAACGCGATGAAGCTACACGACTTTTTTATCTGTGGACGGTGGTTCGTGATCCGGATGTAATTTCTATATTCCTACCACCCACTTAACAACCAGGTTTCCGGACGAAGTCTAGAAGGTTTTAGAAAAATTAGAAGCATGTGACCCTGTAAGGATAAAACCCATGACCCGTTGATCTTTAGCCATACATTGCTAACACTGTACCAACAAGACCGTCAAATGTACAATTATACATTTATACTTATATGTATATTAAAACAGACGGCAATCAGCGATCATCACTAAGAACGGTATGGATCCTTCTAAGTCAAATACCCTTCGTTTAGTATAAACAAATTTAACCATTATAGAATTAAATTTTCTTAACTATTTTGAAGATTGAAACTCGCAAAGCCCAAACTTAAATGTTAGTAACGTTAGCAAAAGCAATTTGCGAAAAGCGAAAGTTTGAATGAAGATTGTTCCAAAGAAACGGAACATTTACAAATTAATTTGAATGAGGAATATTTCTCCTTACTATTCTTGTGATTTGGTAATTTGATAGGATTTGGTTGGTTTCTTCCTGCAGTGGGAAAAAAATCACAGTATCAACTTTTTTTTGTTTGTAGTGAACTCATACGTAAATTACGAGGTCCTGGGTTCGCATTCTGGGTCGGGTGAAAGGTCATTTGGAGTTTGAAAGTGGGAAGTATAATCTCCCGATGCCTTGAATGTGAAGCAGAGAGTCACATCATCGAGTTTATTAATAATTTTCATTAATTATTACAATTTAGCACAGAAGCTGTTAGAGCCCACCAAACCGTAATGGACCTAGTGGGTAGGTGTATGGCTTTTGAAACTATAGGTTGAAAAATGGAAGTGATAAGAAGTTTAGGACAAAAATTTGTACATGACTCGACATCTCAGTGGGGCATCAGCTCGCTGCCCGTCGGTCGTGGTTTCGAGTTCCACCTGTGACATTTTTGTAAAGTTATCAAAATTACACTTTAGCCAACCATTTAATATTTCTGTCGCAGAAAACTTTCACACGAAAAAGTCAAATAAGAAATTGCTCGTTACTTAACGGTAACAACATTAAATGTTAATTATTTTTTACGAGGCAATCTCCCTAAGTACAAAGTTTCGTAAAACTGATCAACGTGACCTAATTCCTGTAATAAGGCTTTATTCCATAGATGAAGCTTTATTATTATTCGCTATGCTAACAACGATTATGTAGGTAAGTAACTTAAGATTTTCTATAAATTTGTATTGCATAGTTTAAAATCTTCCTGACCCATAAACTTTATATCGCAGAATAGTTGATTTTTTATTTGAAAACAAATTTATAACGAAAATTTCACTCTAATCTCCTCTGAAACCTAAACTAAAATTTCAACTTTGTGGTATCGCAATAAAGTTAAAATTTATATATAGTACTATTAGGATTTATTTGCAGGGGCGTGCAGTTTTTCTAGGCACTTTTTAAAATTATCTGCCTATAAGAATTTTCGTATTCTCGTAGTTCAAGGAACATAAAAAAGATGCCATATCAGCTTCATTTAATTATTTTATTATCAATTGTTTATTTAAAACAAACACGTTAAAATCTGCCAAATAAGGACAGCGAGCCTCCATATTGTACTATGAGACGCAGCCTAAATATCTATTTTATTATTAATTATTTCAAATAATAACTTATCTACTAATATCATTCAAAATTCTCCAATTATAGAAAGATGAATATGTTTTTTTGACGCGACTAGCATAAGTTTATATCATACATAAGCGTATATATGAGTTTACCTAAGTATACATATTGTTTGACACTTTGTATTTTATAGCGTATGAAAAGTATAGCTTTCTGTTTACACAAGCTCAACAGACTGACGCTACTACGCGTCCCGTAACGTTTCGTCGTTATTTTCGATCAACATTCGCGCTCATTTGTCACACTAATGGTCACCGGCTTGATGTCTGTCCATCTTGCGTCCAATACTCACTATTTTCTTTTAATGAAGGTCTCACATTTAATTATGTTATTTACGTGTTATTCGTGTCATTATAACTCGACAGCGCATCGTAATAACTATTATAGGGCCCTGGCCTTTGGTGTTCTCTTATATCATAAAACACTGGCTAAAGCTTTTTATAAATGTAGATGACCCGTCCATTCATGCCGGCATTATCGTGAGTTTTCAAACAGTTAGAATAAACAAATAAACACCTCTAAGATGTGTTTTCTGGAGACGCTGAGATCAAACTTCGGATCACAAGTTTGTAAGGCTACTCACACATTCGAAAATACCTTATTTGGCTTACAAAATAAGTCTACATTATCTGTTGATATATCTATATAAAAAAAATTCTCCCCAACTTAATAAGCCCGCGTGTACACTCACGATAAGGGCTCGCCTACATTGTAGATATAGTTTATTGTATCGTCGTTGTACGCTTGGGAATATCATGCTAAAATATAGGGCACTACATGCTTATATCTCATGTTTGGGGAAAAGATTATTAGGCTCAATCTATGTGGGATTTTAGCAATAAAATCTGTGAGCTTTACGCACAAGACCGTATATCACTATAATTTCGAATTTGAACCTTATGTATTCGATAACCTTAGATATATTGAGGCCGCTAGAGGCAGAGTAGCCTAATGTTAACAAGAGCACAGTGACTGAAAATTGTTAACATATTTATTACAGAAATAATGTAAAAAATAAATTTCGCCTAAATTAATTGTGCATTTTTATTTTCCTCCTTATTGAAAATCATGTCTTTTTATTAGCCCACTCTGTCTCTAGCAGCCTAAATAATAAAAGCTTATCCGTTGTAGTTTTGACAGAAAGCGTTGTCATACAAATCGGTTCGTGGAAATACAAGATTCTTCTCACTTCAATCTCACCCGGAAGACGAAGATGATTTAAAACAGTTGATTTCACTCGCGTTCGTTACCGCGTTAGCTTTTACAATTAAAAATAGTTCTATTCACCTCTCACGCGCAATGACGTCAAGCAATCGATCCAGTCTAAGTGAACTTACGTCTATTTTTATTAGAACTAGAATAGGTAACCTTTATTCAGGTATGCGATTGAACATTATTGATGGGGCGGGGTCGTTGAACCTATTTAACTGCCAACGAGATGAAATCCGGATGGAATACCAATGCAATTAGACTCTGCGTCTGTTGGATGCGCAAGCGCATGTTACGCTGTAATTTTTAATACCAGTGATATATGTTACTAGCCGTGGCCGCGACTTCGTCCGCGTAGAATAGTTATATTGGGCATCATTTCTGGCTGTTACCCACGACGTCTTTCGCGTCCCCTCATTTCCTGCAGCCAGTCTTAAAAGATAGACATAATGTCGCAGACATTTTTGTAAATCATTTAAAGAGGAATCATTGTTTTTTTGGGATATTGTACCGTTTTCGCAACGCACGCTACGGAAACCCTCATAGGTGAATATTTTGCTCCGTTTTTTCAGCATTTCCCACTATTTCTTCGCTCCAAGAGGTCGCAGTGTGATGTTTTATACAAAAATAAATGTTCAATTCGAACCAATAGTTCCTGATATTAGCGCGTTAAAACGAAAAAACTTTATATAATATAATAATATAGATTATGTGCATTGATCTTTTTTTAGTTGTCCAGTCTGTTGTTGTATAATTTATAATTAAGTATGATTTTGATGATATAGTGTAATAATACTCATACTTTGTACCATACATAAGACGGGCAATTTTTTCATAAACATTCCTAACAGTTAAAAGATGACTATTAGTAGTTATTTACTACTCGCTTGATAATTTTGAATCTAATAAGAACGACACACGTGTTATTGTCATAAATTTGATTGTAAGCTTTGCCGTTTTTTATTTAACTAATAATTTAGAATTGATAAAATTTTAATTAATAAAGTTCAGGTTGAATGAATACGTCTCTCTTGCTTTTATGTTCATTGCATAACAAATGCAGTTTTAGCAAGCCCTGTTTGAACTTTGTTATTCTCGGTTAGGTTATTCTAGATCTAAGACCTAGATTGTGTGTCTAGACATTGAAAAACTGAATTCAGCCGGCAGCGGCGGCAGGTCTAAAAATGGTCATGCTTCCAGTTTATAGTTAGTAGATGAGTGCTATTATTTGTTTTTGGCTTAGCTTTAATATTTTGTTTTCAATGAAATACAGTTTAAGCGCGATGTAAATTATACTTTTTTCTCATCAAACATTCTTCAGCCTTTCTAGTATTCAATATTGCACATAGGCCTCCCCAAAGTCTGCCAGTACGCTCGTATGTTATAAATATCATAGTAAGTTGTTATGTAGTCAAATATTGTTTCCCATAGCTTTTTATGTCTATTTATCTGATACATTCTACAAACACGCTATTCGTCATGCTACAGTTAAAGTTTCAATCTTATTTGCTATTGTGTTAAATTTCTTCTTTTCAAAGTCACACAATAAGCCTTACACGATGTAGACGTGCCGCAAACAACGAATATGACGCAAAGCCATGTCACGCCAAGCTTCAAACCGCAAAGTCAACTTTGTTACGCTGCGGGGTAAAGTTGTGAAAAATTGAGTCCAATAGACCTCATGATAAAGTCCAAAATCCACTCGTTGCCAACGTTTGTAGTGATATTTTGACTTTTTAAATTATGTTTGTAAATGTTGTGCTTGTTTGATTTCCCCGGAGTGGTTACGAAAACGTTCGTGTTTAAAATTAAAATATCCTGAGCGGGTTAGAGGGTCAGTTTAGGAAATATGGAGCAAATATTAGTACAGTTTTAATTCGTAGGCAACTAAAGTATTTTTGAGTTGGTTCAATAAAATATTACAATTTGTTAATCAAGCCATCCGAACAGATATGACGCGCCCGTGGCACGGAATAATCCCCGAATGAATCGACGAAGGTATGCACAATATCGCCGTTCTGGCTCGTCGCCAACTAAGGCACTTTACACACTCGCGACTAATTGTCGCTGAATCATAGTAGCCTTGACAGTTATTCGTCTGCGACAAAGAATACAATGTTTTAGACGATTTATCACTTGTACTCCTAATGTTGGCGCGTTTTCTTATTTCTAATCCTGGCAAACGATCGGATCCGACAGCCGTTCTATTTTGGTGGAGGAAGTTATTTGTAATATGAGATCTAAAAGCTTTTCTTTTTATTGGTTCATCGGGTCGGATATTTTAAAAATTGTTTAACTAAATTATGGATTTAAATTATCATTTTTGTATGGCGGGTTTTATTAATTAATTGTAACATTTATAACGGTTTAAAACACGTAATAGTTAAGCTTACAAATTAATACGTATGTGGTCTGCGCGTGACCACGGCTGCTGCAAAGCAATTGTTACGTCCTTTGTTAAAATGTATTGTATGTGAGTTTAATTAATAAATTGTATGTTTTAAACCGTTAAAAGTGTTTAATTTTAATGTTCGTGTAACCTACAGACAGTACTTAATAATACAAAATGTTGTACCATTCAAACAAGGTAAATTATAGAATCAAAACCAACTAGGTTATTTCTGACAAACAAGTTGAAGTAAAATTCGCAATGTCGTTTTGCTGTAAGAAGCCTTAGCCAGGTGAGTGTTTGTCTAGCATTGCTCACTCTCGTCGTTTCTATATGTCACTGCGCAGACGTCACACTGACCGACAAAATGCAAACGATTTTTCAAACTATAGCTTTCAACGGTATCAATTATTCTTGAAGATTTACTGCTCCACGCCAATTTACGTATTTATTTTATTTTAAAAGTTGCTTTTCTATTGTCACCATTACTCGTAATTGTATTGTATTTTAGTGAGTTTTTATTATGTAAATAGGATTTTTACTCGTTTGTTGTTACTGGATTTGTAAAAAAATTATTACGTATTGTATATAATAATAATAAAGGGTCTGATAAACGTTAAATTAAATATCGTTATTAAATTGAAGAAAAATTATGGGCGGGACTTGAACCGGCCCCCACAGCGTTCCGTGCTATTGCCCTAATCAATAGAACTACCGTGTCCTACTAAGTCATCATCGAATTTTTAACCTATTAATACATGCACCTCTCGCAGAAATAATTGTTATTCTAAAATCGATTTTTAATTTATACGAAGCCGTCATGTGCAATATCACGTAAAAATACTAAAGTTTCAAACTGATAAACGTTAACCAAAGGCAATTACTTAAATGTATATCCCGAAAGCTAAAAGGCTGTCTGTTTATTTAATATAAAGTTTTGTTTAAACAACTTATTCTTATTTTGTTACTTTGAATATTTTCATAAAGTTTAACCTATTTATAATCCGAATTAAAACTACTTTATTCTAGAATGAATCTTTAATTTCGACTTTTGTAATTGCTATAAATAAAAGGGTAGATCATACTATGTATGTATTTTATTTCCCTGAAACGGATACTTTAAAAGCTTCAATATATCTCGTAACGTACGTACGTTTAAATTTTCTTTGATGAATAATTTCGTTACATCGAAAGTAATTAAAACAAGCTGACACGTGGCACAAGCAGAATAACGGACAAGCCATTTAATATAGACCGCTGCGAAACTGTCGCAATTAGTGTTCTTTGAAAAATGATACCTGATTTCTGTTTAAAATAAAAAGCTTATATCTTACATTCATAGTACGTATATCATATTCTTAAATTACGTAAAAGTAATTTTAAAAAACTATGCAAGACGTAGTTTTGTCAGTCTTTCAGGCAATCTGAAAAGCACGAGTATAAAAGTAAAATATAATACAATTGTAATTTTCCGCGAGTCATATTTCATTTTTATTGTCATAGTTTTAATAATTTTCTATTAGAACAGAAACAAGAACGAGAACAAAGTACCTAAGTGAAGTGAAATTGTATTGAAATAAGTATATTATTATTTGTACAGACTTACACAATTTATTAAGTATATTAGTTTTCTATCAATTTGGTTGCTGACAGTAAACAACCTAACAAGAAGTAAACAACCAGATCGATAAATGAAATAATTGACTCATAATCGTATTATCATATTTTGACATCATAAATTTCTCCATCACACCAATGTATTTCTATGCATATCTAGCTTGCGGTGTCCCCCAGCAGTCGTAGAACCGATGGTTCCGTCCTTGGACAGAAATAGCACAATGACATGACATTCCGTTAGAAGGACACGCCACAGGTTAGACAAGCAAGCAATTATAATAAAGTACGATTATGCTCAAAATACTGTTTGCTCTTATTTGATAGCTTTCTGTGACTATTTTCACTCATATCTTACCAAGAAATTTAAGACACGGGCAGTAATTAAACCGGCATCTACAGTGTTCCGCGCTGTTATTCTACCCAATTAAGAGTCCTAGTCATCGTCGATTTTTCAACCGATTGAAATTTGCATCTTTCGCTTTTTGTAGTGGTAAATAAAATTATTGTTTGCTTTAATGACTCGTGTTTACAGGCAAGTCGTCGATCAGACTTCCATACCCAAGACCTCTCGCGATTAACGCGATTTTCTTTATTTCTGACTACTCATTATGATGTTATTTAACTGGGGTATCACCCCTCATGCTTGTTTGTCCTTCTCTGACATAAATGAAAAAGGGGTGACCTACAACATTTTTTCTTTAAGTATCATTTTTTTTTATGTAACTAGAGTTTTCATGAGTAGGGGAACAGAGGGTAATTGGGAGTCAGCGGGTAATGGGGCGGTGCGACTAGAGGCAAAACTAAAGCTCGTATTCACTTGATTGCCGCTATATTATTACGTTCATATTAAAATTTATTGGAATAATTGAGATTTCTAAGGTCGGGCAATGAGAGCGATTGTGGTTTTTTGTTTAAAGTTTAATTGTGGCCAAATGCCTAATAGTGTAACGTTAACGCTATGATTTAATGATAGTCAAATTAATAAGGATTTAGTTTCTAATAAAAAGTTCTTAAAGTATCCATAAAATTATCTTATATTGAACCTTTTCCTTAGTAGGCTCCAATTCTCCCCTTCTTCCCCTTTTCTTGAATGTGTAGGTAACACATTGAAGAAAACTTTTTTTTAAAGCCCGTACTGTAAATTTTCCTTAAAAACCTAAAGTGTTCTTCATGTATTTTTAATTCTGCTGTAAATGTAGTTTCATAATTATAAACTAACTAAAGCATGTATTTTCTATCTGGTTGTAATAATTTTATTTCCATGTCTTTTTTTGTCTTCAACACTTTACGAAAAGGTCAGCTGAATACAGAGTACTTTTACATCTAGTAAATCAAATAAAATAACTAATCTTATTAAAACATATCTCATGTGCCAGATAAATTCAAGCACTCAAATGTAACATGTTTAATAAAATAGTTTCTGCCTTGATATTATTGCTGCTGGGAAATCGTAAAACTATCACTTTTAATTTATGCTGATGTATAATTTGCGAAGTGACATTAGTATATTTAATTAATGCGTGTGCACTTTGTTTATTTGTAAAGTGATTTATGTTGGCAATTACGCACTAGAATTATTAACCCTTTTCTTTCGAGGTTTCGTTTTTTTTCCTAAATGTCCGTCCGTACACTCTAACTACTAAATAACTTCCTTATCTATATTTATCACTAGTAGGAAATGCTTTATGTGAAACCGCATAAAAGATGAACTAAAACTGTTTTATTTTAACATGTCGTTTTTAAGTGTGTGTTATAAATAAATTCCTTTATTTTCGAGTTTACTTCGTAGCGAATTGTGGTTAAACGTACCATTCAGGGTTGTCACCTTTGTAATAAATAAACCTTTTTTATATCTGTAACTGTACTTATCCATAATGTATCGGTTAGGTATAGGAAGTCTTGGATTTGTATAACAGGAAAACAATAATAAATTGTATAAGGCTGTTCGACCATGTTCAGCATATCATTGTTTTTCGGGCTGTTCGGCCGACGTGAGCGAGAAGAGCGTAATCTCGATTGCTCGTAGAATTAATCGAATCGAGAACCTCTATACGATACTAGGAAAACATATATAGTTTCGGTCGAGCAGGGCACAGAAGTCTGATCAACTACTTGCCTGAAATAAGATCGATTAGTGAACACAGAGAGTTTTAGCCGCACGCTCCAAATGTGCTGATGGAGGCTATTTTATTAGCGCAAAATTGCTAAAGGTATCTCGATTTAAAAAATATATTACATTGTCACTCTATAAAGATTATCAATTATTCACATGTTTTATTTGGAAAATATATCTTTGTATCATATTATATGATACATACAGTACACATTTTTTTGCTAACCCTACATCTGTATGTTTATTGCGTCTCGTTATGAGTCATTTCGGCGTTGTGTTTGTATTGGCATTGGCTTGGAAGCAACCGAGAATTGTTTTTCTCGTCAATTCATTTCATATTGTGTTACTGCTTTTGAAATTGACAAGAGGATGCACGCTCTAACTATATCCAGTTATGAAGCTCATGTGGTAGCCAAAGGGCCTGACAGATTGCGTCAAACACGAAAATAAAACTGTTAACTAAATACGTACTTTCATATTAAATTTTTTCACCACTTACTGAGCATTCAAGACATTTTTTGAACGACAGACACACACGATTCGAGACATTACTTATATCTAGACAGATTCTTGGTGCGCCAGGTTTGAACTTTCGACTTCGCAAACGAAAATCACGTGCTCTTAATATTATACCACTAAAAGGCTATTAAAATTGTATACATCTGATTTAATAAGTCCTGATGCAAAATATATTTACTTACTGTAAACGTTGCCATGCGATATTTTGGAACCCCTGTACCTGTCCATACCATTGACATTGATTATTATTTTCAGAGATAAGTTACTTACAATTAAACAATTACAGTTAATTCTTTCTTTGTTACGTCGTTTGGGTGTAAAAAGAAACAAACATGAACCTTTACTTTTATGATATGAGTAGAATACAATATAACTTGTCAATACTGTCTAGATTATCTAAATTGTTCAACAATAATAAAACAATATCTAATTGTATAAATAAATACTTACTTTTATTATGAGTACATACGTATATATATGTGTAATGTTTACCTAAAATAACATCAATGAATTCGTTGAAATATATGGTTATAAACATTGCTGCAGATAATTACAAACTTCGTAAAATCGCAACGCTCAGTTGTAAACTGCAATAATATCACCATTATTCACTATGTTGATGCTAAATGACGATAGCGTATAGTATAAATATTGCTGTTAACAATTTATGAGTTTAAATGATGTGGCTTGCACGTGGCTGGCGTTTTATTATTTTTAATGAGATTCGTGTAAAATGGCTGGCTGCGCCAAATGGATTTGGTCGACGTGGTATGTTGCGGTTGTAAATATGTTAAGGCTTGTTATAACTCAACAATTACGTATGTAGTTATATCATACCTGTGGACCTCTATAATCCTTACATAGTCCATAATCTTGTTTATCCTTTAAACTTTCTACTGCCCCACTGTTGGGCACACCGCATAGGTCTCTTATAGGAGTAGGTTTATGAGCTTACATCCGTCTCTCTGCTCCAGTGACGGTTCTCAATCTTTAACGCCATTTTAACATGCTAACGAACGAGTAAATAACTCAGAGAGTATAAAACTAATAACACACCCTCTTTCTGTAGTTTACGCGAAGAGTTATATACCTAAATATTATAATAAAACTAAAAATATTAGTTAACTTTAGTCCCCTTGTGATTACGGCTGCAGCAAAGCATCCGAAATGTTAGATCGCAGTTAAAAATAAGTATTTTTTTTATTTAAAAATTATTATGCGTATTTCAAATAAATAGTTTTATTGCAACGCTTTTTATCTTCTACGGATGACACACACATCACCAGATATACTATTGAACTTCTTGGCCCAGAAACACAGATATGTGGAATGATATAATGTTATTCACAAGCATCCTTTTGCGCCAATATTAGCTTGAAAGTTCGAATCGTATTGTCCTATTCAAAAGTTATTGATATTCTAGGCTATTCAAGACGGCGGGGTACTTTCGTATTTTAATAATACCCTCAATATTTGTGTTCGCAGATTTTTGCGAAATTCCCTTTATGCCCGTGGTATATTTGTTGCAATGAAGTTCGGAGTTTTTCTGTTAACCGTATGAAACTTGTTGAAAGTAATAAATATATAAAAGAATTTACCAACAATGGCCTGTTTTGACGTCAGGCGATTTTAAAACACATTAAAAAAAAAACAATATTTTTTTGGGCGATACATACGAAAGCTTCGTATATACTTATATCGAAACTAGTTGAGTCCTCGACTTCGTCCGCGTGGAATAGTTAATTTGGGCATTCAATTTTATATTTGCAAACTATCTCCTCAGATTTATAAATTTTAGCTGTTACTCTCGACGTCGTCCGCATCCTGTGGTTTTTTAAGCTCCTGTTGGTCACATCGTGATGTTATAGCCTTCCTCGATAAATAACAGTATTTAGTTAGGAGAACTAACACAAAAATAAATATTCAGTTTCGAACCAGTAGTTCCCGAGATTAGCGCGTTCCAACAAATAAATAAACAAACTCTTCAGCTTTATATATTGGTATAAAAGTATAGATAAAATAGTGAATAGGCTCTTCTCGGAAATCCTTGTTGTAAATTGAAACCGCCTTATGTAACGACTCTGCGGAGAAATGAGGCCGTTAAATATATTAAGTTAACATTAGAGTCTATTTATTACCATGAGGGTAAATACAAACAGCACCCGCAAGAGCAGTTAGATATTTCACAACTACCGTCTCTTGAGAACTAGACGTGTTGTTAGTTATTTTCGGAAGATTGGAATGTATACCTATTTTATTTCTACTATGTTCATAATTTTAATCATTCCCACCTTTCTAAAACTCTACTAAAACATGTTTTAAGTGAACCATTTTTAAGCTTACTTTGCTATATACAGTCGTTACATAAAATAAGCTTCGATCAAGCAAAAGTGACAGAATTCTTAGAATCAATCTGCTATTATATATACCTACCAATAAAATGAAGAACCCTAAACGGTCTAATACAATAACCATTTCGAGTCCGAAAAGCTTTCAAAAGGAGTATTTAACGCGTCAGAGTCGTTTAAATGATGACTCGTTGTTTGCGAGTGAGGTGCTTAAAAACTAATTTGTTATTCTACGCTGTCGCTGAGGGCTCTCCTAACTTTCGTAGGGCGCAATTACAAGTTGGGGGGCTCTTTTTTTAATAACTAACTTTTTTAAGAACTAAGTCAGAATTTCTATATTTAAATAAAAAACGGTTTAAAACGCGATATATATTAGTTAAACTTATTTGGAAATTATATTAACTACTTTAACATTAACTATTTCATTAAATAACATTGGATACACCGTCTGGCTGTAGCCTCCACGGCTGCTGCAAAGCATCCCAAACGTCGAGCCAAAGTTATTGTGATTTCCAAATAAGTTTAATTCATATATATTGCGTTTAAATTTAAGTGTTTAATTTAAATTTGTACTACTCGCATAAACTACAGACTATATTTATATAGATATTTTCTATAGTAATTTTTTATACACTAAAATATGCAGGTCTTTCGATACCCTTATTCCTTGCTACAAAAGAAATAAATAAAATTCAGCTTCATTCAGAACTGAATCTCGGGAATTCTCTTTCTGCATCTATTATGGCTTAAAGCTTTGATTCTTTTAAAATCTCGTGAAATTGCACTGTCGTCCTATAATTTCTTTTCAATTACACCAGTTCTTAGCTTGCCAAAACTAATTTAATCGCCAGTATCTACGATCCATGTGTACCTTCTCATCGGTCTTATTGTTATGATAGTTATTGATGTTTATTTAAACCAGGGAAAAATCGAATATCAATAGTTTTCGATAGCTATAAAATCCTGGCCACGAGTGATATGTACGAAGAGCGGCACGTAAACGAACCGTGGTCTGCGTCATAAAATTTATAATCGCCATGTTACTTTACGAGGGCGTAAAAATTATGACGCCACGCTTGTAAGGATAGTAATATTTTTATATGATGACGATGCAGTTGTTGTATTAAGAAATTAAAGAAACCCTAAGCGTAGATAAAACCAGTATTAGTAACTATATGGCTAAATAGGTTTTTTTTATTAAACTTCTTTACATCTAAAAATCTAAAATAAATTGAAAAAAATATTCGATTCGATTACCAATTGACAGGACTCGGTACCTCAATTGGTAGAGCAACAGCACGGAACGCTGGCGATGCCGGTTCAAGTCCTGCCCGAGTCGAAATTTTGTTCAATTTATTTTCCATGTGCCTTCATGTGAAAAATATTTTTAATAATGTTATAACAATTGTATAGTTGGGATTGTATTAAAATGTTTAATCGAGATAGCATATTGTTGGAAGTATATATATGTTATAAGCTATGGTTTTATTTAGACTTTTAATAATTATTCTTCTCTTTCTATTACAGGTAAGTTCATAAAAGTATGCTCATGAAGAAAAGACAAAAATAGGGGATATGATATAAGTACAACGGTTTTCGTGTTAAGTTAGCATCTTCATCAAGTGCAATAATAAACGATCACGACTTCTAAGGTGAATACCGGACGCAAGCAGATTTTGTAGGAACCTCGCAAAAGCTTACTGTAAAGATTTTCACAAGGTACAGTCGAGTGCTCACTCCGATTGTTCTACTTTGCTGGTAAGAGGATTTGTCTTAGATCTCCTAAAGAATATCTGGAAGGGGAAGGATTTAAAAGTCATGTTGGTCTTACAAAGGTAGAAAGTCCGAGCTGTCATTTCTAGTCTTATATCACTTTGTAGTCGTAAATTACTACGATGATATACAAGTGTAGAGAAGTCTTTAGTTTGGCGTAAAAGAGAAATTAAAATTATTTTGATTAGTTGTACTTGCAAACTAATAGAATCGTTTAGAGGGGGGGGGGCTTCTACAGGGTCTAAATTAGTGTATAAGCCCAGCTAGTTATGTAACGAAAAGTAAGACCTGCAATACCACTTAATATTTTATCACTTAAATGACCCACCGGCTCGTGTAGGGATCGTTACTACGCTACACAAAGGTCACATATATAAGGTTGCATATTCCGTAATACCCTAATTTGAGTTTCAACCACGGTCGTTTTAAGTCAGCCCTCAGGAAATGACCCGGAATGTAGCTTTTTGTGGGACCGTTGAGCTTTGATTCACGTACTAATCTTTTGTATGAAAACGTGCTTTGGAATACCTATATATAGTGCGGTCACAGATAAATTACAACGCGACGTGTTGTTAATAGTTTCTAAAATTAGATTATAATAAACTTGATTATTACATTAATTTAATGTGAAAGAAAGCTCAAATAAATTTACACGTCTAGGAGCACCGGGTTAAAAGTGCAATAACTATAACTAACAATATTTCTAACTCCCTGTCCGTGTATTCTGCAAAAACTAGGCGGGGTTTTATCATAGTACTTTCAACCATGATTTCTGTATTATGTCAGTTTGAAGTCCGTTTTGTATAATTCTTCACGCACTTAGAGTTTTGTAAATGAAAACTATATATATAATGAAGTAAATAAAACACTTTAACGGTTTAAAATGCGATATATTTGAAAATGGTTTTCGTCACTGCTGCTGCAAAGCATCTGGAACGTCGGGGCGTAGTTAAAATTTTATATAAATTTAACTTAATTATTTCGCCTTTTAAAATGTTCCATTTAAAAGTAATTTCAAATAAAAAACCTTCGTCACCAAAATAAAAGAACAACTCAGTTACCACAATTATTAAGGGCTATGGAAAATAGATGGTGAACTCCTTAGTCAAACTTGTCACACTTCTCAGTCAGTGCTTCATGCATATCCAGCCGTTTTGAAGAAATTTAGTAGAAAACACTAACATAACTATTGTATGTATTGTGTAAAATTCACCATTAAATAACGTCCTTTTTTAATGATAAAGTAAGACAGACATGGCGTGGGGTTCGTTTGATGGTAGATGATATAGCATCCTACCAAGATAGGCTGTCGACCTATTTTGTCTTTGGATATTCGGAAAAACCACCGATTGAAACGCGATTAAGCTTCAAGGCCTTTTCATCGGAGGATGTGTCGTAATTACTTACTATCTACTCTCTATAAGCAGTAACTGTAACACTATAACAAACCGATTCCCATTAGCACACTCGCGCATTCTCGAACTCATTACTCTCCCATTATTCCAATCCGACCGCTTTCAGCTCTAATTAAAATTTAATTAGTCCAGTTTTGAAAACTTCATTTGGGATTGAGCATTCAATACAAAAAATGGTTGTGCGCGAGTCGTTTTTGTTGATGGGGTTTCTTTTCATTTTGCTTTATTACTTTTGAATAATCGAATTAGGGTCTATCGAAGAATATACGATTTTTTTTACTATGTTGTTTTAATTCTGATAAATATAACCTTACTACAATTTTTATTAATTTTTTTCTTGTACGTATGGTATACAGCCTATGTAGGTGTGTATTTTTTTATGAGGAGGATAAACGAGCACGGAGTTCACTTTATGGTTGGTGATATACCCCAGCCATGTAACATCCAATCAAGAGGCGTTGTTAAGCTATTTTGGCTTTGGATATTCGGAAATCCATAGACTAAAATCAAAAAGCGATTATACTTGCCGGCTTTTTTATTCATGGGGATCGGTCGTGAACAAGAGGAAATTTCGTTTCTAAAAATTATTCCTACCATCCATTTAATAACTATATTTCCAGGCAAAGTCCAATTATTAGAAAATGTTGGAACCAGTTAGAATCGATTCCAGACCCGTTAATTACTACATTAGATATACCTACAAAGCTAAAATCACATAAACGGGTCCGCCATACTTTTTTATTAAAATATGGAAGTTGAGGAAATATGAAATGAAAAACAATACTTGTAGGACTTCGAAACCCTAAAAGTGGACAAGTTGCATTTAAACCGAGTCAACTAATTGGCAGAAAGTTTTAAAACGCGAGGAAACATTGCCGAGTTTTTAACTGAGCTCTTTGTGAAGGGACATAAAATAAGTTAAGTCCCCATTTTGTTGTTAAGTCTCTGTAAAATGGGGAAGTCGAAAGATGTTTATTTCATTATTTCGCTCTGTGACAGTTACCCCGTTACAGAATGTGGACTGAAATTACATTTTTGGCATTCGTTGTAAGTTTTTAACCTCTCTATAGAATAATTGAGAAATCATTTTTTATTTAATAAACATTAAACCGTAAACATGAAATAACTTACATATGTTGATTAGTTTGACATACTCAAGTTGAAGTAGAGGGCGCTTATAATCGTCCTCTTCATAAATATATCGATCTCTACTTTTAAAAATAAAACGTATAAATATATATTTGTGTCATTATTTCCTGCACTACTTTCGATGCATTCAACAATAAACCTCCGACATACACATAATCGTATAAATTTAAGAACTTTATTGCGATGTAAAGCAGACATCGTAAGCAGTGCTTAAAAATTTCATTCGAACATAACTTTAAGCTACGAAACGCTTAAAGCTCTTTACGGTCTCTGTTAAAAGTTTAATAGAATCTGTACTCGGCTTATTGGTTATTTATAATCTGTGCAAAGTGATTAATACTGGCAACATTTATTAGCGTAAGTTTATATAATGCATTTTATCTTCATAATATTTACGAGCCGCTTCACTTTTATATAAAACAGTTTTAACGGGTTCAAATTTATTGTCACTTTCTGAAAATGTTCGTATCTTAGTAAATGTAATACAACTCATTGCACATTGTCGTAAGGTAATAGGGACCTCAAAAAGGCGAATACAAACGAGGGGTGGATATTAAATTCCTAAGGAAAGTTTTTTCGTACGCCTGTCAAGGCATTTGTTATTTGGACTTGTTTGGGCGTGGAATATGTTGATTTCAATGTCTTTTACAAAAAAAAAATCACGCAATAGTAAATATGAGGGAAATTACTTGTTATAAATGGCAATATATTTCGTAATTGTAATGTAAGCATTTTAATAATACGACCCTTTTAACGGTGAAGTAAAATTACGTGAATAAGAAGAATACAGAAACAGGTTTTTTGTACCCCCTTTTGAAAATACCTTCTCTGCATTTAATTCCACTTTCAATTGAAGGAATGAATACAAACATAGAGTTTCTCTTCCTTTGTATTTATTTAGATGTTTAACATAACAAAGAAATAGATGCAGTAAAAAAATTGCATATCGTTAAAGCGGTGAAGTTTCTAGAAGGTTCGTGATCTAAACATAGTCTGAGTTAGTGATGCACGATGACATGAAATTCATCAATATAAGTTCTTGATTAAGTCATCTGGTAAGCCAGCTGTTCCAGAAGCGAAGAGAAACGTCAAACACATATGCACTTAAGGTCATAGGAACTCGCTCGCACGACTATAAGACTCGTCTGTAAATGTCCTAGAAAAACAGCAAACCGATGCCACAGCGGCAAATAAATGTCGTGAGGCAAATGTTAAATTGTAAATAGAGCACGGAAGGGGAAAACGTTAAAAAATAACCACCGCTTAGCGTCCGAGGCACTTGCAAAAAAGTAGGTGTTTCGCTCGGAATAATTTATCGTAGCGATATCGGCGCTGCATTTGACACTGTAATGTACGTTTTTTTCGTTAGCTGCTTCTAAATGTTGACCCCAACTTCCTGTTAAGTGGGGCTTATTTTTAGTACCGTATTTTATTGAGTTAGGATTTCGGTGGCCTAACTCCTAATCTCTATATGAATTTAGACTTTTTAAAGTGTAAATTCAATGGTTCGTCTAAACTCTAATAACTAGCAACGTGTGGATTCGATTTTCGGAAATAATGTTTCTAAATATGTTAAACCGCGCTTTACAAATTTAGACTTCAAAATGTCGTCCTAATCATGAATCGGAATCACATAATTCACAGATAGAATAGAGAAGGCGCCTAGAACTGTTGCTTCCTCGGGATTCAAACCCAGGGCCGGGTTCGAGTAATTAGTGACAATGAATACAGAGGACAATACCAGTTATAACGCTTAACGCAATTTCTTTAATCATAAGCAAATGTTCATACATCCTAATTTAATTTTACCAACTTTATTACTAATAATTTAAACTTGTGTATCGCTGAATATAACCATTGAACCACACGGGTGGTCAATTTAAACTTTATGTACTGTACAGGTTGTAAAAAAAAATATATCGCAAGCAAAACAGTGATCAAATTTCAATCTCTTTTAATGAGAAAAATATCGTATCGATATCTTCACTTAATCAATTAAGGCCAATATCGCTTGAACAACAACTAGCGCTTGCATATCGTCTCGTTCATAAACATAAACACCCGATACGCTAAAATGGCTCTTATGTCGGCTAGGCGTTCGTGCTCGTGATTTCGCTGTCTCTGGGAACAATTTTTATGACTTCGCAATATTGGATACACGCCAAGCGGCAGGAGTTGTGCTAATGAGTCAAATAGATATTAATGAAAATGATTGCCTGTGTAACGAGGTTGTGATTCTTTTATATTACCTTAATGGTATCGCATTTGACAGTACAGATGTTACAAGTATATAGGTCGTTGAACTTGTTTACGTGTGAGTTAATTTGTGAAACGACAACCGAGCGTAGTCTTTCCAAAACGAAGTCTCCTTTCTAGATTCATTTACTTTTAACTAGAATAAATTTAAGTGAGTAATACAGTTTCAAACGCAAACTAGATAGTATAAGTAGTAGTAGTCCAAAGCTAAAATAGGATCAACAGCGCATCTTGTTCAGATGTCATATGGCATTTCACCTACCATCAATTGAACCCCAAGTTTGTTGATCCTCTATCACTAGATATAGTAAGTTCCAAACTGCAAGTTGCACATCCATCCGGAGTCACTTTGTTTTTTACTTATTTTTGTAAAGAAAGTTTTTAAAAGATAGATAGAGATAGCTGTCGCGGTTGTTTATTTTTGTATAGAGGATTTATTTGAATATTGAGGGTGTTGGTAAATTTTTTTATCGTTCAAGTAAAGCACGCAGCGGAAGCAGTGAAGTTGGATATTTTAAACCATGTATGGTATTTAATTTCACTTTTAATTGACGTAATAAAAACAAAAATATCTTCCTTAGTATTTATTTGGAAGTTTAACCCAACAAAGAAATAGGGACAGTAAAATAAAAATCTCATATCGTTAAAGCAGTGGAGTTTCTAGAAGGTTCGTAATTTAAACTTAGTCTTAAGCCCACCCACGTGATTTCAAGTAACGACTAAGAGTAAACTTAATAGAATAATAATGTTGCGCATTTAGCTCTTATTGTGAGGCTGCTTTAAAAGCTATCAACGTGAACGAACCCAGCTGAATTATAAGGTGAGTTTTTGAAGAATTTGGACATAATTCATGCCTGATACAAATTCCATTATTTGTCCATATTTTAAGTATTTTTTTCGACCAACATGGTGTGTCAAAGAAAGCTTATGGTATGCACAGCTAGGGCATTATAAACATTTTCTAAAACAAGTCATCCATCGCTATCAAAGTTTTAATAATACAGCTACAAAGTGAATGAGACTAGTTTTAAAACTCCAATGAAACACGAGTGCAACGCACGGGCGTTTAATAAAAACCGCACGAGCTTGTTCTATGAGCGTTGCTTTTCACGCCTAGATTAATTGCTCGTTTTCCCCACTTTGTGTTATCTGTGCGCCGTCTCTTTCTAGCCCTGCAGTGAAGGGCGACGGAATGTTTCATTTGATACGAAATCGGCTTTAAATATTTTTAAAATTACAGCATGTGGAGCTTTTTTGCATTATTCTCTCAAATCTTATAATATGTAGTTCGCTACTTCACTTACCTTTGAAGTCCATTCTTCTTGCTACTATTCGGCAGTTAACGGGTTTACAAAGAGCTATGCAAATATAGAACAACCACAAACATTCCTATGGACCTTCAATTTCGTGTTGTCTCATTGCAGTTTTATCTACAAAAAACCGTAGCCCTCTACGAGCTATGCGAGCGTAGCGCTACGGAAAAATAAATACGTAGCAAAGAACTGTAAATAGCGTGGCAATTATTCTTTCGTATTAAAATGAGTGTGAATTCTTTTTCCAACTTTATCGCAATTTATGTTTGTGTAGTTTTTTATGTAAATATCGTGTCTGTGTACAGTGTTTTGTTTTATGTAAAGACTTCTTGTTTGATATACCTTCACGTTTATATATAAATTGAAATTACCTTTCTTTTTTTTGTATTGTCTTTATTACCTTTATTTGTATTGTTAGGAAATAGCTTTTATATGGTCTTTAATTTATTTATTTGTTATAGCCTATATATATGTTTATTTATGTGTAGAGTAATTTCCGCAAAAAGTAACTTTTATTATTATAAAAAGTAACTTAGTTCAACTGTAACTCGCTTTCCCTACCATGGCTCGGTGCGCGTTCGAATCATAGTGAGGTATACAAATTAGTATGGCTAGACAGAAAAACTTCACACATAAATTAGCCTGCCTTATAGAGGCAAAGTTTAACGAATGTAAATTTTAACTTTTACGAGATATTTCGTGCATTTTTAATTATTTATATCAGCCTGGATAGAGTAATTCGTCCAATAAGCCCCCGGGAGCGGGGCTATATCGAGACATTTTCTTATCCCGGTCACGTCCGAGAGGTGTTATTTAGGGGAGTATTATTGAATCACAACACTGAACCGAAACGCGTGGTTTCCCTGCGATATTGTGCTCGTGAATAATGTTTACTTTTATCGGGACCCAGTCGATCTGTGTGACATTTTATGTACCAAACTCCTTCAGTTCAATATACTCGGCCTTTCACCTCTTAAATATCTTTACATATTTTTCTAATACGCAAAAAGGTAATGAAATAAATAACACAGATATGACTTTAGTCAACGAAGCAATTGTACCTAGTGTCGCGGATTTGAGACTTGCCTATGACGATATAAAATTACTCAGACCTGTCCTTTTTTAATGATAGAGGAAGACTGACAAACATGGAGTTCACTTCATAGTAGGTGTTATACCCCAGCCAATAGCATCTAAACAAGATGCGCGGTCGACCTATTTTCGCTTTGGATATTCGGAAATCCACAGACTCAAACCGAAATGCGATTAAGTAATACGGATTTTTTATCTGTGAACAGTGGTTCGCGATCCGTACGAAATTTCTATATTCCTACTACCTATTTTAAATCCAGATTCCCAGACGAAGTCCAACAAATGTCAGAAAAAATGTAAATTAAAAAATTAGAAAAATGTTAGACCTGAAGACATACATTGCTCTACCATTAGATCAACGAGCGCCCCTTATTTGCGACACACGATTTGCAATAAAAAATCCTACATATCTGGGCTTACAAAGTATAGGCATATACGCCAGTGGCGATATAAAAAATATTCTTGATAGTCTAACTCTAGTCCCATCGATACGAAATTTGACCTCCGCTAATTCGGGAGCGGTGACTTAACCCCGCTTTAGCGTCGCTCCAGTAAATATTGACTTAGGACGCAGCACGTGAGCCAACTTCAAATTGTTCCTAAGTTTAGTATGACGATGTTTTAGTTATTTTGAAGCGTAAGATTAAAGAAATAAGCCTTTGTGTACTTAGCTGAAGTTAACAATTAAAAAAGGATAACAAAGTTCAAAGAAGCAAGTAAGGATGTGTCGTGGACATGATAGATTAAATAAGATGAGTTTATAATAGTATAAAGAAGTTTTAAAACACACTACAGTGGAATCCTTAAATCTGGATTAGTTGCGATCGAATTATTACTTATATATGTATGTCTTGCAAAACCCCAATTACATCGGCTATCAACAGTAAAGAGGGTAGTTTACTCGCTGTTGAATATGCCACGTTTTTCGTAATAATAATAGCAAATCTCCTTATTTGGCATTCATTTAGTACAGTCATAAGTAGTTGTAGTAGAAATAAAAGTAATTAACACACAAAGATTAAATTTAATTTGAATAGAAGTGCCACCAAAAGGGTCTTGCGTCAATATAAGTTGCAGCATGGTTATGCTATAACACTGATTTTCAGCAAAACCTTACTGTTCGTCTGTTAGACGGCGCTCATACAACCATTTGATATTTTGAATAACAATTACTTAAGCGTAAAACATTATTAACCAATCAATGGCGTAAATTGGAGGGTGAAATTCTTGCACCCAGCGACAAAGTGTTCTAAAAATGACTTTTATAACTTTTTAAAGCTAAATAAACTATTTTCGGACCTCAATAAAGACGGAATTTGTTTTTTATCATCAACTGGCTTGGAGAACTATTGCAAAATTTATGTACGACTCGCTCGTTATTTTAACTGTTTGTAGAGAACGTTAATTTTACGTTGCGCCCGAATAAAGAATCGTTATGGAAATTATGTATGGTCGTGTGCGATGACGTCACGATCCAATTTGGCGAAAACACGATGATATGAGCTGTAAAATTTAATGCCTCCACGTAATCCGCAAGATGGCATTCGCGTCAGCACATTATACACTTACATATGGTTATTCGGTCGTATAAAACTATATTTTCGCCACGTGGAAAAATCCTTTTTCTCGTATTTAAGGGCTAAGGCACATTTATGTGTCTTGAACAAATTGATTCTATGTACATTCAAGTATCTGATTGGCTTTTGTAACTTCAGGTAAGTTACAAAACTTAAACTATTTTTTTGGGTTTCGAACGCACGGCCTTTTGCACTTAACAGAATCTTCAAATCTTTTTATTGCATATATCACATCATAAACAGATAAGAAACAGCAACAACAGAAGCTAGTTTTCCAACCAGCCCGGGTATAGTAGAAGAAGAGTGAAGTTTATAAGATGATTTTATATATAATGACTAAGATTGATAGTAAAACTACATACACAAACATAATCATTCTCTTTTGTTATAAAACCGAGTTAGACATCTGCTTTCCAAGGTCCAGTTTTACATACTACCCATTTCTTTGGATTCCTTTACCCAATGATTTTTTGACCCAAAACTCAATATCAACTTATTAAAAATATCAAATTTAGCTACAAGCTATATCAATAAGGCTCTACATAAGAGAAACCCTCTAATATAGGTATCCTAGAAATATGTTGAAAAAAGTTTTATTTGATTTTCATTTTTAATAAAATTTATATATGACGGTAATTTTTAATGAAATAACTCTCGCTTTTCTATAGAGTAAAAAAGTTAAAAATATGAATTATTTTAGCCTGCGATAAAATACTGTGACTAATTCGCTGTTATATAAATATTGATCAATACCAATTTTAAACCTTAATAGATTTTTTACTTGGACAAGTGAAATTACGACAATTCATAGTATGAGTATACAGTTTTTTTTTTGAACTAGTCACTAGCATTTTTTTTGCATATAATAATGTCTCAAAAACAATGATAATGGCAATAATCTACTTCTATTTACTGAGACAAATTAATTTCGAACAATAACGTCCAAATGGACACAGAAAGGCACAAAACGTACAAATGAATTTACAAAACGCCACCTCCTTGTTAACGAAACTTTTCAAAGGTATTTCCAATCCTGCTTAGAAACCATCCCGGCGGTTCAAATTTCCGGACTTCATTATAACTACGGGTCTGTAGAAGACGGGTGTCCATCAACAGTTTTATTTTTAAACCTCTGGATTTTAGCTTTGTTAATTTGAAAACTCTTTGTCGCAATTTTAGTCGATAAAGTACGCAACGGGTTGGTGATTCTTACATTATAAACAAAAGAATGTGAGTTTGCTCCCTATGTTCAGTGAAATAGTTCTTTGTTATAATCTTAGAAGACAGACGGTATATTTATATATTACGGTATTTTTTTACATAATTTTGAGAGGAATCATTCTATCATACATATTCATTGTTTTTATTGAACCGTTTTCGCAACGTTAGCCCTCTAAGATAAATAATTTTCCCGTTTTTCAAAATTTTCTTCGCTTCTGGTCGCAGATGGATAATATCTTAAAGCGTTAATCGATAAATGGTCTGACTAACACAAAAATATTTTTTAAATTCGAATCAGTGCGTTCAAACAAACAATCTTTTCAGCTTTATAACATTAGTATAGAATTTACATATAGCTTCTCCGGTTGTATTTATCGGAGTAAATAAAATATATCAATTCAATCTTTACACGGACTGGCAATCAAACTAATCGGATTTGATCGTACCTGACCAATCACAGCCGTTTGATATAAATTAGCCCAATAGAATTAAATGCAGCGAACTCAATCCATCTACCCGCCGCATAGTTTAATACGTTATGTTTGTTGGCTAATATCAATTGATTGTATATAGGATCGACAAATAATTAATTTGCTGTCTAAAAATTTTTAATATTTCAAGTATGAAGTCAAACATAGTTAATGTAGAGCTAAGCTCAACAATGTATTTATGATATATATCACTAAAGATCCGTCTCCGATCTCGTCTAAAGATGTTACCTTAAATGTTACGTATTACGCACTCAAAGATTGATAACAATTACATATAAAAGTAAAGACAGTTTTTTATTTTAACCGATTTTAAAAAGAGAAAATGGTTAGGTGCTTTCATTTGGCCTGTAAAAATGTTTTATGTTTGTTCGCGAAAAATTTTGTCTTTGATAAAAACTTTGATGAGGTTTTTTCGTTGGAACGAATGTTTTCATTAAGAATTCTAAATAATCGGATTTACACAACGATTCACAGCAGTTATCTTGATGTAATCAGCCAAGACTTTCATGGATAAATAAAATACCCTTTTATCAGAGATAATATTTTATTCCCGTTGTTCTCACCTGTCCTGTTTGTATCATTAATTATATTCAATAATACTTGTTGAACTTACAAATATTACGTCTACATTCGATCTTTTAACATTTTCTATTCCTTGGATTGGCAATGTACGTATAGTATTACTTATGTATAACAAGCAGTCTAAAATTCGCTACGGTTTGTATGTAGTCTGTGGTCGTTTAAAATCGCCGACGAATGTTGTTTGTAAACCGAATTTCAAAGTCGCATTTACTGCTGCTATTTATGAGCTAAACAGCTTCATTCATGACGATGACTGCGCTCTGGCATTTGTTGTGTTTTGGTTAATTTTAGTGCAAAAGCAAAGCTGACTGTACCGGTTTAAATAAATACACACACACGACGATTAGAGAATGTTATTGGCTAACCACCCCTTTTCAATTAGTATTGATCGAACAGCTATAAACCAGAATACAGTTTGAAATTGTTTTGTTTATCAACACTGACCCTTGTTGCTAACATAATACGTCTTTTTTTATAAGGATACGGTTTAATCTTTTTTATGGCACAGGAGGACAGCCAAGATTAGGGTTCGCTTGATGGAAGGTGAAATACCCTAGCCATATACCATCTAAACAAGATAAGCTGTCGACCTATTTCGGCCTTAGATAATCGGAAAACGGAAGCTGAGACTGAAACGCGATTGAACTTCGTGGCCTTTTCAACGGTCTACCTGTCCTACCAGACTTTCAGACGAAGTCCAACATTCAGAATAAATATAAATTGATTTGAAACTTGTTGGATCCTGGGGTAATCGAACCCACGATCTCCATCAATTTAACCATTTAGCTTCAAATTTACATATTGTACTACCTGACTTGCCAGTTCATCTTAAAAAATAGACATATTTTATCATTTAACGAGGAATCATTCTTTCATACGTATTTTTGGGTATCTTGAACCGTTTTCGCAGCGCACTCAACGGAAATCCTCAAAGATAAATAAAGATGAATATTTTTTTCTCGTTGTTTTCCACATGACCACTGTTTCTTCGCTCCTATACGTAGCGTGATGTTTTATAGCCTATTGGTTATATTATTTATCGCCTTCCGCGATAAATAATATAACCAATAGAAATAATTTTTCAATTCGTAGCAGTAGTCCCTGAGATTAGCGCGTTCAAACAAACTCTTCTGCTTTATAATTAGTATAGATATGTATGGTGTTGAATGTTATAAGTTTCTTTCAATGTGTTCTGTCTTACGCTTAGTTAGACGAATAAACAGCAGTACCGCACAAGCAATTTTAACATTATCTGTTGCAAGTATTTGCCCCTGGAAAATCTTTCCAAGCGAGTGATGTCGTGGGCTCTTCAATATCGTATAAAATCCCACGATGTCCGTCATGCTCGAAATATAGTGTCATTAAATGCATCTTACTGCGAGTGGGCCGCTTGTGGTCGAGAGCAATAAAAGCCTCTGTTATTAAATTCCTTGTTGCCTCTGACGGGTATATGAGCTCACGGAAGATCTTAGGCGGTCGAGATACATTCGTTTATTTGGAAGACGTACCGGGATCCGTTGAGGGAGTATTTGCAAGGATATTGCACAATACACATCTCTGTCACAAATATATAAAAAAAGATATAGCGCTCGTGAACTCTTCATAGGAAGCTAGTGGGTTTTGCGAAGTACTTAAAAAATTGTATTGTATTATACCATCTGACCTGGCAAACGTTCTTTTGCCATATGAAGTAATTCGACGAAATTTGATTACCATAAAAACGGGTTCTTGTGAGTTAATCTTAAAGTTATGATAATTTAAAAAAAATAATTCTTAAAATACAATTATTTTGGGTATCTTGAACCGTTTACGCAGCGCAGGCAACGGAAACCCTCAAAGATGAATAATTTTCCGTGGATTTTCCACATTTCCCACTGTTTCTTAGCTTCTATTGGCAGAAATGTGTTTTATAGGTAAAAGCATACCTCAATAATTGTTCCAGCAAAAAAAAAAACGATTGAAACAAGTAGTTCTTGAGATTTGCACGTTTCGAACAAACAGCTTCATCTGCTTTATAACAAGAACAATTCAATCAAATACAAATAATTTAGATTACTTATGTTACTTACAAATTAAATACTCAAGAAACAAACTTCCCAACGACAATAACAAAACATCAAATCCACTTGTAACTGGAAGGGGGAACACAGAACGACACTCGCAGGGCTAAGGGCGCTCCGAGATCCCTTCGACGATGCTCGAAAACTTCATTTCCAATAATAAATGGGTTTTTGAGTTATTGTGTTAATTATCTCACTGATCGATTGTGTACAGACTGAATAAAACATTATCAAATGGTATATTAAAAGAATGATTAAAAAAGTGTAGAGCAACTTAAATTTTTCAGTAGTTCTTTGTAAGGAGGAACGGGTTGGGACGTTTCGCTATCTACTTTTATTCTTTAGTCTTCGCTTAGTCGCTGATTTCTTAACACTTGATGCTATCCGCTTGTGATGACAAAACGACAAGGACCGTTTCTCAACTACGACGGTCGAATAGCTCGATAACCCAAGTAGAATTTTGAAGGTGACTTTTGCAAGCTCTATCTTTGCGAAAGAACCGAAACCGTAATTTAAAATGTATAAATTTGAGGTGTTAATTTTATGAGTAAAACTACTATAGCTACAACCAAAGAAAAAAAATAGGCGGTATTTAATAAATCTTTACAGCAGATTTATCTTCTTGTTTCTTCTTCTTCATTTAATTTACCTAGGGAAATATGTTTTTTACTATTATTTTATAATACACATATAATGCAATCAAGCGGTCGGCTAATTACATCCGAAACATTAGTGCGCAGTGTTCGTCCTCAACGTGACTGTTTTGTAAATTCGCATCTGCCATTTCCTCCACGACTCTCGCTGAGGGATGGGAAATTATCTCTTGACAGTTTTTTTTCATGATGAAGCGGAAAATCCTGTTTTCCCTGTAATAATGACGGTATGATTGATTGTGAAGAGTTATAATTTTTTCCCTCGAACCTGATCTTATTTTTTCGATATTAAAATGGATGGTTTCTAATGCGATTTGAATTGAGACGAGAATACATTTCTGATATAGTTTTGCGAGAGACTAAAATTGGTAATTGTAAATAATATTCATGTATTCAATTATTTCCAAGCAGAACGTTTGATAAAACGATTAGTGTTACGTCACTGAAAAAAAACTTTTTTTATGAAGGAGGACATACAAGCATGGCGTTCACTTGATGGTAGGTGAAATAGCCCAGCCGATAGCATCTAAACACGATGCGCTGTCGACCTATTTTGGGTTTGTATATTCGATAAACTTTTATAAATATATCATAGATATTTAAATGGTAAATAAATCGGAATTAAGTCGCTCGAAATAAAAACGCCAAGCTCTCCAGAAGGTGGAGTATAATGAGTATCGCATTAAAGTGCAAGTTGCAACGTATCAGCGCCCGAGGGGAAACTTCACGAGTCCATTCTCATATTTTCTAATTACCCTCCTTTTGTTACGGTAACAATGTAATCGTTTTCAATTTCTCCACTTCTTCTGTTTTTCCTCTGGTCTAGTACTAATGTGTTTTGTGTTATGCATTTTACGTAATGCGAGGGTAGGAAGATTATTTTGACCGGCCGGTATTGCAATGGTAGCAATGTAGCGTCTTGGTTGAGCTGTTCGGCCGTCGCAATTGAGTTTTTAACTCATTTATGTCCGAGTACTGTCTGTAGTTTACGCGAGTAGTACACATTTAAATAAAACACTTTCGACGGTTAAAACGCGAAATCTTAGTTAACTTGTTTACAGTGTGGCTAAGACGTTAGGTACGTGTTTCATTTTGTGTTCGCTTTTTAAATGTTATGTTTGTTTCGTGTTCATATTCCACCGAGGTCAACATGTTTCTGAAATTCAACTTATATATATATATTTTCATTTTTCAAACACGTCTGAGAACTTACTTTAGTTTTTAGTTTTTTCACACACTGTATTTACGCAGCATGAAATTACATTATTTTTTTCATAAAAAATGAGAGGTTTATAAGATTTATCATTTTATGCATATTGCTGTATAAACCATAAATATCCGAAATATTCATGTATATACATATAGTATAAATGAAAGACAAGGTTTTTAATCGCTTTTATATAAGTCCTAAACATACTACACTCAATGATAAAAATATTTTTAACTACTAGCTGTATAAATGTAGCCTTAAGACTTAGACGAAGAAAAACATTGCGTTTAAATTAAAATCGTTCTCGGAAAAGAGTTCTTGATGAAACGGTGAGCGTAAATTTAATGGAAATTTAAACGAAGCGATCGGAAAATCTTTATTAAAGAGCATATCTATGACATATATGTATCTATTTAATATGTGCCGTGTAAGAAAAACACTTTTAACGGTTAAAAACGCAATATATATTATTTAAACTTATTTGAATATTATTTCTACTTTCCTCTGCAAAACATCAGTTTCAGATGTTTTGCAGCAGCCGTTACTTTCGCGTTTTAAACCGTTTAAATGTGTACTACTCGCGTAAACTACAGACAGTGTGTGATTAATTATATTATCAAGATGCTATATTAAATGAAATGGATCTCTTAACAAAAGTGTTAATTAAAAGTCAAATAGGCCTTGAAGATGCCTTACAAAATCATAGAATAAGTTGGCTTGTCTTTGTAACTTAATTAACTTGTTCGAGCGAACACTTGCAGTAAAATACTCGGACTAAGTGCATCTTAAGACCTGCTAAGTTATTAAGGTATAACTCTTGGAGGATTTTACAGCGATGTATAGGGAGATGTGAGTTGAATTTTACAAAGTATTCTACACAATGTATAAGTACGGAAAGGACACATTTTTCATATGCTTTCTCAATTAAAATTATAGTTTTTATTTCGTAAATGAAGGACAACAACATGTTCAAACAAATGTGTGAGAAATATCGTCTTTCGTATTTGAGATAAAGGGTTTATATTATATCCTATTTTAGCTTTGGATATTCGAGAATCCACAGACTGAAACCGTAACGCGATAAAGACACGACACGACTTTTTCGTCTGTGGACGGTGGTTCGTGACCCAGATGGAATTTTTATATTCCTACCACCCAGTTTTTGCGTCCTGACCAACCGAAACTGCTTCTCAGTGATTTTTTTTTCAGGATCGCAAATCAAACCCGCGCTTAACACTTGGTCCACGCTATAATTATTCTTTTATTACATTAAGAATATATTATTTTCATTGTAAACAGTCATCGGGCATATGGAAAAGCATAATATCATTTTCTCTCTATTACTTCACCACTAAAAATGTTCCTAAGTTTTCCTGAGACAAACATCGATTGATGTCAATTAATTTTATTTCTTTAATAGGTTATTCCATTGCTTACTGATGCCAAGTTGGCTATTAGTGTTCGAACAGTAGCCACAAAGTAAAGCTTAATACAGACTATCTGTAAGTTGTTTTATTTATCTCTATAAAATACGTAGTTTAAGAAAGGAGACAGACATTTCGTGAACCCAGCCTACAAGATGCCCTGTCGACCTATTTAGGCTTTGAATAATGGTTAATATCATGTTTCTGGGGATATTATAAATTTTATTTATTTACCCACACAAATATATGCTGCCATTAGAGATATAATACAATTCGACAGTAATACACGATATGAGAGAAAATATGAAAACTAAGTTTTAATAATTATTTTCATTACTTCTAGTAGCAATTACGTTAAGAATAATATTTGCTATTTCTACTGTAAATGCACTACGAATTAAAAATTCATAGAATTTGTATCTTAATTGATGCAACCACTGTAATGAATAGAAACATAAGTTTTTTAAACTGCTCAAAAGAGAAATATAGGTTTGCAAATACCAAATTAGTCAATGCGATGTAGACATTCCCCCAGTTGCTACCAAATAACATGAGTAAATGATTTTTCTAAGACTAATATAGCTGTACTCGCGAATAGTTATTTTGGGTATCCAAATTTCTTTTTACAAACCCTCTCTTCATCTTTATAAATTTAAGTTGCCACCCACGACGTAACTCGCGTCCTGTCCTTGCGAGTTCTTTTTAAGATATACTCTTCAGCTTTATACATTAGTTTAGATTGAAAGTGGATTCCATTCATGTAAATAGTTGATTTCAACAGAAGCGCTAGTCATCCGAAATTTGATGCGCCTCTTCTCACGCCACGTGTAGCCACGCCATTAGGTTCGCTCCCAATCCTATGAAAGTCGAGGCGTAAAAATGGCCTGATTTGGCACATTTTATGGTTAGCGGTGAGCTGGATCATCAATCATTATGGACGATTCTTGGTGGGTGGCCAAATGTTGAAATGACATAGGTTTTGCGGTCTGCGGCGTCGAGACGGTAAAATTTCAGCGAAGCGCAATGTATTGATGGCTTCCTGAATGCAAATGTTCGTGGCTCATTGTTCGAGCTTATGTAGGATATCATTAGTACTCTAAATTAGCCTTATATTTTATATAAAAATATATATTAATATTTATAAATAGCAAAAATCCCACGCCTTCTATACGTTCCCTGTGACACATATTTTGGTCACCCTTACAGTTTTGGATAATCAAAAAGATTTTATTTACTTTATGCAAAGACCTCGGGCAAAACCTTATTTAGCCATAGAGGCAGATAAATAAATACCCTTAGTTATATCTAACTTTGCCCTAACGAGTGCCTTAACTCTTTGATAACATGTAATTGTTAGTGATCATATTGATCCTTAATTAGATATCTATTCTACGAGTATAATGGTTAAAAACCTTGGCGACCGTCTCTACGAGGAAAGCCGGTAGTCGTACCGTTTAAGGTCATAACTTTACAGTATAATAAAACTTGACCAATGTAGAATATAAACAAGTTACTGTAATCCGAAAAATTTAATATTTTTCACATGTTATTGATCTTGATGGTACTATATAAATTAAGAATCAGAATTAAACTTACATAGGAATCTATGGTGTTTGGCCTTAATTAAATTACATAACACAAATAGTTTTTTTTTTCTGTATAATAGAAACATTTGTATTGCTATTGATATGAAAAATCCTCTGACTTAGCGGGGACGACACAACACTAGTGCGACGCGATAACCGCGCGCGCCCCCGCACTAGCTGAGGGACTGTCAAATACGAACGTTTTGCACGCATTTTGTCGGTTAAGCTTAATTTTGGCTAATAAATGAATATTTTAGAGTTTAACATTGTTTTTCCGTCTTAATACTATATAGGAAGTGAAGATATACCATGCTTCAGTAAGTTCCGATATGTGCTTCGGGTTGGTTAAGCTTCGGGGTTAGAAACGTTACTTTATACGATACGATTTTTATTGATGATTTTACCTTACTAATATACGTATATACGTATGCATGTATATAATAATAATGTAAATTGACGTGAGCAGTACACACAGTAACTATTATATATCGCGTTTTAAATCCTTTAAGTGTTTTGTTTAAATGCAAAATTGTTATATCTTAAGTCATTTAAATGTTCTGTCTAATTCGCGTTTATCCCTTTATTAATTTTAAATTACTCAATTGGGTGAAGAACACCCAATTGAGTATTTAAAAGTTGTTTTACAAGGAAAAACTTAATACTAACTAAATTTTATATTTATATATTCGGTTCGAGTCCGCCTGCTTAAATAGTTTCTACACTTTTTATTATTTTTCAAGTACTATCTGTAGTTTACACATGTTAACGGTTTAAAATGTGAATTGTTAAACTTATTTACAAATTAAATTGTAGCCGTACTTTAAATAATTTATAAATAAGTAATGCATTTCTCATTTTTAACCAATAAAAGCCAAAAATCCTCGCAAAAAAGAGTAGATTTTTTCCAAGATTGGTACGCGAAGCAATTGAAATAAAGAAACACCGCAATTTCAATAGACGAATTGACGTCAGGGACATCCTCCATCTTTAGTCTCCCCGTGACCACGGCTGCTGCAAAGCATAAATCATTTCCAAATAAGTTTAACTAATATATCGCATTTTAAACCGTTAAAGTGTTTTATTTAAATGTGTACTACTCGTGTAAACTATAGACAGTATTCAATAAAAGCGTTTTATTTAAATACTGTAAATTTTCATGTATCAACTTACGGACATAAATTTTCAACTGAACATAATAAAAAAAACGACTTCATTGCTGTTATAATGATTAACTTAAACTATATAATATCATGTTACTTAAATAAAGTTTAAGCTTCTTTTATGCCAAACAAAACAAACATAAATCACCTTTTATATATCTTATTAAATTATGTTTAATAAGATATATAAGAATAAGATATAAGGTTTCGTTAATTTTAAAAGTCGTATCGCACCCTGTAACGTCCCTCCGCCGATCCTAATAAAACATTGGAGATCTCGTTGACGGCCGGGCGCCATATTGAGTGCAGATTATCCAGCTCCTGATTAAAGGGATTTCTTTCTTGACTTGCCCTTTTGACGGACGCTCGATAGAGACTTTTTTATTCATGAAAGATCGTTTAAGATAGCCACGTCGAATATTTGTTCCTGTTTCAAAAGTTTTATCTCATTTTCTGTTAGATTATCGCATAGATATGCTTATACAAATTATGAAGACGTTGTTTACGATTGAAAAATATTCTTTCACCGATACCTACGTAGCGACTTGTAATTGTAGTTAAAGCGATATGCGTTGAATGAAACATGTTTCAACGGTTTTAATGAAAAGATATACTTTTACTAAATTTTTTTACCGACCTCGTGAATTTTGCTGCCCTATAGGAATACGAAGGGTCGTAAATAATAATAAACGGCATGCAGGCATTTAAACAATTAAAAGTTGTATTCAAGATAAGTTATTTAGTTACTATGTACCTACAGACAATGATGTATGTTTGAAATATTTCGAGAAAAGCATGATATTGGAGAGTTTCAGTTTCGATTATAAAGCCGAAGAGTTCGTTTGTTTGAACGCGTTGATTTCAGGAACTACAGGCTAGAATTTAAATTTTTTATAATTCAATGATTGTGGGGTTATACCATGTACCATCACGCTTTGATGGTAAAACAACGGGGAGAACTACTCAACTTTGAGGGCTTCCGTTGCTTTCGCTACGAAAGCGGTTCTAGAAACATGTCTTAGTAAGTATTCAAAGTCATGCAAGAACGACGAGAGGCGAACGAAGTCGCGGGCACAACTAGTATTTCATAAAACACGGATGATAAAATGTCCTCGAACCGTATTGGTTCTGTATCACTTCGCATTCCTCTAAAATACAATAATTTCACGGCTGAATGTCCAGTGAACTCCGATGCGGTTTAACTTCCGAAACCAGTTTAAATTTCGAGTTCAACCATTTGGTAAAATACAGCTAATTGGCTATCGAGATAACGTCAAACTTTTTGCTATTAATGTCGTGATAATAACTTTTGTTCACGCTTCAATTGGTAAATGCACGATTTATTTATATTTAATGAAGTGTTGTGTCGCTATAGATAATATATTTTTTACGTTTAAGAGTTTAGTAGGTTGAGTTGTATCTGTAATTTAATTTATAGGTACATATTAAATTAAACTTTAAAAAGGTTGAAATCCGAATTATATTAATGTATGAAAACTTTAATATTTTTCACATGAAAGCACGATATATTTTCGGTTTTTAAATTATATATAATGTATGTTAACTATAATCGTATTGTTACATTTACTGCACAATAAGCACAGTTCGCGATTCAGCCTATTAAAAACATTAAAATAAGGCTATATCTATAATTACTTTTTTCTATTTCGCTCTTCTGTAAAACCTTATAGGATAAAAAAATTGAATTCCGAGAATTATTGAAGAACAATATATACTAGATAATGACTAGTTACTCTACCATTTGCATCTTTTATGCTACGTGCAGGCTTCGTTCACCTACGCCGAGCTACGGTGCTACGGCGTAGAGTTTTTTAGGTTAGGTTATTTATAATAGTAGCCTATAGGTATATATATTTTTATATTCGAAGAATTATTATATCCTCGAGCAATCGAGGAGTTAACATCCCCTGATAATGCCGTCCGCACGTGATGGCGAAACGTCGAGAACCTCTTCTTTCTCTCTTCTCGAACAGCCCGAAAAACAATGATACGCTGAACGATGGCCGTGGAAGCCTTACACAATTTAATAAAATTGAACATGCATCTACACAATACTTTTTAAGTCATTATACAATATTGCAACATCGTGACTAAGCTATTATTACTTTTATACAAATATTCTTTCGTTGAACGCAAAATTCTTGCAATAACATGATTTCGTGTAGAAACTCCTTCTGTTAATTGCGCTAAATATCTAAGATTTTTTATCGTGAATTATTTAGGTTGTTTAACTTATTACTTTTAGTGGAAACATTATTTAACGGGCATATAAAAAGTAATATAAATTGTATAAACTGGAAACACAGTCAAACACGACATAAAATCGATACTTCTCAAGTGACATCATTGTGTTAAAACATTAGCGGTGATTGGTGATTATTCGTCACATTGCCCTTCGATTTCTGGCTAAAAATATTCCAAACTGTGCCTAATAAATTTCGAGCTCATTTACTAAAGTACAAACGATGAGTCAATCCTCGAGCGCTATAAAACGGATTTCAACACTCCAATTGGTCGTTACCACTATTTGGTAACTTGTAACCGAGCCAAATGCCAGAGTGTATAAAATTACAGTCGCCCAGAAACTATTTTATAATCATTATTTATTGCGTTAATCCCATACTAAAGAACTAATTTTATTTTTATTGTGTTAAATAAAGATTACGTTGTATAAATTGATACTAACTTTTCTTTACCAATCCGTTAGTAAAATAAATTAAAATACAATTTAATGTTATCCATTGATTTTAATGACTTTCGCGGACGACGACCCGTAAAGAAAATTTCATTTGTTACATATTTCGCTACTGAACTTCCACAGTCTGTTATTATTTTCATACAGTGAAGACGTTTTTATGTCCAATTTAATAAAATTCCGTTGTTTCGATTCGATGAAGTGGTTTGATGATTTACATAGAAATGTATGTTATAATTAATTCATCTTTTACTTTTACATGAATAAATAAACTGTATAAATTATAGTACTCATGTAAATGAAATTTATTTGTTTTTTTTTGTTATATTAAAAAATAGTATGATAGGCTATTACTTAGGTCATATATTGAGTTATATTAAACAGTCGTTTGTGGGAAACCTTTAATAATTTTAACGTGTTGTTTCATTTCAAATTGTTGTTAATGGTTTAAAAATATTGACGACTCGGGCAGGACTTAAACCGGGCATCCACAGCTCTGTTGCTCTAATCGTCGATTTTTTTTAACCTATTGCTACACGCACCCTAAGCACAGAACGGTGACGATGCCGGTTCAAGTCCTGCTTGAGTCGTAATTTTTTTCAGTTAATTTTCGATTTTTAATTTATACAGTCCTTTGTGTTTTAATTTTGTTTTTTTTTTCTCATAATTAGGTGAATTGTTTTAAAAGTGAAAAGTTTTAATGAATGAGTGAAAATGAGTCACATATTCAGACTGTAAATCTAAATTGAAAAAGAATTGAATAAAAGTGCGAAATTGGGGCGTCTCTTAATAATTCAACGGTAACGAGCGGTCGTGTAGCGTTACCGGTTAATAAACGTTACTTTAACTCCGTTTTAACCGGTGTATTAAATCGAATTCGTGCGGTTCCCGCCCATTTATAGGCGAAATAAGATTGTCTGAATGATTATAAAATATTACAGATTTAGATTTTAATATTTAGACAAATATTAAGAAAAACAATATGTTTACTGACCTTAGTAAAACATATTATAATATTATTTTTTAATAAGTATACGTAAAGAAAAATAGTAAAATATACTTTTTTTATTATTTAGATTAGTCAAAAAATGTTTGTCTGAAGCGTTCCAAAGAGCATCTTGAACGAGAAAAACATCCAAGAAACTCAGTCCGGCTTTTTTCAACAACAATAACTAGTTAATAAATATTTTTATCAGCTTTTTGATAACCTTTAATATGATTGTAATCATACATACTAATTTAATTGCGTTAACTCGAAAAACACAAAAGCTTCTAAATTTTTCTTAGAATACAGGATTTTATTCTTTATTTCGTACGAAATAGGGGTAGTTTTCGCTTTTAATAATAGCTATACAGAACAAGCAATTTTAAATTTTATCCTCTCAAATTTGAGACAGAAACTGCATATCCAGCGAAATATTAAATCGGAATGTTTCTAGCTACAATGATCGCAAGAAAATGGCATTTGTTACGCTTGAAATAGAGTTTAAATTAAGTTATCTCGAAATTGGCGCAGAGTGTCGCGAAGTCAAATATTGTAAGCTGTAAGACGTGTCAAGGATGAGTGTTTTTTAGCTTTATTTTGGCACTTTAGCCCATTGCTTAAATAAACCTAATCTTTTTATGAAACTGTAAATTTATTTTTATTTCATAAGTCTAAGTTATATTTTATTGTAGTTGCTCTGGTTTATAGTTAAATAAAAAGTTTTAACTGTGTAAAACTTGACTATGGGGGCAATGCATCAAAAGCCATAGTTAAAATAAATTGCAAATAAGTTAAATAGCATATTTTGCGCATTAAACATAAAAACGTTTTATTTAAATGTGCAACGCGCGTTAAGTACAGACAATGCTATTTTATAGTTGTGTCATATAAATCTACTTAGTTTTTTACTAATATTAATCAATGTGAAGACTCGCACGGACTGCCACTGTAGACAAATGTGTGTGTGCATTACTTAATTCTTAAGTCTGAATCTAAATATTATTATATTAGATAAAATAGAAGATAAGTCTAAATATGAAATTACGTGTTCCTTCGTTATAAGGCTCTATTGTTAAATTTTGACATAACATCTTAGGCTTATAAAATTTGCCTTACAATTTACGTTATTCTGAACTATGACTCCCGTAGGCGTTACGTAAACAAACGTAACGAATCATTAAGCCCGTAATAAGCCGGTAATCTTAACATCTCGTAAGCCGACGTTATTATAGTTTGCTCGCGTTTGAATTACCACAGTTCACTAACGCCTAAAATTATACATTTTGCCTTAGTGAAACCGTTATTATGACGATCAAGGTACTGATTTGCTTGTGAATTAATTAGCAACTATTTATCAATACTTTGAATCACAATTTTTACACTAATTTGTGTTGTTTGTTGTGCCTTATTTGCATGCTTTTTGGTTATTATGACGTGACGGCTATGTTATATTCAAATAGCTGTGCCCGCGACTTCCTCCGCGTAGTATATGATGGGCATCAAGTTTTGTTTTTGGAAACCTCCTCAACCACGTTATAATGTATAACTGCTATAGATATACATACGTTTGGGTATCTAGAACCGTTTTCGTAGCTTACGCAAGGAAAACCCATAAGGATGAATAACATGAGGAATATTTCTTTTTTTTACATTTCCCGTTGATTCTTCTCTCCTATACGACGCGCCGCTATGTTTTATAGCCTAAAGGCTTCCTCGATAAATGCTCTAAACAACACTATACTTTTAAATTCGAACCATTAGTTCTTTTTATTATTATTAGTACTTTAAATATTAGTAGAGATTTGAAAGTTTAACTATTTTTATATATAAGCGAAGCTATATATATATAGAGCTGCCAAGTTATGTGTCATGTATGTATGTATAGCATTCGATAGTGAACACACACAGTGTTGTAACACGACTAAGGTTAAACTAATTTCCTCAGGTGCGTAGGGTCCTAAGTTCAATTTTCGGGTAAATAAAGTACCGTATAGTTTAACCTGATCTTATTACTTGTAAATAAACTTTATCAATTCAACAGACACGTATTCGTACAGCAAGGTAAACGGGATTTAACTTATAAATAATACGTAGAGACTTACATTTAAGCATTCATTATAATGTACGTATCTCTACCCGAGCGCATTGCTTCGCCACTTTCCTTTCTATAGACTGTGGTCCTATTGTCACAGATGCTAATCCAAGAACTTTGTTCCATATTATGTCATAGCGGATAATGTTTTGTGCGTATTATTCGGCATTTAATGTGTTTATTTTATGAACAGCTTGTGTGAATCTTTCTAAACTATTTCGTAATTTCAAGAGCGCGTTTAAGATCTCAGACCCACTCGGGTGCGTGTTCGCGGGTTTTTGACGACTTCCGCCCTTGGTTTAGTGATAATAATTGTACCGACGGCTTAACGCACTCTTGGACTACTTTAAAATCCTGGCTGGTACCTATTAGATATTAAAAAAAGTATAAATTACGACACAACATTTCGGCTGACCAACGTCGTTGTCTTAGCTTAAGTTTATAGAGATGAAGGGGTTTGCAAAAACGAATTTGGATGCCGAAAATAGCTATTGTACGCGGACGAAGTCGTTGACACAGCTTTAAAACTCTAAATGAGTTAACTAATACATTTCGCGATTCGAACAGTTAAAAGTATTTAATAAAACAAATAAAGTATATTTGTCATGAAAAAGTCTTAGGATTAGATAACTCAATAAACTCAACACGCTGCGAAAATATTTGAAAGAAAAACTCGCCTTACGTTTCCACGGATAGACCTAAATAAACATAAGATGACATTTAAAAAAGGTAGCTTATTTTCGCCGCTAGCTAGTCGAACAATTTCTACAATACACATCTCGATCTCTTTTTTAAAGGTTTTATTATTTACAAAGATGTTTTGTATCACGAAGCTAAAGGAAATTTTGTGTGAAGAAACGCCTTTAAAATCAGTTGGCCCTTAAATATTCTGAATCCGTCCGAGGCTAATTCGAACTTTAACTAAATTATACTGAGTTGGAATAACTCTAGTCGTTTTCTTGGAGATCTTGTCGCGTTTTTGGTGTATGCAACGGGAGTTGGCGATTTTTTGTGTATACATTTATTTTGCTGCATAATCAAGCACTATATTTTGTTATAATATTTAAATAAAATACCTCGAACGAAGTATTTTTAAATATGTACTACTCGCGTAAACTCCACACAGTATATACAATCATCTTTTTACCATATATTGTAGGTGACTGAAAGCAAACAAAACAAGAAATCAACTTAAAGCACATGTGCTTCAATCTCTTGGATATTAAAACGGCCAGTGAAAACCTGTGGTTAGCAAAATTCTGTTATCTTGTCTTGGGGTTAGTTTTGTTGAGTGGGACCACTGCGCTTTAGGGTACTACTATACCTTACAGAAGTGCGAAATGCCAAATTCGCACAAACAGCGCGCAAACGCCAATCCAATTTCGAAATTTAAAAAAATGTCGACTATCACGATTGCTTTCTTTATTACCTACCTATATGATTTTTATAAGCCTAACCGGTCTTAATATTTTGTAATGACCACCAACCACAAAAGTTTTTTACTTCTAGAACGTTCTTAACGCACGTTTCTATGACTCGGTCGTCAGTCAACCCTCTCACAGTCGTGATGATGAATATTCATGGCGCGACGTCTTATTACGTTTGTTTGCGCGATAGCTGCGCTGTTTGTTGTTATTAATTTCTGTTTAACCCTCGCGTGCTTATAACTCAACGGGAGCTGTCGATGACTTAATTTGTGCACTGGAACGTTTACGCGAAGTGTGCGCTTAGGGAACCAAATAATTATCTAAGCTTGTATATATGTTGCTATGGAAACGTGAAGTCACTTACTATAGATGGAAGTTGAAGAAAAGAAAAAAAACTGCGCTTTTATGATAGAGTAGTATAGTAGTAGTAAATAGTAGGTGAAGTATCCCAGGCAAAAAATATCTAAACAACATGCGCTGTCGATCTACTGTGGCTTTGGATAAAACCGAAACGCGACTAAACTTGACTGCTTCTTCATCTGTGGACGGTGGTTCGGGGCCGGGATGGAATATCGATATTCCTACCACCCATATAATATCCAAATTTTCAGACAATTTCCAACATGTTTCAGGAAAGATGTATAAATCTTTGGAAACATGTTAGACCCGGTGTGGTTGAACCTACTAACCGTTGATTATTAGTCATACATTGGTATAATTACACCAATGAGCCAAAATATAATTATGAATACTATATGTAACAACACTTAGACACGTGTTTAACACACAGTTTAAGCTAGTTTTCATAACTATAACTCATACTGTCGGAATATTATATATTTGGTAGATACATTAGATACTGTCTGTAGTTCACGCGAGTAGTACACATTCAAATAGAACACTCAAACAGTTTAAAACGCGATATATAGTGACCCGTGACCAGGGCTGCTGAAAATCTTCCAAAATGTCCGGCCCTAGTTATTTATATAAATAATTTTCAAATAAATTTAACGAATTTAATACATCGCGCTTTAAACCGTTAAAGTGTTTTATTTATATTTGGTACATATTTAGTTAAACACTCAACGGTTCAAAAATAAAAAAATAGTTATTTATCTTAAACTAAGACTGTAAGTTAAGTTTATTTTGATCATTGTTCAAGCGTTTTAAGCTACATACAATATTGTTTTATACATATTCGTAGTGTACAAAATTAAATAAAAATAACGGCATAAAATGACACCTCGGGGGTGCGTCGGTTGCAATAAATAATAACTTGCTTATATTCGCTTTTCGGAAGACAATTTATAACCCGCATACGCCGTTTTAATAACTTCATACTGTATTAATTTGTGTAATATATAGATAGGATATATGGAGGCTATAAATAATGAGAAACTAAAGGAGCGCCGCTGGCATTTTGTTACAATGCTTTTTTGAACTGTTTTATTTTCGTGATAACTTTTTAACTACTATTCGTGTAGTAAACCAAGATTGTTTTGTGTGACAGGGGGAACAAACATTTAATATTCCTGCGCTGGATTCACTGATAATTTTATTCACAAGCAAGCTGATTTAAATTGCTAAATTCTATTAAATTATCCGGGATTGAAATTCTCGCTCTCTCTTATATTATGGGTAATGCAAATAAGTACCTACGTTATACTCAGTTATAAAAGATTTACAATAATTATGACTTCAATAACAAAATATTATTAACATGGTTTTATATTAATATGGAATCTTAGGACTTACTATAAATGCATAATTCTTGTATCTTAATGTCATTAGGTAGTATTACAATCGAACTAAATGCCAAGAACATCCTTTCACATAGTTTAAACGGTCGTTAGAATTGTGTAAATAAGCGCATAAGTGAATTAAGATACAATTGATAAATGTTTTGCAATAAATCTATCAGATTGTCTAATAATTAAATTTTTGTATTAATTAGTTTTTAGTTCACGTGAGCAGTACACGTTATGAATATCTTGAAATAACAACAAGAAATATTGTTTTTGAACGAGGTCAATATCTTATGTCCGATAGAATACTTTAATTAATCGAGCATTACATTTTTACCTTTTCTAAACAGACTGTTTTTAAATATATTCCACTAATTTAGTTTCTTTTTCGTTACAGAGTAATGGCAACAATTACATGTCAACAGAGCCAAGGCGCAAACGAGAGGCTCCAGCCAGACCGAATCACATACTGCTTTATACCATCATCAATCCGGCCTATCCTATCACTGTGGTGAGTACATTTTAGGGAATATTTAAAAATATATCGCTCACTTAGCTCCACTTTACGCACTGTTGAGATTCAGTTAATCTTATGTTAAATACATAAAATAGGCCATATTCTACTATATTGGACAATTGCTTGTTGGTAAATACAATCCATTCTAAGACGAGCTACTACGTTTTTCTTTACCACTGAAGAATACCTTCGTATCAGTATTTAATGAAACTCGTAAACCAACATGGCGGTATAATTTGAATTTAGAATGCACCAAAGTAAATGAATAAAATTGTTAATCATTATGTAATATATTGAATAATGTTAACCGTTAAATATTCATATTACGTATAATTAGTGTAATTATGCGTCGATTTTAAATTAATAAAATATGCAATATTATATCTACGCTATATTTGATAAAGTACCCGATTTTAATCGCTACAATTTTACTGTTGATTGTAAGCACATCATACTATAAATCTAATGTCTACTTTGTCCTACTATTGACTTGAAGTTCACACTGCATCACTCCATGAAGTAGTGGCACGTTAAGTAGAGAGGACATCTGTTGCGTCAGCTTTTATTTGTCAACGTTATTGTCCGCGGAAGCGTACTGTCTATGCTATTTTCAGAGGATTTTCCTTTGTGACCGTTGTAACTCTATTCGTACGTTACGTTACGCTTTGGGCTAATCAAAGTATTCTTTGACGTGCTCGTTAGTCCAATGGTACCAATGTATCAACGGGTCGCGGGTTCGATCCCCACCAGGTTCAAAATGTTCTAATTATTCAATTTATATTTTTTCTGAAACATGTTGCACTTCGACTGGAAATCTCGGTATTAAATGGGTGGATTAACCGAACCGTCCACCGATATAGAAGTCGTGAAGCTTAATTGCGTTTCGATTTCCGTCTGTAGATTTCCGATTATCCAAAGCCAAAATAGGTTGACAGCGCATCTTAGCGTGGATTCGATTCCCAGCGAATAAAACATGGTGTGAACCTTTTTTTGACAAAAGTAAGACGCCGTCTGGAATATTTAACCATTAATAGAAATCTTTAAGAAAACATTAGAAATATAGAAATTTCGTGCGGGTAAATCCGCTTTTAGGTTTCAGTCTGTGGATTTCAGAAAGTTAAAATACACAAGTTTGATTTATTCAGCGTAAAAGATTATATGTAATAGAGCTGGGATATTTTACCTTCCATCAAACGATGGTTGTCTGTCCTCTGTCAAAGTACGTCTCTTAACACGTTGATAGATGCCCGAAGAACTATAAAGTTATACTTGCCTTATAAATGTCGGAGTGGTCTATCAACACACGCCGAGCGATGAAATTATTTAATAACAGCCACATGTGCCACTTTGTCTGTTTATTTTACACATTGTTGAACAATGTTCGCACTCACAGATATGTTTAGCTCGGAAATTAAATTTATTAATAGAATATGAGAATACATAGACGCACGTGATTTATATAAATACTAGCTGTGGCCGCGACTTCGTCCGCATCGAAATGTATGTTTTCAAACCTCCTCGTCATCTTTATACATTTTAGTGTCAGACATTTTTTTCTACAATTTTTTTGGGTATCTTGAACCACTTTCGCAACGGACGCAATGGTAACCTAGAAAAATGAATTATTTTCCCCGTTTTTTCCACATTTACCTATGTTTCTTTGCTCCTATTTGGTTGCAGCGTGTACCGTTAAGTCTTCCTCGATAAAATATGCTCTATCTGACCATTTTTTTTGTTAGTGAAATATAAACATATTTTATTTAAACTGCGTTAACGAAATACATGTTCCTATTACATCTCATTTGAGAATATATTTTCACGAAATAAGCTTTGTAAGTCAGTGTTAAACGAAAATAATTTTGCTTTAACATTTTTTTGTTTCGTCAAGGAAAGGCCCCGAAACATAAAATAATAAGTTACGCGACCGAGGAGGCTTTTATTTGTCAACGCTGTATTTTTATTGCCTCTAAGTAAGCATTTGCCGGGATTACCGCACGTTTAGTTTTAACGGGACTATTCGGGGGACATAATTTTTTATTTGTGTACTTTATGCTTTTTATTGTTCTCGTTATGCGTATTTAAGACTCAGCTTTTTGTTCGGAATTAGGTTTATTTTGTTATGACTATATCTTCCTTGAAACTTGACTCGCAAATCCAACAATACAGTTTCATATATTTCGGAACTAAAATAAATACTTCCCTTGGTAATAGTTACTGATAAAGCAAATAGTTAAATTATTATTTGTTTTTATGATTTTTTATGAGGCCAATTAAGCATGGGTTTCATTCGATGAAAGGTGAAATACCCCAGCCATATAACATCGTTAAAAGTTGAGCTGTCGACCTATTTTGGATATTCGTAAAATTTGTCTGGAAATACAAGTTATTTCCTACACTACTTATATCTTAAACTTGCTTAGATTAAGCATTTGTCAAAGTAGAAAGAAAAAACAATATCTCGGGGAAATATTGTTACATAATGTGCAAGGTAGTTGTAGATATTAATTTTGTTTAATACAAAAAAAACCTCATAAAATATGGACACTTTTTCACTATGACGAATTGCCTACGTCGCTCATTCGTAAACCACAAAGTGACGTTTGCTTATGTTTTCATCAACTTACGGACAAGAAAATATATTATAGGTTGCTTTCATATATTATTCTTACGATCTTTATGATAATGTGTTTTGACTAGATGAACACTGAAGTACACAACAAGGAAAAATGGCAATTTACCAATGTATTTCGAAGAATAATGTTTTATGAATATTTTTTTCTCGTGCTATCTTTAATATTGTATTATATATTTTATGATGTTTATTTCTCAAGAGATATAATATATAACTCAAGATACAATTTGTTTCTTTGATAATAATATTACATTTAGACGATTAGATCATAAAATAACACTTACGTGAAATATATTTTAACTTATCCTACCTTACATGAAATCAAATATAAAAAAGTAATTAAGTGTAACAGTTGTTCAATGTGGACTATGTCAGGCCATAGGTAAGGGATATTATTACTTTAAAACAATTAAACAATGAAAAATGCAATAGTCTACTGAGTTTGCACTTATTTCTCCAGTAAAATACAGTATTTAGTTCTCAAGTATACCTAAACTAATATATAAATCTGAAGATTTTGTTCGTTTAAACGCGCTAATCTCAGGAACTACTGGTTCGTATTGAAAAATTACTATTATATTATAGGCTGCGACAAATGGCAAAATCATCAGTAGATAAATAATATGATACCCGAAATAATTATTCTACTCCGGTGAATTCGTGAACACGGTAGTAGATATGTATATAATCGTGTGTGTAAGTATAAAAATAACTCCAATAAGAAAACTTACTCAGTGTCATGAAAAGTATCTTAACCAGTGAATCATAACATCCGATTGGCTGAACTTGTCGCGAACAGCTCGTTATACCCACTCGCGCCTTTACTTTTATTTGAGTTCGATGCGGAAATCTTGTCCGCGATTTTGATTTATGTGTATCGCGCGTGTTTGAATTACATACGCTCCGGTGTATCGCTGGCGCAATAAATTCATTTCATAAAACATGACTTGAGTGTATGAGTATGTCTTTGTAAAACCTAGTCGTTTTGTGGAACATTTAAATGTCTATTACCTTTTTATAAAAACTTGCATCTAGTGTTCTGTGTAACATTTTTCTTAGAAATATTTTTCAAGAGGAAAACTGAAACGTAATTCCAAGAACTTCAATCTGCTTACACGTGCTAAGGGAAGCGTACAAAGCAGTAATAATAATTATGAGAAAATATCTCGTAATAGAAGTTAGAACGAAAAATGTTGGTTCTTAGAAGTTTAAATTAGTCTAATACATTTACTTATGTGATACTAGCTGTGTCAGCGACTTTGTACGCGTGGTTATTTTATACATACAAAATTGTTTTTACAAACCTCCTGTTCAACTCTGCTGCTGCTACCCACGGCGTCCGCGTCGTCCGCATCACGTTGTCTTGCAAGTTTATTTTAAAAGACAGACATATGACGTCAGACATTTTTTAGATCATTTATAGAGGAATCATTCTATCATTTTTTTTTTTTGGTATCATGAACCCTTTACTACAACTTACAATCGGAAACTCACAATTTTGAATAATTTTCCCAATTTTTTTTTCACATATCCCCTTGTTTCTTCGCTCCTATAAGTCACAACGATAGTTTGCAGATGGCCTATAGCCTTCCTCGATAAATTCGCAAATCCCCACAATTTTTTTTTTTAAATTGAACTAGTAGTTCCTGAGTTTAGCGCGTTCAAACGAACTCTTCAGCTCTATATATTAGTATAAATAAATTCTTATTTCGCTGAAACCAATAGCTTAGGTAGTACGCGTTATTCACACGTTATGGATGAAGGAGATTCAACATTAATCAATTTAATGTTCTCTGAGTCACGAGGCGAACGCGACGCATACAAGACGTAACTAAATCAGAACCATTCGAGCTTAATGACGCGAAATGAACGCTAAACTTGTTGCTATGGCAACAGGTTGTTTGTGCTATATATAGTACCAAATGTTAAATGCGGTATTTACTAAGTGTAGTTTGATATTCGTTACATACAGACATGTAGTTAAATACATAATATACTTATTTTGTTTTATGTTCTATAATGAATTTCATTGGAGAACAAACATACACGCTAAATCTGTACTAATATTATAAAGCTGAAGAGTTTGTTTGTTTGTTTGTTGAAACGAGCTAATTTCTGGAACTAGTGGTTGGAATTAAATAAAATATTTTTGTGTTGTCTAGACCATTTATCGAGAAAGGCTGTAAGCTAAAAAACATAAGGGTGCGACCAGTAGGAACGAAGAAATGGAAGAAAAAAAGATATGTATGAAATAATATGTATGTAAGAATTCTTCTTTAAAGAACTCTTTTTATGGGAATCAAACTTCGTCGAAATATTTCACTTGGTCAGCTAATATCTTTATACCTAGAGTTATACATCGTAACTGCTTGGCTCATCATATGAAGGCTCTCTACACTGAGGCATTAGAAATGGTTCATTTCTTTATCCAACCCTTTTACTAAAGCACATCAACATTTAGATAAGGTATGAAAGGCTGCTATTATTTGACGACATATCTGTAAAACACGATCGTTTTCGAAAGTGACTCGATAAATCCAAAATGGCGCCGCAAAATGGCGTCCAAGATGGCGGAGGCTTAGATAAACTCGTCGCCGGACGTCCGTCGATAAGCTTAATGCTTGAGCCGTTTCTATGATGTTACAAGTCTGAAGGTGAACTTAACCTTAAGTACTTGCCTTGTAGACACAAAAGTTGGTGATAACCATACAAATTGTATAATACATTTTATGTACTAGTATCTGCAATTTCGCTTGATCAAAATATAGGGTGACAAACAATATGTAAAAAGTAATAATTAAAACTAGGATTTGTACAAGTCACAGTGCAGCTTTCGCAAGGATTGTTCCATATTACAGCTGTAAGGCAAAAGTATACGAACACGATATAATTAAAATTATGATTGATTAAGTACTGTAATTTAAATAAAACGCTTAAAGGTTTAAACGAGCAAATGCGTTGGTTAAATTGGTTGGTCACGGGGGGGCGGCCTTACATACATTTCGCGTTTAAAACCGTTAAAAGTGATTTATTAAAAAAAATATTGATTCCACAGAAACAATTAAAAATCAAATAATGATGATTTAAATATTAATCGTATAGTCTTTTTAAACTTAGATTGTATAGACAAAGTGACATTGATTCCTATTTGACACCCATGTGTATCTTTCGCCAGCGATAACAAAACATTCAGGAAAGTTCCCCACTCGACTCCGACTCCGCTAGAAAAGTTGCTTACTAGTTTCAACAGTTCTCTCTCGTTATTCTGCCCGAATTTTGCAGGCCTCTCATGACGACTTTGTTTGAAATGGCGCTATGTGACGTTTAGAAATTGTTTGTTAAGCGGTCTCTGTTTGTCTAAAGTTCTCGGTGTTACAGCATAAGTTAACACAGTTGTGAATTAGCTTAAGACGGCTTGTATCTAAAACTTGTGATAATAACGATTCAATTTGGCATGCTAAAAATTGTGTGCATAGAGATAAAGAACCGGTTCTCAATTCAATAACCGTCAACTTATAAGGAGAGGCAAAAAGACGTAACAGTAGAGTTGGGAAATTCTATTTTTAATACTCTAGCTTGTAGTAATTCATGATATAAAAGAATTAAAAGTATTGTCTGAAATAACTGGTAGTTAATGTAAACTTAGATTCTTTAGTTTTGTGACGTTCATAAGTGTACCTAGTTACCAACATGAATAAATGATTTTTGACTTTTGACTTTTTTTACGCGAGTATACATTTATATTAAACTCTAAACGTCTTATTTACCGTTTCGGAAGACGTCCCCACTTGACTACGGCTTTTGAAAAAATGTTTTCTTTCAAGCCGGAATTCATAACGCATTCTTTATGAAAGACATCAGTGAAGAGAATTGTGGTTGCTATCACTCAATTTGTCCTTTATTTTCTCCTCCGAAATACCCTCAAGCTACAATGGAAGGAATAATTTTAACAAAACTAAAACAAACACAAGCTTTGCTATAAGGACACGGCACTCAACACTCGCTACAGAACAATGTAGGTATAGAGACAAAAACAAGAGCGCGGGAACATCTCATTATTAACAGAGAAACTCAATTATATCTCTGTTCTATGTACTCTGTATTGCACTGTTTAAGAGAAATTATTTAATAGTTATTTTTTTTTTAGATAGCTGGTAAATACTTAAAATATATTTGTAAGACGCCATTAGAAGTGGGATGTTTTTTTTGCGCATTACATTACGCGCCTTACATAACTACAGATTTCATTATCGTCTCTCCCTCATCCTTGCTTGGTGTAATCTTAATTCGTATTTAATATTCATACAGCCTAGCTCAAGTTTGATAAGATCATTCAAGTTTAGAAGCGTTTAGTATGCGAAACATTACGCAACATATATACTAGCTGATCCGGCAAACGTTGTTTTGTTGTTTGCGAGATTAATATTATTATGTTGATACAACTATAACAAATAATTCATAATAATAGATCAAATTTGACTAACATAAAAACGGTTCTTGCGAATTAATTTTGAAGAAAACATATATTGCCACGGACATTTTTTAGATCATTTAAAGAAGTATATTCTTTTGAAAACATTAATATTTTTCACATGTTATTGCACATGAAGGCACTATATAATTTTTAAAAATCGAAAATAAATTGAAAAAATTTTCGACTCGGGCAGGACTTGAACCGGCATCGTCAGCTTTCCGTGCTGTTGCTTTGACTCGGTAGCTCAATTGGTAGAGCAACAGCACGGAAAGCTGACGATGCCGGTTCAAGTCCTGCCCGAGTCGAAAATTTTTTCAATTTATTTTCGATTTTTAAAAAGTATATTCTTTATATCTATTGATATCTTGAACTATTATCGCAGCGTACGCAAATAGAGATCTCAAAGATTTATATTTTTTTACCATTGTCACTGATTTTTCGCTTCTTTTAGTCACAGCGTGATATTAAATAGAATTAAGCAAAAAAATAAATAAACTGTAGTTCCTCAAATTAGCGCGTTTAAACAAACTACAACTTTTGTACTAATAATGTAAAAAAATATATAAAAGATATATTTATAACTTACCTACAAAAGACGATCATATATATATTGTAGTCATTAATCGGCTTACTTGTTCATTTGATATATTTTTTTAATGTTGATAGAAGAAAGATTGGGAAAGAATACTTTTGTGTGTTAAACAAACATTCCAACGCTGTGCTCAGTAAATGTAGTTATTTTACGAACAACTAGCTGTGTCAGCGACTTCTTCCTCGTAGAATAGTCATTTTTGGCATCCAAATTTGTTTTTGCAAACCTCATTTTCATCTTTATACATTTAAACTGCTATCCGACATATACATCGGGCGCGGCCCGTCGCTGCCATGCCGTCGTTCTTGCAAGTTAATCTTCAATGATAGACATATAGTGCCGCGAACATTTTTTTAGATCATTTAAAGAGGAATCATTATTTCGTACATATTTTTGGGTATCTTGAACCGTTTTCTCAGCGTACGCATTGGAAACCCACAAAGATAAAAAAAAATCCACAGTTATGTTCATTGATGGTAGGTGGTATTCCACCTACCATCTTTTCTACATCTTAACAAGATGCGACCTATTGGCTTACGATATTCAAATATTACATAAGTTATTTTGTCAATAACGTAATAGGCATAATATTTATATTAGTATACATAGTAGAAGGCAGTATTAATCTCGTCTGGCCTATATCTGCTGGATATAAGGAAACTAAGCGCACTCAATATGCTAATGTGCATCTTGGTTCTCGGATAAACCATACACTTATAGCTCGATACACATAATGGCCTATTTAGCCTATGCAAATTGATGTGACCTGCCCGCTCTAGGCTTATGACGATGAAACGGCAGATTATGGCCCTATGTTGAAGTGATAGGAGATGCATCATAGGTGTACATAATAGATGCCTTAATAAATCAACAATGTATTCTAAATTAAAAATTTAGGATGACAAATTTAACGTCACAAGCTGGACTAGACCCGGCATCCACAGCGTTACGTGCTGCTTCGCTAACCGATTGATACCATGGCCTATATTATATAAAGCCATCATTTGCAAAATCATACGATTAGTACTAACTGTTTGTAGATAATGCGAGTAGTACAGATTTAATATTTTTTGCGGTTTGGAACGGTAAGTGTATTAGTTAAACGTATTTACAAATTATTTTAGCTTAGAGACGCTCAGTCCCCACGACGGCTGTTATATAGCCGCCTAAACGTCGGGCTTTAGTTAAAAAAATAATTCGGTTGCGGTTTAAAAATATCAAACGAAACATTTTAGTTAGTTTTAACAGATCCATCCTCACACATAAAAAAGTTACACTGATTTTAAATGGTTCAACGCCTAGCATTGCGTTAAGTGCGACACGTTCTTGGTTCGATTCCCAGGGAAACAATAAATTGTTTCTGTCAGCTACTGTAAATAAAATCAATCAGTGAAACGGACACTGAAGTGTGTTCGCCCCATGCCCCTCGAGGGAAGACAACATTTTGACTATACTACAAAAGACATATAAAAACAGTGCTTTTAATATCCAAAACATTCTTCCGGCCAATAGAATTTAACGGCGTTCCCCCGGATAAGCGTAATGTCCCGAATAACAGTCGGGGCTTTGTTTTTTATGCCCCGGATTGCTTCTTGCTTTCAAATGTGTTGTCCGGCAATTGGATAGCCCCGTGTCATTGCGCATAAGCACTGTTGGAAAAGGTCGAGACGGAATTATAAAGGTTACCTTCCTTTCTGGATAAAGGTGCAAATGAAAGGAAATTTCGAAGATTAAAACATTGAAATAAAACACTTTAACAGGTTAAAACGCGAAATATATTCGTTAAACTTATTTGACAATTATTTTTAACTTCGGCCTGACGTTTCGGATGCTTTGCAACAGCCGACTCTCCGTGACCACGCCTTATGTTAACTAATATATATCGCGTTTTGAACCGTTAAAGTGTTGTATATAAATGTGTACTGCTCTTTTAAACTACAGACGATATTAGATTTTTTACGTAGTTAGATTTTTAAAATGGGAGATTGAAGAAAACAGACAAGCAACAAAGCAAAGAACCCTAGTTCACTTGGTGGTATATGAACCTATGGCATCCAACAAGATGGGCTGTCTAATTATTTTGGCTTTGGATATTCGTAAATCCACAGACTGAAACCGAAACGCGATTACACTTCACGGCGTTTTCATCTGCGGACGGTGGTTCGTGACACGGAGAGAATTTCAATATTCTTACCACTTTAATATCTAGATTTCCAAACGAAGTCCAACATGTTTCGGAAAAATTATAAATTGTTAAAAAAAAAATGTTGGATCCGGTGGGGAATCGAACCCACGACCTGCTGGTTAATAGCCAATAACTAAATATTAGTATACTAAAGTAATAAATATAATAATAAAAAATAGTACTAAATAATAATAGACCGTCAAAATATAGTGTAAACAAAGTATGCGAAATACATTTTTCCTGCGTGGGGAAAATATATTTCTGTAATATTCATGTTGTAACTTCATTTGATAGATTTTTTTACAGGCAAGTTGACCAGACTTGCGCCCTACACAATTTATGGAAATAAGTGGTTCGAACCTTGCTAGGTATTATGTTTTACCATCGAGCTACATAGGCAGAGGCTTTACAATAAGCTACGCCGGTGACGTAATTCGATTGGCAAAACACGAAGTCGGGAAATAAATTAAAGACAGTTACAGATACTTAATTTTTATTTAAGTTAATACGGACATAGATTTGTATCCGCCCCATTCTCGAAATTATGGTAGTTTTCATCCTGTTTTACCCGTGTGGAATAAAAACAATCAAATGTGCAGCAATAATGTCGCACTAAAATCTATGAATGAAACTCACCTAGTTTAACGTAAACGACCTTTCAAACAATTACCATCTCTATTATTAGCTTGCTAGATGCGAAATTAGCATGTACACGCAAAACGACAGGGGTCTAACCGAACTCCAGTTTTATAGGTCGTAAAGTTAATACTATTCTTGTGATCTGATGCTATTAATGTTCAGCAAATGTTGGTGTCAATGTTGGCTATTTTTACGTATTATATACAATAGCGTTTTGGGCGTCAAAATTTGTTTTTGCAAACTAAAGAAAGACGTCGTGGGTATCAACTATTATAATAAAATAAATGGTAACCCACGACGTCTTTCGCGTCCCGCCTTTCTTACAAGTTATTATAAAAAATAAACTTTTTTAGACATTTTTTAGATCATTCTTTCTTACACAATTTTTGAATCCCAAAAAAAACACTTAAAAATTAATGGTCTTCCCCGTTATTTCCATATTCCCCACTGTTTCTTCGTTCCTGTTTTATAGCCTTCCTCGATAAATGTACCAACTACACAAGATTTTTTTTTTCATTTGAATCAGTAGGACCTAGATTCTTGAGATTAGCGCGATCAAATAAACGTTTCAGCTACTATTGCTTCTACGCTGAAATTTTACGGTTTTTGGACAGAGTTTTCAGTTCGAGGAGTGGCGTGTTGCTAGTAGATATGCTTTCTGTACGAAAACGGGATTTTACCCACACAAAACCACCCATTTCATTTCACTCAAATGTGTATCTGTGTAACCGATGGATTTTATTTACAGCCAAGTAGGTGATTACACTACTGTGCCCGAACGAATTAATTTGTTGCCTTGGGATTCGAACTCTGGAGTTCTCGCGTTGAACCATTTAGTCTATGAAGACGGTGTATTAATGTTGATATCTAAATTAAAGATAATCGTGTCTTGGTTGAGTGAGGAACTATTTAAAACATCATCTTGTCTTATATACATAATTTACATTTTTATGTAACCTCACATATAAGATGCATATGTATTTTACAAAATACAAATAATATAACGGCACTTGTAATGTTTACTTTTGTTTGCCTTTTCAAAGATGTCTGCCAGATATCGGTTCCAACATTTGGGCCCGCCTGATCCTAATAAAGCCATTTAATGACTGCGTCACGCGGCTTGCGCGTAAAACGCGTTATTTATCGTTATTCCCTGAATGCGCTTGATTCGTTTTCTTAATTCTTACGTTTAATTTGTTTACTTTGTTTATGTGATCTCAAAAATGTATTTACGTTTTATAATTTCTTTGTATTCTTTAATAAATCGGTATCAGGATTTGCGCATAAAATAACAATAATATTCTCTAAGCATTGATATGCTTTCCTTGTTTTTTAACATTATATTATCAACATCTTATTATCATTTAAATAAATCACTTTAACGGTTTAAACCGCGATATATTAGTTAAACTTATTTGAAAATTATTTTTAAGCGAGACATCGAAGGCTTTAATCAGAGGTCGAAGCATAACATCGCGGCGGCATGGCGGCCTATGTCGACTATTATGAACAGGGTCATACATGTCGCGCGGGGAATCCCGCCGACTTCCACTACGTGCACTTTTTACGTATAATATTAGTCGTGTCCACCAGGCTCGGTAACCAGCGAACAACTTTTTAGTTTGTCTTCCCGTGACCACGGCTGCTGCTAAGCATCCGAAACGTCAGGCCGAAGTTAAAAATAATTTTCAAATAAGTTTTACTAATATTTTAAACCGTTAAAGTGTTTTATTTAAATGTGTGCTACTCGCGTAAACTATAGACAGTATCCTATTATCAATCATCCTAAAAAACGGAAGACCTTTACGTTTCAGTTGTAGTTAAGATATGTCGTATTGTATTAAGCCTGAAGTCCCGGGTTTGAATCGGTTGAAAACTTAATTGTAATTTGTAATTCTAATTGCTTTGGTTTTTTTAGGCCGACAACCTATATTCAACTAAGTAGTTAATGTACCTCAATGCATCACGTAGGGAAAATATGCCATAACCAATATAAATTAAATATTATAAAACTGTTGTATTCAAGGTCTTTTGCTTTTAATTATGCCCCTCCCACTTTCAACTTCAATCGAACAAGGAAAGAAACTCGATATTTATTCTGTAGTAAAGTTGCGACAAAGTAACACAATAGGATTAAATTTAATTCTGATTGAATCGTTTGAAAAGGAAAACCGTCTATCTTTCTTAATCCAATCGAGTCGAGGGGTTGATAGTGAAAAAGTATATTTGTGTGGCAAGGGGCGACGAAGAATAGTCTTGATTGAGGGCTTCCTTGTTGAACATACGAATTATTTATATAATCATATTACATTTAGTTAGAAATTAATTTATTTGGTTCTATGATGCAATAAGAGTTTTTTTATTGATTATTAATAGCTAGGCTAGACTAGACCAAGGGTGCTCCGAGGGCGGCATCAGTCTCGGCTTGGAACACTGTTTTGTTAAATGATGATGATACACAATCTTTCATATACGAGTCAGAACAAATGCGGCCTGTTATTTTTCGTTGTTTTTCCTACATTTTTATCGATATTAGTAACGTGAGATGCAATTAGGACGTCTGAGTCTATTGAGGCCAGTAACCCGCTACATATAGTGCCAAGATCGTCACGTGTTTAGAAGGAAATATTTTCGACTAAATTTGCCCTGGACGTCATCAACCTTAACCTAACGCAAAGCTATCGTTTTTGTTATTGGAAAGCGTCCGAAGATTTTTTTGATGACGAGCCAATACTTTTACGTACTTGGTGTACTAACAATAAAAGAAAAATAAAAATTTTACTATAAATGTAATAATAAAAATTTTGGGAGGACTTCTTTCACATAGCATGTCGATCTTAAATAGTTTAACTTAGATTAATTCTTTGATCTAGCTGATATTAATTTGTTTTGATACTTCTCAGTTATTGTCTTTGCACATATGGCTTGTGTGTTTTTAAATCAGTATGTGGGTAAATTGTTTACGACAATTTTGTGTCTTTTTGTGTGTTAAGAAATTTGATGGACTTTAAAAGCCAATATTACTTTTGTCTTCTATTATGTTTTAATGCTTTTTAAAAGCTATTCCGAATACATATCAATTACAAGTTGCTTGATTTGGACTAACTCGATTTATATACGACTTCCTGCTCTCCACCACAATCGTTGTTCTGAAATGAAGTTAATATTATTTACATTGTTTAACGCAGGATGATAACTTTAAAATCTATAATGGGCACCTCTAACCGTCTGTAAATCTTTTTAATTATAGAAGTTACAATGACACTTAGTATGACAAGTTATCATTAAAAATAAATCGTCAATTTTAGTGCAAGGTTGGCATAAATAAATATATTTTGTCTGTCTTCTAATGTTAATTTTGATTAAGTTGGAATACTATTAGGCATCGTTTATTTTCTATTATATATACTTTTTCACTTAATTTCCTATGTCTCCACTTAAGAACGACCCAACAATTATTTTTTTTAACTACATGAACAAAAAAAAATCGACGCGGGCTGGACTTGAACCGGCATCGTCTGTGTTCCGTGCTGTTGCTGTAACCAATGGAGCTTACCGCTTAAAACACAAAATTAAATCTAAGTTTCGCCTCAAAATGCCATCTACTAGAGAAGGAGAAACATTGATAAACATTTTCAAATATGGCAACCAAGCTTGAAAATCCAAAGTTTTATAAAATTGCCGTGTTATAATCTTACCAATTAATAAGATAATACTAAAGCGAGGACTATTTGAACAACCGTTATCATGCATAGATTAACGGGCTCGCGCCGGTTTCCGTGTGAATGAGCAATGTGCAATCAATTTCTACAATTAATTAGCGGAAACTTAGTCTTCGGGCGAGATAATTGCCCTGGCCTTGTTCGATGATGGATTTTTGGCAGCGCCTGACTGAAAGAAATATCTATTTCTGTCACGATTTAAAATTAATACAGAAAAAAGCTTTTATTTTATCCATACAATTGTTATCAATGTTTACTTTTTAATTTTATTTTAATAAACAAGAATAATATCCAATTGTATTGTATTATCCAAGGGTGACATTTTCAATATTTTTTTTATATATGTATATATTTATAGTTAAGTAAAATAGTTTGTGACGAATAGAGCAGTTTTATCGACTAGTCGTTTGGGTTTCTTATATGATATAGGCTTTATGTACGTTCCTGTACCGACAAGCCCCATGTTTGTAAAAGGTGAATTACCCCGCCCATATAGCAAGAAGCGCTGGCAACCTATTTTTGCTTTGGATATTTAGAAACGGACACGGATATATGTCTCACCCGTGCCCCACATAAGGGAAACGGAATTAATTTCTTAACCTACTCTAAAGCTTTCGTTTCTCAACCTACTGACCTTGTTTTGTTTTACTATTATTTGTATTTTATTATACTTTTTATGTGTCATAACTTAATGATATAATAAGTTGCTTGGCGATGGCGAAACAACAAATGGTTTTGATCGGGCACAGAAGTCTGATCTTTCCTATTAGCCTGTAAATATTGATGCTTTTCCATACCCCTTGCAGTGGCTTACAGATTTTTCTCTTTGTTTCACACTTTCTATCTAGATTTAAGTAGAAAACTCTTTCCTTGGATTGTCAGCGCTAGTAATCGCAATAGTTAATATAATTATAATTACGTATACGATATCGTAAAGTACTCACGATAATCTCGTTTTACGGTCAAGCTCGAGTCGTAAATTATATCCGACGTACGGTTGATTGGGCACGTGTTAAATGTCGTGCTTTCACGTGATTATCGGTCGGGTTTATTAGCTTTTTATAGAATTTGAGCGCCATTGAGCCATTACCGTAACTCGGCGACAATATTTACGCGTGGGAGTTAACATCTTTATACTCAATACGACCCTAAAAGGGTAATTATTTATTAACGTTTCGTACGAAAAGTTTAGTATGTAATCTCGTTACCGCTACGTGGGGCACGGGACTGTTGTTTGTCTGTCTGTTTTCCTCAACAATTTTATCTCTAGACAAGTAAGTGGGTTTTAGAACCTAAGACTCTTTTGCACTTGACGCGTCACTTGTTCAGAGACACATTTTACAACTAAGGAATACATACATATCCAAAATGTGATCTGTGTTTTATAGTAAGGTTGCACTTTCACACTCATTAGTTAATTAGTTATGCTTTAGTTTCTGCCAGTATTGCGTTCGTATACAAATTAATATTCAATAAATAATAACTGATGAAAATTTTATCATTCCAAGATTTATTTATTTCCTCTCACACATTATATATTTCAAACACTCGCTAATTACCTACGTAATGTTTAAAGAGTCCTTTGAGTTACGAATTAACGAGAGTCGGCTATATGATCACAATATACACATGTTATTAATACTATTTATAGCTATTTCGCGCAAATATTATGACTACACCTGTAATAAATTAGTTTCACACATTCCACAGGGTTCTTAAACATTGCTATGCGAATAAATTGTGATAATAAATTACACTTCGCCCCTCTCGTGTGTAATAAAGTTTAAAACGATATGTTTTACCTTATAGTCTTGTTGAGGCACGTATTTAATTATTTTAGTCAGTATATCATTATTGGATTAACGAGTGTAATTATAGTTCGTTTTATGAAGGCGAGTCCAATGTTTAGTAATGGCCTGAAATAGACAGCTAATAACGGTCAACTGCACTGGAAACAAGACCTTTGTAAAGACATTATACTGTAGTTAAAAGGAAATAATTATTTAAATAAATCACTTTAAGGGTTTATAATAATATGTTATATTAGGTAAACTTGTTCGAGAATTATTTTAACTATGGTCCGACGTTTCGGATACTGCCGTGGTCACGGGGAGACCAAAGATGGACGGTGTCTTTGACTTCAAAGAGAAATAGTTGTTAAAATGAAAATTTAAAATTATTTTTATTCTAATACCAAAAAGAATATAATTTTTTTATATCAATAGTTGGTCTAGGTTATGAAAAGTGGACTTTTTATAAAATTTATTTTGACCGTTTAACTTTTTGACTTCCTTATAATATGTAGTTTTTCCTTTATTTTTACTTTAAAATTGTTAATAAATAATGTCCCACCGTTATTATGTAATAAATAGCTGTTGGGGGCCGAAACAAAGCCCCATTGAAATCAATGAAAGCTGAAACATTTGAAGGCTTCGGTACTTCGTTTATTTGTTGCCTCCAGCCCACGCCTAACTAATTGCTTTCTACCAATTTAAGCCTTATAATTGTTTAAGTGCTGCGTGTTTCATAGGATTGGAGCGATTTCCAAATGTTTGCTTTAACTGCGTACATTTTCTGAATTAGAATAGGCTCTTGCCATTTCCGACACTATGAGCCCCAGAAATTTTGGGATTTTTTATGGGAATCCACATATCTATGTTTGAAAGTACCCATAACATATTTATTCGAAAATAAGGCTTACGGTGATTCCACAGAGTACGCTGTTTGTAAGAAATTTCTTAGCACGTTGTTGTGTGAGATACTATATTATTTTGGATTTATAACGTGTAGAAGCCCATTTTAAGTGAACGGTATTAGGCGTTGTGATACTAAAGTCAAATATTGAACGCTCAGAAATAATCTTAGTTGTTTCTGTGTTTCTTTTATATTTTTTTAAATTCTTCTAATATTTTTTTTGTAAATTACTAGCGACCCGCCCAGGCTTCGCTCGGGTGCAATGCTGATACTAAATACACTACAGAAAAACTGCGAACGTTGTGTATAAAAACCTTCCTCTTGAATCACTAAAAAGACCGCATCAAAATCCGTGGCGTAGTTTTAAAGATTTAAGCGAACATAGGTACAGAAAAAGTGACGTTTTGTTTTATACTATGTAGTGATCTACAAGTCTGTGTGTTAATAAACGGGTTGTTAAGTTGAATCGCTCGTTTGTATACTTGCACCACACATTACGCGGTTTTCTTGTCGCAACTCGGCAGTTTTATACTAGCTTTAATTAAACTCATTTCTCGTCGCGAAACTTGCTATTTTTCTTTCAGTTTAATTCACTTCACCTCAACCATAAATTAGAATACTGGGAAATAACTGGTTCTGCTTAAGTAACTTTTACGAATGTGTTGTATATGTAAGTTGTATATTTCTTTATATAGAGCCAGAAATATAATGTCTGATAATTATAATTATTATGTTGCGTTATAAATCTTTTTTATTGTTTCAGGTAAGTAACACTATGAAGTGCAAAAAGTAAAGAGCAGGGAGCTAATATACCAAAGTATGTATAACAACATAAATTTAATACTTCATTTCAATGTGGGTATATATTTAATATATTCTAGTCACAGGTCTGCTCTCTCATAGTAGAGTGCGTTTCAAGTGGTGAATCCACCACGTCGCTTCAGTGCGGGTGGATTATACTACTGCGTCTTAATTAGTAATGATAACGACTGCTTCTACACTCCGTGCTTTTACTAGATTATTAAAAAAAAAAATTGGCACTATCATTTCCCCCAATCACGTGGTTTGCGTGAAACGGACACAGAAATGTGTTCGCCTCATGCCCCACGAGGGGGAAACGGCCTTTCACACAAGGACGTGGTTTGCAGATTGTTCAATCTAACTCCAACGAGGCATTATTTTTTTTGTAATAAAAAAGCTAACCTATATAATACTAAACATTTAATTTTTCGTCTTAAATAAATACAATTAGTTATGAAAGAGTGATAACACAATATCATGTATTTCGAAGTTCGGTAATGTCGTTATAGACTGTAACACATTTTCGGGGGTCAGCGACTCAAGTAAAGAGTTACAAAGGGCGAAATACTAAAAGTAGGTACTTATTCTTTGTTTATATATTTTAAACGAGTCCGTTTGGCTTCACACAATATCTCTGTCCGAGTCAAAAACCACTATCCATAAGGCAGAATATAACAAATGTACGCGTACATATCAATAGACACAATTCTATAATAATATTAATGTAACATAAAAATCTCTTCTCAAGTGAAAGGGGAAATTCTGAAATTTACAAAAAAAAAAACACTATCCACACGGAATTGGAAAATGTGGTTATTTAGATGTTACAGAACTAGGAAAAAAATCAAATGAATACCATACTTGTCCTTCTCTATAATAAGAAAGGTTCTTTATTAAATCAGCGACGTCGTAAATCACTTATCTAAAAGTGAACTTGTAATCCACCTCGCATCAAGGTCGAAGTGATTATATTCAAGTAGATATCAACATCTCAGCCAACTTCGAGTTATAAACTTGTGACATAACCGTTATTGTATTAAATATAATCTGTTTCAAGTCCCGCACCGTACATAAGAAGCCTTAATACCTTCTTCGAGGCGAAACCCTATAAGTGCTGAGATTGCATTTAGCGCACTTTGTTCGTTGGCATTGTGAGATTTTGCGTTTACCTACATTGAAATTAGGGTCTTTAAAGACGAGCGTTTTAAACGCTGGTATATCATGTTATTTAATTATGTCTCGTTGAAGGATGTTGTCGATGTTATTGGCTTGATAATTGCTATATAATCTAGAGATTTTAATCTTCCCTTCATTGCTAAGTCAGAATCGCTATAAAATAAAAATAGTCACATAAAATAAAGATGAAGAATTTGTTTGTTTCGAACTGGTTCGAATTTTAAAAAAAATGTGTTGGATAGAGCGTTTATTCAGGAAGGAAATGTGCAAAAAAGGGGAATAATTATTCTGAGTTTCCGTTGCGTTATGTACATACGTTGCGAAAACGGTTCAATATACCCAAAAAATATTGATGAAAGAATGAATGATCTAAAAAAAATCCGCGACAGTATATGTCTTTCTTTTAAGGTTAACTAGCAAGAATGACGGGACACGAACGGCGTTTGGTCACAGCTATAGTTTTTAACTATTCTACGCGCATGAAGTCGCTGACACAATTAGTAAATATAATATAAAACATTACTAAAAATATAATTATATCGTTCCTGTTAACCTGCTGTGTTTTACTTGTTTTAGAATTCGTTAATATGTCAAGTGTGTACAAAACTTTGTCATTAATTTTATCGGAATCACATCGTGAGGAATATGAAAATATAGAAATGCTTGTAGTATAATGTTTAACAAAGGAATAACTTCTTAGGATACACTCGCTATTAATATTCCGCATGCCATTATCCAATTATTATCTAGGTCGGATTGTAGGAGATCTATTTAGCTATAATTACTCTTTGTTCCGAACCGCCGATGCGGACGTCGTATGTCAAACGGTTGACAGCTGTCAGATTTGACAGTTGCACGCGCCGGCCGCCGAGGTTTTTTTTTGGGTGAGAATTGGAAGATATTTCTGTGTTTTGACATGGCCTTCGTGAACGGTGTGCTTTTGAGTTTGCATCAATCACTTTGAATGAAACGCGAATTTATTACAGAACACTAGTTTTATTAGGCTAAAAAACCTATATAGAACGAAGCGTAGACAACTCTTCGAAACTTGAATATTTGGAGGTTTTTTATTTTCATTAATTGATTGTTGGCCTATTTTGTTTAATATTGTATATAAAACGATATTGTTTTATACAATTTTGTTTGTGGTCTGAAATTTAGATTTTCAGTTTTACGCAGAACCGCTTTAGAAGCATTCGTTGTTCGTTTATCTGATTTATTTATTACTAAAAAGAAAGTATGATTACTCTTATTTGCCTTCCGAGGTGAATAAAAGCGTGAGAAATATTGTTGCATTTCAGATAAAGTGACAATTGAATAAATCCACTCGCTTCCGAAACAATGACGGTGCGGACAGATTGAAAATAAAATTGCATTGTCCATCTGTCCGCGTGAACGTAAAAATATAACACTACAGTTGAGATCTACCGACTGCCTATACAGTACTATCTAGAAGTTATTATATGAGGCCGCTACAGGCAGAGTGAGCTAACTGCAATTTTTATGACTCTATTTATTTATATTTTCATTGTAGTAAAAATGTTGTCTAGCACAGTGACCAAAAATTAATATCATAATTTTCAACAAGTACAAATACAAATTCATTTTCGCCTAAGATAATTGCGGTTGTTATCTTCCTCCTCCAGATCACGTTTTTTTATTACTAGGCCACTCTTCTTCTAGCAGCCTCATATGACTTATGAAATAAAGGATTTCATAGACATCCATTGTGGTTCAATATTCATAGAATGATTGGTTTCAAAATATATGTCTACAGTTTTTTGTTTCACTATGTGACCTAATATATAATAAAAATCATTTTAAGATTGAGAACTGCCTTTCATTTAATGCCACTGGGTTGTTCATTTTTATTGTGTGCCATAATTACGATTAATTGTATTAATATGAAAAGCGACTCGATAGCTCAATTGGTTAGAGCAACAGCGCGGAACACTGTGGATGCCGGTTTAAGTCCTGTCCCTGTGGTAATTTTTTAAAATTTATATGAAAGTAAATTAAGTCTTTGAGTAAACTTCTATTTAACAATATTTAATAATTAGTATGTAAGGATGTTTTACTTTTTTTCTTATAATATTTTTTAAAAAGATACATGATTTTAATCATATATTATGTTAGAAAATAAACCGCTGAGAAGAGTTGTTGAAACTGTCTAGTTCGCAATAAAATAAATAAACGTAGATCGGTTCGACCCGAACCTATCGGAGCTAAATTTATGTTGACCGCAGGGTTGTCCCATAGTACGAGGTTTTTTTTAATATACTTATTTTATTTAGTTCACATTATATAAAATACGTTATATATAAACTATGCATATTATTCTATCTATAATTCACTAATTAAATATTGTAATTATGAATAAAACAAAATTATGACACCAGCGGAAGCTGAACCATTACACTACCGTGTTGCACACATCATCCTCGAATTTCTTCAAACCCTGATGTTAATACATGTTAGATCTGTTAGTTTGAAAATTGAATATATTACTGTACTTTGTAGCGCATAGTTGCTTCAGTAATTTTTAACGAACAATCTTCCGACAGGTCAATATTCTCAAATCTATAAAGCCAAATTCTCCAAGGCGAAGAATGAAAATGCAAATATGCCAGCTTGCATAACCCTAGCGGCGGTAAAATATTAAGGGGTTAGTCCCGTAGAAAACGCTGGGTTACTGTTACCTTGTCAAGTGTCAACTACGAAGCGGTATTGTAGCTGGTTTAAAACTCCGTTTCGCAGTGATATGCTCGCGGCGCTTTATAAACTTTGTAAGGCTTATATTAGCATACTTATATTGTGTACCTACTAGTTTACGCCTGTTACATCTCTACATTACGTACAGTATCTTCTAAATATGAATTAAAAATTGAAAATCGTGTGTTTCTTAAACGAATCTTATTGATATATAACGTGGGTAGTTCATATCCCTTTGTATAGCGTTATTTACTTTAGAGACTTGAAAGAAAATATATTTTCTTAATAAAATATTTATTTCAATGTCACCAATACTAAGTCTAATATCTAAGCTTTAAGTGAAATTGGTTCTTGTCAGTCATTTGCTGTGTTGTCTCGAACTCAACTTTTCCGAGCTCCGAGCAAAGACGCGATAACGATTACGGCCTTGCACTCCCGTCAACAGTTAATGTCTGTTGTTAATGAACAAAATAAAAACCGGCTGACCCTACGAGGAGAACAAACCATATTTCAGTGTTTTCCGAGAGAATGTCAAAAGGCTAAATTAAAAAAGAAACTCGAGGAAAATTAAACATCTACCATCTTTATTAATTACGCAGATTCTTAGGCCATTCAAACACTCGAGTCTTGAGACGTGAATAATAAACTTCAGTTGACACTCTGAATGATGACTACTCTGTACATTTTTATAGAATATTCAATTTAATGACTATTTGTATAAGGCTGTGTTATTAAATTCTTTGGTTTTATATTTCTGAGCGCAATGTCGGATTTTTAAATAGTAATTCATTAGTATATGAATAAGAAACATTAAAACTTTTGAATTATGAAAGGAGAGCCTACCCTCTAAATTGAATATCAGTTTTCCCTCGTAAGGCATGAAGAAACACATTTCTGTGTCCGTTTCACTGATCGCCTCCTTAACACGCATGTAGTTGATATGACTTGCGCCCTACCCGACCTAAACAATATATTTTTTCGCCTAAATTTGATCCTTTTACCTCTTGCTTAACACAATGCTAGGCAACGAGTTTACCCATTCGGCATACCCATTGCATATTGGTACTTTTAACAAAAGTAGTTTCGGAATGCGGAGAAAGTTATTACGTAAGCTAATAATTTATCATGTATTTTGGAACAATTAACTAACGCGAACTCAAACAAAATTCTGCACAGGCTAGTTCGAAAATTTGTTTGTGTTCACAATATATTAGTGGAATTTTGCATGAAAATTGTTTGAATTAAAGACACATGTTACAAGCAAACTTTTATTCAATTGCAAATGTGATTAATATTATAATGTGCCAGTACTTCATTGTATTTACGTTGCACCCATCTAAGCCTACATTTATAGCTTGTAGAACCGTTAATTATTCGATTCGTATGTTGTATGCCAGTAGCACAAATTATGTTCGAGTTGAAGTTTCCAAGAGGAAACTTGTAGAACTATTAAATTGAATAAATAAAGGATCTTTGATGGAAGGTCTTCGCAACGGCTCCTTGAGATTACCCTTTGGTATTTAATTTAATGTACACAATGAAATTACTTTAGCATTGAGTTCAGTTGGTATTTTGTGTGGTCATGTTGATTTTGTTAATGTTACAGCTGTTAGATTCTGTGATAATAATACTATGGGTAACTTAACTGTTTATGTAATAATTATAAGAAGTATTCATATGGTATGAAAAACAAAGGTACATTAAGTCCATAAGTTTCAAAATGGATATAGGGAAGTTACCTCGCTCCATATATAATATATATTTACATATGATCTCGTGACGTTCCTCTATAAACAAACACACGTAGTAGAATCAAGAGTAACAAGTTAAACTGACAATATTTGCTATCTAGCCTCACTATAATGAGTTTCACCAGACCGATAGCGCAGCTCAGCAAATAGAGCTTGTCTCGCTTTAACTCTTAATTCGAAAACGCTATTTGAAAGAGACAAAGGAGGTTGCATCGAGGAAGTGTTAAAATTCAAACTTCCTAATCTTAATTAAACTGCAGTCTCTACGTAGTCAAAAATAGTAACAAGCATTCGTGATATAGAAGAAAAAGTAGTTACCTCAAAAACCCTTTGACATGCCGAGACTGCGGATTTTGAATAATTTTACAAACTACCTTCAATTTTTTTCCTGATTATTTATTGTGGCACCCTGGAGCGCGACCCCATATTACAAAATAGGAACAATACATAACTAAATAGGAGATAAATCTCTTTGGAATTTGTAGATTTCAAAAAAGTCGATTTCGTCTTATTTTATTTGCAGAGATGCGGGAAAAACTGAGTGTATTTACCTAGATACGGAAGTAACGTGAGAAACACATACGCTCGACTGAACAGTGCGAAAGTGAACGCAATAAATAATACATAACAGCTACGTAACATGTACTTGTAACTGTCTATCGCTATCATTACATAGCTCGTACATTTTTACCACGCGAACAGTGTCGTATTAATTAATAGTAATTTTATATTGTTAGCGAAAATCATTGCATTATCTTCACGATTTGATATGAGTATAAAAATGTCTCGAAAATGCACCGTAACCCTTTTTTTGATGATTGGTGATGAACGGATGATTTGATGATAAAAGAAGACAGACAAGCATAGAATTTACTTGATGGTAGGTGAAATACCCCAGCAATATAACATCTAAACATGATGCACTGTCGACCTATTTTTTCTAACTAACTAACTGACTAAAACTCTATTAAACTTCACGGCTTTTTCATCAGTGAAAAACCGCCCGGGTCGCGAACCCCCGGTTCGCGACCCGGGCGGAATTACGATATTCCTACCACGCATTTATTGTCCATATTTCCAGATAAAGTCCAACACGTTTCAGAAAAAAATTAAATTGATTAGAAAAATTATAGACCCGTCGTGAATCGAACCCACGACTCGTTAATTATTAGCCATACCTATATTGCTACCGTTACACCAACGAGCCCGTCAAATCGATCTACAGCAAAAAGGCCTCTATAGGGGCTAATGAAAATAGTATCTATTGCAGTCATTAAAGGCCTACATTGATTTTGTTATATTTCATTTACAAAATAATACAATCTTAACAAGATTCATTTTGCTCAATAAAATAATAACACAAAACCATCTTTTATCTTATTCACACATCAACAACTTCAGAAAACGTGATAGTTGATAACTTATCGCGCCTCCGTCCCTAAAAAAGGATTTCACTTTTATTTCTTTCAGATTTGAATCATCATATTTTATGTTACGGATTAATGTCAAGTTTTACGAGTTCGACAATAAATATTGAAGAATTATCGTAGAAGGATTTACTTCCTTTTTGGCTTATATCGCTGTTCAAGTCTATATACTTACAAATATATACAGCTGTAGAGTTTGAACGCGTTAATCTCAGGAACTAACAGGCTCTAATTGAAAATATGGGTTTCCGAGGCGTGCGCTGCAAAAACGTTTCAAGATACCCAAAAACAACAACGACGGGAAGGGACGCGACCGACGTCGTGGTCTTATTATTAGCTAATATTTATAAATATGTAGGGGTTTGCAAAAAACGAACTTGGATGGATCCAAAATAGCTATTGTACGCGGACGATGTCGCTGACACAGCCAGCTGTATATAAATATAAATGCAGATTAGTTCTGGAAAAAGTATTACTTCAGTTACGTAACTTAATTTTTTCAATAACCTACATTGTTACAGCGTATTTTAAAGAGCTCTTATAAAATTTTTCCAATATGGCCGACATGATTCTTGTCACGCGCGAATGTTTGCGGGCGCGTGATTGAAATCTTTGCTTAGGATGGGAATTCACACATTTGTTCGCTATTTTCGATCGCTTCTTATAAAAAAAACTGCCGATTGTCTGTAGCTAGCCGTTTGGTGTCATCAAAGCAATCAGTTTTTACATGGTAGAGTTGCCAAGAAGTATCATTATACGTTTACTGTCTCTGTTTTAGTATTAAAATGACTCTTGATGGATTAAGATTGTGTATTAGCTTGTAATTTATTTAGACAGGGTATTTTTATGCTAAAGCTTACGATTTTAATTGGAAACATTGTAGGCTCTTCAATCCATTGATACACATACACTTTTTTGACATGTGCAAAATAACATGTCAATGAATAATAGAGTTTTTATTGTGTATTTAGCTATCTAAACTGTTAATTTAATATATTTTTTAAAAAGATACTCATCAATTTGTAACTGACACGAATTATATTCTGCGAATAAATGTATGTAGTCCCTAAACAGGTTTCCCACATATTAAGTTTTTTGTTTACAAAGTGGCTTATATGAAGTCGGCGTAGGAAAATCAATCGTCCTCTAAGATGTTTACCGATCGCGTCGATCTCATTTTAAATAACGAATATAGAGAACGTGTTTTATCTCCCCACGCGTCTGTTTAATCAAAGCAAATATAATTAGATTTGAAAAGTTTGTACGATTGCGATAGGAAAAGCTTCAGACTTGGAATTGCGGATTCAGCTCAATATTTGAATTGGAAAAAAGCGAGTTCATTTTCACTTGTCCTTTTACAGCTACGGCCTCCATATTTCAGATGTAAACGCCTTGCGCGCCATATAGCTCACCATATCTATACTAACATATGAAGCTGAAGAGTTTGTTTGTTTGTTCGTTTGAACGCGCTAATTTTAGGAACTACGGGTTCGAATTGAAAAATTATCTTTGTGTTGGTTAAGAGCATTTTTCGAGAAAGGCTATAGGCTATAAAACATCGCCCTGTGACTAATAGAAGCGAAGATACAGTGGGAAATGTGAACAAAACGTGGAAAATTTTACATCTCTGTGGGTTACGTACGGCGTACGCATCTACGCTGCGAAACCGATTCAAGAATCGGTTCGAGATTAAATACACTTTTACTCAAGATTAATTTGCAAGAACGACGGAACGTGACCAACGTCGTGGGTAACAAACTTAAATTTATAAGAATGAAGAAAAGGTTTGCAAAAACTAATGTGGATGCGCAAAATAACTATTCTACGCAGACGAAGTCGCTGACTCACCTTACATTTATAGAAATGCGATTTCTATGTATATACGTCCCTATACACTAAGTAATCGAGACTTTTGTATCTAGCCTCTGAAGTTGCACATGAGTATGTAATGGTAAACACAATGTTCATAAGTGAGTTTTAAATAACCCGGTATAATTTACTATTCTGTGAATAATTGAGACGGTCGGCTTACGAGTACATTCGTTCATAATTCGTAAGGAACTCTTGCCTCAAATTAATTCTGCCTTCCCGTGGGTGCGGGCATATTAGCGGATGAGTCGCGGTGAATTTATGTTAGGATTTTAATATACTGTTCCCATGTAGTGAAGCAGTGTTTTATATCATATACCCTATGTTATAAATGAGAAAATTCTTAGTGACGTTCTGTTTATAATCGAGACGCTTTAATGTAACGTTACTGTACAATTCAATGTATATATCTTTGATTATATGGTTGTTGAAATTACTATAGGATTCCTCGTGCTACAGTATTACAGATTATTTTTTAAATATTATCGTTGTGCACGATTATTGTACGTTACTGTAACTGGAAAAAAGGCAGAATACAGTATTGAAATTTATATAATAATTTGACTTTTGTATTAATGTATTCCCGTCTCTGCCAAGCGGAAGCGATTTCCCGTTACAAATTACGTGTCACTGTACTTCTAAATCGCACAGTGCAGTACTGTGCGATATGTCTAAGAACACAGGTGTACCCGTGCATTTGTTTTAAAATTCAATTGTTGCTCCACGAGTACACTCGAAAGTTTGTTCGCGGCGCTTTGCTTAATTCAGTAGCACGAATCCAGCTTAACTCCCGGTTTTATTTGTATTTCAAAACTAGTTACGGCCCGCGGCGGAGTTCGGTTTAACATAGAACGAATCGTATGGCGAATGGTCTCTGTCAGCAGATTAAAGGTTATTTAACTAAAATTAAATAGCAAGTCTTGCATTGTAAGCCTTTTTTATTATAATATGAGAACAAATTCCATAGACTTATGTCCATATCTTTCTTTGATTTTAATTAATTTATGTTATGTTTACATGTCCTGTTACTCCATAGTGTTCAATTAATTATTTTGAATATTATATTTATAAATACAGCTTAAAGATGATGAGAGAATAAAGATAGAGTACAGTTCTTTAAATTTAAGCAAAGCCGGTATCTACGTTAAGTCCGGCACAAGGGTTGAGTCCTATCTTAAGAGCTTTAGTTGCAGACTTATAGGCCATCACTGATTCGTTGTTTTTGATTCAAAATGTTTTTTAACAGTGCACAAATCTATTGCTTTAAAAAATAAGGATATTTGATTTATGAAGGCAATATAGTTGTTTATAATATGATTCTCATTAAAGCTCTTTTTAAATTTATAATTCTGGTTCTCTTTGCGTTACCTTATCTCAAAAATGTCAAGAAATTAACACGCGAACGAAAATTCTTACTGCTTTATTTTTAGTCACCGAAAAAAGTTCCCTCAATACTTGTTACCTCTGAAAAATCGGGCCGGTTCAATAAAAACGTAATCGCATTGTCAAATGTCTGCGACAGCCCTTTTAATGTTACGTGACGAGGATAAAACCCCGTCCGACGTTCGTTATCCCTTCGATTGTATTCAATCGCTAATAACGGGGATTCGGTATTGCTCACTTCGAGATGTCATTACGAACTCCAGTTTATAATCCTAGGGTTTAAATACTGTCTATAGTTACTGTATACGCGAGTGGTACACATTTAAATAAAACACTTTAACGGTTTAAAACGCGATATATTAGTTAAACTTAAGCCGTGAAGAAGCCGTGGTCACGGCTGCTGCAAAGCATCCGAAACGTCGGGCCGAAGTTAAAAATCCTTTTCAAATAAGTTTAACTAATATATCGCGTTTTAAACCGTTAAAGTGTTTTATTTAAATCCTAGGGTTTTCTGTTATAATTATCGTATATTCTCGTATATAGTGGAGGATAGAAAGAGGTTTACTACGACCATATTCCATACTATACTTATCAATTAACACAATATGTTATACACTTATTTGGAATCAGGTTTTGGGTAAAACACTTTTAATAGTTCAAAACGCAGAATGTTAAGATTTTTTTAACTACGACCCGACGTTTAGGTTGCTTTACAGTACTGACATAATATTATACATTTCGCGTATACCCTTAACAGTGTTTTATTTAAACGTGTACTACTCACGTAAACTACTTACAATATTTCTGTAATGGATTGAATAATTGATAAAAATATGATATATTCCATAGTATTAAGAGAAAACAGATCGCAATTAAAAATACATCAACATCAATCAAAATCGTGTTTTGAACCGTTAAGGGTAAATTATTTAATATATTCCGCAAACTAGTATCCAAATGCATTATCTAAAACCAAATATTCTTAAGTTAATCCAACGCTTATAAAATCGATGTTCCATCTGATTTCTTTGACTTACGCATACTTGTTTTTTTTGTCTAGAGCAATCTAGTAGAAATACCGAATTAAGCTCAGCTAATATGACATATGACCCAGATAGCTATTGCAAGTGCGGTTAACAGCAAAAGTTTGCACATTAAAGTCTCGCTATGGCACGCGGCGACAGATGATTATATATCAACCCGGTAATAACACAGATAAAATATGCACGTGGTAGAGCGTGTTAATAATCTTAGGGTGGGCTTCAACCCGTTTACGTATGTTAAATAGTAACGTTACTTCGTTATCAGACTGTCTATCTATGTATACTAATATATAAAGCTGAAGAGTGTTTCTTTGTTTGAACGCGCTAATGTCAGGAACTACTGGTTCGAATAAAAAAAATTGTGTTGGTTAGAGCATTTATAGAGAAAGGCTATACATCGATGTGACTAATTGGAGGAAAGAAACAGCGGGAAATGTGGATAAAACGGGGAAAATTATTCATCTTAGAGGATTTCTAATCCGCACGCTGCGATATAGGTTCAAGATAGCAAAAAATATATATGAAATAATTATTCCTCTTTAAAGATTCTAAAAATGTCCGCGACACTTTGTCTTTCTTTTAATATTAACTTGCAAGAACCACGAACGCCAAAAGGACGCGACCGACGTCGTGGGTAACAGCTTAAACTCATAAAGATAAGAAGGAGGTTTGCAAAAACAAATTTGGATGTTTAAAATAACTATTCTACGCGGACAAAGTCGCTGACAATGCTAGTACGTCAATAAGGAGCAAGGTTAAACGTATATTCTCTAAATTAAACTGGAATTTAAATTTGAAAAACTTAATAAACTAAGCAGCCCTTAGTAGACCGTTTTATATCCAGGTGTATGTTTTTATATTATATAGAAAAATTTAATGGTGTTAAACTCGCAATATATTAGTTAATTTATTTTCAATTTAACTATGGTCCGCTGCATCCCCAAATACGAAATACGAAAACAGATGGCGACATTAAATTATTTTCCTTCAAATTCTATGTTCGTGGGAAGCATTCTCAATTTTTTACTTTTTAAATTCGTTGTATGTGCTTATGTTGGCTCTATTAGAATTTTTTTTAGTATATAGGTATTTCACGTAGCTTATATATTTTTCCAGTAATTATAATTTAAATTTTAAAATAATTGCTTGAAAACTTGTAAAAGATAAATGAAATTGTCGCCAGCTCCTAATATAAAACTCCCACATCAAAGACATTTAATTTCACACCTATTACCTTCGTTCACACTGTATTAATATTTTCTTGAAACATTCTTAATATGACACTCCTTTGATTCGGTACGCGTGTAGAGCTATTTTTGTTTCAGCTCGAAGCGTAAACGATGATCGACAAATAAATACGCTGTGTATTTTTATTACTTACAGCTTGTCATTTGTCATTGTTTTATCGATTTGGGGTTCGTAATGGAGGGTGAAGTACCCTAGCATAGCAGAAATAAGATTTTATAAAAGTTGCGTTGTCGACCTATTGGCTTTCAGTCATTTCGAAATCCACGGAATACACTCCATATCTACATGCTATCCTTGTACCAACGAGACTAAATTTTAATGGTTCACTTGTTATTTATTTTTAATTTATTCCTCACATGTAAATCTACCAGCCCAGTATTCAAAGCAAGCTCAAAATAATGTCCCCGCTCAAATAAAATTGAATCTACTTTATGAAAAGCCAATAATCCAATTGAGTAATAACATTAAAAATTATAACAGTATCACGTTTAATGATGTGGTTTAAAGTATTTTACTGTGTACTATTTCCGTGCAATTTTATTTTGCGCCGTCACAGAATGATGCGTACAGTTGCGATGCTATTATACCTTTTCAATGTTACATGAAAGGAATTCAAAAGTTTTGTCACATGCTGTGTAATGGATTAAAGCTTATTTATTATAATTTATTACACCTAATAATGTAATCATTATAATAGGCTATTTATGTAAATATGGTACTTAAAATTTTTATTTTTACTAGTAATTATTAGTATTTTTATATAAACAAAGGCTTGCACCTTATCAGATTATGCAATTTTGTTAGTTTAATACGCATCTGTTAGTAAAAGAAACAAATTTCAAACATAGAATAAACTTAAACAATAACTTAACATTAGATAAACTAAGTCACCTGAAATAAAAGTACAAAAAGCTTTTTAGAGCCCAACTGTTGTCAATAGACTGTTTACTGGTGCTAATTAAGCGGGTAACGTACGCGTTATATTGGACGTGGCTGTGAATATTTTTAAATAATTAAATGTGTGGTAACGTTTTATTTATTTCCACCGAGTGTTATAAAACAAACGAGCTTTTTGTCAACGTGTTTATTGTTGCTTTTATTAAATCGTGGGGACTATTTTGTTTGTATTGCCTTTTTGACTTCATTTCTGTTTGGCGTGTTTTTATCTAATAGTATTTATGAATGTGTGTAATTACAATCATTTTAATTTAAAAATTTTGTAGTTTATTGTTCCAATATCATTTGGTTGTAGTGTAATTTTACATGTAGTAGTTTAAATTAAAAACATTGGTTTGTTAATCTCTGTACGGTATATAGAAACACGGCTAATCAAAAGGACAATTTCGAAAGTTGCAATTGGTCCACGAAATTCAAATTCAGAACGCTCCCGATCATTTCCAGCCGAACGCCCGCCGTGTAAACACGCCTGTGACAATATTGCGAATAATTAAATGGCTAAAATAGACGCGCTTTGTACTTAATTGGCCTTCTGTATCAAGTGAATGAGATTGCTCTGGTTTGGTTTACTTGAAATATGTCTACATTAATATCACGAATAAGTATATTACTTGCTTTAACGTTTTTCTTTATATACGAATATAATATTTGTTTTTATTAGTATAAATACTAAACCTATTAGATCTACGATCTACGCAGCTAATTTAAATCAACCTACTGTTTCCTTCCTTTTTCCGTTTCCGTGTTGTTCACAAACAAGGGTAGGTATAAATCAATTCGTTGCCGAATAAATAAGTATAAACACTGATCGTTATCATAAACGAATCATTAGCGGTGATTTAAGGATTTTCGTTGGAACTTGTCTTTTGTTTCAGATACGGTAATTTAAAGTTTGAAATTAGAATTAAGTTTATGGTACATAAGATACAGATATTTAAATTAAACAAAATATTATCGTTGTAATCTATTAAAACTGAAGTTTGTTTGTTTAAACGCACGAATCTCAGGGACTACCGCTTGGAATTGAAAAATGATAACTCTTGTGTTAGTACACTTATCGAGAAACTATTCATTTTAAAGGTTTCCGTTGCGTACGCAGCGAAAACGGTTCAAGATACCCAAAAATATATAGGTAAGAATGATTTCTCTTTAAATGGTCTAAGAAAATATCTACATCAGTGTATACTTTAAAGATTAACTTGCAAAAACGGCGGGCGCAAAAGATCTCGTGGGTAAACAGTTTAAATTTATAGAGTTGAAAAAGTTTGAAGGTTTTCAAAAACAAATTCAATCCCAAATTAACTATTTTACGCGTGCGTAGTCGCTGACACGGCTAGTTTTAAATAACCCTGTAGTGAAATTCGTTTCGCACACATCAAAATTCTAAATATAAATATATCTTCTATGTTACGGTATAGAATAGAAACGTTTAAATAAAAATATTTTCAGAGCGCGTCGACTCGAGAGGATTAACTCAACTTGTTGAATACAATACGGAATGAATTTTATTCAGCATGTTTATACGTCGAACTTGTATTATTTTTTATTTATATTGACAAGTAGACACATTTTTGTGTCCGTTGCACCATAGATAGTTTACCACTTTCCGTTAAGTACGAGCATAAAGTATTAATATTTTTAGACAGCAGTGAAACTTGTTCGTGTTAAGAGGTTTCTTTTAGAATTATTTTCAGACTTTTATGTGTGTTTTTTTAAAGATTTTCTGACTCATGTATGAACGGGCTCTTATTAAATATTCATAAGATGTCATCGTTCGCGGACGGTACTTGTCAACTGTTTTTAACTTTACTTGACCGTTTCTGTGGGTTGAAATAACAAGCGATTTTATAAGCTTGTATAAACTTTTTCTGAATAAAAAAACTTCATGTGCTTTTTCACCATTTGTTACTGCACGAGCTTACAATTAGTTTGTGTTGTATCATATCATTGCTTTTTGGACAGTTCAGCCAACGTAAGAGAGGAAAGGAATAAGAATAAATTCTTCGAGCAATCGAGGAGCTAACAACATCTTGTGATGGCAAAACGTCGAGAACCTCTTCTTGCTTACGTCGGCCGAACCGTCCGAAAACAATGTATGCTGAACGATGGCCGTGAAAGCCTTACACAATTTTTTTGTTTGTTTTTTTACTAATATCACTAAATCAGAAATGTTTATAAATAACTTATGTTAATAAAAACTTATTAATTTATAGGTTTATTGCCGAATATTTCTTGTTTTTAAACCCTTAAATGTTTTGTTCCATCAGTACTACTTGCTCTAACTACAGACACAGACAAAACTAAAACATCTATTACTTCCAAACGCTAACTTATCTTCAATATATTTTTGTCTCGTTTTATATATAATACTTAGAGAACTTGTTACTAAAATATTAAGAGTATAATTATACGTTATACAAATATAAAAAGCAGTAGTGTAAGAAATTTATAATATTCCGCGCTCATTATCCGCCAGCAAAGAGACCGCAGAAACGAATGTAAGAAACGCTCGCAGCCATTCTCATTCGTATGTTAAAGTTAGTTCGGCTGAAATTCATGAAGGTACTACAGGTGAGCTGAGCTCGTTTCATGAATTTCTGAGTGAAGCAGTGCGTTTTGCCCTTGAAAAATGAGAAGAACTTTATCTGTTTCTTTCTTTTGTCTTTACTTAACAGGCTCTTTACTTAAGGAGGATGTTACTTTAATATGCTATTGTATGCTATCTGTAAAACAATTTAAAGATACATCTTAACTTTATACGACTTCTTTGACTCAATTTTTAAGTAACTTAATATGCTGCATGTAAATCGCAGTTAGTTGAAATGAGACTCGGTTACATAACGGTCCTAAAAATTGTAAAGGGAAATTTGTAGATTTTTTTCAGTTACCAATGTATAGTGCGAGTGCAGCCGCGGTTAAAAACTAGCAAATATATGGCAATGAGTTATCTGCTTCGCGAACTATGCTGCTAATAATCAAAACTAAAGCGTTTACAGCGCACCGCAAAACTTTGAAACAATCTAGAGTCGTTGTCACATGAATAACTGAATGCTTGTTAGTCAGTAAGTTTGCAGTTTGGTAGCGACTTGAAATGTCCTTATGTCTTGCTCACTTGCTTGGGTAAAGCGTGCTAACTCCAAAAGTCAAGGGGTAGCAATTTATCAAACCGACGGGTAGTGTTCCATAAAGGGATAAGTTTTGGCACAAAACGCTTTTTAAAATCGAATGTGATTATAATATTATGTTTGACCGGGTTGTTGGTGTAATGGTAGCAATGGTAGCAATTATTAGCCATAAATAATCAACGAAATAAGTGGGCCCCATCGGGTCCAACGTGTCACTTTATATTTTTTCTACAACGTGTTCGCCTTCGTCTGGACATCAGGACATTAATTGGGTGGTAGGAATTTCGAAATTTCGTCCAGGTTACGAACCACCGTTCACAGATAGCCATCAAGTATTTTCTATAATCCTCAACCATAATAGCTCGACAGCGCATCTTGTATAGATGTTGTGTTGACCGTTATTTCACCTACCAACAAGTGATACCCGTTGTCAGTCCTACTCTATCATTATAAAACTTGCATGGACTGCGGTAAGTGTTTTTATGTGGTAGTGGATGGAAAATAGAGCCAAAGCTAGCTCGTTCGAGCACGTTGATACTCTTTGTAAAAAATGACGTTATTGTGAAATAAAGAATTAACTAAGATAAGCTATAATTCTAGTACTGATTTCGGTCAAATTTGCTTGTCGCTTGTTAGTCGCGGCACCGTATTCATTCCTTGCCATAGAGGTCTCATCGTCTTTACCATTAAACGGGCACAGAAATATGTCTGCCTCGTGTACCAGATTCTTACAAGATGATCTCCTTATCTGTTAACTTCTAATGAAAAAACCGTCTTCACGTTTCCTTGCAAAGACAAAAGGCTTGAGAGTAATTCAGCGGAGATTAATTCCATCCACCACATAAGTACAGACCTAATCAGATAATAGGATTACACTGGCTTACTACATAACCACAATTCTGTGTTGCCGAGTTATGTTGAGTGATTCTGTGATTACTTATTTATATGGAGTAGTTGAAGATGATTTTAGAGAAATATTGTATGCAAAGTAGGATGTACATATATCAATGACATAATGGATGGATAAACATTAACATAAAAAAGTTTAAAAACTTGGTGAGTTTTCTTTTTTTTTAATTTTGATTATCCTGATTCGCGTAAAGAGCTTTGGCGTGTCAACCTTTAATTTCAACAAATTATAACCTTATAATAGTAATTTATTTACTTAAAGTTTTTTTTTATTTGCTATTCAATACATACAACAATAAATTGTATATTAGTAATCCCATGTTTACCTAACAACAAAAGGATTTGGAGAACACAAATTTTAATAAAATAGTATTTATGGGAATAGAAATTTAACTAGGCAACCGATGACGTAAGATTTTATGGTTTAAGTCAATAGTAATTTATTCAAGTAGGTAAGGTAGGTAACACATATGAACGTCACACCAGTAAAAAACTGCAGACTAAATTTACATTTAATACCAGTTAAAATCGATATCAGATGAATAAATATAAAAGATTTGATACGGACGGGACTTGAACTGGCATCCACAGCGTTGCGTTCTTTTGTTCTAACCCATTGAGCTACCGTGTCCTACACGTCATGGCGATTTTTTTTTCAATTGATACATGCATTTACATAAAACACTTTAGAGGTTGAAGCGCGATATATTAGTTAAACTTATTTGTAAAATGGTTTTTAACTTCGGCCCGACGTTTCGGATACTTTGCAGCAGTTGTGGTCGCGGGGAGACTGCTATGCTATGATACATGCATTTCTCGCGCATTCTAATTTCAAGCCTAATTCTCCTAGTCTCTAGTTCAATGCTTCGCAGCTTAAGAAAGTCATTGAAGATTAAATTACAGTTCAACGTTTGAAAACTATAAAATTTTTCACATGTCATTGAACATTAACATGTGAAAATTTTTAAAGTTTTCTATCTAGGGGGAACGAGAGGAATTGGCAAGAAACTCGCCGCAACACCTTTTATCGCCATAACACATTCGTACACTAACCTCTTCAAAAGAACCAAGAAATACATACGATAAGTAACGTAAGTACGGTATACTACTCTCCATTCGATTACTCACAGGTTCTCCCTTCTAATACTGGGCCCTATAAAATCCCTTACTGAAATTAATTTTGAATATATATATTTTCTTCAAGTTAATCTTGATATATTTTGTTTTGTATTTGTATTGCATTAAGTTAATTGGGTTGCGGAACGTCTATTTATTATTCCTGATCTTTCGTGTAAACAAGTATTGGGTAAATAAGTATGTGTTGCAGATACCAGATTATTAAGGATTTTTTTTTGTTTCTTCTAATCAAAATAAAACATTAACGCATCATAAACAAATCCAAATACATTAAATATAGAGATGGAAGGTTCAAAGTCATAAATTTAGGTTCCATATTGGAAATCAGTATTTTAACATCACTTATATATATACTGTCTGTAGTTTACGCGAGTACACATTTAAAACACTTTATAGGTTTAAAATGCGATATATTTTTGTTAAATTTGTTTGAAATTATATTTAACTAGGGCCCGACGTTTAAAAATAATGTCAAACAAGTTTAACTTAAATATATCGCGTTTTAAATCGTTAAAGGGTATTATTTAGACACTTAGATAAAATTATTGTTTTCCACCTACTAATATATGTAATAATTGTTGCTTCTAACGCAAAAAACGGCTTGATACAATTTAACTAAATCGGGTTTATATGGTGTAGGCCGTCAAAATAAATAAAAAACAGAGTAAGACGAGTTTGTCATAGATTTTAAAAACGTGAAAATGTTTAAATAAAATCGTTAAAAATACATATTTTAAAGTCGTTCGACTTAAAATACCAAGCGATTTGAAAATGGAATTGGCTTAAAAGTTTAAAACTCATCTCATTATGTGTAAAACTTTAATACAAAGTTTCGTCTATAAATATTTACAAACACGAACACCAATACATTGGAGTAATGAAATATTCCAAAGTTTATCTCAAGTTCAAGATTTATCTCGCACTCCCGTATGTGAAGTGCTCGGAAAATTACCCACATTTGAGTTTGGAACTTGAGTTTTGAAGTTAACGTCGTATGGACTGCGCTATTCGATTTTATCTCTAGTTGTGCTAGGTTTTATAGTAGGTGTAACATTTAATTTTCTAATCTGTGCGTCATTGTTATCGAGATATTCGTTAACATAAAGAAAATAACACTATTTTCTAACTTTATTAACAATATTTAACATTATTTTCCATACTGTCTATAGTTTATACGAGTAGTACACATTTAAACAAAACACTAACGGTTTAAAACGCGATATATATTAGTTAAACTTATTTGAAAATTATTTTAACTACGGCCAAACGTTTCGGAAGCTTTGCAGCAGCCGTGGTGACGGGGAGACTAAAGATGAAGGCGTGAATGCCTCTGACGTCAAAAAATCGAATAAGTTGAACTAATATATCAAAAGGTTTTATTTAAGTTATTTTCCATTTTAAAGAGTCTCATAGGACTTATGTTAAAGCAACAACAACCTTTTCTTTTCTTTCATTGTATCTGGCACATAAAAAACCGAGCTCACTCTCACATGACTACTGCAAAAGCCATTTGCAAGTCGACAGCACACGACACGTCAATGCACCTATAACAGATAAATTACCGAGGTTAAGCGACAGTCACGCGAGTCCCGTGCCGGGTGGTGAGCGCTCCGTAGCCTATGCTAATCAGCCAACTGAGCCGCGATTGATATAATTCACTTGTGACAGCTTGGATCTCTACCGATTGATATTGGTGAAATTAGGAATTATTATTCATACAAAACTGAAATATTGCGGTGATTCGTCTTTAACCGATTTTTTTTAAAGGCAGGTAGTCGATCAAAACTATTGATTATCTTTGAACCAAGGAATGCTTTAAATTAAATTATTATTAAATAGACTTATTACTAACTATAAATAGTAATGTTTTTATAAATCATAACATCTAATCAACCAAAATAAGCGCGTAAACTCCCTACCATTTTTGAAAACTTTATTACTTGTCACATGTGCACATGATGACACTATATGAATTAAACATCGATAAAATAAATTGAAAAAAAAATTGGTTAAAGCAACAGCACGGAACGCTGAAGCGGCCAGTTCAAGTCCTGCCCTAATCTTTTTTTAGAAAATATATTATCAATTTTTACTCCACCGTTTTTTTAAGTCAATATTTATTTTGGCATGGTGCAGACATATTTATAAGCCCACTATTTACTTCGATTTTATTAACAAGCCAGATACACATCTTGTGTATGGAGGATATCGGTGAAATCCACAGAAGATCGTTGAGCGTCATTAAATCATGATTTACAATGACTTCGCAAGTACATAAGTATAGGTACTAAGTACTAGGTATATACTTTCTATTTATATAATGGTTGAATAACAATTTCATATACAACTTTATTAAAATTTTATCGCTACCACAAGTATTGTTATAAAACTCTACGGTAGCTATTTCCTATCACAAAAGTTCCTGGCTTAAATGTACCCAAGACGATAAGTTTAAGTAAGTCTTTATAGCTGAGAACAAAACCAATTTATACTTGTACAAGAATTGACTATCTGCCCATCTACCTATGTTACGGTTTTATTTTAGTAGACAGCAGTTTATACATTTTATATCGGATTGTAAGTGTATCCCGTTTAAAATATTGGTATTATTTATAACTTGGAGTTGTCATTAACAAAATAACAATACAAATGAAGTCTACTGACGCGTCGAATCATACGAAATTAATCGTTTTAAGTATGTTATAAGTTTATTTTAATTGTAAATTAAAACACTTTTCATTGTTTCAATGTGAAATTTGGTAGTCGATTTATTTTATATTTTAATTTAACATATCTCGATTATGCGTCAGCCGTGGTCACGGGGGATCGCGTTTATTGTAATTACAACTACTACATAATAAAATGAAAAAAATCCCTTGCACACAGTATTTCTTTGTGTCGTGTTACTTCTAAGATACTAGAAATAATGAAAAGAGCATGTTCAAGATGAAACAGTAAGTACAAATGGAATACAAAGGAATACAACACAATAATACATTGTTTTTGCCTTTGCCTAAATTGGTTTATATAAATTTTATCTGTATCTTAGTATTATTTTTTCGCGTTTGAAGCGATTGAGCGTTTTTTTTAATGTGGACTACTCGCGTGAAGTATAGACAATATTTAAAGGAAGCCAATTTAAAATGGTACGATGACTTACAGGAATATTGTGCATGAATTTAGAAATTTCTTCAATTTAAAATCAATACACTAGAATCGTACGTCTGCTATATCGCTCTAAATATTTTATAAGTACCCTCAACTAATTATAAGCTTCCTATCGATTTGAGTGGTGCTGCTGGTTTATGTCAGTATCGCGGCGGAAAATGTATTTGCGTTTATTGTATTTATAATGACTCGTTGGTGTAACGGTAGCAATGTATAGCTAATAATAATTAACGGCTCGTCAGTTCGGTTCCCACAGGGGCCAACATTTATTCTTATTAATTTTTCTTTAACATTTAAACTTCGTCTGGAAAACCGTATATTGAGGTGGTAGGAATATTGAAATTCCGTCCAAGTCACCAACCCCAACGTCCACAGATGGAGACGCCGTGAATATTTAAAGTCAAATTAGGTCGACAGGGCATTTCGTTTTGATGCTATATGTCTCTGTCCTCCTCTATCATACAAATTGTTTTATGTTTCTTTTCTAAGAACAAATCGTCCCTTTAGATTTTCTGTTAGGCAATGTATTGCTCTTAACCAAAAGATCCTAAATTCGATTTCCGTGTAGTTTAAATTCGCGTCATTGGATTTCAGATTTACCACGTGCATAATTCTTGACATATTATTTCTTCCAAATATGGTACAGATGTTCAGATTCGCCCGTAAACAGTTCGTGGAACGGGAAATCCTAAGCAGGAAAAATAGTTTTCACTAGCAGTAGATGAATGCAGGTAGTAGTAGATAATAGTGTTACGTATAATGATGCGCAATACCGCGTAAAAAGTTTTAATCAAAACCGCACAATAAGTTATTATCTAACAGTTGTAATTCATAAGCTGAAGCGATTTTATTTTACGACATCTCTAATGGCAATAATTGTATAGTTAACAGGTAAGCATAGGTCACTAAATATCACCGAATCATTATATGCATACTTGACACTTAAGTACAATTTGTTATAAGAAGATTAAGGAGGGAAGTATAACAAATGCCACAAAGCACCGATTTTGTAATATATTGTAAGGGCTCATCCATAAAGTACGTCACACGAATTTAATGATTTTTTGAGCCCCCCCCCCCATCCTTGTCACAGGTGGTCACATTTCCGAGACCCCCCCTCCCTAGTGTGACGTCACATGGTTTGCAATTTCATATCGAAAAATTATTAAATTAAAACAGCAGTTCCGAAATTAGTTTTATTTCCATTTAAATTAAGTACTTTTTTTGACATGAACTCGTCGACCAAACAAACCGTATTGTCCTAAAGATAGAGTTGAAAATACTTTTTATTTTAGCGATTAGTATCTCCAGATACATTAGATTTTAAAATGTGATATCACAAAACTTAGGACCCCTCCCACTCTTTGTCACACCATGTCACACTTTGTCGACCTCCCCCCCTTTACGTGTGACGTACTTTATGGATGACCCCTAAATTACATAATCGGTAAAAGGCAAAAAGTACAACTGCATATAAACTTTTTTTTTTAATTAATTTATGCCTATATCTTATTCTACGAAGGCTTTAATTACCATAAATAAACTTTCACTTTAATTTTCCCACGTGTTTACTAGCCAACTTGTCGAGAATGTAATATCGACGTTATTAAATGTTTATAAGGTCCTTAAACGCTGTAATCTATGATCAAGTTTACAATTATTAGAAGCGTAGTCGATTTTAGTATCTAGTGCTATTAAAATAAGGTGGCGTTTTGTTTAATTTAAATTTTAATTCAATAGATTAGTTTGTAGTTTAAAATGAACTTTGTGTCCGTAGCAGTACGGTGTAGATTATATATAGCATAGTTTAATTCACGGAAGATGCACGTAACATGAATGATGTAGTTTCGATTAGATTTTCATGTTTTTGCGGTGGTGTTATGTGATTAAACACTATTGATTGTGGTTTATTAAACCACCCATACCTCTTTCACTATAGTATAGCGGAAGTATTTTATTTTGTTAATCTCGACTTATATATAAAGCTGAAGTGATTGTTTGTTCGAACGCATATATTTCAGGAACTACTGGTTCAAATTTAAAATGTCAAAGCTATATATATAAAGAAAGGAAAGCTATAGGCTATAAACATCGCGCTTCGACTATAGGAGCGAAGAATGTGGAAAAACGGGGAAAATTATTCACCCTTTTGGGATTCTGTTGCGCTGTGAAACGGTTCAAGATACCCAGAAAATAATTTGAAACAATGACTTCTCTTTAAATGATCTAAAAAAATGGATGCCCAAAATAACTAATCTATGCGGACGAAATCGCTGACACAGCTACTAATGTTCTTTAAAATCTATATAATATTGAAAATTGATTATTCAACCGTTCTTCATAACTCAACAAACAATACTATAATATAATTATGTTAATTTAAATATTTGAGTACTACAATCGACTTCTAATTACGAGGATCAAATATTTGATATTTCTAAGAAAATTCTAATACCATTGCCGAATAGTGTAATATCCCCGTTACAGCTCCTCAACCTATACTGAAAACTGAAGCAGTGTGGTGGATGCAACTAAAACCGTTCCGATAAGGGACGAAGCCTCATGCCCAGCGGGTGATGAGAGGGTTGAAACGAAACAAAAAAAAATATTTTATTTATTTTATTAACTAAATTGGAGGTGAATTTCTTTTTTTATCTTTGTATAGTCATTTATTAATTAGTCCTCTTTTTGTTTGAGACTAATTCTAACATTTTTGTTGTTTTATAATTGCTTAAATATATTTGATACCGTCGTGTGATTAGTAATTTATTAATTCGGATATTGTTTGGTAAATTGTATTTTATTTATGGAATTTCTTCTTTATTACAGGTATGTTGGTGTAATTATTAACTACTGAACATGTTGTAAGTTGCCTATTCGAGTTTTGTTTATTTTATCAATGGATATTTGCTGTAACTTCCTGAATTACACAGCTTAATGTAGTTATAAGCACTTGTGATTTCGGGGTGAATATTTTCAACATTTATAATTGTATTACTCAACCGTCATTTTGACTTATTTACTTCGCTTTAACACACAACGTGGGAGAGTAAATCTGTGAAATTTTAATTTAAAGCAAAAAGTCTTAAATCGTTTGTGTTAAAATCTTATATACAGTTTGAGTTATACGAGTTTATGTGTATCTTGTATCTTTTATATTAGTTAAACATATTGTAAAATATGTCAATGTAACTTAACATATAATATTAACTAAGTTTTCTTGGTCCCTTGAAAATTGAATCTTGTATGAAAGGTTCTTAATTTTTATTACTCACAATGTGAAATATTATTACCAATATAGGGAATGGTGATGACCTTCAAAAATACCTGTTAAAGGTCAATTATGTTGTAATAATACAATTATTATGAGAAAGGGGTTTTAGATGACACGTCCCTTTTTTCTTTAGTGATTTCTGTTAAACATATTATATATGTTAAGTCTAGTTAATTTACGTAACAATTTGAAAGGTATTGCTTATTATTATTGGTATGTCTAACTTCACCACAAACAAATATTTTGTGCTCAAATAGTGGTCACTAAATCAGGATGGCCACGGCTATCCCGCTGCGCCGAACTGAGAATGCCCCGGCTCGACCCACTTCGGAATTCAACTTGATTTATTTGTGGGGTTAGGGGTAATGTGCACTCGACCTCTTAGAATTCTTAACTTTGAAAAACGTCGTTCCTCCCGGTTTAGGTCTTTGTATGTTGCTTAATATTTTAGATTAAGGTGTATGAGTAATTTACGAGAGTTATAAATATTAAATAATGCACTAGATAACGGGTTAAAACGCGAAATTTTCTTGGTATTTAATTTTTAGCTTCGCAATTGAACATTAGTCGAATCTACAGTACCCATTACTTAATTTACTTATAATTATGCGTAAATAAAAAAGTGAACTTTTTTTTACTTTATAACAGCAACCTAAATTTTATTAGTTATTTCAGACTAATAAAGTAATATAATAATCCTAACACATACTTTCTAAAATAAAATGATGAATGAAGCATGGATATTAAATAATGTCCGACAATGAATAGGTGTCTTTGTTGAAGATTCGTTGGTCGACCACGCCGCCCTTTACATGTTACAGTTAGTTAGTTACGTCTGGTGTACCAACATCGCATTCTCAATGTGACTGGTTTTATTCTGGTGTTTTTGTGTCGCGTTTCTTACCGTTGGTTGCATTTAGATAACACTGATAGGGTTATTTGTAGTTTACTCGAGTAATACACATTTAAATAAAACACTTTAACAGTTTAAAACGATATATATTAGTCAAAATTATTTTAACTGCGGCCCGATGCTTCGGAAGCTTTGCAGCAGCCGTGGTTGACAGAAATAAGTTCAACTAATATATATCGTGTTTTGAACCTTTAATGTTTTATTTAAACGAATATGTTTATTTTTTACAGTGCTCGTGGTAAATTCCTATGAAAAATACACAGAATACATTCCATCGATATTCTATTTTCTGTGAAAACTTCTAGAGGAGACGTCGGTCGATTTGTTTACAATTAACACAACGTAACAACAACGGAATTAATATTATATTTCAAGCTTGATTTTCCTTATTCTAAAAGAAACTAATAATACTCGTCTTTCAACAAAGTCCGTTTCGAAGGATTTTCATCTAGATAGTAAAGCACATAATTTTCATTTTCTTTATATATTTTATACCGTTTACTGGTAGGCAATTGCAGCGTTTTTCTGTGAGATAAGCATTAAGATTAGCATTTTATAATGTTACATTCAGCGTTCTTTGGGTACCACATTTTCCACAGAGACAGATTTTTACTTTAATATTTTCACTTTTGTAAATTACAAATAGATTAAGTGTAACTCTATTTCCGTAGCAATTTACATAATTCTGAATCTCTACAATAGTTCGCTACTTGATAGCTGCAATCCGACTAACATTGTTTGAAAGAAACGCCCTTAGCTTGTTACAGTTTGTTATATCGTGAGCACTATTATTCCGATTCAACCAATTTAGTAGTAGTAGTTAATAGTTTTATTGTTCTACTTACTTAATTAACGGCTTGTGTCTTAATTGCGACTGTGAATTCTAGATTATACTCAGGTGGTTAAATGGTAAAATACAGTACCTAATTTTATATTTCGATAAAAAGTATTACATAAATATTTTAATCTACTTGTAAAAAAACTGTTTTTAGGCTTAAATAAACAAGTTTGAAATATTGAAGGTTACTTTTGTAATTAGGATTCGTTGTCTCCTCATCAACACAACGGTTGCTTTTAAATAAAGCATTTTAAACGATTTAAAACGCGATATATATTATTTAAACGTGACCACGGCTGCTACAAAGCATCCGAAACGTTGAGCCGTGAGTTAAAATAATTTTCAAATAAGTTTAATTAAAAATAAGTATAATATCGCGTTTTAAAACCGTTAAAGTGTTTTATTTAAACGCGTACCACTCGCGTAAACTACTAATAGTATTAAATAACGATTGCTACAAAGTATTGTTGGATCGTAGGTTAGATTCATCAACCGTTTTAAGTATTTAATTTGGAGCAGTCGTGTTAAAAAAATGTCGAGATATCTGTCAACTAAAACTATTATTTTTATTATAAAACGAAAAGATATAATACAAATAAGACTTTCTGAACTAATAATCAAACGAAGTAAACATGAGTTTAAAATTCACTTGTGTAACAACAGGTGAGCTAAGAAATGAAAACAAAACTTAAAAATATGAATATAAAACTAACGTAGAACGTAGAAACGTAACGTCAAATCAATTATGTGATATCAACAAACGTATTACTTGTTATAATACGATTCCGACATCATACGTACGCAACGTATTATTTCTATAATACGTTTATGATATCACATAATTGATTTTCAGAGAAATACTAAAAATAGAGGAAACGTTGCTAACAGGAAGATATTTTGCTTATTCATAAATAATACACGACGCAGGGAGGAAATATACACACCTTGTGCCAATCGATTTCTCTCCTGTTATGGTGTGGTGTCTTTTTATTGCTACGCTCCTTAAATTTGTATATTTGTTTCATTTTAATTACTTTGCAAATTAAAGCCGTGCTTGAATTTCTCGTGTAGCATTTTTACAATTACATTACTGTATTTTAATAATATGTAGTTTAAAAAATCTCTTCTTATTATTTTTTTTATTATAAAAGAGGAGGACAGGTAAGCATAGGGTTTCCTTCTATGGTACGTAAAATACCCCAACAAACAACAAGATGTGCTGTCGGAGCTGTTTTGGGGATTTCGGAAATCCACAGACTGAAACCGAAACGCCATTCTTTCATCTGTGCAAGACGGACGGACGGTGCAGAACGGAATTGCGATATATCTACCTCCAATTCAATATTCAGACGACGTCCAACAAGTTTCAGAAAAATTATAAATCGGTTAGAAAAATGTTGGTACCGGTGGGAATCGAAGTCACGACCCATGGTTTATTAGTCATATACCTAACGCTACCATTACACGAACGAGCCTGTGAAAAGTCCGTCTTACCGATAAGACACTACTTTTGCGCTGCATGTTAGTGGAGATTATTATGTATATTATATACTTATTTTATTACTTTTTTGCGACCCCGAAACTGGTTACTATCACTTTTATGAAAATGTATGTCTATTGTTTTAGTCTAGCTAACGGAAGGAAAAAAAGCTTAGCCAAAATTTTTCCTAAATTTCATTTAAAAGGTTAAGTCCGGTAACACAAAACCGATTTCAAGTTATACAAAAGTTGTATACCCTTATGAAACGTGTTTAAACAACGATATCCGAGAGGTATATTAATCATTTGCTATCGTCCAGGTTCAGACCGACATGAAATATTAAGGTAACCGCTAAGTTAATGTGCCGTGGTTACTTAGCTTCTTAGACTGAGAAATAAGTGTGGAGCCATTTATGATAAGAGTTTCCGGAACAAACAAAGATTTGCTGATTGCTTGCTAACCTAGCGTACCGCGAAGATAAAAAATACGGAATTGCCGTCCCTTCTATGTGAGCCGTCGATGAGACATAATTATGTACTCATTGTAGCCCCTGATATAGTAATGAATGTGTAAGTTTCGTTTTGATATTTTTTAGGATTGTATATTTTGTTTCGCCCACCTTGCAACTTTTCCTGTAGAGTTTCTCCTCTTATTTGGGTTGCTGGAAGAGATACTGGTTAGCGATAAGGCGCCGTTTCAAACCATTTTTTAGTATATAAGTCTTGCTTGTATTTTTGTTCTTTTCTTTTCTTCAATAAAGTGGTAATAAATAAATACACGTTTCGCATTTTAAACTGTTAAAGTGTTTTATTTAAGTGCACTTTTTGCGTAAACCATAGACAATACTGGTGATGTAGAATTGAAGATTCAACATACGTAAAATTCTCTCTGCGTTTTGGTTAGAAGGGATGACTCTACTTTTTTCCTTATTTTTAATGTGCAGAGCTTATAAGAGAAATATAAAGTTCGTGCTAAATATAATTAATCTAAGTTATATTATGTAGTCGAAAAGTACTCAAATAATCACGATTATTCTTCGAAACCGAAAAAGGTAGTCGAAAATTGAATAACCTTTTATCGCATTTCAACGTTCTACGCAACTATCTACGTGTCGTAGCCACGGTTACGAGCGCTACATACTGCTACGGTGTGCCACGAAGTTTTACGATTATTATTATTATACGTATTGAAATTGGGACATATTTTTCCTTTGACACGCTTGAAAAACTAGTCGATGGGTCCGTTTGTGTGATGTTATAATATAATACTTTTTTATTTGTATAATATATAATAAAATCTAATTATATTATTTCTAAAACAGGTTGGTCTTCGGATTGAAATCTGGATATTAAATAGGTGCTAAGAATATCGAAATTCCGCCCGAGTCTGGTACCACCGACAACGAATAAAAAAGCCGTTAGTTAAATCTCGTTTGAGAATATCCAAAACTAAAATAAGTCGACAGAGCATTTTTATTTCATGTTATATGGCTATATGGCCATATTGTCTATCCTCCTTTATGATACACAAAAGTTAAAGATTATTTAAATCAAATAACTTTTAACAATGGTAGCAGTTTTTACTTTTACATGCCTATGAATTATAATAAATAATAACCTAAGATTTTTTTTCATTTAATATTAACATGGCTTTCGACTTTGTAGTAAAAAATTCCATACTTGTATTACATAAGCATGACTGTATTTAATGGAGAACTTCAAACAAAATTTTGTTTACACTCACTATCTCTTCAATAATTAGATTACGCTTGTAACGAAATTATGAAGGTACCCGAGCCACGGTCTAATATGTAGGTAAATTATTAACCATTCCATGAATAGTAGAACAAAGGGTCTCTCTGTAATCAAAGCCTTCGTTTAGATAACGGAGATTACGTTTCTTGGGGGAGCCAAGAGTTTCTGCTATTTATGTTTTTGCTTGGTATTGAAAAACGGATTCCATGTTTTACTCCGAACGTAATAAAAGGGTATTTCATTTTATTTAGATTTCACTTTACCTATTTATTGTTTACTAGCTGTGTTAGTGAGCGTCGTCCGCGTCCCGTTGTTCTTGCAAGTTATTCTTAAAAGATAGACATATATTGTCCCGGATATTTTTTTTATATTATTTAAAGAGGAATAATTTTTCGTACATATTTTTTACGTATCTTAAACCATTTTCGTAGCGTACGCAACAGAAACTGACAAGGATGAATAAGTTTGAAGTTCTTTCACATTTCTTCGCTAAATGCTTTATGTAACATAAAATTGTTCAATTCCTAAGCCAATACTTCCCGAGATTAGTACGTTAAAAAAAAACAAACAAAATTTTCAGTTTTATGTATTAGGGGTCATCCATAAACTACGTCACACGAATTTCATGATTTTTTTGAGCCCCAGGGGTCACATCTGGAGACCCCCTCCTTGTGTGACGTCACATGTTTTGCAATTTCACATCAAAAATATTAAATTAAAACAAGTTCCAAATTAGTTTTATTTCCATTTGAATGAAGTCTTTTTTTTGCATAAAATTGTCGACAAAACAAACCTATTGTCCTAAAGATAGAGTTAAAAATACTTTTTTAGTTTAATTAATATTTCAAATCACGCGATTAGTACCTCTAGATATTTAGATTTTAAAATGTGATGTCAAACTTAGGACCCCTCCACCATTTGTCACACAATGGCACACTTTGTCGACCCCCCCCCCCCTTTACTTGTGACGTACTTTATGGATGACCCCTTAGGATAGATATCGTGTAATATTATATTTAAATTCAACAATGAAAGTACATTTTCACGATTTGGTTTTTAAATACTTTGTTTTAAAACATACTTACTAAATTGGTTCAGTTTCCAAAACAAACAATTTACTCCATGCTTACTTAAGTTTCGAAGAAGCTGTTACGCCGTAACGGGGGTAGGAATAAGATATTTCCCGAAGTTAAATTGTAAAATAGTTAGTGTCGAACTTAAGAAGCTATATCGGTGCTTCGCGTGCCGTGCTTCATTTACGCAAGCCAGTTGCTGGAAAACTTTACTGGCTCGAGGACAAATGTTTACTCATTTTTATTTGGTATATATATCACATTATACTGTCACGATCTTACGTCACCAAGTTTAATAATATTTCAAACTTTGTAAAATGTACCGGCTGACTAATGGTATAAGATTTAAGAGAAATCTCGTTTACGACCGTGGACGTGGGGCGAGCACAGTTGTGTCACGGTTTTATTAACAGCAAAGTAGTTGATGACACTTAGCGTTTTGCACGACCGAAACAATCTATTGTTTACCCGGGATTCAAACCCAGAAGGACCTCTCGTGCTTGACGCTATGGCAAGCGACACGCTTAACAATTTCGCTACAAAGGTCGTGTTTTATTCAAAGTCATATAACATTTTGTATTACTTATTTACGTTCTATTTACTTGTATGTGAACTCGTTTATAACTTTGGTCGTCTCTAAAGCGAGCACTGGAAAACGGTTGAAGGATCGGTCATATTTAACGCCCAGTTAAATCTACCTCGCAGTGCAAATTGTTTCCAGTACCGTTTGAATCCATTATTTTATTACACGTCTTCGCTCTTCGCACACATACATTGTTTATCGATTCATTCACATCATTTGATCTTACGTAGAATATGTCATTCTTATAGTAAATTAGAATTGATCTAATATTGAAATATTTGGTTTTATTGCATAAATTGAAAATACTTTTTAAGAAGATCAAATATATTATATTTTTAATTTATTTAATCCATCCACAAAAAAATACATACAATAAGTTACTTACGCATTAAGGTTCACTTTTTGAATTGCATCGCAGAGGTCATATATTATTGCGTTAAAAGAAATTTTTCAATGACGTATTGACAACGAAAAAATGTCACAATACATTTTTAACTTAATCTCAATTATGTAAATTACAAAATGATAAATCTTTAAAATATGCAATGTGCTTCGCCAAAAATTCAAATTTGCACAACTATGAAGTAATGAAGTCGTTACCGACTTAAAACAGCGACTGAAGGATTCTTTTAAAATAAGTTTTCCGTCGAGCTGAATGATAAATGATTTGGTTCTTGTTCATTGAGAAGGAAAACGCAGGGAAATAAGCGGATCATAACTCGTTTTGTTTTTCATTTTATTGCTAATGCGCCTAAGTTACAGAAGGAAGTGGATAGGCGGGAATTTTGATATGTGCCAGCGATTTAGTCCGCATATAATAGTTATTTTGGGAATCAAAATTTGTCTCTCTTCGCACAACTTTCAAACAAACAAACTTCTTTTCTGCTTTTATATTAGTATACATATCGAATACTATAATTTTTTTCCTATACAAACACATGACTTATTAACATAGAAATACTTTACAAACTGACTTAATAATATATTTGAGAAATATTTTTGGGTGATACTATAATAATATACTATAAGCTTTTTTCTAATAAATATATTGAGTTTCGTTAATTGAATAAAATAACTTTTGACACTACGTCGCATAGAATAACCCGTATTATTACTAAGTACTTTGTAATTTGAATTCATTTTTGTGTTAAGCCTCATAGGCCATCACGAAAGACTTGTCGAGCACGTGTTTCTACGATTTGTACAACTTTGTCTATAGTTAGGTGCACATTAAAAAAAAGCCCCCTTACGGTTAAAAGCGATATATTAGTTAAACTTATTTGAAAATGATTTTTAACTTCGGCCCGACGTTTCGGGTTTTTTTCCCCAGCCGGGGTCCGGGGGTTTTTTTTTAAACCGTTTTATAATATGTTATGACAAGAAAAGTAAGTATTCGGGCAATATTTATTGGAGTTTTACACGACCCGTTATAGCTTTTTTAAAATCGTTTTCGCTTGTAACTTAGAGCAAACGCTGTGGTGAACAATACCGTGGAATGCAACAGTGTCGCGAACAAAACGCATCGTTCAATCGGCTAATGGCGCTCGAAGATTGTGGCTTGCTTCCTCTGTTCCTTCTATTAGCTTGGGTTATCTGCACATATGTATTCGTAACAGCTTAAATAGCATTTTAGCTTATTGTTTAAAAGAGCGATGCTATCAAGAACTCATTCTCAGTAAAATACAATGTTTGATAAAATCCAGACGACACCGTAATTTTATTAATTTAACTTGCAGTACTCAAAAATTGATGAAAAGGGTGGAACTCGAACCCAAGACTAACTAACTCCTATCATGATGTTGCCTTATCACTGTAACTGCCGTGTCAATAACATGTGAAAAATTACTTTCAAACATTGTGCATTACTTGTTAGGATTCTAAAACTGGACGTTATTTAAAGGCGTGTTACTTTCTACATTTACCGTGACTAACTATAATAATATATACTTAGGTCCATAAAAATTTGCATGTACCGTGCCTTACCTTGAGGCGAAAGAGGCGTCCGAAATGAAAACATTGCTTGTCACCTTAGTGTTTTGAAATATTCGCTGGAGCCGAGTGTAAAGGACTATGAAATAACACAGTATTGTATTTTCATTATAACTACATATGGTTCATTGTTATTCTGTTAACAACACTGCATGAATGTGAAACTGAACGAGATCCTTGTAGGGCTGCCAAGTGCCTGTTATTAATTTACTAAAACGCAAAATTTTACAGAGGTTTCTATATGTATTTTATATAATATACAATAGAATTTTCTCGTCCCAATGTTATTCAAATTCAAAACTTTTTATTGCCATTAAAATATTTACAGTAAACTGAAATATATTATAACTATAATAATTAACTATCATTATTATAGTTATCTACCCAGTATCAATTTACTAACTTAATGTTAGGTAATATAACGATATTTATTTTATATGCAGTTGTCCCTAAATGTTATTTCGGGCATCAAAATTTGTTTTTTGCAGTCCTCCTTATCTTTATAAATTTTAGCTGTTACACACGTCGTCGTTGGCGTACCCTATAACTTCCTCGATAATTGCAACCGACAAAGAGCAACAGATTTTTCAATTCCAACCAGTAGTCCTTGAAATTAGCGCGTTCAAACAAACAAACCCGTCAGCTTCATATATTAGTATAGATTATTTTTCTATTATTGATTTACGTAATTTTGTAGGTATAAGTTTATGTGTGTTAAAATGGCGATAATTTTTATTTGAATTTAATATGGTTTCCAAGTCATTGAACAATTGTTCTTATGTGATTGTTGGCAACCCTACTTGAACATGTGATATCGTAATGTGCGCACTAAAATAGCCCAGATCAATAGCGAATTGAATATTTCTAGGAAGCTTTCAGACTTCACTCCTCTGTCTGTTGTTTGGTTCTATTGCTCGAATGTTAATGATTTATTCATAGGGCTTTGATGTACTTTCGACGCTTGGTCATTCCTATATTCATTATTACAAGAATTGAATTTTAAATAATAACTACTACTTTTATTCAGTGTCGTCTGAAAATGAAGAGTACACTTTTTAATAAAAATGTACATTTTTAAAGCGCGAGATATATTACTTATCTTAATTATAATTTCTTTGTAGCACGGTCCGCGGTCACGGGGGAGGGATGCTTAATCTAAAATATTACGTGGTTTAACCCTTTAATATAAATTTAAATAGTTATTTAATATAAATAATGGAGCAGACAAAAAACAAACATTTCCTGTTTAATTTAAAACATCGAAAATAAATTGAAAAAATTTTCAACTCGGACAGGACTTGAACCGGCATCATCAGCTTTCCGTGCTGTTGCTCTACCAATTGAGCTACCGAGTCCTACACCTCATCGTCGAATTTTTTTAACTTTTTTCATTTTTAAATTGTGCCTTCATGTGCAATAATAACATGTGAAAAATATTAATGTTTTCAAACGTTATAACTTTGTAATTTCATCTTCAATGATTTCTTGAGCTGCAAAGCATAAGACATTGAACCTTAGTACGCAAGTGTTAAGGTTGAAATTACACTGCGCGAGAGGTGCATGTATCAATAAGTTGAAAAAATTCGACGATGAGTTGTAGGACTCGGTAGCTCAATTGGTAGAGCAACAGCACGGAAAGCTGATGATGCCGGTTCAAGTCCTGCCCGAGTCGAAAATTTTTTCAATTTATTTTCGATTTTTAAATTATATAGTGCCTTCATGTGCAATAATAACATGTGAAAAATATTAATATTTCCATGTTTGCCTGATCGCTTTATAAGACAAATATTTTATTATTTTCGTCATGCTTTAAGGTCGAAACAGTTACTTTTCCCTTTGATATAAAACAAGGATGCTTAACAAAACGTTATCTTGTACATTTAACAAAGGAGGCGGTCAAACATATAATACGATGAATTTAATATTTATGACTACAGCCCGCGGCTTAAGTGTGAATCAACAGCCTTTGAATAGTGTTAAGCTCGTGAAGATCAAAACTAGTAAGCCGAGTAAACATGATTAATTATTGTCTCTGTCGGGCAGCCTATAGTATCATCCGCTTTCCTTGGTGTCTGTCTACAGTAAATGTAAATATTTGCTTAATAAAGCATTTTTAATGGTTTCAAAGGCGAAATATATTCGTTAACTTAATTTTAACTATGGCTAAACGTTTCGGATAAAGTTCTGTCTTTATTTTAATTATATTAAGGATAAGCTTTTTTTTTAAATCAAGAATTCAGAATCTTGAAAAGAGCCCTTTATATTACATTTAGTTTTTTTTTTATTACTGTTAACTTACTTTCGCTACGTTGCTGTATATACTGTCTGGGGGTTACGCATGAAGTACACATTAAATAAAACACTAACTATTTAAAACGCGATATTCAGATAAACTGATATGAAAATAATTCTAACTACGGCCCGACGTTTTTCAATTTGACGTCAGAGATACTCTCCATCTTAAGTCTCCCCGTGACCACGGTTGCTGCAAAGTATCCGAAACGGCAAGTCGTAGTTAAAAATTTTAATAAGATTAACTAACTAATATGTATCGTGTTTAAAACCGCTATAGTATTTTATTTAACACGTTTGTTATGTTTAAATATTGTTTCGGGGTCAGACTTTCCCTGTGCCTTTATCTTTTAAAATATATCTAAGTTTTTTTTATTTCAACAGGTGTAAAAGGTTTTAGTAGTCGCTCGTACAAATATAGACGAATAGAATCATAATATTCATCTGTTGCTCTATAAAGCGGCGAACAATATATCAAAATGGCGGGCATTGTCCCAGCCGGGAAGCGGCCATGGGAACTCGCCGATACGTACGTTACAGCTGATTTATTGCTGTTTCCGACGTTGTTTTCCGTTTTATACTAGACACGATGGTTATTAACAAGCTAATCGTCATTTCTGCTATTTTTGAGTCTCTCTTGAACTGTAGAACGATTACCAAGATTAATGATATAAAAATGAAACATTAATCGTCGTGATAACTTTTACAGCTGTTCTTGCTATTTCAATGGAAACGTTAAAATTAATTAGCTTAAATAACTCATTTTTAGAGAAATGCTGTGTTTAGTCTTAGAATTATAAAAAAAGAATTAATACAATGTTCATGCATATGCAAGATTTGATTTACAATTAAGTGTAAAATGAACAATACATGCATGCTTTGCTTACAACAATTTTGTCATATAATTCCCTCTTTAAAACAGTGAAATTTGCTTTCTTTAGCGCAATGGGTCTTTCTTATGTTTTACTTAAATTAAAAGTAATAACAGTCAATTTTGTTGATTATTAAAAAATTCTGTATTACGTTATGGCAGATTTTGTCTCAGTTTGATTTCTGCGTATTAAAACTTAATTTGACCAAGCATTGTCGGTAGTTTCGTTAACGGAGACCCATAATCAAAAATCGTTAGAAACGAATACGGATAGAAAATGAGTCTAGTCGCGTTTTGAACCAGTAAAAGTAATTTAAATACATAGATGTACATACTATATATATTTTAATATTATAGGCATGATAAAAAATGTTTAAATATGTAAATAGCTCGTCTGAAGCCATTTTTTACTTTAACTCCAGCGTAAAATTCCACACGTATTTTTGAAAACTCAAGCTCTTATCTCAAATGAATACTTTTCTTGTGAATTTGCAATTTAATACAATTACAGTGAGAGCAAATAGATTTCATAGAGAGTGAGTGACAGCCTAAGTAAGGAGCCGTGGAGCTAAGGCTGTATAAATTAGCCGGCTACGGCGTCCGTTATTCAGTGTGACGGGGAAATTGTTAGGATTCCGTCGACTGACTGACGTGACGCTTCTGTAATGTCACTTATACGAAATAGAATATATTTATACAGATTTATCACATTTATTTTATTAGAACGTTGCTAGGAACATATTTGCAGAGTTTCATTACATTCGGCTGAGTAGTTAATGCGCAAGAACCTTTTCCGAAATAACAAAAAACATCTGAATTACTGTACGTCGCTCTTATAACTTACAATCCTGACAATCATTGCCTACGCTCTATAAAAGACTATTCAATGGATTTAAAATGTTTTTTTTTTGTTATTACTACATTTTTATATTTATAATTTTCCCTCCCGCTGTATAAATAAGCAATGCTGTGCTTGTCTGCAAGTTAAATACGCACATGAGTATTTAACTATATTATTTTGAATAAGCATAAATTATATCAATAATGAAATAAGTAATGAGTTGATAAGCCTTTGAAAACAAATTAATAAATAAACTGGGAAGTGCTTGTTGTCGTTTTCTTGTCATCGTTTACGTACCTGTACTTGTAAGCTGCGGTAAATTTTACGACTTTTAAATTCAGGTCGATATTGATTTTAATGTTACACGAAATACATTATTAATCCAACGACAATGCACTGTTAAATTGGCAGCACCCTGTCTGTATAACGCAAAAGAGAAATTTGTCTCATGCCCGATGCAAACTGGTTATCACTTTATCAAATTTATTTTCAACACGACGCCTTTGCATGTCCATTAATTACAATTATTAGTTATATGGCAGATCCTATCATCATTTAGTACGGCAATTTAACATTTAAGCTAACGGTTCCAAATCATCATAAACTTAATTGCGCGTCATCAATCCGCACCTTCGTTGCACTAACTCTTGCGCCGCCAATAATATTTCACACTATAATTATCATAGAGAAAGGATTACTAATCTTCTGATTGATATTAGTAGAACGAAACATTTGACGTACATATAATCAAAACCATATGACATTTAGTTAACACTAGATACTTGGCGAGTGTCCAAGCGATGGTACAATTTTGCCAAGGTAATTTAGATCTAGTTGAATTATAATACGGGTTATTTTTTCTGCGAATGCTTCTGTTATGGCGTTTTGATTGCAATTCGCTTCTTTATCCTGATTGTCGTTTAATCTCGAGTACTCTTATGTAAGCTTTAGTGTGTAAGGGAAGCTTGTCGTACTTTTGAATCGTGGGTTCAAACTATTTAAATCCCACAGCTGGGATTACGTCTCTTTATTTAAATGAAATGATTTAAGAATTAAGACCCATTACGCTGGTCCAATGAGGGTTGTTGAATTTTAACGTCAACTGTCGCTATAACATTTACTTCCAAAGTGCGGGTTTGTAGTAGAAATTGTCTTTAAAAATTACAAATACGAAGTAAAATTTTGCAAGGTGCATGATCCGAACGCAGTACCCCGTGATAGGCGTGTCAAGTGGGCACTACACTAACGAGAACGTCTCAAAGCTATAACCTATAAAACGATTTAAGGTTATATTGATGCGAATCGCAGATAAGTGCAACAGTGGGAGTTTATTTCCGCCATTTCACGTCAGCGCGCCAGCCGATCGGGCGCTTTGGAAGGAAATTAATTTTTATTTTTGTGTCGTTATCCGATTGAAAATTTAAAAATATCATGTTTTCGGTAAAATTTATTAAGTCCACCAAAAACCCAAACTAGGTCAACAGCGTATCTAGTTACCATTAAGTGAACCCCCCCCATGCTGACTGTACTCCAAGAAAAATGTTCTTAAAACGTTATTAAATACTGTCTGTAGTTTATGCAAGTAGTAGACATTTAAATAAAACACTTTAACGGTTAGTCTCCCCGTGACCACAGCTGCTGCAAAGCATCCGAAACGTCGGGCCTTAGTTAGAAATAATTTTCAAACAAGTTTTACTAAAATATATCGCGTTTTAAATCGTTAAAGTGTTTTATTTAAACTTTATTATTAATGCATATAAAAGCCATCAATGAATATATATTTTTTTGGTTTATAAAACTTTTTATAACATCAGAGTCATAAATTTTTCCAAAGTTTTTGACGGAACGGTACCAGATTTTAAGAAAATATTTACAGGCTAAAGAAAAAGAAGAAAAATGTAACTGTTTTTGCTACATGCCTATTTATAGTCTATTGTTAAAAATATTTTCTTGAAAGACGTCGTATCAGAATTTTGTGATTATATTATCTTTCAACAAAAGAAATGGACGTTAAATATTACACGTCATTTTCCACAGGAAGTAACCCAATTTCCTATTCGCTATTACGACAGCTGACTTTCAGTTTTCCTAATGAAATAACGCATTGTTTCGCTAAACGTTGCGCTAATAGTTTTAGTTAGGATAGCTTTATACTATATATCTTTGTTGTAATATACTATATATCTTTGTTGTAATATTCATCTAGATGAGAAATATAACATCATTTTAAAGTATTTTAAAGTAATATTGGGTATGATGTCCATTACAAATCCAAATATTTTCATGTTTTACTACGAAGATTCTCTTGCCTATATTCTTCACTAATAGGCACTGAAAGTAAAAATATATAGTGCAGCGTTAATATTCTGTAAATTAACTCCCAAGATAAATGAGGCGGCGTGAAGCACGACACCGAAGTATGTCTCGCGTCTAGATAGTGGACGGTTCGTGCCGCATACCTTGGCACTACGAAAATACAGGCCAAAAAGTAGACAATGGGCCGAGCCGAGCGTAATTAAACGCACAAATCACTCGCGCTCGACGCGATATACATAAATAATAACAAAACGACTGTGACGATTTATTGCACGCGACTGTACTTTGTGCGCTGCGTTCGCTGTTACGAATTAACTTTAAACCCTCGTTCAAGTTTGTCGTGACCTATACGGCGTTGTAAATTGCATTTTGTGGATTGCCTGGAAGAGATCGCTCGTAGCTATAAGACCGCCCTTAGCCCGTAGATTACTTACGGAGCTATGGGATCTATTATTTTATCTGAAAGTATTTGTCCTTACACACCAATGTGTATTATTATATTTTTTTATTCCCGTGTAAATTTGTCTTATTCAGCGTAGTATGTGTATAACACTCTTGTAGGTACCATCATCTACATCATGAAACAAACGAGTGTTGAATACGAAAGCAAAAATTTGCCTCCCGTCCGATAGTGATGAGCAAAAGCTCACGTTTGATGTCATTAATCCCTAGGCTCTATGGAAATGCATTTTAAACAAAACGGCTTACAGAGATCATCTCTGCTTAGTTACCGGGAAACTTAATGAAGGTCACAAATTAACTTAAGGTATTTCACACGAGCTGAGATTTTGTTGCTCTATTTTAACGTTAAAATATGGTATATATAAAATGCTTTAAGCTATGTTTTGGGGTTATAACATAGGTTGGGCCCCTTTAAAAATAATAAAAAGCCAAATAATTGTAAACGACCTAGAAGAGAATCCCCGACTTCACAACACACACTAACAGCTAGTTACTCAATCTTATCTTTACTTAACCGTAACACATATTAAAGGTGCTTTTATCTTTTATACCTTGCAGGCTTAACGACCGGTTAACGATCGTCTAGGTTCGTAATTAAAGTGGGATCGCTAGATTGATACACTAAACGCACGCGCGATCAACCGACGCTCGCTTTGTCCGCATCCATCTATGGTACTTTGACGCTCATCTGGAAGCTTATTAGGCTGTGGTCTCCTATATACATCGATTGTCAACTTAGCTAAATTATTAAGATACCATGACGCAAGATTAAGTATATGTCACGCGAGAACGATTACGCCTAGACACCTACAAGTTTTCGTCTAAAACTTGACGTTTGCTTTGAAATAACTAGAGACGCGAGGCAGTGTTGTCTACATAACAAAGATATCATCATGCAAATATGATATTTTAAAATGCAAGATATTATTTTTATACAATAAATAAATAATTATATTTTTAAATCAACGCTGAGCGCTTTTTTTGACACCCTCCATCTTTAGGCCTCCCCGTGACCATGGCTGCTGCAAAGCATCTGAAACGTCGGGCCCTAGTTAAAATAATCTACAAATACGTTTTATAATATGTATCGCGTTTTAAACTGTTAAAGTGTTTTATTTAAATACCATCTACTTCATAGGAGACTACAGCTTTAACAATCTATGGAACTTTGACGCCGCTCATCTGAAGGGCCTTTACAGAGAATGACTGACGACGCCTAGGCACGTAATTAAGAGGCGGGATTACAGGGGAGACTCTAAACGCTCACGCTATCCCGTGGGTATTACATTGTTTGCATGCGATGTGTCAGTTAATGTATGAACGAAATGTGTCGCTACTGAAATTGTTTTGAAACGTGAAACGCACTTTAGTAATTATAGGGTCAAGCAAAATATTTTTTTTATTTTGTTACTGAACTACGGGGTCTTAATAAATTTATTAAATTAAGCCCCAATATATGCCTTTATTGTTAAATATTGTATATTATATGCATGAAACTGTTTGAGTATCTTGCCCTATTATGTGTGTTATATGACACGGTTTTGGTTTTGCGTCAACGGTGGAAAAAAGTTGCGCTTGTTTTATCTATATATTACTTCACACACATGTCATTCAACTTATTGGATTGATTATTATTATTAAATAAAACACTATAAACGATTTAAAACGTAATATAATAAATAACTTATTTTAAACTAAACATAGAAACTTCGGGTCGCAGTTAAAAATAGCTTATTTCGCATTACTACAAACAATATTTAATCCTTACGATAATTTCACATGGTTTCAAAATAACTGTCCATAATTGAATTTGTGTACTAAGTAATTATTATCTATTCTTAGATTCGAATCAAATATTCGGGTCGTCAAAATTACAGATGTGTTGGCACGCTCACCAGACGGTAGGACAATAAATTGAATTATGTTCACAATAAAATATTGTAATGACTCATATAATAGAGAATGTGACTTATTAACGGGTCGGTAATAGGCTTATATCGGAAACAAGTGTTTGAAATTTTAGTATAATATTATACATCGCAATAAAATAAGACAACATCCGTCCTACTAATTTTCAATTGTTCTTGTAGGTTTGAAAATTCGAAATTGTACTTAATATTTTCTGTGTCAAATATTTTGAGCTAGTTGGTGTAATGGTAGCAATGTATGGCTAATAATCAACGGATCGTGGTTCGATCCCCAACGGGTACAACATGTTTCTAATTTTTCAATTTATAATTTTTCTGTAACATAGAAATTCCCTCCGAGTCACGTACTACCGTCCACAGATGAAAAAGCCGTGAAGCTTTATCGCGTTTCGGTTTCAGGGGATTTCCGAATATCCAAAGCGACAGCGCACCTTGTTTAGATGCTATAGGCTGAGTTATATCACCTACCATTAAGTGAGGCCCATACTTGTCTATCCTCCTCTGTCACTAAAAGAAATGTTTGGCAATTTATTTTATTTCGTACATATCATCATTGTAAATACGAAATTCTTCACCGATTCGCAATTTGGCAATGGTCTAACAGCGGAAGAGATAAATCATAATCAATTAACAAGATGATTGAATTATGGTTGTGTCTAATTCGAGTTCATGAATTATTCCCACATATTTCCGCGCTTTTTGTCATGGGTTTGGTGAAATATTGCCGAACATTTCTCTTCTCTGTAGCTCTATAGTTTATAGCGTAGCTTAGCCAAACTTACTGCGAGAGGTTCCGAGATCGAATCCTGGGTGAGCACACATGGTACATTTTGTTTTTGATCAAATAAGTCGCGTTTAAACCGTTAAGGGTTAAATACTTAAGTTAACCCTTTCACGCTCAAATCTTTCCTTCTTTTCGTTATCGATTATTCAATTATTATTGGATCGATATTTTTTAATGAATGTCAAAATAAAACTTATAATATGTATAGGAAACCTATATCCCTTGATATGTTTTTCTAATGATGTTCTCTTACTTTACACCCAAAATAGCTAAACTGTTGTGTTGTATTCGCATATTTAATCAAAGTCATTTTATGTTCCTGTAAGGGTTACATTTTTAATGTATTCAAACAAACGGCCTGACGTTTCAAGTCAAAGTTCTATGGTGGCGCCACCTGTATCGTCGTAGTAGTCATTTTAATTTCTTGACAGTTGAGCCACCGAAACTGTGACGAGACAACGACAGCGGTATATTAGCGCCCATATCACGGTAGTGCACATTTTAATCTCCCCAAGTCGACCTAAAAACCTTTTTGTATCGAAGGGCTGTATGAAAACGCGAAATATAATGGCCCTTTTTCGGAGCTAATAAACAGAGGGGTCGTTAGGCACTCGTAAAAAGGGAAATAATTAAAATCTTCGCCAATGACTAAATAACCTCCGGCAACAAAAATTGTGCCTTATTAAATTCAATGCGTAGAACATGAGAATGCCCATCTACGGTTATATATAATTATTATAGAGAAAGACCAGCATGAGGTGATAATAACATCTAAACAAGATGCACTGTCAATTGTTGAAAAACATAACCCGGTGGGGATCGAACCTAGACTCGTCAATTATTACTGTAAAGTGTAAACGGCAGAGTTTCCCAAACATTTTTGTATCGTTGACCCCTGCCATGTTTTTCCGGGTTGGCCCCCTATTACCTGATATTGATTTCCTGTAAATTTCTAACTGTAGTGAAGTTTAATGTTAAAAACTTAAAGTAAAAACACATTAATTTATATATTTATTAATTGAACTTAAATTACAACTACTCAAAATAAAATTTTGTACCTGTTATTAAACATATTTTTTTACTTCTTAGGTACTTTTATAAATATGCATATGTTTTGAGATTATAAGATAAAAATTACAAACTTTTTTTATTTGTCCTTACCTTACGCGCTGATCAATAAACCAATCACTTTATTTTTAACATATAGTTATTTTACCATTTCTAGTAGCACTTTTAATTCCCGAGAGAGGCCTATGACACTATTCGTACGGTTACGCAGAAACGGTATTCACGGTTAAAAAAAATATTTAACGAACCTAGTCGACGGCAAAGGCAATTAGAGTGGAGAGCATTAACAAAAAAAAGTAGTAATGTAAGGTTTGCGAATGCTTAAGTAAACGATTTGTCGTCTCACCGTGACCACGGCTGCTGTAAAGCATCCGAAACGTTGGGCCGTAGTTAAAATACTTTTTAAATAATTTTAACTAATGTATGACGCGTTTTAAAACGTTACAAGTTTTTAAAATGTATTAGCTAACATATTTTTTATATAAATAAATATATTTTTCAACTACCCGACGCTTCCGATGCCTTCCCGAAGCAGTTGTCCTTCCTTGACCCTTATTTTGCGTTTCAAACCGTTAAAAGTGTTTCTTTTTAACATTGATGTACGTTATTTATTACGTATAGGAGTGTGTGGTCTTATCTTAAGCTCTCAGCGCACGCCACGCGTATAAATCAAAATTGTGCTGAATTTCGAGATAGCTTTGGCATTGTATCATACCAATATAAATGTTTCATCCACTTTTAAACAATGGATTTATAAATATATAGCTGAGCCGGCAAACTTTGTTACGTTTTAAAGCGATAAATAAGCAGAGTGAGGATTTTCAATCCATTTTCTTTATATTTATTAAATTTATATGAGTGATAAGATGTGAGAAGAGATAAAATAATATATATTTATTATCAAACCGATCTATCCATATTTAGATCATCTAGTACCTTTTTTTAATGATACAGACAAGCATAGGAATCATTTGATGGTAGAGTTATACCCCGGCCTTATAGCATATAGACAAGATGCGCAATCGACCTATTTTGGCTTTGGATATTCGGAAATCGACAGACTGAAACCGAAATGCAAATTATTTAATTTAAGTTGTTTCTTTACTTTTATAAAAATTTCCAAAATTATATTCAAAATGACTTCGAAGCTTTGTTTATTAAACAAAAAAAAAAAGAAAAAAGTTATAACAGCTTTTAACGTGAGTCTAAAGTGAACTTAGAAATCAAGTAGGTATAATGCGTACCTTTTACTAAAATTCTACCACATTTGGTTGCGAAGGAATAGGCAGACTTCAAGACACATATTTCAGTGCTTAATCACAATATTTATCATTGTTCAGATACCATTGGACAATACACTGTCAAGTCGTGTTGTCTAATGCCATCAATCCGTTTCGGATAAATAACAAAATCATATTGTACATGCAATTTTCAACTTCAAAGAAAATTAAATATTCCTTTGAAGTTTGTAATTCTGTTATCTGGGACGTCGCAATTAATATCAATTATCTTTGTAGTTACTCGCTCGTTTAAATCGAGACTGGTGACCCCTACAAAAGGATAGCTAAACACGAAAACATTAATAAAATAATTAACCTATCCAAAACTCAAAACAATAAAGAACTTGGAGGGTCTTTGTTTCTTGTTAACCTTTTACGACGAATTTACTTACGTATAAACAAAACTTTCTTTGGAGTCACCAAATCTGATTTTTAGGACAAATTACTAAATAGCGAATAATATAATATTTTGAAGAAATACACCGTATTATGTTATAAAGAGATTATAATGTTTTAGAAAAAAGATGGCGCTATGCATATATTAATTTTAGAGTTTCGTGTTTATGTGTACTAAAAATAGCCTTTGTACTATAAATAGGACTGCCGACGAAATTTCATTAAACTATCACTGCACCCCTTGTGCAGTTTTAAAATTCAGGAATTTTTAAAAAATTTTTTTTTTGTTTTCGGGGGGGGGTACCATTTTAAAAAAAAAATTTTTTGGGTTTTAAAGGGGTTTTTTTTTTTAAATTACGCGTTTTAAACCGTTAAAGTGTTTTTTTTTAAGGAATATATAGTTTTGGTCGAACAGAACACAGACCTTTTATCAATTACGTGTCCGAATATAAAATCGATCAGATCAGACCAGATCGATACAAGAGCCCCATACCCCATATGGGTAAACCAGAGAGGTCCATCGACTTGTATGTATTGAAGTAATTCCTATATTTTTAAATTATCCTTCATATAGACTTCAAATAGCGTTCTGTCTCCGTCGTTTAGGTAAAGTATTCGGAAAATTCTATAAGAACGAGAAGGCTTGTTAAATAAACATTGATTTACTTAAATTGAGTGATATTTTCACAAACAACACTGGGTCGGCTATAAAAACATTTCCATTGAAAAACGGTTAATGCAGTTTGTTTTAATGGCTAATATTTGATCGAGGCCACTTGAACGATAACTGTTTGCCCATTTTCGCGCTTCCCCCAAAACAAACATAATTTCGGCGAACAATTACTTCGAATACTTCATTCTATGACAGACCCATCTCTTAAGATGACACTTGGTTCAAGGTGTCCGATGTCAATGGACGAGGCTAGATTCAGATGCATTAGAAGAAAATTATGTTTATATTCTAGTCTATTAGTACTAATTTAAAAGTCCTTCCTTATAATTTGTAAGAGCAATTATAGCTACATCAATCAATATATTTTAACTTTGTCTTGTAAAGAAATATTTGATACACAAGATAGATTGCTTGTGTTATAAATAATACAATTTTTGTTAGCAATGTAAAGATTAATAATTTTCTAGTCGTGGGTCCGATCCCCACGGGGCCAACATGTTGATAAGTAATGTATAATTTTTCTGACACATGGCCTTCGTCTGGAAATCTGGATATTAAATGAGGAGGAGGTATATCGAAATTCCGTTCGAGTCGTGAACCACAATTGACAGAAGAATAGGCCGTCAAATTTCAACGCGTTGCGGCATCATTTAATTTCCGAATATCCAAAGACAAAATGGGTCGATAGCGCATTAGTTGAAATGTCATATAGCTGGGGTATTTAATCTACCGGCTACCATCAAGTGAATATGCGTGTCTGTCCTCCATCTTTTTACATTTTTCATACTATCGAGAAAGATAGAGGTTTCAACGCCAAAGGAAGTTTCCGTTTGAATATCGAGACCCCCCAATCTAATTAAAGGGCCCTCCGTAATTGCTGACACCGATGCGATTATCCAAAATCGAATCAACTCGAAAGTTTTCGAACGTGACCCAATAAAACGATCAACTTTCGGTAAAATATCGATTTTAGAAGCGATTATTTCATCCCATATTCAACAAGCAACTGGATTAGTGGTTGCGGTCAACAGAATGTGCGCCTTATTTCTTAGGAAAACGACTCAATATCGTTTGTCGTTCGGAAGACACCTCGGATTTTAGATGGCTCTCGGAAGATCAAAGATAACCTGAGGGCCGTTGGAGTGTATAGACTGTGGACTAGAAGATAATGTTTAAATGCTTGTTCCATATTTATACTTGTAGCTTAGCCCTGTACAAGAATTGTAAGTGTTTTACACTTTGCTGTTAAGAACTCAAGTTGCGACTGAAGAGGATTTTTCCTTTTTTAAAAGTCTTTGACAGGTATACTGCAATACTTTCACACTTCTTTTTAGACATCTCGTTTTGCAGATAGTACAGTTATTTACTTTTTGTATACAAAAAAACATGCATTTATTTCAAGCTTTGCTTTTGTGTCACATTATTATTATTGATGTATGTATCTATAGTTGAACGATGTCCTCCGTCCTAATAACTCGGAAGTAATAATTGCAGAATCTTTTAAAAAGAGTTCTAAACGACTAGTTGATTACACTACTAGTGTTTGATTTGTATCTTTTATAAGTGCATACCTAAACAAAAGCAAGTTGATTTCAAATTCGAGAGAATAAAATATATTGAAAGTGAATTGTCAAAATAGCTGCACAGCTAACTCACATGTTTTAAAACATCGAGTATCAATTAACGTGGTACAAAACTTCACGAAACTAGGTGAAGAACTTCCCATGTTAAAAAGTGTTTTCATTATGAGGCGTCTTCGAGAAAAGCTAATTCTAGACTTAATTATATGGAAAATTCAGTGATGTAACATTGTAAAGGTATTCACATCACTGACGACAAGATAATATTTCTAGTATAATGGCGGTATAATAAATGGTAAATTAATACGAATGGAAAGTTTAGTTATACGCAAAAGCGATATTTTTCATAAGTCTTCATCGATCTAGATAACAATAATAATAAAAACACTTTATTTCACAAACAAATAACTTTGCAAAATTACTTCTCAGCATTAAAATAACAAAAAAATTGGTTAAAGGTTAAATCTTTGTAATTGAGAATTCAATGCGTTTAGCATTAAATTCTCAATTACAAAGATAACTATATCAACACTGAAGCAATATAATTTATATTAAAAAAAGAAACAAATCTTAATATAATATATTGGAAATTAGATAAAGTACCTACCAAGAAGCAATAAATGCGACTAACTTATTAAAGTAAAATATACTTATCTTTTCATTCATATTACATTATCTTACAGCTTATCGATTTTGCATAAGCTAACTTTCAGAATATCTTTAAAAATAACCGTCTTTAAAAGATGAACGGGTGCAAAAACTAATTAAGTGCAAAATCTCTCAGACCGAACGGTGCTCCTACATTGACCGACACGATATCGTACCGTCATATCATAACATAAGTTTTATTAATCAAAGAAATGTGTTTTCATGATACAGCAAACGGAATAAAATTACGAATTATAGATAAATATTATGAGCGACGTCTGCGATATCTTTGCTGATAGATATTATTTTATACTGCTTCCTTAAAATTAACTTATTTTATTTTTAATGTACAAGAAAGGAGGCTTTCAATTCTATTCGTATACTTTATTAGTCATGAAACGATTTCGATGATTTTTGCTTTAATGAAATCAAGCTATGATGATGGACACAGATAAAAGAAATACAGGGAGAACTTAAAATAATAGTGTGCATTTACAAACACAACTTAGTTTATAGATCAATTTAGTACTTTCAATCACCTTAATTTTGCAGTAGATCTGATGACAGAACCAACAGACAGTCGAAGGAATATTTTTATAGACGAACTACTCTATGTGAAGAATATTTATTTTGTTTTAGTTTACTGTTTTTAATTATCGTGTGATTTAAAACACTTGTCCGCGCTGGAGGCGGGAATATTTTAACTTCTTTGCATTTTTCAACTTTTTGAGACTCGGTCAAGCGTGATTAGGTCTCGCGATGAGCTGCAGTTTTACTAGAGATGAAGTTGTGGTAAACTTGTATAAGGTTCTACTTGATGAGAAAATATTTGCATAGATTTCACGGCTCATTTGATAAAGTGTTTTAGCCTTTGTTTCGGTGTGATTTATGATGATGAAATGCAAGTCCCCTTAGAGTATTAAATAAGTACCCACTCGTCGAACTTTACGCAGATCATATATAAAAAATGTGAAAACTGTTTTATCATACTCGTAATAGATTGCATTGTGCACTGTGAAGATATTTAAGTGTATTTATAATATTTACCGAGTTATATAAATAACTAGCTGTGTCCGCTACTTCGTCCACGTGGAATAGTTAATTTCGGCATCATATTATTTATTTTTACAACATTCTTCCGTCGTTCCGTCGTTCTTGCAATTTACTCTACCTGTCGCGGGCATTTTTTATATCGTTTAAAGAGGAATTATTCATTCATACATATTATTTGGATTCTTGATCCGTTTACGTAGCGCACGCATTGCTGAATGAAAATCACTCGAAGATGAATAATTTTCCTTTTTTATCCACATTTCTAGTGTTTCTTCGCTCCTCTTGGTTGCAGTTTGATGTTTTATAACCTTCTTCAAACTCTTCAGTTTTATAATATTATTATCGATGTATTGATTTATACACATACCAACCTTTTCACCAAGATACGACAAGCATGTAAATTGTACGTGTTCTTACGCTTACTTAAGCTGCAAAACGTCAACCTATTATGTGATTGCGAAAACTATGAAGACGTGAGTTCGTCTAGCGGTATGTCTCCCTCCGTTTCTGAGGTGGGTTCCATTTGCTTAAATGAGACTAAATATTCAGCCGTGAGAACTATTACAGGGATGATGCATATCAAAAACTTGTGAGAATCGTGGCAATAGATCATAGCCCGACATCAGCTCAGTCCCACGTTAAAACGGATCGATGTTGCAATTTCCTGAATCGCCCGCGCCACGTATTCCTTTTGCCAATTGATGGATGGTAGAAGTGTTTTTTGGAGTAAAAAATACTATGTAACGGTTAACGAACATACAAGTAACCAGTTAAAGCTGCTTGGGTTCTTCGTTAAGGTACGCGCTACATCTCATGATGACGCCATGCCCTCGTAAGACCAAACGTTTGAAATTAACTCGAAAACCTTAAGGCTTTATAAAGCCTCAAATTTCTGAAAATAAAAAAATTGGTTGTCTGTAAAGTCGGTTTACTGACAATAGTTGAACGTGACAACGTCTTAAGAAAATACTGATGTAATGGTAGAATTTTTCAAAAGAAAATTTTAATTTCATTTGTTTAATAGATTTGTATGTATATGGAGACGGAGGTAATTGGAAATCACAATGAAATTGATCAAGTTAGATTTATTTCTACGCATAAATACAATTATTATTATTATGTTTATTTTTCCACTCAAGTAGGAGAGAGACGGATGTCGAACGCCGCCGAACGCAAAGGCCGATTGTGCTTCTTTGTCGCTCGTTCCGCGCTCTCGCTTATACTTCAAGCCTTACATGGAACGCGAGCGAGGTAACGCCGCATGAGTCATGTTTTTCGTGCGTGCAGCTGGCTCTTTCGAATTATACGAGATTGTCACGTCAATAAATTACACTTAACGGTTAAAATGTGATATATATTAGTTACCCTATCTTCAACTACAATCAACCGTGGCCCGGGGTGACCACGGCTCCGGACGGGAGGTCTAACTAATATTGCGTTGTTTTAAGTGTTATTATCTATTACTAACTTAATAATATAATAAAACAAAACATAATTGTTGCCGTTTAAAAAATAACGAGTCCTGGCTGTATTTTTTTTAACAATCTAAGTAGAATTTAAGTATCTATATTCTTCATTATATCATCATTAAGAAGTAATCAAAGTTGCTCAAAAAATATGAACTAAGATTAAATTTATAACGAAACTTAAACGGATTATATAAATATACAGGTCTACAAAAAATAACTATGGCAACTCCGTAATCAAAAAAGCGGCCACTCAGCATAATGTTACGAACTTGCGTTGCAATACTGATTTACAGTGGGCCTGGCGCCACCGCTGCTGGAGAAACAATATGCGATTTTAATGGACTAATATAATGATAACTGTTTTTTAATTAATGATTAGAAATATTTCTACGCACCTTTGATATAATGAGCTCGTTACAGGCTCGCTTTAATTACCAAGACGTTTAACCATTGAAATGAGAAATAAATTAATATTTCTCTAAGACTGGCCTTTTGTTTATCGTTAATGTTTTACTCATTATTTTGTCTCGCTTGAAAGACCATTATTGTTATTGCTTATATTATATTTTTGCGTTTACCATGATTCTATTGTCACTCAATTGGTTCATTCTAAAAATTACAATGACTTTTGCAAGTTAAAAAGGTTAGATATTTTTTGGTACCATTTATCCTTACTAATATTATAAAAGCGAAAATAACTCTGTCTGTCTGTTACTCTTTCACGCCAAAACTACTGAACGGATTTGAATGAAATAGGGTTTGATACACAGATGGTCTAGACCCTGACAAAGAACATAGGCTACTTTTTATTGTAAAAAGGGGTTGAAAGGGGGGTGAAAGTTTATATGGAAATTCGTGATTTTTGAAGCTAGAACAAAGAAACTTTCTTCTTTGGCTTTTTGGGAGTGGGAGATAGAGTAGGAATGGGAGTGGGAGATAGAGTAGAATGGGAGTGGGAGTAAGAGTCAGAGTAGGGGTGATGTGAGGTGAGAGTGTTGCGGCAAAGTAGCACTTACAATATAGATTGGCTGCGATAAATGCGCAATTACATAAATTAATTAACAGCCTAAATAAGTAAAAATTCTACCCCAAGCCACTATTCCACGCGAATGAAGTCGCGGGCACAGCTAGTTATTTATATTTTAGAACATTTAAGTTATCTTGTATACTTTTCAGGGTTTCGTACACAATGGTTAAAAAAATAACCCTTTAGGTAGGTACTTAGACTTCGCTTAAAATATTCAGTTCTATTTTTTGCATTTGTATAATATCGATAAATCCTAACATGCTTCATTTGAATAACATATATTATTAACAGCAAATATATTTATAACGTCCGACATATAATGGGCCATGCGTTCGATTAACATCGGATCCAACTTGTTTTTAAAAAAGAAATATATTTTTTTAATCTTAGACATCACATGGATGGTAGTAATACACATGTTCTCATCGTGAATTGTTAACTTGCTTGTCTACAAGAGGTGGATGTAGTCGACATACATAAGTCGTTTTGATGTTCTCTGAGGTATTTTAACGTCACAAAAACATATCAATCGTAGACGGAGTAAGCTTGTAACAAGCTTCAATTCAAAACTACCCACTTCAAGCTACGTAGTAAACAATAGCATAATGTAAAACACTAGTAATTCGTGACCTATAGGTTGATTATATGCAATAGTCATTGATCAATTAGGAAACATGATTCATACGGTGCTTAGCGTGCGTGCAAGGTAGTGTTGGAACATACATCTATTATCTATTCAGGCCACTGTCCAACTTCAGCTGCACTATACAGGTAAAGTTTTTTAATTAATACGCTGATAAACGCTGGCTCACAGCGTATTTGTAGCAATATCTAATATATTAAATTCACGTGTCACTATTTTAGTCCTAAATTTTATATGGCTGGAGTTTTCAACTACCAAGTGAGTACCATGCTTGTCGATTCAGTTCTATTTATAAAAAGAAACTACTCTGAAACGACTTTGCTGTTTTTATAAATTTTTATATCCCTTATCAGTAGGTCTCAGAATCTAGTACCAAGATATTTATATTATTAAGGAATACCAGATAACACAACTACTTAAGTTAGTAAATATTTGTAATATTTGATACTCTAAGCGGTCTTCAACTTTGCTTTAGATATAGAATTATTGGGTTAAATTTTAATAAAGTTACACAAGTTTTTATTTCAGAGAAGCAATCTGATAATAATATAAAATACCTTTAAATTACGCCGAGACACGAATGGAATCGGAAAAATAACAAAAAACTTCCAATCTAGAACTCATTTCCATTTCTATAGATACAACAGAACAGAATTCAATGAAACAGAATAATTTAAAGGTATGCAGTGACTAAATACAAGACTTTTTCGTATTTTTAGGTGCACATTGACCACCTCTGCAGCTAAATGGTTAAACGTATTGTCGATCATCGCGTTGAGCGTCTAGAGTTCATTTCACTTCACTTGTTAGTTGTATGTAGGCCGTAATCTTATTTAGTAGATCTAAACTATTATTTACGTACTCGGGCAGTTTAAATGGTCAGCACTCAGGTCCATATATCCCGTATTAGCTGAAAGTTTCAGGATCCGTATCGACTATCGACTTTCCAGTGATTACGTCCGCGGAACTACCAAAACTAATAATCTTCACTCTGCGGTCGAGAGTGTACACTGTTTGCTAGGGTTGGCACTTAAGAAGCTATTGTTTTCTCACTGGCAATATATACTTATTTGGAGTATTGCGTTTTTCGTTTAGTTTTATTAGTTGCTTATTGGTGTACCATTTATGGGTATTTACAAAAAACCGTGAAGCAGTGCCACATTAACACAGAAGAACGTAGCTAGTTTGGCTTTGGTATTGAGGACGCTCATCATCTATAGATCACTAGTGAGCTCGGCAAAAAAATAAGGCAACTGTTGTGTTACGCGTTTTAAACCCTTGTTTTTAACCAAGGGTTTCAATTAAATGTGTATTTACAAAGTATTGTCTGTTTACGCGAGTAATAGTCACGAATGCAATGCACTGGAATGAATTGACTCGCACTGAATGCGTTGTTAAAATTAATTGTAATTAAGTCAACAATTTAATTTCCTTTATAATTTTTTTTTTAAGTATGTACGTGTCGCGTAAACTAAAGATACTTATTATTCATAGACACCCCTACCGTATTTACGCGAGTAATGCCTGAAGCAACCCTACAGTATACTGGACTCGTAATGATGTAACTTTTAATTGTATTTAGCTGGGTTATGTTTAGTTGTGTGCATAATATATATAAATTGATGTAATCACATAACATAGAAAGGCAACTTACGTCCTTACTTATATTAAATAGAATCATATAGATTAACATACTGAAACCACTTAGCCATCGATTCACATATCGTCATACAAATGCTTCGGCAGTGGTATATGAGACCGCAAAACCCGGGGTACGTCAAATAAATTCCTCTGCAATTCGCACAGATGGCGTTGTCCGAACAAGTGCGGTTTGGCACGAATCATTGTTAAGTACATGACATTAGATATAATAGTAAAGGGAGATACCATTAATTTGTAAGAAGACACCGCAAGGAGTTTGAATAGAACTTGAATCTGCTTATCTTTCGACGTGGTTTGAGACGCAGATACACAATTCTCAAGTTGAAAAGCTCTCGATAGCTCTCAATACGCTTATGATGCGAGGTAAAAAATATTCGGAGAATAACCGAGACCGCTAGAGGCAGAGTAGCCTAACTGCAATTTTATGACTTGACTTATATTTTCATTGTCTAAAAATGTTAATCTACAAGAGCACAGTGACCAAAAATTGTTAATTGTTGCAGAAATAATAGTACCAATTCATGTTAATTGTTCTTTTATTATTTTTATTCTTATTGATGATAATGTTTTTTGGCCACTCTACCTCTAGCAGGGTCAATTATATCTATATATATACCCCATTGACTTAACTTTTAAAAGAAAGTGAGTTTATATGTTTCTTGTAGGTTGAAACTTTGTCAATAAAATACTATTAAGAATCTTATTTCAATTCGATGGGATTTTATCGCAGAAACTTCTCGCCCCACTAGAAGATTTCGGCTAAATTGTTTTTGATGGTATGAACCTTCCAACTTTCCATCTTATGATCTTAAACACACGTTAAACGGAAAAAGTTTGTTCTAATACGATTTCTTTGGGAGTCTTTCGGTGGCGGCTTTCTTGTCGCTTATGCAAATATTTTTATAAGAAAATTCTTATGAGAATTGTTCTCGGGTAAATTTTGAGGAAAGTTCAAGTGAGGGTCTTTTGTTTAACCTAGTACCTCCTGACATATTTCGTTCAATATTAAAAAATATTTATTTTTTACACATACAGAGAAGAATAAGAGATTTCGTGCCTTTCCTTGAACTTTTCATTTTTATATTTTTTATTAATGACCCCGATTGTCTCTGATTTATTGTTAATTTGGGACGAAATAAAATAAAAGACACTGAAAGTCTCACATCCATCCGTTCCTTTGTTTAACGAGCACGAACGACGAATAGGCATGTGCAGATAATTGTCTCACTTGTTAATAAAAAAATATATTAGCGATTATATAAATTAAAAATCGACTTTAGATTGAAAAACTATGGCAATGGCAGGACTTGGAACGACATCCACAGCGTTTTGATCTACCATGTCCTACACCTGCTACACGTCATCGTCATGTTCTTTGTAAAAATCTACTTTTAATTTATATAACGTCCTCATGTGCAATAACATGTGAGTTTTTTATGATAGAGGACAAGCATGGCATAGGGTTTAATTGATGGTAGGTTATATAGTAGTAATAGGATATACATCTAAATAAGATGCGCTGGCGACCTTCGGAAATCCACAGACTGAAACCGAAACGCGATTAAGCTTCACGACTTTTTCATCTGTGGACGGTGGTTTGTGGCCCGGATGGAATTTTTATATTCCCACAACCAACTTAATATCCAGATATCCACACGAAGTCCAGCATGTTTTAGAACAATTATAAATTGAAACATGTTGGACATGGTGGGGTTCGATCCCCACCACGACTCGCCGATCATTAGCCATACATTGCTACTATTAGACCAACGAGGCCGTCAAAGCGTTTTGAGCGAGCATATGTTTAGACTGATTTGTGACACAAAAACGTCGGGTAGACCAACATGAAGCTGAAACTCAAGCCAGCTAACAGCGAAATGCATTAAATGCATACATTAGGGTAAGTAATTAGGAGCGCGATGCGGTCTAATGGCGCGGATGTTGAGTCGGTAGCGGCGTCGCTAACGAATGCAGATGTTCTTTGTACGTCGCATTTTCAAAGTGACCAGTCTATACGAGGAGGATTGGAGCAAACAATCTTTAATTGATTATTCTAGAGACCTATGTATTGTGTTCAATCACCGGATGACTATGTTAATAGAAACGAAAAGATAACGGAATTAATTTAGTATTTAAATAACAATATTAGAACTCTGACGGCCTCTGTAGCCAAATGGTTAAATGTATTGCGTTAAGCGCGAGAGGTCCTGGGTTCGAACCCTCTAGGTAAACAAAGATTTTTTCGGTCAGGCAGGGCACAGAAGTCTGATCAACTTGCCTCATCAACATTACTCGGCCTGTTAAAGAACGGATCAGTGAAATGGAGGCAAAAATATGTTAGCGCCATGCCCCACGAGGGGGAAGCGGGGTTTCACACATTGCAACTCTGTTTTCAAAAGCTCGTACTGGAGATTTCATGATAACCTATGTTTTTTCTTCAAAAGGTGGGTAACTTGTAAAACCACTAACGATTACTTATAGATTATTTTATTTCATACAATACGTTTTTCACCAATTTTATGTATCTATTACTTATTGAAATAAAATAAAAAGATACATACAACACAACGTATAATTTGCAGAATTGAGAATATTGACCTTTCAGAACATTTATGATTTCTTAATGATCAGAGTAATGCAAAAATATAGGCAAATAAATAAAACTATGTTTCACAGGCTTAGTAAACTTGTTGATCCTGAATTTATGAATTTAATTCAAGCAAAAAAAATCTTCCATAAATATTAATAGCAAGAAAGAAATTTCGCGCGGTACGAATTACGGCCGGCTATTATAACCGTCAAGGACTTTTTATCATCCGGATTTGGACACTGTCTGTTTACTCAGCTGTTACTTAGCACCCACTGCGTTGGTGTCGAGTTTTTCCTAAATATTTACTTTGGTATCAACGTTTCGAAACGATGCTAATCAGACAAAATCTTAGGCTGGATTATCCAATATTTCCATCAAATAAAACATTGTACCAAAATATACAGAAGTGAACTCGATATTGCATGGCGTCTCTGTTACAAATACGATTCACAATATTAATGTAATTTATTCATGCGATATTCGGAATATGGAAATTATAACGAACTGGTCGGTTATAAGCTGCGCGCAGACCTTTATAGTATATCGGTTTTAGTTCAGTTTTGTTCGAAAGTTCGGCAATATTTGTTAAAAAAATATATATTTTTTACGATTATTGTATGAATTATGTTTATTTTATAATTTTCGTAAGAATTGTATTCATTTACTTCCTTTTCATAGATATGTTCTCAAATATGCTTGAAAATGTAAGCCTTATTTTAACAACCTTTTTCGAGATTAATCGAACTTGCTGTACTGGTTAATAATAATGGCCGGAAATAGTTCAATGAAAATCTATATCTGTCGTTCTTAGCGCCCAAATAAATTACTATGTTAAATCATATTTGTCTTGTAATTTAAAATTGGAACGATCTTTTACTCCGCAATATGACCCCCAAAGTGGTAACTTATGTAAGATTTATTTTAAATTTCGAATTAGTTTGCACAAAGAAAGTTTTTAGTGAAAAAAAATCTGGTGCGTAAAAAATACTGTTATTAATTGTTATTTCACTTCTTCTTTTGGTTTTTAAGTTTAAATTTTCACGCACTATGGACTATCGTATGTGATTCTCTTGGCGGCCACTGTGTACTTTTAGAACACTCGTTCGGGCTTCGCAGAGGACTGTAAATATTTTATTCGTACCGATTGTCTTATTTCGCTGATAGCATAACCGCAAACGCATCCAGCAGATAATACACAAGTCATTTCCGACGAGTTAATTAACCCGTCAGTTACATAACGTCCGCTCAATCGGCACAAAAGCGATTAACTGATGAATTTCCGTAATTACGTTGCGTAGCGTCGCGTGGCGGCCGCGGCCGATTCGAAATATTAGTCAGCGATTTTTGACAGTCCGCAGATTTATACCGCGCTTGAACCTCTAGGAGGGCATTTTCAAATGTCGCGATGTTACAGAGGGTTGCTTCAGTTAAACAACATTAACACGTGCTGTAATAATATAAGAGAAATTGAAACAAATTTCATCCAAAGAGAAGGTTAAAAAATGGAAGATCGTTGATTAATAGCCATACTTTGCTACCCTTTCATCAACGAGCCCGTCCTTTAATGGCGATTTGAAATCCCATTTAAAAATCTTTGTGAACTTTATTCACTGTCATAATTCACTATCACTATTTTTCAAAATAAGCCTTTATTTTACTCATAAGTCCACACCTCGAAATGTTATCTCTCCTATTTTACAGTGTCTAGAAAACTAAGAAATAAAAACTTGCAATGACAAAAGACAATCAGCTTTTCCATTAAAGTTTACATATTAAGTTCTTTTATTAAGTACTTAAGTTAGACATAAAACGGAACGCGGACAAGTTTGTCCTATCACAACTTAGATGGACGCTTCATCTATTATATCCTTTATGTATTACAGTAAAGAGTTTATTTTCGCATAACCGCTGTGGCGAAATTTAATTACTGACTCCCAAATATTTCGTGCGATATCAAGAAATAATTGGTTTTGTAAATTCATCGAAGTGTATTTCGAGTGTGTTTTAATATTTTTTCAATAAATGGCGTTTTTTTACATGTATTTTTTTTCTTTACAGGTATGTTAGCAAACAGAACCAATCTTAAACCGAACCGTAGACTGTGATATTGTCTATGGTGTGATACAGTCCGTGGTATGATACAGTCTGTGGTGTGATAGAGTCTGTAGTGATGAATATCGTTCACTCCCGAGATCACTTTCATTCACGAATCGTCGGTCGTTCACGAAATTGTCTACAAAAGCGCGTGCACGACGTTTGGTCGGGCATTCTGATTGTATTACTTATCTAAGCGAAAGCTCTGCTACAGTCATAGTGTATAAAAATTAAAGTATTTAATCGGTCAAGTTGTTTATTTAAAACTACCCCGATACAATATATGAAAAAATTTAAAAGGCGAAAAATTCGACAATGACGTGAAGGACGTTTTTATATATCATTATCAAACTCATAATTAATAACTTTTCTCTTATTTAAATTAGACAGTTTTTTGACGTGCTAAAACTATTGCTTCCCGTTTATATTGATTGCGTGGGCGAAGACCCGTATCAGAATTATTTGTCACGTACGGTGTCATGTCACGTAACATATTAACAACATGTTCACTCCAATCTTTGGACAGATGGACATTTCATAATGTATGAAGCGATTACACTTTCATAACATCATCAGTATACAGGACATTTGTTGACTGCATATTATGCTTTTTCTATTCCCTAGTGATGTATGTTGTTTAATCTACTTCCATTTTTAAATGAAACACTATAACGGATTAAAACGTGATATATTATTTAAATTTATTTGAAAATGATTTTTTAGGTGTCCCCGTGACCACGGCTGCTGCAAAGCATCCGAAACGTCGCGCCGAGTAAAAAAACATTTTGAAATAAGTTTAAGTAATATATCGCGTATTAAACCGTTAAAGTGTATTATTTATATGTGTACTAGTCGCGTAAACTATAGACAGTATTTACTTTTATTTTGTGAAAATAAAACGGACTAATTATTAATGAGTGAAAACAATAAAAAGAGACACGTGTTATTTTTATTGACGTTCAGTGTTAAGGCAGCAATTTTAATTACATTTAACAAATTTCATATCCATGGTATATTACTCTTTAAATACTAGTGTCACCCAATATGTCACCAGGTTTGTTGACATCGACGGGGTCGGTGGTGTATTAGAAGCAATGTATGACAATTCAACAAGTCGTGGGTTCGATCCAGTCCGACATTAACCTATTTATATTTTTCTAAAACATATTGGACACCGTCGGAAAATAAATTGTGTAAGGCTTTCACGAATGTCGCTCAGCATATCAATGTTTTTCGGGCTGCTCGGCCGACAGGAGCGAGAAGAGCTTCTCGACGCTCGGCGTAATTCTTCGAGCAATCGAGGAGTTTACATCTCCTGATGTCCGTCCGCACGTGATGGCGAAACGTCGAGAACCTCTTCTCGCTCGCGTGGGCCGAACAGCCATACAGGTGGTAGGTATATCAACATACCGTTCAGATCACGAACCACCGTTTTGCTTAGTCTGTGGCCTTCCGAATATCCAAAGCAGGAATAGGTTCGCAGTGCATCTTCTTTCGGTGTTATATTTGCTTAATTTGTAATTCCAGCGGCATGCCGCATTCATAATATAATGTTTTATATTATGAATAGTATAATCTATATCGAATTTCAATTACACGAGACTTCAGTCCCATACAATATTAACAAGCCGAGCGGTTATCTCTACAACTCGCAATAAAAATTCGATAGCCTCTACGAAGCGACTTTGTAACAGCTTTTATCTTAGCTGTGTTGCAATATAAGGCTATTGCAAGGCGCCCGCTCAATGAATAATTAAATTATTTTATTTCTATTGAAACAAACGTGTAATATTTCGAGAGCATATTTGAAGTATTTTTTTATTATTTATATAAATATAAAATTATTTGTTAGTTGTGCGCCTTTATCTAGCGATACCAGATCGTATAGAAAAATGTGTGAAATGAACGAGAAACTGACAACTTTATTTCTTACTTTACATTTAATTTACTAAATAAATTCGAAGTGTATTATAAATTGAGATTTGCTACCGAGTTCGAGTCGAGATTTTCCTTCTCTTTTGACTTATTAGAAGTCGACCGAAGAAGACAACGACCGAATATCCAAAAGTCAACACCCGGATTCGAAATTCAATTGCATTCAATTAGATACATGGAAACAGGCAATAAGGCCACCGTTATATAACGTAACGTTATAGCGTTATTGGTAGCAATATGGGTCGCAGCCGACGGTAACAACCTGTATAATATTCTGTACCCGCCTGGTAATGGGCAATTTTGTTCATTAGAGATACTTCATAGTTTTCGCTTTATATACATTTATCTGTTATTGTATCAACGGTAAGAAGTTTTCTTGAACAATCAGGTTTTATTGCCTTTATTAAGAAATAGCGACCGCGAATAGGCCATTAAATTTGAACTAGCTGTGGTCGCGACTTCATCCACGTAGAATAGGTATTTTGAGCATGCTTCGATAAATGTTGGTTACAGTAACACAAAAATCTTTTTTCAATTCGAACCAGCTCCTAAGATTAGCGCGTTCAAACATACAAACAAACTCGTCATTTTATATTATATTAATATAGATTTCCTTGTCAATATTAGGTAGCTACAGTTGATGTATTATAAAATGTACTGCTTCAAGCTAATAATATATCACTGGGTAGAGGTCTGCTATCGCATAAGGGAGGGTTTTTAAAACTGAAATCCACCACGCTACACAAGTGCGAGGTAAGCCAACGACATGTATTCAATCTAAAAGAGTGATTATCAAATGTTAATAAACTGAATATTTAGTACTAAAATACAAATTGTAAAAACTGCACGTTGAATGTCTAAAAAAAAGTAAAACTTACTACAGAGCTTTTAAGTATGCAATGACATTTCCCCGATAAATGAATGTCAACGACAATTTTCCATGGACAATTTAAATAGGTAAACAGCCTTGTACGAGCAGGATACAACTATACGCTTGCTAGAGGTCGGAAAGGGAAGGATATATGTCATTCTAATTTCTTGGAACGAGAAAATTGTCTCGTTGCAAGCTAGTGGGGCTAAAAGAAACGTGCTCAATTTATTATTTAAAAGAAATGCTCGGTTATTTAAATTACTTCGAGGTAATACGGTGGTTTTATTTAATTTATTCATTGCTTGAAAATGTCATCCGTGCCTTGTTTGTGAAAAGATTAGATTCATTTTTACGTCACAATTTATATTACTATTATTGTAATATAATTTACTAGTTTACAATTCTCAGCATATTATGTAATTTCTAGGATACATGTTTTTCCAATTAAATTATTGTTATTTAATCTATCTCAGATTTATATTTTAGGTTTGATAGAGATTATAGTTTGATAAATGAGACCAGCGCTGATAAAAATATCTGAACGTCAAGCTATAGTTAAAATAAGTTTACCTGATATATTTCGCGCTATAAACTATACCCAGTATTTAAATAAGACGCTCTAACGGTTTAAAACGCGATATATTAGTTAAACTTATTTGAAAATGATTTTTAACTTCGGTCCGACGTTTCGAATGCTTTGCAGCAGCCGTGGTCACGTCTTCTAACAGAATAAAAGCAAAGCAAACGCATACAGTAATTACTTTCTCTTTTTGAGCAGCAAAAAAGAAAAGTTAATTTAGAATGGAAATGAGCTGCTTCAAGAATTAGGTCGTGCTAAGCTTGATGGCGAAATCCAATAATAATGCGTTGAGTTGGATCTATTGCTTTACAGTACGCTATCTAGGTACGAATCCGCAAGGGATAGGTGCGAGGTTTTAGAGTTCCTTAAGCTTTTATTAATTATTTATAATTGTAATAATAATAATAACAACCATTTATTGCACAAACATAGACATAAGAACATATAAGTACTAAATTATATAATATACAAATAAAAATGTTTGTGCAAAGGGGCTTTCGCCTTTCTTCCAGGCAACCTTTGCATGTAGAAATAAGAAATAAAAAGATAAGTTTAGTAAACAATCAAAAGTCAACATGAAAAATTAAATTATACAATAAAAAAGATAATTTAAACTGGAAATTAACACTAAATTACTAAAGCTAAACATACTTTATAGATAAAATATGTTTAGCTATTTTTCCCCTTAGGTTTTACATACTTAGTTGAAAAAAGCTGTATGTAATGTAATTTGAGGCGGGCAAAATCTGCAAGGTTTAACGCCTGTAATGATTTTTTAGTAAACCGAAGTACTGAAAAAGGTTACAGTTTATCCGTAGACATCTTTCGCTTCCTTTTTTTTAGCGATAGCATCTCAATAACATCTTTTTTAAAAGCTGTGTTTTTTTCGAAATAAGTGATTCTTTTTTTCAATATCGGTATCATCATATTCATATCATCTTTAATTGTATTTATTATAAACATTGTTAGAATTATTTTTATTTTGGTTTAATAGTTTACTGTAAATTTATACATGTATTTATTTTATTTTTTTACTTTAGATGCACTATTTCTAGCCGTCACTTTAAATGTCATCTATTATCACTGAAATTCGCGCTACAACAACTCTGTTGTTGCAGCAACAGCCGAGATGTCCTGCTATATACACAACTAAGTTAGTGTATATGAAAATTGCAATCCATTTAAGTATTTGCTTATTTCCTTGTATAATTTCCGTATATTCTTTGCTGTGGTTAAAATGATTTGAATTCGAATTTATTACTGCCATGTCGATACTGACGCGATAGATCTTTTTGTATACCCGTTTAGCAAGCCTCGGTGCCTAAAAAGTACGGAACACACCTCGGCGTAATGCGATCGCCTCTTTATCTTTGAGGATCCATTAACGAAAGGTATTGATAGCTTTTAATCTGACGGATAAATTACCGGGCTTTTTCGCGAGATGAAAGAAATGTGACGCGATGGAATATCGTTGAGATGGAGTAATATCGGGATCTATAGTGAATTATTATAGATAATTACGAAATCCCAGCATGCGTCTTTTGTTTTTCTATTTCTCTATAATTATATTATATACTAGCTAGCCCGCACCTTATATTAATATTTCTAGTTTCGATAAAAAAGTAAAAATTTAGGGTTGTATGTATTTTTTAATGTCACATATAAACAAAAAAATTTGTTGTTGTTAAAAAAAAATAAGGGTTTACCCTTATCACTTAGGGATATGAAAAATAGATAGTATCCGCTTCTCAGAACCTACTAAATACGCATAGAATTTTGGTAAGAATTGGTAAAGCCGTTTCGGAGGAGTACCTACGGTAACAAACATTGTGACATGGAAATTTTATACATTAGAATATCCGTGCGATAATAAACGTTGTTAAGTTTACGTTATTTCAGTTTTAGCAACAGGTAACTTGATCGAAATTCAGGTTGACAGCGAAACTTATTAGATGTTATGCTGGGACATTTTATATTCGAATTATCTCCTGTTTGTCTGTCCTACACTGTACATGTGCGCTACTATTATATAAACTATTTTACATTGAAATTGGAAGCTAGACTCTTAACGCGTTACGAAGCCGTCGTTATCCTTTTGATAAAAAATATTAGAACAACTAACTTTCATATAGAGTAGTGTATTAGGTTATATGTTTTTAGTTTTGTAACTGATTTGTCCGCTAAAAAGTTATTACGGGCATCGAATTTTCATTCGTGCAAACCCTTAGTCTTTATAAAAAGCTGTTACCGAACGGGCATTTCATCATAAATACATTTTGGTTTCTGGAACCGTTTAGGCAGCGCAAGCAATTTTTATAGTCCAACAAACACAAAAATAATTGATCTATTCAAGCCAGTAGTCTTTAGCGCGTTCAAACAAACAAACTCTTCAACTTTATAATACTAGTATCCTTACTTAATATTATAAATGCGAAAGTAATTCTATTTGTCTGTTGCCTGTTACTCTTTCACGCCAAAATAACTGAACGGATTTGAATGAAATTTGGTACACATATGGTCTAGACCCTGAGAAAGGACATATGCTTTGAATTCATATGTATATGAAAGGACTTTTATTGCGGAAAGGGGATTGTAAGGGGTTAAAAGGGGGGGTGGAAGTTTGTATGGAAATTCGTGGTTTTTGAAGCTAGAACAATGAAACTTTCTTCTTTGGCTTTTTGGGAATAGAAAAGAGGAAAGAGAGTGAGAGTGGGAGTTAGAGTAGGAGTGATGTGAGGTGAGAGTGTTGCGGCAAAGTAGCAATTACAACATAGATTGGTTGCGATAAATGCGCAGTTACATAAATTAATAAACAGCCTAAATAATTAAAAATTCTACCCCAAGTCACTATTCCACGCGAACGAAGTCGCGGGCACAGCTAATAGATAATAAATCTTTAAGTAGCAACTTCCATTAGAAGAACGCAGTTAAAGAGTGACGTGTCTGAGACTTCAATTATTGTCACCATTGTAGTAATGACTCAATCACCGCTCGATTCGTTCGTTCATTTTCATTCATTCAACGGTCCGATACGTGACTATTGGGAGATTAATGAACTAATCAGTGATGCGGTCATTTATCACGAGGTGGGGATGTGACAGTTTTTCTATAGAGTTTAAAGGGACGAAGACTGATGGACTGGTTCAAAATTTAACTGTTTCAATATTTTTATATCGATTAAATATTAATAACTTTAATTGGAGTAAAATTATAACTATACCTGTCATATGGAACCATAGAGAATATATTCTGTTATCTCTATAGACATCGCAGAGTATATATATAGTAAAAAAAATTGTGGTAAGGCGGGAAATTGAATTATTAGTTCAACAAATATGTAATCAAATTCTCGTATGGGACAACACTTAATTTATTTGCATTTCAAATGTATTTATCAAATACTGTCTGTAGTGTACGCGAGTAGTACACATTTAAATAAAATACTTTAACAGTTTAAAACGCGATATATATTAATTAAAATTATTTGAAATTTATACAACCCGACATTTTGAAAGATGAATTGTCTCCCCGTGATGGCTGTTGTAAATCATTCGACTAATATATATCTAGTTTTAAACTGTTAAAGTATTTTATTTAAAAATGTATTTATCATAAGTGAATGAAATATAGAATTTGGAATTCGTGATAAGATCATAGCCATTTGAGTTTTCGAAATGATTTTTTCGTGTTACGCAATCACGTATATCACCAAAGCTATATCGTTGGTTAGGCCACGTATTATTAAACACTGCCTTATGTAATTTACGAATCTTACAATTAGAGAATTTAACGAATTAAAACGGGATACAATTAATATTTTATCAACTACACTACCCTCGTAAGGTACATTGTACAGGTAGATTCAAATAAGCATATCATGTAACGGAACTACTGCGATGAAATAAGAATAGCAGTTGATCCTATTAATTCACCTATCAACTTACCTGTCGTTTATCCCTTCAAAAGCGTACCTCTGTACCATGATGATAATCCTTAACATTTCTATGTATTCCGATGTTTCGTCGGACATCACGACAATTGTGATAAGGCGCTTATAACAATAACCCCGGATGTTTAGATAAAGTGATATGTTTTTTTTTTTTTTTTTTATTTCCCACTGCTGCGCAAAGGTCTTCTAAAAGCGAAAGGGCTTACAAACTTAGACTCGCTACTATGCTACAGTGCGTATTGGATTTAAAGACTTTTGCCATTATTATAGTTATAATGACGGGTTTGTTGGTGTAATGCAAGGTGAAGGTTATAATAAGCAGGTACGGTTACGATTATGACCGAAAGTTTATAATTTCCCTGAACATGTTGCTCTTCGTGTGGAAATCTGATATCGAAATTCCGAAAAGCAGTAAAATTTAAGATCTTGTCTAGATATAGCTGGCTATTCCACCTACCATCAAGTGCATCTCATACTGGTTGGCCTCTTCTATCACAAAAAACATGACATGACACGTGATGACGTTTACTAATACTACTCCCACAGGGTATAAATATTTTTTCTAGTGGTTGCGGAGTTTGCTAATTCTTTATAATTAGAATTTACGATATTGATTGTCTGGTAAGTGGCTATATCTATTTGTATATATTCGTACATAAACTGTAAGAATAATAAATTAGTAATGATGCCTATATACATAACCTATATAGCTCATACTTAAGGTCTTCCTCGAGGAGTTTGTAATTAGTCGAAATATATCTGCATTCAAGCAAACATCATTCAATTTGGTACATTAGTTTAAGTGCTTTACTTCCTTGTATAATATGATGGATTTGTGTGTTTTATACCTACTAGATCTTATAATAATCCCTACAACGATAGCATAAACTAGACATGTGATTGTCAAATGACAAAACAATAAATTTAAATCCTTATTATCTTGTACATGATGGCATTACATAAATTAAATGCCTTAGTATAAAAAAATACAACACAGGAGCTAAATTGGTTAGAACAGAACATCCATGTGGATCCCGGTTCAAGTCCTGCCCTTGTCGCCGAGTTTTTCAACCTTAATAGATTTAAAAAAAACACCTTAACGGTTTAAAACGCGATATATATATATAGTTAAACTTGATTGGATAATACACCGCCCGTTAAATCTGACCACCTGCTGCGAAGCCTCGAATCTTCGAGGCGTATCATAAAATAATTTCCAAATAAATTTAACTTATACACATATCACGTTTTAAATGTTTTATAGAATAGAGCTCTTGTATTCGATAATAGCTCGTCTAACAAGTCTATTACTAAGCGCAATTTAAGGTGTCATACTGTCCACTAATTAATGCGGTGTCGCTCTAGTGTATATTATTTAGAACTAGACCAATGGCAAACTGTAAGTGATATTAGTTCGCTAGCCCGACAGCTGTCTGATGGTCCCGTGTGAATTTCTAGAATGTTCTCTGTGTACCAAGTGTTTAACGTTAAGCGTTATTGTAAATATCCAAATATCAAAGCCAAAATAGGTCGATAACGCATCTTGTGTAGATGTTATATGACTGAGGTACTTCATCTCCCAACAAGTGATCTCCGAGATTGTCTGTCCTCCATTATTTAAAAAAATCATGGATAGTCTAACTATAGGCTAAGTTAAATATATACAATTCCCAAATAATTTTCCGCGGTGATAGTCTGTAAATGTATGGTTTTGTCTGTAAGTGTAAATGTCTTAATTCGTTGTTATCTGTGCCCTCACTATTACATCAATTCCAATATCGCTCTCATGACATTTAGGTATATCTCTACTAATGTATAAAGCCGAAGAGTTTGTTTGTTTGAACGCGCTAATCTCAGGAGCTAGTGGTTCGAATTAAAAAATGCTTTTGTTTTAATCAGAGCATTTAGCGATGAAGGCTAAGGATACCCAAAAACAAATTTGAATGCCCAAAATAACTATTCTACGAGGACGAAGTCGCTGACACAGTTAATTATAGTATAAAAACAAAACAAAAACAATACAAGGTATATTTTTAACATTCATTGCAATTTAGTTTCCTAGAATCAGCTCAATCTTTTATTCAACGATCCCACAAGAGTTCGATTCCAAGAACCAGGAAAATCACGTACGGTTTAAGATTAGAAGCAGCTTTAAATTATTAAGGTAAATCGTCTTTTGCGCCACACAATTTCGAAATAGCTTGTCCCGGTAGTAGGATTCAAGCTGTGGTCAACATGCTCGTTTACAATTTGTAGCATAATATGTGACTCAAATGACCATTGTTATGCAACCTAGCCATTTAAGATTTACAAATCTAGGCTTATAATATTCTGTTTGATATAAAAGCTAGCGCCTCGCCCCGGCTTCGTTAGGGTGCAATTCTGATACTAAATACAGTACTGAAAAACCTTCCCCTTGAATCACTCTATCTACTAAAAACCGCATTAAAATCAGTTGCGTAGTTTTAAAGATTTATGAGGACAGAAAAAGCGACATTGTTTTACGCTATGTTTAAATTCAAGTTGTGCACATCGAGTCGTATTGGGCCTTTGCAGCAGGGAAAAGTTTTTATTGTAATTAAAAACAACGTATGTATGTAAATATTCATAATCCTTGTATTGTAAATTGTAACATTTTTACATGTTATGTGTACAATGGCACTATATAAATTAAAAATCCGTGACACGGTACCTCAATTGGTTAAAGCAAACAAAACAAAACTGTACTAAAAGGATTTTCAAATTATTTACTAATTTTTAAAGTAGAAGATGCAAATATTCAACCAAACCAAGATTATTATTTTCATTTAATAATGTTCCATTGCCAGAGATACTTTCTTATAAAAAGTTTACATTCAACTACTTTGACTTTTTAATTATGAAAGCGGTATTTGTATTACTAGCGAGCAAATTTTCTTAATAATTTGTATATTTTGATAGAAACTTATTATGTATTCGACCTAATTCGAAGTCTACGTAAATGAAATTTCTCGTATGAATAGAGCATCTTTTCAATTTTCCCTTCAATGCAGTCAGGGCCTTGCAGCTGCTTGAAAAAAGCTGTTGTTTTTGTAATCGAAATGTTTTGAATATAAATAATAAGCTAGAAATAACGTTAAATACTGTCTATAGTTTACGCGAGTAGTACACATTTAAATAAAACACTTTAACGGTTTAAAACGCGATATATTAGTTAAACTTAACTTAAACTGGGAGACACCCGTCCCCGTGACCACGGCTGCTGCAAAGCATCCGAAACGTCGGGCCGAAGTTAAAAATCATTTTCAAATAAGTTTAACTAATATATCGCGTTTTAAACCGTTAAAGTGTTTTATTTAAATAGAAATAACGTTTATTTAGTTTTTGTCATTTCTATTTAAACGTGGAAAATGTAGGTTACATTACTACTGGTATTAATATTGAAATTTCCTTTAGGACTGAGCGTAGTCGCGTTCCGATTTCAGTCTATAGATTACTGAATCCAAAAGACAAAATAGGTCGACAGTGCATCTTCCATTAAATTTCACCTATCATTAAATGAACCCCGTGGATGTCTGTTCTCTATAATAAAAAAAATAATATTCGCAGCAAAACCCCCTTGACAAAATCACGAGGACGAGTTGATCTGATTAATGTCAATTCAGTGTTTGGGGTTTTTCTAGTGCCTAAAGTTTGAGGAGATGTTGTAAGCCGTTGTCGCCATGAATAATATAGTGACGGTAGTTGTTAAAAATGTGGCATAACGGATTTAAGCTCTTAAATCTCGGTTTGAGAGAAGAGCAATGTAATTTAACGATTGATACTAAATATAAACCCTTTGCGAATGTATTTTCACGAGAAATTGTAACAAATAAAAAGTTTCTTATTCTTGTTGAAGAGCGTCATTTAGTTTGCAGGAAGTTATAAGCGTTCAAAGAGGCCATCGATTTCGAACGTAAATAGATGACAATTAAACGTACTGGCTATTTTTGTAGATGGCTCAATCGATTGAGGTGTGGTGCAAGTTAAGAAAGATAGGAGGTCTATGTTTAATATTTATTTTATAGAAGGTTTGTTAAGCACTGATATTAGAAAAAAAGCTTGCATTTTGAAAAGTCCGAGTATCCAAAGCCAAAATAGGTCAACAGCGCATCTTATGTAGATGTTAAATGGCTATTGCGCCTCCCATCAAGTGAACGACATGCCAATCTGGCTTCTTCTTCTTCTTTTGCCATTTCATGTCATGTCTGGGACCCACATGCTTTGTCTTTACATCCTTACAAGCTTTGATTGCAAATATTGAGCATTAAAGTAGCTTTCTAGTTCATACTTTGTGTGAGAACTTTAACTTTTAAACGGTTTTTTATTCAGTAAATAACATTTCGTTGTACGTCTAAGACTTAATTAAATCGCTTTTAAAGATCGCCTTCGCTCATCGCTCAGATCCTGATTCCAACACAAGCAGATACGTACAAAGCCAAGAATCGATAGCGACGATCGCTTCCGGGTGTCTAGCGTATACCATTCTGTGGTATACTGATTTATTGCATGTTCAGATTGGGATGCAATGACTTACGAGCGTGTTCGTCTCATCAGCCAGTCTGACGAATGGTTATCATTGCTGAACATCGAGTAATTTGTAAGGCCTTATAACTTACTAAGATTATGAATGTCAGTCTTATAATAGTTAGTGTAGTTAGTGGTAATTTGGACGTGGTGAAGCAAGGACCTTGGTTCGATTCGCTGTTGTATGTTGACGTAAATTGTTTCTTTTAAAATAAATTAACTCGTGCGTAGTTTAAAACTAGCCCCGTAGACTAATTAGCGATTTCTTTTTGATAAATATATTGTTTAAATACAATATTGTAGTAGGTGAAAATTAAATAAAGAAGGCAGAAAGAAATGTATTCGCTTTCTGGCTCTCGGGGCAGAAAAATGTAACTCACTATGTATTACACTTTATTCTTCGCCGTAGGCGCATCGAAAAGGCGTCGTTGCCATGGTAAGAGGGAGGTGCCATTTGCTACGATACTCTACGTAACGCTGTCTATCGGATCTTAAATAAAGGGGTCATACATCTTACGAGAAGGATGAACCGGTGCGCTAAAAAAGGGGGCCAGATTCAAATTTTATTTCATTTCATACTCTTACTTATGTGAACAATAAAATACTGTCTGTAGTTTATGCCACTAATACACCTTTAAATAAAACACTTTAACGGTTTATAATGCGATATATTAGTTAAGATCCCCGTGGCCATGGCTGCTGCAAAGCATCCGCAACGTCGGGCCGTAGTTAAAATAATTTTCAAATAAGTTTAATAAATATATCGCGTTTTAAACCGTTAAAATGTTTCATTTATATGTGAACACCACTTGGAAATCAATTTTTCACATAAAGGCTGATTTGATGTTACTAATGCTTGCGTGCTCGTTCAGAAATTCGAGTGGAAATTGAAAATCCTATGCGAGTGTCAAAAATCATGGAACACCTGAGCACATTTCGTAGTCGTAGTACTGAATAATAGAACCTTCATTCGGAACACCGCACCCCGTACGATTCTGGGGGAATAATACATGACCCGGGCCTTGTTTCAATTTTCGATTCCTTTTAACACACAGCGGTCCGAGTTAGATATCTATATTTAACGATACTTACACAGATTAAGTTGTTTGATCGAAATTCTAATAATCTATACTAATATATAAACCTGAAAAGTTTGTTCGTGATTCACTGGTTCGAATTGAAACATTTTGTCTAGTTAGAGAACTTATCCAGGAAGGCTATAGGCTATGAAACATACGCGCTACGACTAATGAATGAATGAATATACAGCGGGAAATATGGGGAAACAACGAAATACCCAAAAAATATACATGAAAGAATGATTTCTCCTTAAATGATCTATAAAAATGTCCGTCTTTTTTTTTAAAAAAAAAATATAACGAAAAAAAAATAAAATTTTTTTAAAATTTTTTTATAAATTAAACCCAATAAAAAAAACCGGGCAGGGGGGGGGGGGGGGGGGGAGGGTTTTTTTTTTTTGGGGGTTTTTCCCCTCCTCTTCTTTTTCTCCCCCCCCCCCCGGGGGGCCGGGGGGGGGGGGGGGGGGGGGGGGGGGAAAAAAAAATTAATTTTTAAAAAAAAAATATTTTTTTTTTTTTTTTTTTTTTTTTTTTTTTTTTTTTTTTTTTTTTTTTTTTTTTTTAAACATTTACATATAATTTAATATTAAATAAGACAATACTGATAAGGAATCGATTGATATTTACAACCCACTAGCCATATATTTTTTTCTGAAACGTGTTGGACTTCGTCTGGAAAACTAGATATTAAAAAGGGAGATAGGAATAACGAAATTCCTATGAATCTGTGAAGGTAAATCGCGCTTCAGTTTCAGTCTGTGGATTTCACATCTTGTTTAAATGTTATATTGTTGGGGTGTTTCACTCATTATCAAGTGAATCTTGTCTATTCTGTGCTTGTCTGTTTTTCTGTGTCATGAAGAATATATATTTCCCATTAACCAAACTAGAATTAGATACTAAATATATAGGTTAAAAATGATAAAAACTAGCTATTCTTACAGTCGTGGCAGAATCCTTAACTGTTTATTATTATTCAGGATGTTGCGTTCAATCGTCCAAGTACGGGGTGTTCCAGCCTAGTAGTAAACGTGGCCCGCTAACAAAGGGTGCTTCGTGCGCTTGACGCTTTAAAATTCATAAAAGGACCGACGTTGAGTGCCTTTTTGCGTATTTTTATTGTCTGGCCCGAGGTCGTACTGTGGCTTCAAATTATTCCGTGACATAGGAAAATTATTCTCAGAAACATTTCTCAATATCGCGGAGATATTTTAAATGTGGTAAACAAATTAGTATAACGGACCGTTTACAGTCGCTGCTTTACATGATATATAATAAGCGGACCCGAATAATGGAAAACGAAGGATAAATTTAATAAAATATATATTTTTAACTTAGTTCCAATATATAACATATTCACATCGAAAACATTGGCCGTGGTTAAAATAAGTAAATATTTCGCATTTTAAACTGTTAAAAAAGGTATTTAAATGTCTACTCGCTTAAACTACAGGTAAATCCCAAAGGAATCAAGTAATTGCCTATAATTCGGTAAGTATTACGACAAAGAAGCAATATACTATATTAACCTCGTATTCTAGAAAAATAACTTTACTGGAAATTTCGGAGTTATACAAACGTGTTCCTAGGGTAGGGGGTCCTTTAAAGCACCGTAGCGGGTATGTGGTATTTTTTTGTGGTTGGTAACTAGCTCGAACACAGAGGGTGTAGTGCGTCAAATATGCCCATGGACGTGTATAATTAAATGCATCGCTTTTAAACGCATCCTTCAAAACTGTTTTTTGATGATTATATTCGAACATTGCACCCAAATCAGACTCTATTGTATCGTTTCTTTTATAAAACCACTAATTTTTACTTCAAAATAAAAAATTAAAAGATTTTTTCTCTTCAAAATTTAAAAAATCATTTAGATTCGTCAACATTTTTTTTCGTTTGTCTGTATGTTCGTCGTGATTCTCAGAGTTTAAAATAGCAACAAGACACGTATGCAACTCGTCCGGCTTTTTTAAATATGTCTTATAAACTAATACAATTTTGTAAATTTATTAACAGGAGCGATTCATATAGTGATAAGGATCTTTTTTGATTGTAAAAATGTACTCTCTTGTTATTCTTTAAGTGAAAATTTCTATTAAAAAAAATTGCTTGACTGTTCTGTACTTCTTATTACTAAATTATTTTTCATTGTAAGCTGTGAAGTTTTCCAAATATTATAAAATAAAAATGAATCTCTTCTGGATAATTATTACCTATCCTTCATTTATTTTAATATTATCGATCATAATTGAATTTGAACCATATGATAGTAGTTATACGTTAATGTAGGCTTTTTTTTTTGAAAACCAAATTTAAATTTAAATTTAAAACTTTTTTTGCCTAAAAAATTTTTTTTTTTTAACTTTTTTTTTTTTTTTAATTTTTTTTTTAAAAATATTTTTTTTTTTTTTATTAAATAATAAAGGGGGGGTGTTGGGTTTTTTTTTTTTTTTGTTTTTTTTTTTTTTTTTTCCCCCGGGGGGGTGTTTTTTTTTTGGGGGGCGGGGTGGGGGGTTTTTTTTTTTTTTTTTTTTTTTTTTTTTTTTTTTTTTTTTTTTTTTTTTTTTTTTTACCCATATGATAGTAGTTATACGTTAATGTCAGGCTTTTTCTTAAGTGAACACTAAATAGTGCAGTGAGCCATACAAACCTTTGTGTATTCTTTAAACCCAATACGCGTGATTAATTATTAATTTTTCATTCTCCTTCCCGGTCAGACGGCGATGTTTTATTTACACTTTGAGAATAAGTGCTACTTGCACATCCTGCTACGATTAAATATTTAATACCTCTTGTATAGGAATAGCTAAGTCAGCGACTTCGTCCGCAAAGAAAAGTTATTTTGGGCGTCCAAATTTGCAAACTCCCTCTTCATCTTTATAAACTTAATATGTTACCCATGACGACGGTCGCGCCCCTTTCCGTTGCCGACTTTTTTATTAGATTATTTAAAGAGAAATCATTTCGTTATTAATATTTTTTGGGTATCTTGAACCGTTTTTGCAGCGTACGTATCGGAAACTTTTATCACATTTTCCGCTGTTTATTCGCTCCCATTAGTCACAATGCCTCTAGCCTATAGCTTATAGCCTTCCTAATTATTCAATTCCGAACCAGTAGTTCAAAAGCGTTTAAAAAAATATTGTTAAGGCTTATGTACAGTAATTAGCAATTTTTTTTTAAATAGTGTCCGAACATTATAAAACATTTGTACATTTTGTATAGTATTTACTCTTGAAACATTTATATGTTCATATACAACCCTTATTCAACCATGGAGTGAACGTATATGACCCAGGACTTAATTAAATTTTGATGACAGGCTGTATTATACACCGGTTTTAAATATTTATAATTCGAACAATGCTATTTAAACTCATTATTTATGAACGTCGTATACATAAAGTATAACGCATTCATTTTATAGACGCGGAGCCAAACGATTTTAGCATGTATAAAACATGTCCATGGAAATTATGATATTTGATGATTTAAACCCAACCGATTAGCATAACAACCAGGAAAAATATCTGTTCTTTTTTACTTGTTGGATTTCTTTTCTATTAATTATGTATGTTATAAGCTTTATTTGAATTATCATAAGTTAGAAATATAATAGTTTTATAATTTTCCATACGCTCATGGCATTGCGGTATTGTCACATTGATTTTTTTATTATAAAGGAAGACAGACAAGCGGGAGTGTTGCTTGAAAGGTGAAAAACACCAGCCCTACAACACCTAAACAAGTTTTATTATCCAGACTCTAGACGAAGAGTGACTCACGACGAGACCTGTTTCAGAGAAATTATAAATTGAATAGATAAATGTTGGAGCCGGTAGGAATCGACATCGCGACCCGCCATACAAGAGACCACCGATCCCATCAGCAACATATTTTAATAGACTCTTACGCTACTCAATCCAAATATGAATCGCGTTATGAAACAAAATATAATAAATATGCAAATTATCGCTCGCAGTATTTTCCGCAAAAATGAAGAGAACCGAAGAAAAAGCGGGAGAAATGTGGGAAAATAAATTATTTTGTACGAGCAAGATCGTTTCTGTTCGAGATTGTTAGGAGTATTGCAATTTTGCATTTAAATCGAATAATAAGTGTCTGCAATTGATGGTGGGCAATTTGAAATGTTGGTAATTTATTAGCTTATAAAAGAGGCAGTTAATCAGTCTGCTTTTTTTAGAAGCTGCTAACAAACTATGTATATTAAAGTAATCATTGTTAGTTAAATTAAAAGTACCTATTTGGATTATACTGCAACGTGTTTTATTTAGTAACATAGTGATGTCTTAAAAGAGAATATTGATTCCTATTGCAATATGTTGGCCCAAGATCTCCAATCCTTTGCTTTCTTAGAACATTACAATCAGTCGTTTATATAAAACTCATATTCCTTTATTGTACATATAACATTCTTAATGTCATACAGGTAACACAATAGAGACAAAAGTTCGCTTAATGGTAGGTGAAATAGCCCAGCCATATAACATCTAAACAATGCGCTATCGACTTATTATGGCCTTAGATATTCGAAAATTCACTGAAACCGAAATGAAAATATCATCTGAGGACTGTGATTCGTGACCGGACGGAATTTCGATATGTTTTATATTCGATGTATATTCATACCATCCATTTGATATTCAGTTTTTCAGACATGTTTCTGAAAAATTGTAAATTGATTAAAACAATGTTAGACGTTGTGGGGATCGAACCCACGACCCATTGATTATGAACCTTACATTTCTATTATTAAACCAACGAGTCCGTCACAAGAGTATGCACTTACATATACAAAGCTTGTATTAAAATACTTTTGGTGCTGAATGTACATTCAACCAGAGCCCGTGAATTTTATACTTACGAGTCGTTATAATTTAATGAAAGTAATACTAAAGTAGGGTTCAGCAGTTAACCTAGAGAGGGTTAACTATCTGTGGTATTATTAAATATTAGCAAATGCTTGAATTGTTGGAATAAGTAAAATTTTTGACTATTTGCATACAAACACCGTAATTATAAGCAATTACGTAAAGTGAGGCGTCGGTCAGGGCACATAAATTTAATCAGCTACTTGCCTATACATAAAACCGATAATCGAAACGTATATAGACACGTGTCCGCCCCATGTAAAGGTTAGACATGTTTTGCCGATCTTTAAAAGCTCACTTTACACCGCTGCGGTAAAATAAAACTTAACTTTGAACAGGTACTTAAAAGCAAAGTGATATTGGAAACGAAACCAGAGTTGAAAATAGAAACAGAACTCGGTTTAATCCGGGTCACTTTGTAAATGCCGGTAGTCGATACCCGGGTGAATCTTTTTGCTAAAAAACTGCGGAACTGACTTGCTTTATACATATTTAGCTTGACGTAAAGCTAACTACTAACACAAAGATATTATGATTATAAAAAATATATTGATTTAAAATAAATATGGTTTACAGACTACAATCGGTTTTGAAATTAAATATCTAATATAATCGATTAATTTGGTCGAGTAGGACATATGTAGAGTTCTTCGCTCTTTTATTTTAAAATTGTATATTGTTTGCTAGAGAAAGCGTACGCCACTTTTTGAAACATCAGGTACAGCCGCTTAGTGAATTTGTATAACTGTTTAGCCAGTACAAACAGACAGTTAAACAATAATTCAAAAATATGAGAGTAATATTCTTGTACTCCGAACATCTTATAATTATAGTATGTAACTATCGCAAGTACGTAGGGATTCTTATTTAAAAACAAGGTTTTTAAATTCGTGAGTAGCGCGCCTTAGGAATAGCTAAATCCTCGGCGGGGACTACCGGTCGGTTTTAAACTGAGCACTAAAATTCGTTGCTTTTCATTTGACACGCTAGCTTTTTTCGAGCGGGTTTTTTCTTTGATGTTTGGACTGTATATTGAGATTCACTACTTGACGTTTCGCTTCTACCTAATAGGGGAGGTTGTATTGCAAAAGATAAACATAATATAGATCATCGTTGCTATCATATAACATACATAGGTCAACGTTTATTTTTTATGATAGAGAAGGACAGACAAGCCATATAACATCTTAACTAGATGTGCTGTTGAACTATTTTGGCTTTGGATATTCGGGAATCCACTTACTGACACTGAAACACGATTAAAATTCACGGCTTTTTCATCTGTTATGTTCATGTACGGTCGTTCATTCGTAATTAAATACGTTCATCATATTTAGTCCTTAAAAACAAATTTGATTTATAATTTTTATTTTCTAAGAACTTACTTTTTACTTCATAATAGTCTAATAATCAATCGATACATAAAAATTACGCGTGTGTGTGTCGATGCTCAAGTTATAAACGTTATCGCTTAAAATAAGCTCCGTAACGCGTTACGTTGTAAAGCGCTATTATACCCTTGCTTAGAAAATTGTTACCGCAAGAACATAATAATGATAAGACAAAAGCGTGTTACAAAATAATATTGTATCAAGGAATTTATCTCTTTAATTTGCACAAGACGTAACGGCTTCTAGTCATAAAGCATTTTATTAATAACTAAATTAAATTCCGTACATAAATAACTGGCGGCCCACGCAATGGAATCTGTGAGTGAGTGAATCAGCTTTGCGTTATTTGTGTACCGTCAACGAAGCGACGGATTGACGCTGGGCTAGTGACGTCATCGCTTTGGGAACAATCACCCGATACATTTTCACTTTTATAACTTTGCTTTAAATTGTTCTGTTCTAGAAAGACTCAATTTAAGACACGTGTAGTGAAAGCATTGCTGGTTTGTAACATAAAGTAAACACGAATGCCGTAATTTAACATAACGTATGACGAGTAGAAATGTTATAAAAAAAAATTAAGTTTATTTCTTTAAAATGTAAACAGCGAAAAATATTTTTAAGCAGCAGTTCCCTCGTGACTACGTCGTTAAAACGCCACGCCGTGCTTAAAATAAATTTAATAATGAAATAAACTAATATATATCTCGTTTTAAACCGTTACAAGTGTTTTATTTAAATGTGTATTACTCGCGTACTACAGACAATACTTATTAGACATGATAACAGTAAGATTTGCAAATTGTAATTGAAACCAACAAAGAAGGTATAACCTTTCCTAAAATACTGTTAGTGTTAGAATAATTTCAAGTAATTCCAAAGACAACTCTCTTCAAACGAATACAAAGTTGGCGCTCAAGACGAGGGGATTATAGTGAAATCCCAGCGAGCTGACTGCGCGAATGTATGCAGTATGCAATGAGGATTCCAACGGAATTCCTCGCGTGCCTGCGTCTTGTGCAAGTAGGTCGCTGTCTTAGCTTCAATGTAGACAGCGGGATATGATTGAAGCCTTCCTGTAACACGATTACTTTATAAATAATGCCTCTAGTCTCCACCGCGACATTTATTTAGTTTAGAAGTTAGTATCCAATATAAAAAGTTATTTTTTATTATTACTATCTATTGGGACTCCTGAATTCCCTACAGCAACGATATCGGTGAAGTTAGGTTGAAAATATTTTTATATTTTCCCACGTTATTGCACATGATGACATTATATAAATTAAATCGATTTTAGATTGAAACAATTTTATCAGTCAGGCAGGACTAGAACCGGCATTTACGGCGTTCCGTGCTGTTGCTCTAACCAATTGGGCTACCGTATCAGTCGTGTTTGAGTGTCAGGAGTTAGGTTATCCAACTCTTAATATGTGGTCTCGTATCTCCTACTTTTCCTGTTCTTGTGTTCCTCTGAAGTAACTTATTATCCGTTTCTGTTTTCATTCTTATTTGTCAATTCTATTGTGTAAAAAGGTTACATGTCCGCAATAACTCTAAATATCATTTTATTTAACCAAAAATTTAGTTAATAATAAATTCATCAATTCGGTATGTCGTAATCTCTCTCTCTTTCTATCTGCCATTTGAAATTTTTGGTTCAGAATTGGCGAACGGAATTATTCACGAAGATTTTGCTTGAAAGTAATCAAGTGCAAATGTAGAAATCCCTTATTCATTTTATTTAACATTATATAAACGTAAAACAATGATATTTCCCAGAGTACTTCGTTCGTAGTTACTTTGTATGTGTCCAAGCGTGTTTCCGCTTAACACCAGCCTAGCTGCTGTGTTTCCTCTTGTTTAACATTGTTACTACACATAGTAGAACTTTTTGTGGGAACCGAGCGACGTAGCACATCCGTAGCAGTGGCACTTCGACGTAGCGTTGTATGATAGCCTGCTACGAGTCGTAGCAAATGTTATTGAATTTATTAAATCGCTTTCCATATCATCAAATTTTAATTTGAATTTTGATTATATTTCGTTAAAAACAATTATAAGAACGAAGTAGTTTTTATCCGTTGATCTAATGTCATGGCTACTAATCAAGGAGAGTCCGACATGTTCATATCAGTTTATCATAGTTCCGAAACATATTGTGGCTGAATTTTGTCTGGAAATCTAGATATTAAGTGGGTTGTAGGAATATCGTAATTCCGTTTCGGTCACCAAAACTTACTCACAGACAAAATAGCCGTAAAATTTAATCACGATTAGGTTTTAGTTTTCCAAATATCCAAATTCAAATATCGACAGCTAATGTTGTATGGCTGGGGTATTTTCATCTTCCATCAAGTGAACCATATGCTTTTCTGCACTACTCTATCATATAAAACTAAATATCGTATGAAAATATTATCATATTTATACGGGCCTCAATTATATAATCGACCGAAAAATATCACGGTATCAAAAGTGTTCGATGGTAAACAACGGAGCTTGTTGATATGCCGAAGTTACTGACGAGATTCTCTTTTCGGGGAATATCTATCAAAACATTCAAGAAAAATATTTTTTGTACACGACCGAAGTATCAATCCAACATCACAAACCTCGAAAAACTTATATTCGACCATTAATTTAATAATATATAAAGTGTAAAATGGTTTAACGATAATACAATTACTTTCAATTCCATTTGTCATTTTATTTATAAAATGCGTTATGCAATTTCCATTTATCAAAACGGCGAATTTTTTATTTCGAATTATTTTCACGTACAACATCACTTTCGCAGATGGTCGCGATGTCACAATATGTCCATTGCACTTACAGTACGTAAATCATTACGAGACATAACACCTGTTTTATTTTACGAAATTCCACATAGATTCCAACTAGATTTCTTCGCAATTTTGAACACTATTGCATTGTAATAAAGCATCAGTCTATTTAATATTTCTCTTCGCAAACTAATATATTTTGAACCCTGCTGTGTGTTTAATAGAGTCGATTTTTGAACAAAGAACCAGTATCGCTGTTCGCAGAAGTTTTAAAGCTAGATACAGAGTTGAGTTATTAGCGGACGACTAAAATGACAAATTAAAGTCTTAAAAATGTTAAATTCCCGACACATTCCAGCGTCGTGTTGAATATTAGTACAGATGTTGCGGTGGCCCACGTTTTTGGGTTCGGCGTCTGCATTTGTTTTAAAACCATTTCCTATTTAAGTAACAGGAAATATAACTCACTCAATTAAGATCTGCGGGCCGCTGCGTTATGCATGTTTTTTTGTGATACACAAATGTGTAAAATAACGCCTAAAACGTACAATATGTAAAAGTGAATTTGAGCCGAGCCGGATTTGAAAACTTATTTTTCATGCAAATAAGCTAATTTTCCTTTGTTATGGAATGATTAATGGCATCAGCTATATTTAAACTAATTTCTTGTCAAAATTAGTTGAGACGGTTTAGACAGCTATCCATCATCACGAGACTTCGAATTTAAAATACTGTAACAAAAATCAAATAATTCCTTACATTCTAGTCTCGGCTATGTCACCTGTTTAGTTTTTCGTAAATGTAACTTTATTTGAATATGTAAAATGATATCATCCAACGTTTATTATTATAATGTAAGTCTCGGACGTAGTACAAATCGTCGCGTCCCCGGGGAGGGTAGTCGGAGAAAGCTCTCGGAATTCAATTGAATTCTATTTAACTTCATATTGAGCGGAGAAAACTTTCAAGTATTTCGATATTTTATTTACCTTTAAAACGGTTACAATGTTTTGAATTTGTTTCTTTAAAGACTTAAGTTTATTTTTTAAGTTTAAGTTTCCAATTCTATACTAATAAAGTTACTGTTGGTTAAACGAAATAAATCCTAAAAATAACATTAAAACCTTATACCAAACTACGGATTTAGTTTAAATAAAACACTTAAACGGTTTAAAACGCGACATATATTGGTTAAACTTATTGGAAAATTATTTTAACTACCGCCCAACGTTTGCAGCAGCCGTGGTCACGGCAAGACACTCGCGTAATCTATACACAGTATTTATGGATCTAGTTTTGGGCAGGTTTAGTTGAATAATCACAGTAAGTGCAAACTAGTCGGGCCAATATTGGCTTTTACTGGCCAGCTGAGTGACTTCTAATACGCGTAGGTGTCGATTTTGACAGTTTATTTGACGGGTGTTATTTTCCTGTACGCTGAGCGTGTTATGATGAATTTACTAAAATAGAACTCGCATGGATACAGTGACAGTTTATTAAGTGCGAATCTCTGGAAACAAGTTAGTTTTCGTGAAAAGGGCGTTAAGAAACTATTTGCTAAGCACATGCACCCAACTCTCCTCGATTTATATTATACTAGCTGTGTCAGTGACTTCGTCCGCGAAGAATAGTTAATTCGGGCATCCAAATTTGTTTTTACAAAACTCCTCTTTATCTTTATAAACTTAAGGTGGCGTCTCGTCGTTTTTGTAAGTTTATCTTATACTGTCTATAGCTTACGCGAGTAGTACACATTTAAATAAAACACTTTAACGGTTTAAAACGCGATATATTAGTCTCCCCGTGACCACGGCTGCTGCAAAGCATCCGAAACGTCGGGCCTAAGTTAAAATCATTTTTAAATAAGTTTAACTAATATATCGCGTTTTAAAGGGTTAAAGTGTTTTATTTAAATAAGTTAATCTTATTAAGCTACATCTTTTACATCTTTTTTTTAAATCTTTTTTTTCACTTAAAGAGGAATCATTCTTTCGTATCGTCGATTTCGCAGCGTACCTACGCTTCTAAATGCTACAATGATGAATATTTCCCATTTTTTCCATTTCCCGCTCTCGTCTCTTCGCCCACAGCGCGATGTTTTTAGCCTATATTCCTCGATTAATGCTCTAATCAATTCGAACCAGTAGTTCCTGAGATTACTGCGCTCAGACAAACTTTTCAGCTCTATAGATTAGTATAGATATATTCAAATCTAGTAAACATCCACACCGCGTGCAATCTTATATTTAAAGTAAAAAATTTCTACACTTCATTTTCATTTATATATTCATACTCAAAGTATAAATATTCCTCGTGCATAACAAAACCGAAGCGCGCTCAATGATCAGAAAAGTTTCAATTACGTTACAGAGTGTACAACGAAATAAATTCACATTCGAGTGAAAACTTAATACGTTCCGGTAATTAGGTACGTGGCAGTGTGAAATTTCGACATTTTCTGAGCTCACTGAATGTGGGAGACGTAGGTGCATTGCGAATGCATTTCGGCGCACGACTTATACGATTTTGCACTTACATATTCCATTTAAATGGCTTGGTTTTTCTTTTTTTTACCATTAAAAGAGAAATTTTTCCGAGCTACAAAGTTTTAGATATTCATTCGATCATAAAATTAATGATAATAAAACTCTTTATTGCACAAACATAGACATAAGAACATAGACACTTAAAATAATATATACAAAACAAAAAATGTTTGCAAAGGCGGCCTTATCGCCTATGGCGAATTCTTTCAGGCAACCTTTGCAAGTAGAAATAAAAGGAAACCAAAATTACAGTAAAGAAGCAAATGTCAATATGGAAAATAAAATTACACAAACAATGAACATAAAATTAATTTGAATCTTATTCAATGAAAGTCGGGTTATATAAATAAATACTTTTAACAAATACTCACCGCCTCTAAAACTAAATAGCAGTCAGGCACGGCACAGATGTCTGATCAACTACTTGTCTGCAAATAAAACTGATCAGTGAAACGGACACAGAAATGTCTTCGCCCTATGCCCCACAAGGAGAAACGGGACTTCACTAACTTAAACAAAGACTAGGAGCTTTTTACTTTCTGTAAGATACATATATTACAGTATTTCTTTCGAAAGAGGAATTTAAATTTTATATTCGTCTAAGTTTGACGAATAAAAAAAATACGATATACTGTCTGTAGTATACCCGAGTAGCCGTGGTCACGGGGAGACGGTCCTCGTGACCACGGCTGCTGCAAAGTTCAAATAAGTTTTTATACATCTTGTTTTAAACCGTTAAAAAGTTTCATTTAAATACTTAATTAACTATTTACCTCGATATGAGCCTTTGCCAAATATGTCAACTACATATTAAATATAGGTTAATTGTCGCGGGTCGTATTAAGTTCCGGTTAATAATAGTTCGGCGATAAAATTAACAACATGTCCCCAACGATTACAATACCGATATTCATTTGTTTTGTTTTAATATTATATAAATGTTGCATTTTTTGCTATGTAATCTTAACTTCTCTCTCTTATACATGTATATATGTACCTTATTACTGATACGTATGAAATAACGCAAGAAGTCTCGTGTTAAAAGTAATAATTATGAATTTGACCCCCTTTGATAATTAATCAATCTTTTAATTCGTATGAATCATTGTTTCTTTTATGTAGAATTTAGTAAACCATGTTCCGATACATGCATTTTTTTATATATTTGAGTAATATAATGTAGTTTTTGTTAAATACATAGCTTTTATTTAAGAATATAATAACAACACCCTAAAAAGCGTTACAAAAATCATGATTCCCTCAGAAATATCCTTCAGATGGTAATTTTAATAAATAATCTATCGTATACATTATATGGATGTATATAATGTAATATACTTTGCTATGTTGTCTAACTTTGGACTCATAATAATGTCTATTCTAAATATGTGAATGAATGATGTATCGGTTACCATTAGTTGAAAGCCACAAATTGACGTCGAAACGTCTCGGGTCTCTAAAGGCATCTGCGGCGTGCATCCATTATGTGATGTGACCTAAAATTCGATACCGGCGTGTTTCGGCATACTATATATATATTTATAAATTTTTCTGCAGCATTGGATGGTAGGAATATAGAATTTCCGCCCGGGTCACGAAGCACCGTCCACAGATGAAAAACCCGCGAAGCTTAACCGCTGTTCGATTTCAGTCTGTGGATTTCCGAATATCCAAAGCCAAAATAGGTCGGCAGTATATCACCTACCATCAACTGAATCCCATGCTCTGTCCTCCTGTATCATTAAAATTGTCATAAAAACAAAGAAAAGTGTACGGAATAATTGGTTATGTTATTTATCGGAGACCATTAGTCTAGTAGTAATAGCAATGGAGCTTTTAAATAAAACACTTTAACGCAAAATAAACTTATTTGAACTAAGCTTAACTAATATATTTCGCGTTTTGAACCGCTTACATTTTAAGAAATCAATATGTACATTCTATTACTCTTTGTTTAAGGAAAACATCAAAGCGGCGGACAGTAAAATAAATTCAAATTAAGTTATCTAATATATTTCGCTTTTTAAACAGTTATAAGTGTTTAAAAAGTTTAAATTATTTTATTAATGTGTAATGTTAGCTTAAACTATAGACACTTAATAGAATATTTTTTCAAACCTTTTAATTTTCTTTCGTGTCCTATTTTTGGAAAAATACGAATGTTCAACGGGCATTTGGTCAGGTGGCTTATATACTCCCTGAGCGGGCTTGTCCCAACTGTAGAAATAAAGACTTTAAAATACTTTCTATATTTTATTAAAAATAAATATTTTCGACCCTGTGAATGTTCCTGTGTTTCAATTTGTTAGACTCATGTTCAAACTAATCCGATCGTATAATCGTGAACCACTTCTTTGACACGTGTTGTATAAGGCGTGCTTTCCAGCTATAGATAGTAGAATTAAATTCGTGTTCTAATACAATATGAATGAAATACTTAATACTTACACTAGCTGACCCTCTTATGTACACTAAAGGTAGCTTTAGTTTTTCTTTACTTTCGCCACTGTCCCGTCAAAATTATCGTAGCCATTTATATTGAGCTAACCGTTACCGATATGTACATATGCCCTTTGTTATATTAATATATTGGGTACGTGTCTGAAATAACAAAATGTATTTATTTGTTGAATTAAAGAATTTTTGAGTTTAAAAAAAATATGTTGTATTGTTTCATACATGTATTTTTTTTAAATTAATGTATTATTATTACCAATTAATTATTTGTTAGAGTTGTGTCGACATAAGCATATCAATATCCATGCAACAAACAACGTTGCGGATCAGTCCTCCATATCCATAATTTATTTCAATTTTAGAACATGGATTCAATGGAAAGATTTAAATCTTATTGTAGCACCGCCTAGTAAGTGGATTATTTCTTTAAATAGATTTAATATAACGTCAAGATCGTGCGCTATCGCCGCTCGCTTGTCGTGCACGTTTAGTGTTGCCATCTGGAATAAATATCGCGCAAACACAACTCGAAAGAATTCTCGCACGTCGGCAACACTCGACGTCTTTCGACATATTGTAAAGTTTAGAATTTAAAAATAGAACTTATATTCTCAATCATATCTATACTAATATTATAAAGCTGATGGGTTTGTTTGTTTGAAAGCGCGTATCTCAGAAACTACTGGTTTGAATTGAAAAATTATAGTGTTGATTAGACCATTTATTGAGGAGGGCTATTGTTTTATTTGGCTATAAAACAATAGGCTGCGACAGTATCTGCAAAAAGACAAGAATGTGACAGAAATATTCCTCTGAGGGATTGCGTTGCGTGCGGTGCGATAATAGTTCAAAATAAAAAAAAATATATAGAAAATAATTACGGTTTTTTAAGTTATGTAAAAAATTGTTTCCGTGGAAATATCTTATTTACCTTTTAAGATTAACTCACAAGAAGCGATTCTACGAGTATCGAATATCGGCAAAATACTTCATATGGCAAAAGAACGTTTTCCAAATCAGCTAGCATACAAAAATATGTATGTTTCATTTAAATCCACATCGTATAAGTTATAAAAATTTGACATACGTAGTTTTTTTTATATTATATGTCCATTATTCGATCAATTTTAATATCATGTCTTAAGTTGTCGTGTAATCGAGTTCACTGTATGCAATTGCACTAATGTCAGACAAGAAACACAGTGAGGCGTATTAAACCATTAGGGGTTCCGTCTGGTTTCCTTGTCTGAAACTTGTTGTAAGTTGGAGGCAGTTTGCCGCTTGCTGCGAACTTCGCCGCCGCCAGATACTGGAGCGGACGTTAACTTTGTTACAATGGTTAAATTGACTTGACAGGTAGTTATAGTGCCCAATTTACGATAGTCAAAGGCCTCCTACACATAATTATTTTTTTACCAATTTGTGTATGGCTATTTCAGTGGCGACACTGTATCTAACATAGCCATAAAAAGCAACTGAGTCGCTATTTTACTATTTAATTATATGGATCTGAGTCGCCAAAAATCTAAAAAATAAAATCATAAAAAAACACAACAGTAATTTTATAAGTTAAATAAAACACTTTAACGGTTTAAAACGTAATATATCGTTAAAGTGTTTTATTTAAATGTGTACGACTCTCGTAAACTATAGACAGTATTAAATTTTATAATTTTAACTATGTTTAAATATATTTGGAACAAATAAAGGCTAAATTGTTAATCCATAAAAAGCAGATTAAATAAATTCAATCTCAAATTTTCTGATTCGTTTTTTAAGTAAATGACATTATTTATATGTATTTTCATTTAATACTGTACTGTGATATTGATAGCTTACGCGAGTTGTACACATTAATTACTGATTCGTTTTTCCTGTTTCTTTTTATCCCGGGGGGAACCCGGATGTTGTAAACGCATCCGAAAAATCGAGCCGTAATCAATAAATAAAAAGCAATATAGTTCGCATTTTAATTTATTTAAAATACAAATTGTATTAGGGAGAAATAAATGTTTAAATGTATTTAACCACCATACTATAAGGCACACAAAAACATATATAAGACTTATTACTAAACATCAAAATAAATCGTAACTTAAACTTGACAGTGTAATTTAATATTAACAGTATAAAATAATGTTGTGTGCTGCCGAAAGGACTCAGCTTTATCAGACCCTATATTAATGGTTAATATAGATATTTTTATTTATTGAAAAGGGCGATTTTTCTTTCGAACTCCGGTTTTATTATAAAAAACTCTCATGCTGAAAATCCCAAAGACCGCTAAAACCAAATTTTCCTCAATTGTTCGCGCTCGGCTCGCAGTGAAATGCATGGCTTGCATTTCGTTCGTACGATTGTTCCATTGTTCTTAAAACAAATGGTTAATTAGATTTTAAAGGAGTTTCCACTTTTAACTTGTGTAATTTCTGGATTGTGGTTTTGATCTTTTTCCCGGGGCCTTGTTAGTTTTGAGTGTCTACATTGCAGTATTCTTCAATAGCGTAATAACCCTTTACTCTCTAGAGAGTGTTTTATATTTCACATGAGGAAATGGACCGACACTTTCGACGACGAAACGTTCGGCTATAATTCGGCCGAATACCGGGTTGGTGTTGGGGGTTTAATTTAAAAAAAAGCATTTATTATAAACTCTATCTGTATATCTTTAAAAAATATTGACCTTATATGTATCTTACCGAAAAAATTCTTATACTTCCCCAGAATTCATACTCAGACCTCTCACTATTACCGCATTTCTAAATAATTTTAAAACAAGTATTATATAAAGTAACAAAGTAAGAAAACTAATTGTTATTTTCCTTGTTTCAGGATGTTATACATACGATAAGCACACCACACGGCCAAGTACAGAGGATCGTCGTCTTTAAGAAGAATGGTGTCCAAGCGATGGTTGAATATCCTTTGCAAATAGATCTAGTAACTAGAATTACACATAAGACAATTTCCTGTCTTAGAAATGTGCGTTAGACCAAAAAATTACACAGTCCAATCTTTTTTACAAAAATTCGTGTCTATGATAACACAGTTATTTATTGAGCTAGTCAAAATATTATTTTAAGAAATTCAACATTTTTATGGGCGCTGCTATGTTTTTTGTATATTTTATGAAATAAGTGTTTACAATATTATATGTCGGAATGATGTATGCTACGTTTGAAATTTGTAACAGATTCGTATCATGATTGTAAATGAGTTAACATCGTGTAAAGCTCTCGAGAGAAAAGTGTTATAAAACTTCTACTGTCTACACATATTTCAACAACTCCACGAGATCGGGTTGTAGTGTTAGCGAAGCGAATTCACAAGCGGAGCGATTAGTACTTCATACTTCCCTTTAGACAATCCATTCTCCTTAACCAATTGGCTCTTCCGTTCGAAAGAGAGAGAGGGAGTCGATAAGACGAAATAGTCGTAGGTAGAGCTGTCAAATAGTTACTACGCAAGCGTTAAGGTTGAAATTACATTGCGCGAGAGGTGCTTGTATCAATATGTCGGTAAGAATTCACGATGACGTGTAGGAAGGCTGTACACTGTAGCTCAATTGGTTAGAGCAACAGCACGGAACGCTGTAGATGCCCGTTCAAAACCCGCCTGTTTCAATCTAAAATCGATTTTAAATTTACATAGTAACATCATGCGTGATACATACAACATGTAAATAATATTAGTTTTCAACTTATTATAAAAAAATTGTTTTATACGTATTTTTTTCTTAATCATAAACAGAAACATGTTATTGTGCAAATTATTAGCTCACGCTTACAAAGACGCCACGCCCCTTCAAACCACAGCAACACATAACCGTAAAAAAAGCACATAAATAAACACTCCTAATGCTGATAGAGGTTTTTCATAATAATACACCTGACACATAAACTGAAATAGCTTTTATTCATACACTTATAAGACTATTTCCATGTTTCACGCCTTACTCAATGAATGAGCAAAAGTAATCTCTGCCTTTAAGTACGTAGAGGTGCTTTTGGTGTGCCAATGCGGTGAAATTTTCGTAAGACACATTTCATCTTTAGGTGATGAAAAAATATAGAGATGGAACGGGGTCGCGCTTTGTTTGTGGTTTGTAGACTGCGAATAAAGTAATACGTGCATATTCGAAGGTTTCTTTAACACCTCCACTGTAAAAATAACTACGACTCGTTGGTATTGTATTGTTTTACGATAGAGGAGAACAATCGTAGGGTACACTTAATGGTAGGTAAATTACCCCATTCAACCATCTTGACATATGTGCTATCGACCTATTTTGGTTATAGATATCCGGAAATCCACAGATTGAAACCGAAACGCGATTAAACTTCGTGACTCAGACTTCCTACCACCCATTTGATATCCAGATACCCAGACGAAGTCGAACATGTTTAGAAAAAAAAGTTATATCCCTCCTAGATAAGTCTGTACATTAAACAGGTGGCACAGCTATCAAATGTCCGGGTCAAGAACCCTCGTCCACATAAAAAGCCGCGTAATATTAAACGGCGTTTCGAATTCAGTCTTTATCTGAAGTAGCCGTTACTGGGCCGTCTCACCTTCCATCAAGTGAACCCCGAGTCTGCCCTCCGCTGTCATAGAAAAACTACGCTTCGCTCTAACCCACTATTTGCATTGAAATGTAGTTAATACGACTTTGAAGAGGGTCTCGACGAGATTGCGATGAAAAATATTATCCAGCCGAGCGTCAAGTTCGACGGGCCGCGCTCAAATTAAGGTGGATAGAACATAATTTATTGCCAAAGGGTTTTTACCCCGCCTGACGATATCTTCTTTCTATTTCTTTACAATTCAGGCAGTACAGGTCAGATATATTTATTATAATGCGCAGTATAACCAAAGGCAGACTCGGCTTTGGCGCCCGAAGGAGTTTACACAGCCGTGGCCAAATCAAGAACCTTTAATTTTAATAACAATAGATACAAGTAAAATTTTGATATTTTTTAAAAATACCCCCCCAAAAGAAAAGCCCTTCAAAAAAAATTTTTTTTTTAAAAACAAAAAAAAAAAAAAAAAAAAAAAATTTAAAAAAGGGGGCCTTCCCCCCCCCCCCGGGGGGGGGGGGGGGGGGGGGGAGAACCCAAACCCCCAAAACCCAGGAGCAAAACACAATTCCTTTTTTTATTAAAAAAAAAAAAAATAAAATTAAATTTAAAAAAAAAAAAAAAAAAAAAAAAATTAGCAGCCAATAGCACCCTCTTGTACTATGTTTTTTTAACCCCACTTTTCAAATTACTCCTGTTTTGTATTGTCGTTGTCTATTTTATTTCAATTTAGACTAAAACCAATTCAATATATATAACCCAAATTAAAAATATCAAATAAGCAACGTATCAGAGACATAAATAGACTATCTGTTGCTACTCCACCATCCTTACAATTTACGTCCTCCTTATTTATTTTACAAACAACTTAGATTTTACGGCAGCGATCGTAAAATATAAATAAATAGCATTTTCAACTTTACGCGTGATAATTTTGAGTTTATATTTGTTTATGTAAAAATATATCGCTCTTTTTGCGTGTCGTTTAATTGACGGGTATTATATCGCGGGAACTGTCGGATTTTCTGTAATAATAAAGTGATGTTTTGTTCAGCATGTTATAAAGCAATTTCACGTATTAAGTTTACATTACATGTGAGCGTTACAACAGTTTGATTGACACAGTAGGACTAACGAAAATAAATTAGACTAACACATATAAGGTCCATTAAGATAATAAATATAAATATTGAAAAGGTCATAATTAAAATAAAATTACATTTTTACTCCCTGTAATTATTATAGACGTCAACTACCTCTCAAGCCTAAGTTTGCCTAGCATTGCAATAAAATGCTCTTAATTCGAATCCGAAAACAATAGCTACAGACCGACACAAAAATGTAGATGCCCCACTGAAAGATAACAGAACTTAACTCGGCGTAAATAAAACACTTCAACTGTTTAAAACGCGATATACATTAGTTAAACTTATTCGAAAATTATTTTTAACTACGTTCCAGCGTTTCGGATGGTTTGCAGGAGCCGTGGTCACAGGGAGAAACGGGTTAAATAATTTTAAAAAAGTTTAACCTATGTATATCGGCTTTTTAACCGTTAATGCTGTAAAGATGCGTACTACTCGTGTAAACTACATACAGTATTTGGCGTAAACATATCACAAAAAACCGTAATAAGAACTCAACATATTACCGACACACATCCGTACGCTTAACGACGTCACATAAAATAATTAATGTCATTTTAAAAGCCAAATCACGCGATGATTCACGGCCGTAATAAAAAAAATGTCTCGTACTAATAAAACGTTGATATAAATCAGGAGATTAAAATAGTGATGAATGGCTAGACCGGCGCGTATTTAGATAAAAAACTTAGATAAATGAGAACACGTGTCTGCTGATTAAGTGGTTACACGTATCGCTGATGTATGGAGCTTTTTGTTTCTTGCTTTTAATACCTAAACCTCTATAGGCGTCGTATAGTCTGTATTCATTTAGTATGTTTCACCTTTGACAGTTAGAACAATTTCTGTAATATCTGTGGTGCTTGTCTATAATCTATATTATATTGATTGTAATATCTGTGGTTCTTATCCATAACTTTTCTGTTAGTTATATATATTTACAAAACAATTGTAATAAGATTTTTTTTAACGTCCACCAGCTGCCATTTAGGATGTTTTTTAAATAATTCGAGTATGACTGCTTTACCAGTTAAAATATTACGGTTTGCTGATTGTATAGAAATATGTTTGATTGTGGTTTAAAGGTAACAATAGTGTCAATCAAAATCAATCAAGCCGTTTACACCTCGAGGATCTATACCCTCGTACAAATTTATATATTGATTATTTTGAAGATTCTATAAAGCTTTAATTTTTAATACTGCCAGCTTAGAAAGTAATAACATAATTTAATAGCAAAAAATTACAATATACTAGCGAATTAAACTTTAAGAGACATCCACATTAAGAATGATTACGACTTTTATGATTTAAAAGCTTAAGTCTGGTAGTTAAACTTGTTTGAAATCGGGAAGACCCAGGACCACGGCTGCTGCAAAGCAACTGGCACGTCGGGCCGTAGTTAAAAAAAATGTAAACAAGTTTAACTAATATACATACCTATCGCGTTTTAAACCGTTTAAAGTGTCTTATTTAAACGAAAAATATTGTGAAAAAGAGGGATCGAAGTGCAGAACCGATATCTTGCTTCGATTGGAATGTTTACATCGATCTTTTAATGGCCGGAATGTTTACAAGAAGCACGTGGTGTTGCCAGTTGTAAAAAATAGCACTACTCGTGAATTGTTTGATTTATGAGTATAGTCTGTGATGTATTGCGAACGCGTGCGCCGTGATGTATCTCGTAAACGAAATGCTTGAATGAACACAAATATAAACCTAAGCTCGATAATTTTTCAATTGCGGGAACGGTGCCAAGAATCTGCATTTTAAATTATTTCTATCTGGATCTAGATATTACGTTAATTCGGTAATGCATGTTTAGTTTTACTTGTGCTCGAGAAACTATTGCAAAAGCTTTGCTATAAAGTAGGTAATTAGGACGTTTATCTGGGCTACGTTGTTCTTTAACTTGCCAGGAAAAATAAAAAGTTGTATTGACATAATGAGTTTAATATAGACGATGAAGAAAAAATATAATAAAAGTTTAAAAATGCGTTTTGTAGGACCAAATTATTAGACTGCATTTGAAATTAGATTAAAAGTAGGATGATGTGTCATAATAACGACAGCAAGTTTGGTTGGTCACTAAGCTAGCTATTGAACTCGCTGTTATAGCTAGCCTTCGAATGGACAGAAAAATCTGAATGTGTTTTTTTCATTATCCCATGATTATGTTTTTTCTTGTAAATAAATAAATCGTAAATAAAAATATAGTAAATTTCTTAATTTTTTTTATGTGCATGATATTAATATAGGCATAATAATATTTTTTAATTGAATTCAAATTATACGCTGTTATGAAAACTAAACGAACCAAATTCAAAACAACAAATTAAATATAAGTAGTGTAGAATATGTTGCCAAAATCTTATTTGTAATCTAAAAACCGTTAAATATTTTGATGATTAGGAATTTTCAAGGAGTGTCCGTGAGTTTCAACTTTCAGAATTTAGGCCTCATCAACAGTGATAGAAAACTATATTCGTAGCGAATTATGTTTGGCAGTTTAATGTCCTTACACTGCTATAAAATGTCTCGCTACAGTGTAAATTGAGGAAAGTTCAAGATCAATAGTGCGATGGCCCAGAGGTGGTTGAACAAATAAAATTTAAACGTCTCAACGTCATTCCTTCGACATTTAATCGCCCTGGAGTTGCACTCGCTGGAATTAGGATAACTGACGTGAAATAATTAAGGGCACTTCAAGGTTAAGCCAGGGCGGACGATTCTTGACCTTCTTTAACAGTTAATTGCTCTGAAAATGAGCTACGCTTCACGTTAAGGGTGGGTTCTGTTAGAAAACGTTATTTATATTAGTATTAAGAACAGTGATTATTTTGGAAACTTTAATATTTTGCACATGATGGGGAAAAAACGATATTTCGCGAGAGGTTGTTCAATAGCTTGAAAGAATTTGTCGATGACGCGTAGGACTCGGTAGCTCAATTGCTTGGAACAACAGCACAGAACGCTGTGGATGCCGGCTCATGTCCTGTCCGAGTCGTACATCTTTTAAATTTATAATCGATTTTTAATTTGTTTAAAGGTTAGCCATTCCATTCTAAAATAAACTGTCTGTCAAATTTGTTCTTAAGCTAGAAAATCTTGTTACCATCGATTAACGTAAAAGGCAAATAATTATTTTGTTGTTCTTAAACTAGCTGATCCTGAAGTGTTGTAAAGCCTTCTTCGATAAATGGTCTATCCACCACAAAAATAATTCTTCAATTCGAACCAGTAGTTCCCGGGATAAGCGCGTTTAAACAAACAAACTCTTCAGCTATATAATATTAGTATAGATAATTATTAACGGTATTTTTAACAGTAACAAATACATGAAGTATAGCTAAAGCAACTTACGCCAAAAATTATACCTCGTAGCTAGCAGGCTTAAAGATTAGTAAAATATTAAATGCTTTTCGCTAATTTAATAGTATTATAAACATATTAATCAGCGGCTTGTTTTTGGAGCAACGAGGCGTAGTGTTTATTTTTGCCTTCGGGATTATGAAAAATCATGTTATTGCTTTCTCGATATTTATTTTCGCAGTGTTTTATTTGACTATAATACATATTTCTCTTATTAATCATTTGTACGATTTTTTATCATCTCCGACTATAGAAACGCTGAACGGACATATATTTTGAAATCTTTGTAAAAGTGAAAGCCCGTTTCCCCCCTCGGGGTAAGGGGGGCAACACATTTCTGTGACTGTTCCTCTGATCACTTTTACGGGCAGTTGACCAGGCCTCTGTGCCCGACCCAAACAATTTTATGTTTCCATAGGATTCGACCTAGGACCTCTCGCGCTTAGCGCAATGCTAAGGAAATCGTTAATTTGGCTACAGAGGCGGTTGAAATCTTTATAATATGTTTTTGGTATAGAATATTACTTATATAATAAAAAACTTTTTTTTGTAATTCCGCAGTCAACCCACAATTTTAGGTATTTCATGTGCATACTATAAGCATAATCAAAGCGGCTCTTTCTATTTCACTTGGTTATTTAATAATAAGAAATAGATGGATAGTTTAAAAAATGGTAATCTGGTAAAATTTTTCATTTCAATACAAGTTATATGCGATTTAATAAGTGTAACTGGCTTTATATATTAGAATGGCATTTTAAAATCAGTCATGAAACGGTCGTGAAGAACCTACATATTAATTTTTTGTGTAGGTAGTTAATCGAATATCTGTGAATTCGTTTTCATAGTTTCACATTAAAATACCATGGACCGTATTACATTAAAATACTTGCCAGCTGCGCTAACAAGGAGATTGCGTATAAGGCAAAATGTACGCAGTTTTGCGAAGGATTTTTTTTCGCTGTTTTAAGGACTAAGTTTAAAAATCGAAAATAAATTGAAAAAAATTTTCGACTCGGGCAGGACCAGGAAAAAAAATTTTTTCAATTTATTTTCGATTTGAATATTATATAGTGCCTCCATGTGCAATAACATGTAAAAATAATAAAGTTCTCAAAGGACAAAGTTTTTTAAGGAGTTATACCATCAAAAGTATTATTAGATACAACTTACATATGTTCAAAAATACTATTTTTCAAATTAAGATAACGGGCGTCCACAAATGTCTTCTATGGCAATCGTAGCTAATATAAATAGCTTTGCGCTCTTTATTTCAAATACATATGTAACGAGTTTTTGTAGCTCCAAAACGGATCCACTCACCGAGATAATAAATATTTAAACTTATCGCATGTCGCACAAATTATATAAATTAAAAATCTATTTAGTTTGAAAAAAAAATGCGCAAGATTTGCTTGTGTGTTGAAGAATTTCGACTATGACGTACGAGACACCGTAGCTCAATTCTTTATAGCAACAGCATAGTAAAATTAGATCATAATATTTAAGTGTTAAGGGAAAAATAAGCATTCAAAAAGAAAAGAATTTCTCCTTAATAATAGATTAATTGTATTCAAATTTTTACAATGAGTCCTTAACTAGATTGTCACAAGTTTGAAAGCGTGGAGTCTGCAACGCGGGCGAAGGAGGCGCTACACGGGTGCGATATATACTCAGGATGCTGCACGCTCAAGATTGAATATGCTAAGGTGAGATAATATTTCATTTTCTTAGATATAAGTCGTATCTAGTAACGTAGAACTAGCAGAATGGCTCACACGAGCTTTGTTAAAGATTTAAATTTGTTACACTAATTTATGGATTAAACCCTAATATTGGATGTGACAAGATGTGAACAAGTTAAAAATACAAATTCAATTTAAAAATATTTAAGTCCTGGCGTCAAAATATAGCTCCAGCCTCTCATTTGGATTTTAAATTGTTATAACTTATGCAATAATGAAATAAATAAAGTTAATATTATCTTAACTATCACCATATATTCAAAGAATTCTAATATTTCTAAGTATATCCGTTATTACATTGAACGTGGATATTATATTGAAATACCTGTTTACTCGCTTTTCATCTTTAATAAAATGTTATTTGTTTATGTATAGGATGTGTTATTGTTGTAGAAGCCTAATAAATAACAAGGAATAATAATTAAATACTGTCTATAGTTTACGCGAGTAGTACACATTTAAATAAAACACTTTAACGGTTTAAAACGCGATATATTAGTTTAACTTATTTGAAAATGATTTTTAACTTCGGCCCGACGTTTCGGATGCTTTGCAGCAGCCGTGGTCACGGGGAGACGGGCCGAAGTGAAAAATAATTTTCAAATAAGTTTAACTAATATATCGCGTTTTAAACCGTTAAAGTGTTTTATTTAAAAGGAATAATAATGCCAAATAACCAATGAAACTGTATAATGATCAACGGGTCGCGGGGTCGATACTCACCGGGTCCAATATGTGTCAAATTTTTCAGAAACATTTCTCAAAATCTGGATTTATTCATTGGCGGTAGAAATATAGAAATTTCGTCCGGTCACAAACCATCGTCCACAGTTTCAGTCTGTCGATTTCCGAATATCCAAAGTCAGAATAGGTCGACAGTGTATCTTGTTTAGATGCTATAGGCTGGGGTATATCGCCTACCATGAAGTGAACTCATGATATGCCTGTTCTTATCTATTATTAAAATAAAACTATTATACGATATCTATAGTACGATGTTAATAAACGAGATCACCAAAATATTGCACTGTACAATGTTTATTAATATTATTACTGTATCGTGTCCGTCTCTATTTCCACTCGTCTCGAAATTCCAAGCCATTTTGCTCCGTGTCTCGTTTTTAAACGCTTTTAGTGAAAGCAGCTCGGAGTGTGAATGCTAAAAGCGCTATTTCGTTAGGACTTAAGCGATACCACTCTCGGCAGAAATGACGTCATCATTGTCTGAAGGTGCCGTTAGTTAGTCGCCAAGCCTTTTTTCTACTTGGCTGGAGAATGAAAGTCCTTTTGAGCCAGTTCTTTAATGAAACACACAAATACGCAATTCTGTAGTCTATTAGCGTGGGAAATTTTGTCATATGAAAAAATAATAATTAAAACGGTTTTAACGCGTTAAATATTAGTTAAACTACCGCCGCAAAGCATTCGAAACGTTCGAAATTTGCAAATAAGTTTATTATATATGTATGTATGTATTACTAATATATATCGTGTGTTAAACCGTTAGTGTTTTATTTAAATTTATACTATTAGCGTAAACTACAGATAGTATAAAAAACATAGGCAAGTGCGTGTCTCGTACCATCGTAAATACTCATTGTATTACTTGTATTTGTTTTGACAAGGCCCGGGTTTTTAAATGATAGAGGAGGACTATAGCCACCCAGCCTATAGCATCTAAAACAGAAATAGGAAGATGCGCTGTCGACCCTTTTTTGGGTTTGAAACAATCTTGTTGATAATTTGCTGGATCATAGGATCCCGTTGTACACTGTACGGAACCGTATAACGCCCAGTGAACTCGTAGTGAAATAAAAGTAAGCAGTTGTTAAAGCGAGGGTCCTCGTCGAAAAGGACCATTAAAGCCTCCATTACCGCACTGCATTTTTATTAAAATACGTAGACAAAACTAGACTTTTGTACTCTATGGAGTGTTCGCACTTTTCTGTTACTGTTATTATAGCTGCGTTTTATCTTTAAAATATTTCCTTATATTGCATAGTTTAAAACAAACGCTTTTTCTGTCCCTATCGCGTAGTTTTAAAGATAGGGTGATTCATGAGGAAGGTTTTTACACATAACGTTCACAATTTTTCTGTTGTGTATTTGGTGTCAGCATTGCACCGGAGCGAAGCCGGGGCGGGTCGCTAGTATTCCAATTGAGCTACTTAATAGTAGCTCAATTGAGCTACCATTTCGTTATCATCGGATTTCTTTCACACATTGATACATTCACCTCCCGGGATATGAACCCAAAATGTCCCTCACTTGTCGAAACGCCTTTACTCATAACGACACCAAAACAGTCGGATTAATAATCACGAATGTCTTATATAATAATAATAATAATAAGCTTAATAGCTTGTGAGACCGCCTTTGTAGCTAAATGGTACTTGGTTCGAATCCCGGGAAAACAAAACATTGTTTCGATCGGAGAGGGCACAAAAGTGTGTTTAATTACTTGTTTGTAAAAAACCGTACAGTAAAACGGTCACGTTTTGTGAGACATGGAGGCTCAATTGGTTAGAGCATTTTTTTTAAAACGGATTTGTATTTTTTCTGTCCAGCAACATAAAATAAGCAAGATATATTTGTGAACTGCAAAACTCTATTTCACACTTTACGGGTCTCGGAAATAAAAAATGTAATTGCACCGGCTTCGCGTCTCGCGGCTCAAATTTGCAGTTAATAACCCGTCACGAGTGCTTTTATTATGTGTTTGGAATAATGTCCGTCTATTATCACTATCCACATTGTAATTTGTAGCATGACACTGAATATTATTTCACTTTGTGTTAATTGTACAAAATCTGGATAATAAATTGGTGTAGGAATATCAAAATTACGTCCGGGTCGCGAACCAACGTCCACAGATGAAAAAACCATAAAGTTTAAATACTGTCTATAGTTTACGCGAGTACTACACATTTAAATGAAACACTTTAACGGTTTAAAACCGCGATATATTAGTTAAGTTAACGCGATATATTAGTTATTTTCAGTTTAACTAATATATCGTGTTTTAAACCGTTAAAGTGTTTTATTTAAACCATAAAGTTTATTCGCGTTTCGATCTCAATCTGTAGTTTCCGAATATCCAAAGCCAAAATAGATGGACAGCGCAACTTATGGTTAGATGTTATATCGCTGGGGTAATTCACCCACCATCAAGTGAAAACCTCATGCTTGTCCTTAAGTTATGTATAATTTTCTAAAGAACGGATCAGTGAAACGGACATAGAAATGTGTTCGTCCCATGCCCCACGAGGGGGAAATGGGCTTTCACTTTTATGTATAATTTTTATCATTCGTTTAGTTTTTGTTTCTAAAAAATTTACGTTTTAAGATATAACCACATTTATGAATAACTTCCTCCGGAGTCCAATGGGGGACCTCTATAAATATCAACAACGGTCGGCCACAGAGGACAAATCACATAAAAGGTAGAGAAACATGTCGGAATGATGCGATTATGTCGGACTCGTTACTAACACGAACGACTATTAAGGTGTTTTGGGAAGGGTTTATGTTATTTGTAACCGCAATTCTCAAATGAATATATGAGGTTATATAAGAGGTAGAGGAGCGGGGGGAAAGTCGTACTGGGGTAACAAGTTCCACGCGTTTTTACCGGGATTATGACTTTTTAAACGGTTTTATTTAGCTCGACCCGAACGGAATTTAAATTTAAGCACCTTCCCGTTGTCAGATTGACCTGAAATTTGGTACACACATTTAATTAAAATGACAATATAATAAAATCAATAACATTATAATTCCAAGATGGCCGCATTATAGATACAAAATGGATTACATATTTTTTCTTAACCCCCTCAATATGGGTATCAAATGAAAGTAAAACACGGTGATTATGACAAAATTTACTTTTTAGCAGTTTTCAGTGCACAAAAAATTAAACCGTTTTACTTAAAAGTTTTTTTACAGATTTTTTTTTCAAATTCGAAGCAATCAGTGCATACTGACCTATACCTTCAGTAGTTTAGTTTTCTTCATTTGAACAAGTATCTGAAAGTTGTAACAGCGTTCCGCCTCTGCCCTTACATTAATACTGAAAATTTAAATTTATAATACTAACTAGCGACACGCCCCACTAGCGACCCGCTGGTGATACTAAATACACTACCCGAAAACTGTGAACGTTGTTTATAAAAACCTTTCTCTTGAATCACACTATCTATTTAAAAAAATCCGTTGCGTAGTTTTAAAGATTTATGATCACATAGGGACAGAAACTCCGACTTTGTTTTATACTTTTAGGATTATTTACTCGATGGCGGTGAAGTTCAAGGAATATTATATGAAAATTTAAGAGTTTAAGCTGGTAGCACTATTTTAAAAAACAATATTACTTGAATAATAATTCCTTTTTAATAATAATAAATAAACGACGTATTACAATGGTTTGTCAATGACTATATTTATTTATACGCTATTGTTTAGCTAAAATACTAAAAAATATATTTTTTTTAACTCGCAGAGTTCTTCACGGACAATTAATCTTCCCATATAAAGAGATAATAGGAGCAAAAAGAGTCCCCTGTCATCGCATACAATATTTTCACAGAGATAGCTCGCTTTTGTTCGTTTCAGGATACATAGGAAAAAGCGGAAATCGCTTTTCATAATGACGTTTTAAATGTAACTGTTGTTCATTAAAAGGTTCTTTTGCTGTTATATACACTAGGTGAATTATAGATTAGAAATGAAAAATTATTTCTTCATATTTAGCTGTGTATTATGTAAGGTCGTAGATAAAAACCACTCCTATATTTCGTTTACCCAATATAACATCAATCGTGCTTGGCTGCAGCTTAGTTGTTAAGAACACAGAAGACGCTGACGATGCCGGTTCAAGTCCTGCCCGAGTCGAATTTTTTTTTCAATTTATTTTCAATTCCTAAATTATATAGTGCCTTCATGTAAAAAAATAAAAACGTTTTCAAACACAAAACAATTTTTTTTTATCGATTTCTGATATTTTATTAGAGACGATGTCATAATGAGAATTTCCAATTAAATAGATATTGTTAAAATAAAAAAGAAAATATGACAATCAATCACGTGTCCCGTATAACGCAATCTAGGGGGAAGCCCCGCGGCGTCCATTAGGCTAATGACGTCATTATAATCATCACCGACAATTATAGGATAATTTAATTCGCTCTCGCTCGAAATACTTCGACATCTACCCCGAATAATTTAGCAAATTTGTTCTAATTTTAAACAGTGAGCAGTCTTAAGTCGAACATGTTTCATTGGTGTTATTTATGTCTATGGATTTTTGAAACAAAAGACAGCTCGATAGCGCATCATGATTAAATATAGCCAGTTTGGTGCATTTCAATGTGTCATAAAAATAACGTAAGAGTGTTGAAAACTCAAATGTAAATGGAGTTAGCTCAAAGCAAAATAATCGCGCCAAGTACAAAATTGCCTCCACAATTTACCATTCATAGCACACTAGCTACGGCGTAGCTCTAAAGAAAAATTACTAATTGAATATTATATGCTACGGCGTAGCGCTCTACGAGCTTCGAATTATGAATATTACGCTATAAATAACAAGTTTCTTTTTATTTTCAGCCCGAAAGACTGAATGTGTTCAAAAATGACCAAGACAGCTGGGATTACACGTGTAAGTGATTTTGTGTTTTAAAAACTTGTTTTATCAGTCGGTAATAGTTAATCGTCAGCTCCTTAAAAGTTCCCACAGCTGGGACACGAGTCATAAAGGGAATAGACGGCCTCAATCTACCACCAAATACGTTTGAGTAGGACTGCAGAGCACCTGAATGTATGATAAGGATTAATATTTTTTTTTTACGACCGAGAATCAAAGTCGCGAACTTATGAAAGTTCTTAAACTTACCATAATAAGTTTATAATCGACTGGTAAAACAAGTGCTAATGTTTCATATTATGTTTAACGTATAGAATTAAAAAGTACAAAGTACACCTTTTGTAAAAATATTTGTTTATGTATTAACTAGTAATAACATGTATCTTTATATATCGGCAATATGAAGCATTAATAACATGTAATCTACATTGCTTGTAGGTGTTGTTAAGTTAGATTAATGTAAGTTTTAAGCGTTGAAACTTTTCAAACATTAACTTAACCAAGTACGAATAAACGCAACGCAGTAAAAACCTCAATGTTGGAAAGTTTCTTGCACTGCATGGATTTTTTTTATTTTTGCATGAATTAAAATACGATTTCAACATTATTATGGACATACTATATCTACTTTTCATTATACATAACACACGTATATATAATGAATTATAAATATGTTTTTACATTATTTTTGGATACAAAGCCTTCCTTTAATTATTAATAACATTTATTGGTTTATATGAAGTATAAAATTATCTACAAAATTATATATAAAATGACTCGCGAAAACGAAACAAAACGTATCTTTTAGAAGAATCGATTTTACTTTTAAACTTAACAATAGCCTAGGTGGCGCCTCGTGACTCGAAAAAGAGAACGCTTAAAAGCTTTTCTTTTGAAAGTCTTTCATAATAGGTGAATCGCGGAGGTTAATGTAGCAAGCGACTCCTTGACAGTCCTTACTGTTTAATTTAATGTTATTCAAATGTAAATTTTTCTTATATACGTGAACAAGACAAGAAGTAGAGGTAAATTTTCCTAGCAAGATTACATTTTGTTTACTTTGTTACATAGACCGATCGATGTGTGTTCGTGGTCGTGGGTTTGATCATATGACCCGGTGGGGATTTCTTATCAATTTATAGTTTCGGAAATATGTTGGATATCGGGATATTAAATGATTGGTAGGAATATCAAATTAACATCCGGTTCACGATCCGCAGATGAAAAGGTCATAAACTTTAATAGGGACTCGGTTTCAGGCTTTTCAAATATCCAAAAAGGGTCTACAACGCATCTTGTTCTAAAGTTGACTGGTGTGTTTTACCTACCACTGAGCCGCATGCTTGTCTATCTATTATAATAAAATGTATTTATTAGGTAAAAAAATTATCTACTTTTCCTCTACGAATCAAGACTGTGTTTTTTTCATTGCTATTTTCTAACATACTTCTAAAGCATAATGTTTTTCCACTACACATTGGAATTTCCTAAGCCGGGCTAATTAATTAATAAACATAACGACATACAGAGTTCAGCACAGCGACGTAATTGTCCTCAAAACTTTTAATTAGGCCCCTATAATGTACAAGTACATCTCTATTAACATGGCATAGTTGTATACTATATAGGGCAGAAGTGAAAAAGTTTTGTGTCGTTGTGTAAGCATTATAATGCTTTGCTATGTGATATAGTCTTGCTTTTACAAATAATGATTTGCTGCTAAAAATTAAAGGATAAACAACAAACACTGTAATGAATATCTTAACGACTTTAATAATTAAATCATCTTATAAGCGGAAACAAATCAATCAGTTCAACGTTTGTTGCTGATAACAGCTATCTATATCTATACTAATATATAAAGCTGGAGAGTTTGTTTAAACGCGGAGAGTTTGAATGCGCTAATCTTAAGAAATACTGGTTCGAATTGAAGAAGTCTGTCGAAGAATTGGTTTAAGGCTGTAGGCTATACAACGCTGTGACTAATAGAAGCGAAGAAACAGCGGGATATGTGGAGTATATAATTTTCTGAAAGCTTCATTTAAACGCATTTAAGAAATAATGAAAGTGTAGCCCAAGTCTATAGCAATAATATAAAGTAAAAACTTTCGCGCTCCCATTACTCAACCATCCTCTAGAGTTAATAGCGTTTCAGTGAATATGTGAAAAATACCCATCGTTCGTGCACTTTGCATATATTTGCACACTCGCATATAAATCACTTTCCTCTCTTACTTAGCCAATATTGACAGTTTGATTAATTGCGCACGAGCAAGATAATCGTTTTTCCATTACTTTCACTCCGTTTTCTTGTGACATTTAGTCTTAAATTGTTATCTAACGATGCAACCACTTCCAATGTTATTGATACTGCAGTATATAATATGACTAATATTATTATAGTATTAGTATTAGGGCACCGAAGTCTGATCAACTACTTGCCTGTTAGAAAAAGAACGGATCAGTGAAACGGACACAGAAATGTGTTCGCCCCATGCCCCACGAGGGGGAAATGGGATTTCACACACGAATATTAGTATAGATTATAAAAATAAGAGTTTATCTGTTTGCTTGAAAGCGCTAATCTCAAGAACTACAGTTTGAATTGAATTGGTCTTTTTGTGTTGGTTCAAGGAAGGCGCGAAGAAACAGTGAGCTAAGCGGAAAAAACGAGACAAAATATCTTTGTGGGTTTCCATTGCGTGCGTTGCAAAAACGGTTTAAGATATCGAAAAATATGTATAAAAGAAAGAATCCTCTTCAAATGATCTAAAAAATGTTAGCGACAGTATATGTCTATCTTTTACGACTCGGTGGCAATAACGACGGGACGTGGACGAAGTCGCTGACACAGCTAGATAATGCTTATAAATGACATTATTTATTGATCCTCTTAATGTAATATCAAAACTAAGGCCTTTCCTAGACGTACTAACAAACGTAACGTTACTGTAGTTAGTTAGCCGTGTTGCAATACCTATTGCCGGAAACTGCAGACTTGTACGTGTCATATTGCACTCCGATATGTTTCAGTGTATCCAATACAGGAATTCAATAGTCCAGCACAATGGTCCAGTTTGTAACAAAAGACGTCATTTGTTCAGCTTATGTGAGAATATTTTTCTATCTAACGTACTTGTGTGACGTAACAGGATCGTAGATATCTATCTGATAGCAATGTATAATGGCTAACAAACAACGGGTCGTGGATTCGATCCCCTCTGGGTCCAACATTTTTTATGACAATTTATAATTTCTCAGGCAAATTGGACTTCGTCTGGAAATCTGGAGGTTAAACGGGTGGTAGGAATATCAAAATTCCGTCCGGGTCACAAACCACCGTCCACAGATGAAAAACAGAGAAGTTTATTGGGGTTTGGTTTCAGTCTGCGGATTTCCGAATTTCCAAAGTCTAAACATTTCTATTTGTCCTGGTTGACACTAAATAGTAAAATCCCGTTTCCCTCTGTGGGCCATGGAGCGAGAACATTTCCGTGTTAGTTTAGTATTCGGTTCTTTTACAACAAATAGTTGATCTAACTTCGGTGCCCTGCCCGAACCAAAATAACCTATTGTTTCTCGCGCGCTTATCGCTATGCTAGGCAACATGTTTTACGATTTAGTTACAGTGACGGTTGACACTAAATATGTAGACTCAAAAACTACGGAGAAAGATGTAGTAAGTAGAATGAATAGAAACTCCAAAAATTGAAACGGTTGCTTTAAAAATTCAAAACTAGAAACATACGAACGTCATACAAAAACCACGCGGTACCGTATCAATATTTATCTATTCCTACTGTCTTTTGTACATTGTACCTTATTCCATCGGCTTAAAACATGATTTTGTATGTGTCCGCATTTAAACTAATAAAGAAGAATATTGACTCCTATTACCGATGCAGAAGGTAGAAAATCGCGTCCAATACGACTAAATGAATTTTTTAAACTACCGTCGCGTGGCATTCGTGAATTGTACTGTCATAAGGGTATCGTTGCACGTTCGAGTACGCGGGTTAGAGAACATTATAATTAATTATGAATTGTTCCGTTAGGCCCGTTCATACAATACCTACATTGTATAAATTAAAATTTAATTTTAGATTGAAAAAATATTACGACAGGGGCAGGACTTGAACCATCATCCAAAGCGTTACGTGAGAGGTGCTTGTAAGGTTGAAAAAAAATGTCGATGACGTATAGGACACGTTAGTTTAATTAATTAGGAGAACAGACACATTCAAACCATGTGTAAACGTCGTAGTTGTTAAGAAGTTAGACGGAACTCTATCTTTAGTCTCCCCGTGACAATGGCTGCTGCAAAGCATCCGTAACATCGCGCCGCAGGTAAAATAATCTCCAATTAAGTTTCACTTATGTATATCGCGTTTTAAACGGTTAAAGTTTTTTTTTAATGTTTACTATTCGCATAAACTACAGACAGCATGTTTTTGTTTTCTCCTGTACTTCAGGTTGCCTGGAAGATATCGCTGCTTAGCGATAAGGCCGCACTTTGCTTATAAATTAGTACATAAAATTAATTTATATATTTTTTGGTTTGTATTATGTGTTATAAATAATAAATCTCAAACGAACACATTACTGTATGCTTATGTACCTTAAATTCAACCACCATCCAAATTATCTCAACACCGTTATCTTCGTCGCAGTCGGTTAAGCACTATCGCGGAGTTATTTCCATACAATAAAGCGGAGGTGACGGCGGGTGTGCAATTTCCTTCCCCTCCACCCTCACCTCACTTCGAGGTGAATCGACTTCCGTTTAGTACGATGGGGACCGGTTATCAAATCGGTTTCTACGCTGTAAGTCCATAAAAATGCTGCTTATTTACGACTGACATTTTTTATTTATATTTTTGTACGCTGATATTACCACTTTGGTCATTCAATTTATGGATTTTTTAACTAACATAGTAGTCGTTACCAACTCTTTAATTCATCAGCTTTTTTATGAGAGAAGACGACAGCTGCTGTTCACTTGATGGCACGTGAACCATCCCAGCCATGTAATATCTAAACAAGATCAAACAAGAACCACACATTCTTTCTTTTGAACGTGTGTTATAAATGTCATTTATTTTACTTTTCTTTAAGTATATAAATAGTATTTATGTCAAAAATTTACTGTTTATTTTCCGATTTACTTATAACGCTATACTATCTTTATGTATATTGTATTTCTGGAGAATGGAACGTAAATATCGCGCCGTGGTTTTAAAATCCACAGATACGATGCACAATGCAAACAGATCGGATACGCTCACCGGCATAATATTTGACTTGTTCTTCAGCGGTCGTATATCGGTTTTCCATATTTTATTTCTCAGCAAGCTTTTCCCTTTAATACTTATGATAAGTTTTAGTTCTAGGTATTTTAAGGAAAAGAAAGAATGAAGTTCGGAATTCTCTTAATGAAATGTCCGAGCTTATTAAAATCTTATGTCAAACAGGCTTTAGATATCAAGTGGTCTCGATAGGTTGAAACCGAAAGGTGAATTTATGCTACCCCCTTTTTTCATCTGTGGTCGGTACGAAATTTTGATAATTATCCCTACTACTTACGACTGATATTCTATGCGTTGCGTAGGCGTAACAAACCAGTTTACAAAAACCGGAAAATAATTTATTTACACGCTGAAACCCTCTGAGAATCGAATTCACAGACCGTTGATTACACACAATGATCGAAACCATTGTAGGCCTTCTAATAAATTGGCACAGGGACGATTCGATTTAGATTATAAATGACGTGAGATAAAATAAAAATTGCGGCACATTACGTTGGTACAATTGTATTTTACCCTGTTCTCTATTCCAAATGATCCCATGGGTTTTCCAGAAATCTATAGGAAATATTTTACTGAAACGCTATAGATCATGTAGGCTGTTGATACATTATGCAAACGATTTTGTACCAATGGATCTCTATGCAGTAGTCTTGAGAAACCGACCCAGATCCTATATGAACACTAAAACACTAAATCTTGTCTAAATCCCGCAACATACGTTACTAGGAAACGTTACAGTTATCCTTGGAACGAATCCAGTGGTGAGGGGACTTTTCACAACTTTGCCAACTGTGGTTTTCCCCGGTTTCAAGGACGGGACTAATGAAATTAAGTTAAATCTAAATAAAACACTTGAAACGCGAATTTAAAACGCGATATATATTAGTTAAACTTTGAAATTTGAAAATTATTTTAAGTACGGCGCGACGTTTCGGATGCTTTTCAGCGACCGTGGTCGTCGACGGCTGCAAAGCATCCGTGCAAAAGTGTTTTATTAAAATATGTAATACAATAAATAATACATAACAGGTGTCTCTGACGCCAAAGTAAAAAACTGCTACGCTATCGCCATCTGTTCCGTCGAAGTTGATATTTGGCGAAACTGGCCGGTTGCTTGCAGAATTGACTAACGGTGTCTTTGCGTTTGCTGGTATGCTGTTTTTTCGAATCCAAAGTTGTTAATATGGCGTTTGATAACTTGGGACCGTCCTCCTCCCTATAAACATTTTTGGGGTTTTGTAATAGCGATTACCAATCTTGGAAGAAATCGACTCTCCTTTGCGAGCATTTTTGCCCGGTCAAAGCGAATGCATATATAGCGTTTCAGCATTAAAGTGTTTTATTTAAATGTGTACTACTTGCGTATACTGCAGACAGTATGTAAGTTGAATATTATTAATTGCATACAAATTACATAATACGTTTTCTTTTCATTATTTAGATGTTGAAATCGTGTATGCGAAAGTCCAAGTAAGCGTATCGTTAATAAATAACATTCAAAGACGTGCAATATTCCGTTATAACGCCAAATATTATGAAAGTATCTCATAAAATAAGAATAATGGTCTACTTTGTATCGTATAACATAAGTTTTAATGTTTCATGTGAGTATTGCTTTGTTTTGCGAATGGTTTCGGAAACATGCGTATAGCGTAGGAATATAAAAAACCCTCTTTTATACCTGAGAACAACTCTTAGCTGAAAAGAGAAAACATATAATCAGAAAAAAATATTTTTTTATTAGAGTAATTAAGTAAGTTATTCATGGTAAGGTTCTTAGTTTGATTTCCATAAAGACAAAAATCAGTTTTTTCTGTCACTGTCACTGACTCTCCAAGTGACATAGGCGTTCGTATCCCGCGGGTTGACGTAAAGATTTTTAGCTAATACGTAACAAGTTTTTCTTTGTGTCGCACAATCCAGTTGATTTGTGAAGCAATAAATAAAATCTCGCGTGAAATGCGAAGACGTTTCGTTGTGAGAACAGAATCTGATAACACGGAGTCAATATTTCGAGACACGCCTCGAGCGTCTCCTCCGTTCCTTTAGGGTTGGCACAAATTGGATTTAAAAAGGTGCAACTGAACTTTAAAATATCTGGAGCAAAAGGACTGTGAAATTCCTTTATTTTTTAAACTAGTTACACTTGTTATTATGGAGTAAACATAGCATGTAATACTAATATGTAAAGCTAAAGAGTTTGTTTGAATGTTTGTTTGCACTCGCTAATCTCAGGAACTACTGGTTCGAATTGAAAAAATCTTTTTGTGTTAGTTAAGATGTTTTAAGATTAACTTGCAAGACTGACGGGACGCGACCGACGCCATTGGTTAAATGTGTAAAGATAAAAAGGAGATTTCCAAAAGCAAAATAACTATTCTTTGCTGAGGACGTCACTGATACAGCAAGTAATATGATAATAACCTAACTTAACTAGTTTCCTCATTCCTTATTGCCTTTGATCATAGTAACTATAAGCTCGTCCATCTTAAGCTTTTGTTATCTATTCATGCAGAAGATTCTAATATTATGTTGCCTTAGATCGTTATCTATCTATCTCTTTTGTCTCTCTTTGAGTGAAAACTTCTCACTGTCAAAGTATGAAATAAATATTAAAATGTAACATTTTATATTTACTTATTTAGACTAATAGCCGACGTTTTGGTTGCTTTGTACTGCTAAAATAAATTTAAAATAAAATTACAAATATATTCCGCGTTTTTATCGTCCGTTTTTAGTTAAATATTTATTACTCGCGTAAATTACAGACAATATGAAATATATATTTCACAGTCCGATCCCTTAATATTTGTGTATTTATATTTCTTGTTTTAATCTACACACACACAACATTCACATATAAAAACGAAACATATCAATTAAAACCAACTACAGATAGGGGGATAGCTATGTATAGTATAGTGTTTTTTTGTCCCTTCCGTTAATCAAGCGATAACGTTCCATGATTCCATGAGTCATGAAATACATAGATAATTTTAAATTAAGTAATATGAAATGGTATGATTTAAATTTAAAAAAAGTGTAATTATTGCCTTCGGCAGCCCTATTCGAGAAAAGTGGGTATCGGCTTACCAGTATCGTGTCGACGGCATTGTCAATGGATTAGAAACTTGTCAACACCGCTTTATAATGTGACTTCACTCTCAATCTTGTTTCAAATCCATCTAAGCATGAGCGCCACAAGGCTTTGACGGAAACATCTTTAATACACGTCATACGTTGCTAGGCAACAAACACTTATAAATACTTTGTATGTCTTCGAGGAACAAACAAGTGTATCAAATCCGGCTCTATTTTATCTTTGAAGCGAAATTGTTTCCGTTCTCATAGAAATTAGTCTTTTTTCATAAATTTATTATGAGATAAATTTACGCTAACTGCTAGTTTAACATGTTTAATTTACTTGAAACTTGATCAAATATTTTTCTGTATTAATATTTGATTGATGCTCTTGCTCTACCAATTTAGTCGAATACTCCTCTCGCGCAATGCACGGAAACTGACGATGCCGGTTCAAGTCCTGCCCGAGGCGAATATTTTTTCAATTTATTTTCGATTTTTAAATTGTATAGTGCCTTATGCAATAACATAGTTGAAAAATATTAAAGTTTTAAACCATTATGAAGTTCAAAACTGTTACTTAAAACTAAAACAACGATTTAAAACACGGAGTGTATTAGGAACTTAGTCATTACTCTTAGCATCCTAATAATGTCCAAACGAAATTCCTCCACTATCAGAATACAATTAAAAAGATGTTATATCTCAATTCGCTACATAACGTAAGACATATTTCTGGTCGTTTCACCGAGCAACTTACTTATTACATATCATTACGAGATATGTAGAGCAGATGGTGCCCAGCCCGACCGAAACTGTAACATTTTCCGGGATACGATTTTTCGGCCTTTCCCATTTCACCAAAGACGAAGCGCTCGATAGTTCATTTATATTCGAAGCGGGAAGAATTTCGTACATGCATTCGACATTTGAGAAATGCTCGAATATCGTGGTTACAAATTGATGACAGATTCGAAGACGATTGATACACATACACCTATTGTGATCTCTCGTTGCTACAAATTGCCTGGGATTTACCTATAAGAGATAGTGGACTGAATATTTGCGAGAAAATGATTCCTGTAATATGCATCCGTTAGTTTTAGTTTTGTAAACCTACTATCGATAGGTACGACGTGATAAAATGAATAATACAAATATTTATATCAAATCGTTCCCAAAAAGTAAAACAAACAAAAATCTTTATTAATAGCACTTACAATAGACTTTCCGGGTAACCTACAACAACCCTAAGCCGTGTAAGTTTAAAGACCCTAGCCGAAGAAGCTTCTTTATTAAAAACTAGCTGTGCCAGCGACTTCGTCCGTGATAATCGTTATTTTGGGCATCCAAATTAGGTTTTGCAAACCGTTCTTTAAATAAACTTAAGTTTTTAGCCACGACGTCGATCGCGTCCCTTCCCGTCGTTCTTGCAAGTTAACCTTAAAAGATAGACATATAGCGTTGCGGACTTTTTTTTAGATCATTTAAAGAAGAATACTTTTTTCATACACATTTTTTAGTTATCTTGAACCGTATTCGCAGCGTAGGCCTCGGAGACCCACAGAGATGAAAACAAACAAACAAACTCTTCAGCTTTATATATTAGTATAGATTAAATGCTGATTGTATTAATGCAGGTTTAAAGTATATTCTCGTAATAACCGTTATTATCTTGCAGTGCCATATCATGCAATAATTATTTACACAATATTTTGCAACTTTCGGAATTAAGGTATAGACTAAAACAATAATAAGCCTTTATTAAATACATTATTATAAAAATACATTTTTTTTGTTTACATTATGATATTTTTAAATATATTAAAAGACTAAAATATGAATGAAAACTTGAATCATCGGATTTATACTTTGTCTTTGTCTAACACACTTAATCAATAAGGGAGAAAAGAAGCCGAACTAATAATACCGATATAAATATATAACTTCCAAATTTAAATTGTTACCTTGTTGTATGGATTACACATTCTTTTTCTTCAAATCGTTTTTCAGCTCTCCGTCTACATGTGGGGACGAGACGGCTATTGTGTTTCGGGGGATGTGAATCGATCAGCTATTAGCTAAGATGGATCGGGCCATTATTTGATATCCACGTCATATGTATGGGTTAGGATTAATCTGCCATATTCATACTGAAAAACGGTTTTTTTCATTTATTTATTTCAAAGTGACTTGCCAACTAAATACATAATAAAAGCTTAATCTAAAAACCAACTCTAATGTTCTATAATATGACAAGCAATGCAATGTCTAAAAAGTGTCTGTAAGGACCCGGCCAGTTTCGCCAAATCCTAACTACGATGAACAGATGGCTCTAGCGTAGCAGTTTTACTTTGACATAAGAGACACCGTCCATCTTTAGTCTCCCCTGACCACGGCGACTGCAAAGCTGTAATTAAAATAATTTCTAAATAAATTGATATATAGCGCGTTTTAAACCAGAAAAAGTACTACAATTTATAAAAATTAGAAAAAGTTCTGGTTACCTATTCATCAATTGTTATCAAAATCTGTAAATATCCAGCATTACAAACGATGATACTGCAAATGTTAAGAGTATTAAAATTAGGTCACCAGAATCATAGAGATTACGTACGATCGAGTCAACTGAAACTTCATAATTTTATCTGTTTAAAGGGCAAAAAAGTAAATTAAACTGACATTTCTGCCCTATTCAATGAATTTCAAATATGAAACGACCTTGCTCTACAAACCTATAAAATACTTGTAACTGAAGTAAATGTTTACATACATATATTGGTGACAAAGTGTGATAAGTTTGTGGGCAGAAAGGCTTTTTAAGGCGGAATATCCAAGATAAAAATAATAATTAATCACACACAAGTACTACATATTTAAATAAAGCACTTATACGCTTTAAAACGCGATATGTATTAGTTTAACATATTTGAATTATTTTTAACTTCCGCCTGACGTTTCGGATGCTTTGCATCAGCCGTGGTCACGGAGAGACTTAAGATGGTGGTTGTCTCGGACGTCAAAGTGAAACTGCTACGCTAGCGCCATCTGTTTCGTCGCAAATAGTTAAAAATAATATTATTTAAAAATCACACACAAATAACTTTTGGTTATGAATCCAACTGCCCAAATACATAATTAGATTTGATATCTTTGAAAATTTTCATCTACCTTCAAATAAATTTAGGTACTGGTCTTTAGAGTACTTTAAGATCAACGTCCAAGTAAAATAAGCATCTAATATCTCTACCTATGTAGTTATTTTTCCGCTACGAAATAGCGAATACATTGATAACGACACAAGTTTTATTCGTGTCTATCGTTACCGAGGCCGGAATACAAATTGGACGTTTGATACGAGGGAACGACCGAAGCGCACGGTTTAGTTAACAGATCTCTGTAATTTCGACAGTCATCCTTGCTGAATGGATGGTGGGTTAAGCGAGATGCTTCTAATCTACTGGGCGGGTAAAGATGCGGAACCTAAGTAAATATAATCCATTCGAGTCCATATACATTATATATAGTGTCTGAATTAAATGCCAAAACAACTCGACTCATTTTAATAAGTTTTGTTGGCTTACACATCTTACGAGGATATAAAAGACTAACGATAGCATTACACTATCAACAAAGACTTCTTATGAATGGGCTATTTCAAGTGATGACTGCCACATACTGAATTATTTTAATTTTTTCATAACATAAAAGATATTGAATATTTAAGTAAAACACTTAATAATGCGAAATATATTAGTAACTTATTTTTAATTTACTACTAAACGGCCCGAAGATTCGAATGCTGCATATGCAGCAACCGGAACGTAGTCACAGGGGGATCGAAAACGGGGGGTGTTCCTGATCTCAGAACATCTATTTCGCCATAATTGGTATTTGGTCCTTTAACCAATGTATTTTAAAGCATTAAGTGTTTTATTAAAATGTGTACTACTCGCATTTAAACCACAGACAATACTTAATACCGTACCATTCGAATGAGAGACTTTACTGAAAAAAAAAATGCAAATATAAACACGGATATTATTTCTTAAAAGTCTTTCATTTGTACTCATGCCTCGCATAGACAAAGGACTTAGCAGCATGTTTTTATATGAATGCAGCATCAACGCCTTCAAGCTATGTTTTGTGGTTTGTGACTTGCTTGAGCATTGCTCGTGGTATGTATATCTTGTTATTTATTTACTGTCATCTTAATATCGCCCATGAATTGTTTTCTAACAATTGGTTCTAGATTAAAATGACAGTACGCATTGTGGCTTTTTACCTGCAGTAATCCAACCACGTCGCTTTTAATACATAGCTGTGGCCACTACAGCCGTTTTTACTATTAACATTACAGTACACAAGAAAGAAGAGATTCACGACAAAGGTTTTATTCTCGATTTTGGTGATTTTTCTGAACCTAGTTGTAAATCTCTCTCGTTTGTACAAGTTATTATAAGCATTAATATTATTTATGATAAGTATTCTTCCATGCACATATGAAACTAAAGACAAACACACTCTTAAAAGGTCTTGCGAACATAAGCGGAGCGTATAACAGAAACAGAAAGGAGAATGCAGACAAACATGCAGAGAAACACAGACACAAAAGTATATCAAAATTGTCTTAGTGAACACAGATGACGACACGCGAAAGACAAATGGATATATACAATTTTTCTTTTGTTATATTTTATTTGTATTTTTTGTAGCTTTCGTGGAATTGGCATGCACCGTAACGCTATGCGAGGTGACAGATAGTAATTGGGTTTAACGAGTTGAGAGAAGACTGAAATAAGAGTGTGTTCGTCTTTTTATATGTGCAGGGATGGGGTCCGGACGGATCGTGCGACGATTCTAAGACCGGATTACGGTAAGTACGACGTAGATTTTTTCCGCTTCGCGCTCCGCTTTAGGTCTTTTGTCTGCCCTCTAGCGCTTTTGCGAGTAACTAAAACTCTCCTACAATTCAAAACTGTATATTTCTTTGATATTACGTTACGAGAAATAGTTAAGACTGCATAACATTGTTTTCATTTTTTTTATTTCGCAAATTGCCTGTTATTTGCTAACTTATATTGTTTCATATAATAATAGTGGTGCTTCCAAATACTGCTATCAATCTTAAACTTGCGCATGCCATTTGCCAAGCAAAAATGTTTCAATCAGAAAACTTTTGCAACATCTGCTTTTGACTGAATTTAAAGTAGGAATTAATTAATATCACTTTTATACGTGAAAGTAAGTTTTCGCTGTATTTTTTGCGACACTCGTTCAATATTGGTAAATTGAATATGTATATCTGTAGCGTGTTATATGAAAATTACGTTGCGCATATATCAATAGATAAAATTCAATAAAAAATCGACGATGACGTCAATTGGTTAGAGCAATAAGCACGGAACACTGACGATGCCGGTTCAAGTCCTGACCGTGTCGTAAATTTTTTTAATTGATTTTTAAACCAAACCGTGTAATATGTTATAACTTAATAGTTAATTACTTATTACCGATTTTTTTCAGTATCTGAGGAAGGGCAACCACAGCAGCGCAGTGCACCACTACTGCAGTCACCACAATACACCGGCGGGAGACCACAACCATACAGTAAGTTTTTGTTTTATATTAGATATAACACATAGGCGCAAAAAGATATATAAGCTCAAAAACACCATTTTAGAATTTTACAATATTAGTTATAAATAATGCTAAGCTCTTTAAAATAAACATTTCTACATACACTTTTAATCTTTAGAAATTTCATCGCGCTACAAAAAACCAGAACCATATCAGATTTAGTAGAGAAATCAAAAAATAAAAGTAAATTTAGATTATAAATAAGATAACTTTTTAAACATATTTTAGGTACCTTAAACCGTTTTTGCAGCGCACGCAACGTTTCCGTCTTGTTTTCCGTTTTTTGCACAATGCTCACTATGTGTAAATAAAAGCCTTCCTTGATAAATGGTCCAACCAACAGGAAAATAATTTATAATATAATAAAGAATAATAAATTTAATTCGAACCACTAGTTCCCGAGATTAACGCGTTCAAACAAACAAATCCTTCAGCTTTATAATACCCGATTATATAATAACGTAGCATCGTTTGTCCGCCTTACGCACTTGAAAATGAATCTATAAAAATTCAAATATTATTGAAAAATGATAAAATCTCTACTCAACTTGCTAATCCTACTGTAAGTTATATGTACTATGGCACCGTTTAATCTATGAGTGTGATAATGGAACTCGGTTTGTTTGTTAACTATCTGCAGTCCCAAATAAGCCCGGTTTAACAGTTTGGAATTGAGTCTGTTTGTACTTTCGTGTTAAATCATTCAGTAGCTTTGGACAGGTTTGCCCAGGCAAAATAGTAAAGTACTACGTAATCGAAATTCGATATTCATAATTAGCTTTTTAGTGTAGATATATTTTAATGTATAGCAACACATGGATTACTAATTAGTATGTATTATTAATCGCAAAACAAAAGCACCTCTGAGACTTCTAGTTAAACGCATTTTTCGCTTGAATTTGAATAGGGGAAAATTTAATAAAACATTCAGGAGGCACAGAAATGTGATCTACTGTCGCTGTGTTTCTGCCCGTATCATAGGCCTAAGAAATGTATGTAATGTACTGTAGCAATATTGCTACTAATAAATAATAAACCTCGCGTTTTACATCGTTAAAACTGTTTTATTTACATTGTGTACATACACGTGCCTATATTTCTTACGAATGTTGAAGGTAAAGGTTCAACTACTTTAACTTATAGTGAATGTATTTTTACAACAAGATTAAAATATTCAAACTTCTAAATACGAGCAATCCTCACGTTTTAGCAGTAACAAAAATAACAACTAACAAAATACATTTGAATTATTATCAAAATAGAATTATACCGACGCGCGGCGTAGGTTGATCCTCAAAGTAAATACGGGGAATACAAGATGAAAACACGTGGAGATTATGTCTTGCACATCGAATAGTTTGGCTCCAAATGCCATCATTGAATAAATCCTTTTATCTTTCTTCAATTTATTTATGTTTTTCTCGAGAAATTCTATCAAAAGCAGCTACAGAAAAATAAATAGCCCACACCTCGCTTGTGAAGCGAAAAATAATAACTTCATACAAAATAAATAATATCAAATCGCCGAGCTATAAAGCGGCGGAAGTAATATCACTGAAAAAAATTAGAATAGATAAAAGTTAAGTGAATTAAAGTGTCCCTTGGAAGCGAATAATTTACCCGACATGAATATTTCATACAAAAAGAGGGTATAGTACATTACACTGGCTGGAATTTCGTCGCGGGGAGGTAATTGTGCCGTGGATTTGCATGTGCGGCTTACATTAACGTAAGCATTCAAAATTTCAAAGTGTATTATACAAGGAAATGTAAATTTTAAAAGAACCATCCCAATTAATTAAGAAAGCAAAAAATGTTATGATAACTTTGCTTTCAAATTCCAGCTGAAATAGTTCTTCCACATTAAAAGAGAATCTCACTCAAGGCCGATCAGTTAGAAGTTTTTGTCTCAAAGTAGTGAAGGAATTTAATTTCAGCGTAATAGAATACTTCAGAAAATAATACAAGCGCTTAAAAGCGAGTGGAAAAGTAGGTCGCTACAGAAATACGATAATGCCGCGTCGCCGGTTTCGTCCACTCGGTGTGAAAGCTCGCTGTGAAATGACGCGAGAGCTATATCTATCGTTCGAAATTCGAATGCTTGTAAATATTTCATTGGACTCGGATTGAAGGTAGTTTATAAAAATGTTGTGAATAAAGATTACTCTAGAGAGATGTATGAAAAAACTATGTTTACTAATATGTTTTATTGATATCTCAGGTCAAACGTTGGGTAACCAATAACAAATCTTGCCTAAAAAAATACATCCATGGTAATAAGAAAAAAATATTAAAAAAATGCATTTCCAATAAATAATATTCCCAGAAACTAAAACAAACTAAAGTTTTACCTCTCTCTCTTGTGAATTTCAATTTAAAACCGTAGCTAGGTGGTCGAAATGAATTTTTCCTAAACTCTTCATGGCCAACAAGGACAATTGGCTTAATTGGATTTTACCGGACGGTCCTCGTTACGAGAGGAGAAAAAAATTGAAATATCAATTTGATTTTTAATCCACCCTGCTCATGTAGCTTTGTTTCAACCCGTTGTTGGGACTAATTTGTCAGTTCCGAATGAACCTTACACGATGGCTTTGTGACTTTGTAACTGTCATCCAATTAAAACGCTGATTTTGATTGCACAAGTTAAATATTTTTACGTATTTTAAAATATTTTTTTTTAATGATAGAGGAGGACAAACAAGCAAAGGGTTTACTTGATGAAGAGGTAAGTTACCTTAGCCATATAACAAAAACATACGCTGTCGATGTATTTTGGCTTCGGAAATCCACAGACTGACACCGGAACGCAACAAAGCTTCACGGCTTTTTCATCTGTGACCCGGACAAAATTTCTGTATACCTTAAAAATGAAACCCGTCCCCGACAATTTCTGTGCCCGTTTCACTGATCCGTTCTTTTAACGGGCAAGTGGTTGATCAGACTTCTGTGCCCTGCCCACCAAAGATTTTATGTCTCTTTACGAACCCAGGACCTCTCACGCTTAACGCAATGCTAGGCAATACATTTAACCATTTGGCTACAGAGGCGGTCAATTCTATATACTTACCAACCCATTTAATATCTAGAGTTATATGTTGTACCTGGTAAGGATTAAAACTGACAATGACTGATTAAAACAATGAACCTGCATTGTTGCCATTAGACTAAGAAACGCCCGTCAACATGACGTTCAAAATAATTAAGACGATGAGATGCGAAAGCTACCAAATGTTACTTGAATGCAACGCTTAAAACCAAATGCAGCGTTTAATCTGATTTAAAACGCAAACAAGCGAAAGTCGTGATTTGCGCTGTATTAAAGAAAAAACTTAAAATGCTAAAGGCTGTCCGAGTTTTTAACTAAACACGAAAATGAAAAAAATTAAAAGCGCCCGAATGCTATTTCATTGTTGGTTTTCGTTTTAAAGTTTGCGTGTTTTTTCGCTTTCGTGTTTCGTTTTTCCAGATGTGTTTGGTAAAGAGGGGCCGAGGTTTATTTTTAATGTCATAACGACGTACTGTGCATTAAAATATGGCCAGTGTGTTCTTCACAATTGATTTCACGAAAATGTTGCGCTACTCATTCGTAAATAGCCGTGTCAGCGACTTCGTCCGCGTAGAATCGTCGGGCATCAAAATAGTTTTTTTTGCAAACCTCATCTTTATAAATCATGGCTATCACCCGCAACATTGCCCACGTTAGTCTTGAAAAACTTATTCATTTCAATTCAAAATCTCAGCGTATCTCACGATTCGTTTGCATATGAAAGTACCCGGTGGACTTAAGTTGCTCACGTTGAAAACTAATTTTCATACGTTACGTGATTCTCAGTTTTCATTACTCATGTGATTTTTAAATTTCTTCTATTTCCTTTTTTCCAAAGCCAGCTTCGAAGATATTAAAGCAAGTGCTTCTTAAGTACTCAACTTGAGCTCGCGTAAATGAATATATGAGAGCTATATAAGCAATCTTATCGTAGATTATTTTCTGTGTTTTCAGCATCCCTGGAAAATTAAATTGAACAATTTTAACGGTTTAAAACGTAAAATATAATCCTTAACTTATTTTAAAGAATTTTTTTGTTTTGTATGCTACAATCAATGCCTGCAAATTTTTAACAGTAAATAGGCGGTCAAAATTTGACCGGATCATAACACTCATGTATTTCAGTTTGTCATATGAAAACTCTTTTTCTATTGTAATTCAGTTAGCGATAGTAATGGAAGCTCAGTAATCGAATGTTTCAACTCACGGATAGTCGACCACGCAGCGGATGCTTTTAAACAATTACACCGGCTGTAAGGGTTGTCCATATAAATATTTAAACAAAAAATTCAATACAATATTTTTCACTTACAATGTATTATTGCAAAAACTAGGCTTTTATGCGTGTTAAAGAATTTTGTTTTTTTATTAGAGTGAATAAATGGAATTTAAACATTTTAATAATTTAGCTACCTAAAATGTGTAAAACGAGCTCACTCCCTCGACCCTTTTAAATTTTAACACGGCTACACTTATTACGATATTTTTTTGATTAAATGTAATAATTAGCAAATTCTAAACCGGATTAAAACAAAGTTATTATCCCAAGCCCTCCCAGCGCATACAGCAATACACAATTCAGCTGGTTTAAATGTGATCGTTTATCCAAATGTTTTACTGTTATTAAAATAATTCTACCATAAGCAACAGTCTGCGTTAACGCGAAGGTTTCTTTATTTTTGCCGAGTCTACTGCTAAGTGTTATTGTGGACTTCAAAAATGATTCTACGTTAAACAAATGGGATCTTGCCTTTTCGCCAAAAATTGTTTGGCCGATTATCACTTTCCAACCAACGTTTCGCCTATTTTTCACGTTGACGACTAACGATTGTCAAATTGTTGTTTGACAAAGTTTCATTTGGTAAAATTATTGTTAAGCTGGTCATTTTAATGACAAAAAACGTTTGGGACATCTTTTACAGGAATGACATTTCGTCTGTGTAACAGTTCTCTTTTCGTACATTGATATAATGTTAAAAAATAATAAGATTTTCAAAATGCAGAGCGAAGTTCAGGTGAAATTCAAAGGGAATGGTTGTATCCTGATGAACAATAGCAGAACCAAATCGCTTGGTAGGGAAATGAAAACAAAATTCTATCACAAGTTGCCAAATGATTATTCTGCGAAACGTTTGTTGGCAAATGATAATCGACAAGGCAGAGATCCTAAACAAACATTTTTTAATCCGATGACATCAGGCACAGTTTCTCAAGTTGTAATATTTTTCTCAAACGTAATTTATCGATCCACCGATGCAGATGCCAATGTCACCACACAAGTGCCGGCGCGACCCTGTAGCGAAGACTCCTGCAGTCAACACAGTGACGCGCAAAATGGTTTGTATGGACTGTTTAAATGATATTTGTAACGGGTCTGCCAGTGTCTTAAAAATAACAGTAAGCTATTTAAATAAAACACTTAAACGCGATATATTTCGTATGCTTTACTTTACGTTTCGGATGCTTCACAGTTGCCGTGGTCACGGTCACTGCAAAGCATCCGAAACGTCGGGCCGAAGTTAAAAATCATTTTCAATAAGTTTAAGTAATATACCGCGTTTTAAACCGTTAAAGTGTTTTATTTAAATGTGTACTACTCATAAACGTAAACTATAGACAGTATAACTGTAAGCTATACAAAGAAAAAAGCTCGTACTAGGTGCCTTGATTCTGTTACTTTTGGGGATTACAAGGGCAGTACTTATCTCTAGTACGAGTTTTATAGTTAGCGAAAACGTTGAATGTAATTATAATGTCCGGCGTATCATTCGTAATTTTGATAGCGTCTCTATTGAATAACAAAAGAACTAAAACTGCAAAGGTATAAAAAAAATACTAGCTGTGTGCTGTGTGTAGAATAGTTATTTTGGACTTTAGATAATTTTTTGGGTAACTGTTTTCGCAGCGTACGCAACGGAATAAAGATGGATATTCCCGTTTTTTCCACACTTCCCCCTGTTTCTTCGCTTTTATTAGACGGAGCGTTGTTAAAGCCTTCCTCGATAAATGCTCTCGCCCGCACAAAAATATTTTTTTCAATTCGATTCAGTCGTTCCTGAAATTTGCGCGTTCAAACAAACTCTTCAGCTTTATATATTAGTATAGATTACTTTCAACATTTTCGTTAACAATCGAACCTCATAGGCCCTCAGTCTTTGATCTGAGCCTAGCAAAATGAGAATCAAGGAAACACTTGGCACTTGGCGGCCCTCGTATAACTCGATATACTCGAACCACTATGCCCAGTGCGATGGTGTATCTAGATAATGGTGGCATGGTTGTGATTGTAGTTTTATCGCAAGTTGAATAGATACGTAACGGTGAGTAAGCCTAGAACGATATCCATTTATCCTGTCGCATAGGCTGCTATTGAGGGTAGGACGTATAATTCCAGCTTTTATTTCTAAGCCGTGGTATTTACTTACACGTTCCCCGTATCTATTCGCTTCGCGTAGCACTGTGTGGTACTAACTATTAAAAACTATGAACATCTATTGTCTTCTATACATTTCAACTGACTAGAAACCCACATACTATGTATATTTTGTATTTAGTATATTTAAGACACCACAGCCTACATATCGTTTCAGCGCACTTTGGATGTGTGAAACATGCAACAGTTACACCAGGAGAAACATTATTTTTCTTAAACATATTGTTATTTACAAGAACACAATAAATCATGTATACAAAACACAAGACTTTCATTTGGAGCCTCTGAAACCTTTCCTGCATGTTTAATCAATGTTTAGAATAGACACTGTCTGTACACCTCTGTCTGAAGAAAATATACGATTATATTATATATTATTTAGTATGTACTATGTACGTGTTGTATCTATAAGACTAATGTATTCAAATTAATTTATCACAATTAATTCGTTCCAATTTCAAAAGGGCCGATAAATTATGTAACTAACTTAATAAAATCTCATCTGTTAATTTAACGGCAACTAGCCAACGGAGGAAAGCGATAAATTTTAAAAACTATTTTATAGAGCGCCATAAATCAAGTTTCCTAAAATCTACGATTTTGCTCTCAGTACGGCGAGGCGAAGTTTTTGTTTTAATTATTTAGCAGCTCCAATTTCAGTAAAGTTTTGTGAACGGCGAAGAATTTTTAATTGAACAATTACTCTGTTGGTATTATCTGCAAAATATGTACTGAGCTAATTGGATTCATTATCCCTTTCAGAAAAATATTTTTAGAATGGGAGAGTCAATTATTTTTTTACGTGAGCTAATTCGTGGAACGTGATGTCGCGAAGCCTTTTAAGGGTTGATTTTTTTCAAAGGAGAAATATTTGATAATATGGTTTATGTAATTAAATTTTACTTTTCACAGACATGGACTTTGGCAGCGGCGGTCCGCCACCGGGCATGATGAAGGACAGGCACGGGCCCCCACCACCGCACCATCCGGTAAATATTATTCGAAAAATCAGCATTTTCTTTGAATCGGTACAGCTTATGGCTGTCTCTTAATTAATGTTTAATGGTAGCAATGTATGGCTGGGTTCGATCCCCACCGGGTCCAACGTTTTTCTAATCAATTTATAATTTTTCTAAAACATGTTGGAGTTAGCCTGGAAATGGGCTGGAAATGGAATTAAAGGAATAGAAGGAATATCGAAATCCATCCGAGTCACGAATTACCGTCCACAGATGAAAAAGCCGTAAAGTTTATTCGTGTATATGTTTCCGACTGGATTTCCGAATAGCCATACAGGTCACTTCCATACTTAGTTAACGATGCACCTCAAATCTTTGTAAAACCTCGTAACACGTGAATATTTAAGTTTTCTAAAACTTTTTGAACGTTTTACAAAAAAGCTTTTTAAGTAAAAAAATTTTTTATTTATAATGTTTTTTATGATAGAAACAAGAAGATAACAACAAGTTTCACTGGATGGGAGGCGAAATACCTACCCCAGCCTTATAACGTCTACACAAAATGCGCTATTGTCCTATTTTGGCTTTACATAATTTGGATATTTGTAAGTGGTACCATGTTGTGCTAATTTAACTCGCACTTTGTCGATTTACTTTACTTTCTATATTTCCGATGAGCGATGACAGTTTTATTGTTGATCTTCTATAATCGATTCTTAACACGCCAATATTAATCGCAGCGTGATGGACGCGGCCCTTACGGACCGGAAGGTTATGGCGGTGAAGGCTTCGTCCCTCCGCCCCCAATGCACCACCCTCCAATGCCTCCACAGAACCAGGTAATTATTTTAAAACACTTCTTCTTCTTACGAGTCAAATATCTTTTTTTTTTCTAGAGTTACGCGTACCGATTGTCGCTTTATTATATGAAAATATAAATTAGCCTAATATTTAAATTCTAGTTATACCTATTCTAGGTATGGCATTCATCAACTTTCTATTTCAGGGTGGACCACCACAACAGGGCGGAGTCATGATGGTATATGGGCTAGACCCAACCACGGCTAACGCAGATAGACTGTTCAACCTCTGTTGTCTTTACGGAAACGTTGTTAGAGTAAGTATTTTTATTAAGAGTTGAAATAACTACGATTAGTTCCGTTTCCGTTCCGGTTTATTCACAACAAAATAGGTCCTTTTGTTAACTTTGTATGTTGTATAAAATTATATTGTATATTAGGTTTAAGATATATTAGTCTTAAAGTTTTAAAGTGGTGTGACAGACGCAATTAAGTAATTAAAAAAATCAAAAATATTATCAGATAAAATTTTCTAATTCTGTACAAAGTTACGTATTGTACGCATAAAAAGAAAAATTGACATTCGTAAAAGAACTGATTAGGTTAGGTAGTGCTTATATTGTGCTGTTTTTGTTTAGATAAAGTTCTTGAAGACGAAAGAAGGCACAGCGATGGTGCAAATGGGCGACCCCGTCTCAGTCGAGAGATGCGTTCAAAACCTCAACAACGTCACAGTTGGAGACTACACGTTGACACTCGCGTAAGGAATAATATTGTTTACACGTACATATTGTAACATGCGCTAAAGCATGTACCTTGCAGCAACCGTTGGTAAATCTGTTGCGTTAGATGCAGATGGAAGGTTAACTAATCATTTTGCGTTTGGACCGTTAAAAGTGTTATATTTAAATATATTTTATTTTTCACTATTTTAATTTTGACAGATCATGTGTTTCTCCGAAATTTTATTGACGTCCAACACAATTACATCTTAAATAATTCCAGGTTCTCAAAGCAAGCGTACTTGTCCGAGGTGATGAACCCCTACCCTCTTCACGACAAGTCTCCCTCGTTCAAGGACTACGTTAGCAACAAGAACAACCGATTCCTGACGCCGGCATCTATTCACAAGAACAGGATACAGCCTCCCTCAAAGGTAATTTCATTTACCTCTGCGCTGTTTTGACAAAACAGTTTTTTACAAGGATGTTACCGGAAATACCACTAATTTGTCATTTTCGAAAAATAGGTCCCGGTTTCACGTCACGTATCACGTCGTTGTAGCAATGGCCCTTCGAGCCGGATAAAACAAAATTTTAAAAACGTTTTATTATAGTGTCCTAACTTTTGGTATACAACTAATTTCAGGTAGTACATTTCTTCAATACACCCCCGGACGTTTCAGAAGAGCAGCTTTTGGCGGTGTTTTCAGATTATGGAGTCACGCCGCCGCACACAATTTCAAAGTTTCCGCTTAAGAGCGAAAGGTACAAACACTACTGTGGTTCTAAAATTCTTCCTTTTTTAGGAAGAATACTTATTATTTTGTTGTATTTATTAAATCACTCAAATACATATATAAAATTAACCTAGTCCATAAAATATCCAACAACGTATTAAAAACTTTTTTTATCAACTAGGATGTGAATTAATATTAATTTCATATTAAAAGCCTGATTATGCAATCTCAATTATATTTCTGTAAAGATAATATTTTTGTTATGTCGAGCCTAATAAACTGTGGTTTTAGGTCATCATCGGGTCTGATGGAGTTCCAGAATATATCACAATCAGTGATGGCTATTATGGCTTGCAACCACGCGACTATTAACCACCCAGGTAATCAGATGTTTTTTTAGAAACAAAAGTGACATAAAAATAATCATTTACGACATTCCCTTCGGATCTTTGTCTTAGCTCTGGTGGTGTTGATGATGAATGGCTTGGATAACTAATAACCCTAATTAACGCAAACAATTCAATATTTCAGGTGCGAAATTCCCGTTCGTAATGAAGCTGTGCTTCTCATCTTCGAGACAAATCGGCCAGGGAAAAGGACAGAACCAGAACAAAAACCACAGCCAAGGCCAGAACCAGGAGCAAAGTCAAAGGCAGGGCCAGAATAACGGTGTCGAGCATGATTACTAGTAAGCGCCAATTCATAGTTAGATATAATCGTGTATTATACGGGGCGGTGGAAAAAGACAAGTACCCTCCAATGTGAAACATTGCTATGTTCGATAACATGAGCAAGTGAAGTAATAATAAAAGAATTTATAGGGAGGGTTAATTTGAACGGACCAAAGCAATGTGGTGATGAAGTGAAAGCCAAAGATCTGATGTTACCAATGTACTTTTTGTGACGTCTATTGATTTAACACAGTTGGTTATAGGCAAGTGATAAACATAGTTTTTTGATTTATTAATGCTTTCCTTTTTTGTAGGAGTTCCTAATTAAGAAGACAGGCCTAACAATGTCAAAATACACTTATATTACCGTTCACTTCAACTGAGATTTTCACAAAAAGTACATCTATTATAGTGCTGTATAAATGTTTTTTTTTTCATAATTTGTAAATTATGTAGCTAAAGTTGTGCACAATTTAAATAAAAATAGGATTCTAATATTGTTATTTTGTTCAAATTTTGACGGTAGTTTCGCTATCTAGAGAATGGCCTATATTTTTAAAATAAAGTTTCCAGAATTGATATATGTACTAAATAAGCAACTTTTTCCTACTGTTATTTGTTAAGTAGCCGTTTATTGATTTAATACTCCTATAAAAGGGTTTTGAAATTTTACTCTTGTCGAAAATTTTACGGATTTTTAAACCGAATGTTAAAAATATTTTATATCTTTGACAGTTTGTTGTAGGGACCATAGATGGTTACGTCCTCTATATAATTGCTTGTGCTAGCAGCAAGTAAATGTATAGGAGACAGCGCCCTTTTCTATATGATTACATTTATTTTAATAATAATGAATATATAATAGTATATATTCTTATATGAAATGTATACAGACCTACTTATCTAACTTTTAATATGTTTCCTATTTTAAATTTATCAATTGACACTAGAGCATTTGAAGCTTTAAATTTGTTAAGTTTTTGTTACATACTTTATCGTCCTCGCCATTTTTTCTAAGCCAAATAATTAGCCAAAGTTGTAATAACGTTAACATATTTGAAATAGTACATTAACTTGACACATAATATAAATTGTAAATATAATTGCCGTTTTCAAATTATTTGCTGGTAGTTTTTAAATGTACAATCAAGTACTCAAGTGTCATGTAAAAATAGCGTAATATGCTGTAAATGTAATTGTAAGTATATAATGTTGTATCTATTTATATTATTATGGAAAAGGCCACTTTGCAATCGCTTATACCAACGGTTCAAAAATATGTTACATCAGTGAAAAAATCTTTATGAAACCCTATTTGTCTATTCTACTACATTCTGTTTAAAGTTTGGAAAGGTGGCATAAACATAAAGAAACAACATATCTTGTGATTTAAAATATTTATAATGGTTCAAGTCAATTGGTACCTATAGCAACGCTTAGAATAAGTAAGAATAATATCGTCTTTATAAAAATAGGACAGTCGCGATCGATCACATTTATGAAAAAAAAAACAATGCTTCTAAGCTTTTAATAGATTTATACATAACGCTACATTTTGTAGTCTAAAAAAAGTTGCGAATGATTCGTGCGCGACTGTCCACGCTTTCCCGTCTGACAGATGTCAATTTGAAGATGACATTATGAAATGTCGTGTGCGTGCAAAATAGCTTATTGAGCACCTACATATCAAGAAGACAAATAAATTCTAGGTGTAATATATATAAGCAAAGTACTTCTATATATACATATATACTACTATATATTTTACACAGGCAATGTCCGCCTCCTTTATTTACCTTCTAAATTATAATTTAATTTTTTGTTCTTCTAGCTTTTTGAAACATCATTTACTTAGATTGGTGAAGCTTACGAGAAACATGCATAGTGATGGCATCGATAATTTCACAATTTATTTACTCATTAAATATTAATTACGTAAAAGTTATTTTGCCATTTTAAAATAGTAAAACAAGTTAGTGTTTTTTTCAAAAGTCCCAACTGTTACTACATGCATACTGAAATAAACGTATTTCCTTCTAGTTAAATGGCGTCGTGGCAGCACACAAACACACATATCAAGACGGAAGGCTACACACACATACACAGCCACATCACTACGAGAGCGGGGAAGGGGGGGGGTTTGCCGTTGCCAGTGTACAATAATGTTCACCTCACGAAACACAGTTTTACTTAAATAGAAAATCTAAGTTTCATATGATTCACATCAAAATAAACACTTTGTCAATTTTAAAAAAGGTAAAAATTTTGTTTTTGTTTCAAATGTAGTTACTTAGCTGCTATGTGTATTGGTTTTTTAATCAATGCACAGATATCAAACATTTGAAACAGAATGAAAGGTGAATTTTAATATTGGCAACAATATAATTCCTAAAATATACATTGTGATTTAGATCACTATTATAAAGACATTAACATATAGTTAATTTTAGACACAATAACAAGTTTTTCATGTTTAACACTTTTTTACATTTCCATTATAAACAATTGTTTTTATTTTTCCTTATTTCTGTTTGTATGTAAACGGGACGTCAAAAATGCGTTTGCATTTTTTTATATGTAGTGGTTTAGGTGTTATAATAATTATTCCCTTAATTTCATGATTATTATTATTAGATTTTTTATTTGTCTGTGGTCTGTCCTTTTCAGCAACAGATGGCATTAATCATTTTCCGTTTTAGTGACTGTATTAGACATAGTTCTGTTATTATTATTTAATTATTGCCTATTTGTTTTGTTTTACGTAAAAATATTGTCTGTGCGTATTCTGGTTGTTTATGATTGACAGTTGTGAATTGTACAAGAAATAAAGTATAATAAAATTACGTTGTCTATGTAAGGTAGAAAACCCCGAGTTTTATTTTTATTTCATGCTTGGAGTGTGCATGTTTTTTTTTAGTTTTGCATGCGTTTCGTGTTTACGGACAAGCTGTTTTTTATCAACCAATTCTACTTGTAAGGTTTAGCACTCTTTAGGGTAGTAGTAAGTGTCATCGCGATGTCAATTATATTTCATTAGATGGAGACAAAACAGATTTTCTATAACTTTTGGCCTATGTGTTATTTTAATTGATCTGTGGCAATGTCAACATTATATTTAGTACTAAACGTCCAATTATTTAGAATTTCAAAACAGACAAGTTTAATTAGGTTTAGTTCTGATTTTAGAATTATATAATTTGTTTCTATGTATAAAAGTAGTTATTATGGTGTGAGTTATTGTAGCGTGCTATAGAACTGTTTATGGTATGGCACTTGAAATTGACTTTTTTTCTAAACTTCTTACTAAGCTGAATATGAAATTAATTGTAAACCTTCATAGCGTAAACAGTGTTATAGTAAACACAATAGTCCTGTATAGCTGACATTGTTATCAATGAAATAGATGCATATCTTTTTCTCTAGAAATATTTTCAAAATGAAATAAATAAATGTCTTAGTATTAGAATTCGGTGTCGTGATAGCATTCAGTTTTTGTGTTGAAATTGTATGTTTGAACTATTAAATGATTTTAAATAATTTAAATTAACAATCTAAATTCTGTTAACTACCCTCTTTTAATGTAACTCTTACCTTACTCTTGAACTCTCCTACTGTTTATATGCTTTATTTTAATGCATACTGTTAAAAAATTCAAAAGTAAGGACCCAACATTTAATTCACTTTATCACAAGATTGTTACACAGTAACATGCACGAAACCATGTCAGACTCTTAAACAAAACAGCACTCTAGCAAAACATATTATAAGATAATGTAACTTTTGAGTTTTGTTTTCTGATTTCTTAGCTTATCTTTTGGTATTAGGTAGTAGTTACATGTTTAACATTAAATACATGTCAACACAAATAATCTTTCATTTCAACACAATCATCACAGTCCCACAAATTTTCAAGTTTCAAAATATTCTCAATGACAATTTTAAATGGTCATTGTGTTATATTAAAAGTTTTTGTCATTATTTTCCTTCAAACTACTCAGATCTCACATCACTTAAAAAAAATAAGTTGAAACTCTCCAAATTACACAACATAGCCTGTATAATGTAAAAAGCTGGCTTCAGCTCATATGATTGATAAAATACCCTTAAGGTGATGAAATGTACAGACATGGTCACAATATTATACAAAAAAAAAATCAACCACAGGCATCAGCAATGTTCGTTCAATATGACAACAACGGTTTCACTCAACCTTTCTTTACATAATACAACATGACAGTATTTTACATGAAAAGATATTTTTTAAATAAAGCACAAACGCCGAAACTTGCCTTGTTTGGCTTACATTAATGTCTAGATAGAGTGAGAATATAGGTTAATATGTAAATACGCGAGTGTAGTGTTGAGAGACTTTTAATTTTATTGTAAATTAGGTAAATGAAATATATTTAGAAAGCTGCACGTGATGCGAAAATATGTAAATTGTATAGAAATAAAAGATGTTTTGGATGGGTCTTGTTTTTTCTTATATTTTTCCTCGTATTTCATTTGTAAAAGGATTTTCTTCCGGCAATATACTAACGTTTTATATAAGCTAAGCGCGAAAATTTTAAATTAGTATTTAACATATTATGAATTTGGCGCGTCGCGGTATTTCCAGTCACAATAAACACACTGACAGTTCACGCTGTCAATTGGAAAATGACAATTGACGTCAATGCATTTTTAACAGTGACCTAAACTATGGCGATTCCTATTTCTTGTAATGGTGGCTGCTTTGTGAAACCATGGCTGACAACTTATTCTTTGATTAGAAGAAAAGAAACCTTCAGAAACTAACAAGATTTATTTTTAAGAGGTAGTGGTTATTTTGAAATAATTTATTTTTTGTTATTAAACATATTCCTATATTAATATAATTCCTTTCAATATGTTAAAAAAAAATGCGGGAATGATTATTGATAGTGATAATTTAAAGGTTTTAAAAACTGTTATAGTTATTTTTTCGCTGCGATGTGAATAATTGGATCTAAAAGATCGCAAAATGAGACAAAAAGGTAAATGTTTTTTATTTTGATTACACCTATCAACACAATAAAACGAGATCATTGTATTATGTAATTGCTTGGCAAAATCTAATTTTATAGACACTGAACCGAAGAAATAGGCGGTAAAACTGAGCCTAGAAATCTATTCGAATTTTGAACTTACCACTTCAATAAAACCATCGATTAATATTAAAAATTAATATAGATATCTTAAAATGACCTCACAATTAAGGACTCGTTTATTCTTTTAAGATAAGTTTATTTTTTCTTTTGAACAGGTAATAAAATGCCCAAACATTGCTATATCTGTAATAAGCAGGATGGAGGGGTTGAGAGGACTAAAGTCAATAATATATTTGACTCTAAGGTAAAACTAATTATCATTTAATTTAATAATGTCTTACAATTCCATATTAGATGATTTTTTTAAAATTTATTTTACTTATGTATGTTTTTAGGCTCATGCAATCAATTATTATATATTCATAATAATTAAGCGATATGTATATATTTTAGACAAATCACTACCATCTAAGAGAAACACTCAATTGAAATTATTTATTTTTCAGACTCCCATTTCTGATAAGAAAGTGTGTTTAGTGCTACAGGAAATATCGGGCAAAGTAGTTGAGGAAAAACATAAAAAACGGAATAATCTATGTGCTAAATGCTACAAAAATTTGCTAGAATATGATTATTTACTAGCTCGGTAAGATATTTTCAATATATTTTTGGTAGATTCTATTGGTCAACCAAATACAAATTACCCTTAATAAATTGTGTTAGGCTTTCACAGCCATTGTTTTTTGCATTCAGCATATCATTGTTTTTTGGGCTGTTCTCCGGAGAAGGTGAAGAGGTGCTCCCAACATACTTATAATTCTTCAAGCAAACGAGGAGCTAACAATATCTCCTGCTATTGCCGTCCGTTCGTGATGGCGAAACGTCGAGAACTTCTTCTCGCTAATAGCCCGAGAAACAATTAATGACTAATCACACTTATTGACCATAAAAAAAATCAACATTATTTTATGTGCCCTGCATAATATCAGAATTGAGGGATCATAGAGGTTACGAGACTTTCTATAGTATGTAAGAGCTTTCATTTTAGACACCACTTTTCTTACTTTCAGACTGAATGATATGAGAAAAGGCATAAGCAATAACATAGCCAAATCCGAAGATATTCGTAAAACACAAACTGAAGATGACAGTGAAATAAACAACAGATCCAAAAAAAAAGTAAAATTTGTAGTCCCAGCATCGAAGTTAAAGCCTGTTCCGCCTGGTTTTGATTTGAAACTGAAAAATAATAATTTGTTTTCAACTAAAACCCATCCTATCTCAGTGGTATTTTTTTCAACCTTTTTATGTTTTGTGTTGCTACAAAGTATTTTTTTATTTTGTTTCTCTATTTTTAGTTTGTTTCTTAAATGTTGTGAGATTATGTTAATACAGATTTTATTTACTTATTATTCTTTAACTCAATAGATTTCTTGACTTTTCAGACAAAACAACCAGTACCAATATTTCAGACTCAACAAAAAATACCACAGACTATATCTCAAACAATAGAACCAAACAACCAATGTACAGAAATGCCAATAATACTGCCGAGTGATATATCATCTATTCTAGATAGGAAAGGGTTCAGTTTAGATGATTTAGTTCTTATGAAGGACAAAAATAATGAGAATAACGATGATAGACCTATGGAAATTGATGAAGGTAATTTTTGCGATTAGAAATTTTCTTAAGAATATTATATAACAAATTTAGTCATTTTGAAGTTGTAAATTACAGTTAGATATAGAACAGTTCACTGCCCCCCCGTTACCGATGCTTTCTTGCTGTATAGCAGACCCCTAGGTTATCTTGTGTTCCGCTCAAATTAAATTAACTTATACATTTCTCGTTTTAATCACTTATATGATGGGATCAATTAATACAACAATGTTTTAATCTACATGTGTTGCTTAAGATAAAGTCATTTTTTTTTATATTTTAGATGCAGTTATTGTCGAAGCAGAAAATGGTTTGCTGAGTGTTGTTTCACATCAAAAGCTTTTATATGGCAACTCTGGATTATCATTTGTAATGCCTCAGGATACCATAAACAACCAAGATGAGGATGGGCAAGGTATTTTTTCAACTCTATCACATATAGTAGATATATTAAAAGTAGTTTTTGTTACCATAGACAATTTCTTTTTCTAGATTCAAATTCAGAATCACACATAGAGCTCCAAGTCTCCGGTGACGAAGAGACTGCTAAAGCAATTATCGCTGCAGCTAATGAACAAGGTATTTGAAATATTTTTGAATTAACTACTTTTATGCAAGAGCAAACATAATCGTTATATAACCCATTACGGCATCAATTTGTTTTCTTAAAATACACCATACAACATTTTTGATAATAACTTCTATATACATTTTTTTATGTTATCTAATATTATGTAGTACATACTTACAGATACTAAATTATATTTATGTATATTTAGATTATTTCCGTTCATTTACATTTTATTCTATAAATTTTTAGGCGGTACGTTTATAAAAGTGGACACGGGCGAGATGTTTGAAGTACAATCTGTGGAGAGTAAGATGCAAGACTTCAATAATGGTGACGATGCTCTACGGGTAAGTGTGTTCTAATTCCCCTAAATTAATAATTATAATTTGTTTTGCCCCATACCCAATATGGAGAAAAGTACACTCCTGTAAATGTCCAGATGTGCACAAAGGTATATTTTTGGTTAATTTTGCACTAAAAGGCAAATGAACTCACGAACTCAAGGGGGGTGGAAAAATACAATTATTGTTCTTGTCAATTACAGTTAGACGACGGAAACATGGTGGAAGTTGTGGATGATCAATTTAAATGCTTATTTTGCGAGAGAAACAACACTACGGGTAAGCTATATTTATAAAGAAAAATTCGAAATAACGCAACTTTCAAACCCATAGAAAATTCTTTGACATTTTAAATAGAATGGTTTAAAACATGAAATATATTAATTAACTCATTCACTGGGACCACAGCGTTAGAAAGCATCTCAAACGACAAAATAAACCAAAAATATGTTAACTAATATATTTCACGATTTAAACCGTTAAGTGGTTTAATTTAAACGTGTACTAATATACATTTCAGACAAAACTTGAGATTGCTTTAGCGACGATTTAAGTCATGATTTTAGCGTTAGTAAGGAATGATTTAATATTGAGAAATAATATATTAGTGAATACTGTCTATAGTTTACGCGAGTAGTACACATTTGAATAAAACACTTAAACGGTTTAGATCCAGAGTTTTTAATATGGGATCTCAGGTGTTTGAGAATTTGAGGCCGTCCTCCCTATTGAAATTTCGGTAATTTTTTATTTCAATCGCTTCGCGTACCATTCTTAGAAGATCGCCTCTCCTTTGTCATTAAAAACTTTGGATCCCCATAAACAGCATACCGGCAAACGCGAAGACATAGTTAGTAAATTCTGTAAGGACCCGGCCAGTTTCGCCAAATACCAACTTCGACAGAACAGATGGCGCTAGCGTAGCGATTTTTTACTTTGATGTCAGAGGCATCTTCCATCTTTAGTCTTCCCGTGACCACGGCTGCTGCAAAGCATCCGAAACGTCGGGCCGAAGTTAAAAAACATTTTCAAATAAGTTTAACCAATATATCGCGTTTTAAACCGTTAAAGTGTTTTATTCAAATATTATAGTGTTTTTCTTTAGTGAAATCTGAATCAGTACTTGGTGACGCTGATTGGATGATGAACCACCTGAAGACCGCGCATTCAGCGAGGCTGTACCTCTGCAGTTGCGGCGTTATTATAAGAAAGAGGGCAGACTTCACCGCTCATCTAGGTACTATACTTTTATCTACAACTAGCCGTGTCGGCGACTTCGTCGGCGTAAAATATTTATTTTGACCATATAAATTTGTTTTTGCAAACCTCCTCATCTTTATAAAATACAGCTGACGTCGGTCGCGTCCAGTCGTTTTTCCAAGTTAATATAATAATAATAATATTAAAAGAGACATATTATAATGTCGCGGACATCTTTTTAAAAATGTAAAAGAGGAATCATCATTTTTTGGGTATCTTGAACATTTTTCGGATCGCAGGCAACAAAAACCCTCAACGATAAATATTTTTCCCCTTTTTTTTCCCCATTTCCCACTTTTTGTGGCGATGTTTATAGAGACCTAGAGATTTTCTTCGATGAATGCGCCTAACCAACATAAAAAAAATTTTTAAATTCGAGCCAGTAGTTCCTGAGATAAGCGCATTCAAACAAACAAACTCTTTAGCTTTGTATATTAGTATAGATAAATAAAGAAAACCTTTGTTTTCAGAAATACACGCAGATAAAAATAACATTCTCACTCCGCAGACAGCGGAAAGGTTGGGCAGACAACACGAGTGCCAAGTTTGTAAGAAGAAATTCAGGTAAGTTTTAGGGGGGGGGGGGATAAGCACGGGATTCACTTGATGGTAGATGAAATACCCCGGACAAATAACATCTCAACACATTCAGATAGCTAAAGACCCTTTATATCTTGGACAATGGTCCCTTTTTATTTGTGGACAATGGTTCATTTAATATCCAGATTTCCAAACGAATTTCAACAGGTATCAGAAAAATTATACATTGAGAGAACTGGTGGTGATCGAACCCACAATCTAATGATTATTAGCAATACATTACTATCATATACTGTCTATAGTTTACGCGAGTAGTACACATTTAAATAAAACACGGGGTCTCCCCGTGACCACGGCTGCTGCAAAGCATCCGAAACGTCGGGCCGAAGTTAAAAATCATTTTCAAATAAGTTTAACTAATATATCGCGTTTTAAACCGTTAAAGTGTTTTATTTAAACATTACTATCATTTTTATTTCAATAACGTACATTTTCTTTAAATAATTCATCACTAAATATAATACTACATATACCTTGTGCTGTCATAGGTAACTTAGAAAACCTAATGTTTTGCGAACTTAAATAAAAAATTAACAAGCTTCTTATTACATTACAGTTCTCGGCTCGTGCTCTCCGGTCACATGAACACACACACAGGCAACCGGCCGTATACGTGCGATATTTGCAATAAGTCCTTTGCGTCTCGATACTCGCAACAAGCACACATGAAGACACATAGTGTAAGTATTTATATATGAGGCTGGAGACAGACTGGCCTAATAACAAAAACATGATTTTCAATAAGGAGAAAAATAAAAATGCGCATTTAACTTAGGTGTAAATGAAATTGTACTATTAATTGTGTTAGCAATATTCGGTGACTGTTCTCTTGTAGATTACCATTCTTAGACTATAGTAGGGCCTCGTTAATCCGGTGACCGGTGTCGGTAAAACAAGACTCTTTTCGGATTATCGCGGTGTCCACGACACTGACGAATGGCGTATTGGCAGTGTAGGTGCACACTCACCGGCCTCCCCCACTCCCCCCGCAAATCCCATTGCCCGGCCGGATTATTGGGATCACCAAACAAGAGGAGGTCCGGATTACCGAGGCCCTACTGTATCGGTTCCGCCGGTCGGGGTCCCCCCCGGGGGGAGGGGCCCCCCCCAAAAACCCCCCCAGGCCCTACTGTATAACCATATAAATAACTTAAGTCATAAAATTGCAGTTAAGCTAGTCTGTCTTTAGCGGCCTCATATATATATAACTTTTTACTGACCTGGCAAACGTTATTTTGCAGAGAGGAAAAATATTAAATTACAAAATGGCTATTAAAAAATAAGGGTTGATCGTAGAAGGGTGAAAATTGAGATTTATATTTATCAAAAAAAATAGAAATAAAAAATTTTGTCAAAAAAAAAATTAGGGTGGATACCCTAAATTAGGGGATGAAAAATAGATTTGGCCGATTCTCATAGATACCGGATAAGCACAAAAGATTTATCAAAAAAGCCTTTCGGAAGTTTAAGTTCGAACACCGTGACACGAGAATTTTATATATAAGATGTTATTAACAGACTTCAAAAAAACTAGATTCTCAATTGTATTCGTATATATTTTTATTTTATGTTTGTTCACGCTTTACTGTTTCTTGTTTGTAACCGTTTACGAAACTTTTTTCTGTGTTGTTTATCTCAAAATATACAATAAATATAATTTTCATTTAACGTTATTAAAATACATATTACTTTGTACGAAGTAATATGTGTTTTGATGTTGTTCACGAAGTATATTTTTTCCCCGTCTAGGAAAGACCTCGTCCTTACAAATGCACGGAATGTGGCAAATCATTCTTCACACCACACAACCTCGCGCACCATCAAAAGATCCACTCCGGAGTAAAAGATTTTGTCTGTAAAGTCTGTGGTAAGTTTTATGTTATGGGACTGCATACATGGTTCTATTGAATGAATTGGGTTTACGTTAGAGGTTCGAATCCCTTGAAACATTATGTGAATCAAGCTTGTTTTAGTAATTTTCATTTTATGGTCAAATCATTTTTTATTACATTATTTCTTGTTGACCATAGAAAAAAAATATTTCCAGGTAAAGCTTTTGGATCTCAACACAATCTGGAAGTCCATGCCGTGGTACATTCAGGCGTTAAACCGTTTGTCTGTTCTGTCTGTAATAAGGGTTTCGCAAGACGCGCAGAAGTCAGGGATCATATGCGAATACATACAGGTAATGGGAATTCAATTGTTTGATAGCGTTCTTACGCTAGATAGTGCTTAATAATTTTAATAGATTGACATAGAACATTAAGTGTGAAAAGTTTCTAAACTTTAAAACTATACTAATTCGAGGTACATAATAATTGTGTAAATTGTATATTACGACTGAACGTATTGGACATTCTTCGGAAGACAGATAAAGTTAGGAATAAATAGCTTTTTAATTAGCCAACATTAGTATTTTTCTAAAAATGCTATTTTAAAATATAAAAATACTATTTTTATATTACTATTACCCGTCAGATGAGAGAGAAAAAAATACCTGATAAACATTGCATAGCATAATTAAAAATGTAAGGTTGTTTGTAGTTGCCGCTAGATGGCGCTTATTGTGAATTATCCTGAATCGCGCTAACGATATTTTTCTCTTCCCTAAGTATCTATAGAAGTTTAATGTCACTTAACAGTGTACTCGCTTCGGCAGTACATATACTAAAATTGGAACGATACAGAGAAGATTAGCATGGCCCCTGCGCAAGGATGACACGCAAAATCGTGAAGCGTTCCACATTTTTTTGGATAAATTTTCTAGTATACAATTTCACCCCTGATTTTCTGTTTAACTACAGTCATTAAGCAATTTTAAACCAAAATAACAATATCCTCGATACTTTAAAAACATATAATTTAGTATATTATTCTTCATACTAATTTTTTTTTTCGAATTAATAAAATTTATTGAAGCCTCCAGTCACTAACCCTGACTTTTTGATGAAAAGTAAACTTCACTAAATGACATTTATAACTTTAATAACATAACGTGAATCAACAAATAAAATCGTTGTTAGCGTTCTTACATAGTTTCATAATTTAAAATGTATAGAATGTATATTTAAAATCTATTTCGTTTTCTTTTGTAACGCTTATTTTTTATACATAAATACCTTAATTAATATATTTAAGGTTATATTATTTATTAAAGGTGAACGCCCATTTGAATGCGAGCATTGCGGCGCAAGATTCTCTCAACGCTCCAACTTACATTCGCATAGGCGAGCTACACATTTGAACGACAAGAGGCATCAGTGTCCTCACTGTACAAAGAAATTTAAACGGCGGCGGTAAGTGTCTTTCTCGTTATTATAGTGTTTTGTGTGTGTATCTCTTTAGGAGCTTAGATATGTGTGTGTGTGTGTGTGTGTGTATGTATCTTAAAATACTGCAAATTTATTCTTTATTTCTTAAAAAAATACGTTTTGTTTGGATTTTCGTATCTTGTATGTTGATGTAAATAAATTTTACTTTATAACTTATTTATTATGATTGTAATTACTTGTATAATCTGAAATCCCATGTTTTCTATGTGGGGTATAGGGTTGTGGCAGACATTTCTGCTAATTTCACAAATCGATTTTTATTAATTTCTGTATGCTGATTTAGATTTAAACCGTATAAAATTTGAAATATATCTATTAGTAAAGCCTTGGTCACGAAGAGACTCCCCATGTTGCAAATCATCCAAGACGTCGGGTCGTAGATAGAATAATTTTCAAATAAGTTTAATTTATATATTTCTTGTTTTAAACCTTTATAGTGTTTTATTTAAATGTGTGATGGAATTCGAACCCAGAGCGAAGTAATATTATATTTCTCCTTAATCATGTTTGAAATTGATTTCAGTTTACTAGAATACCACATAAAATCCAACCACACTGGCGAGAGGCCACTCAAGTGCGAACTGTGCGATGCTTCGTTCATATATCCGGAACATTACAAGAAACACGTCCGAATACACAGTGGGGAAAGGCCATTTGCATGCGAGGTAAATAAGTTTATCATTTTGTATAATTCGAAGTTCGAAAATATCAACAGTTTACATTTTAAGATTTTTAACTTCGGTGGTGGAGTGGGGCCGAAGTTAAAAATCATTTTTAAATAAGCTTAACTAATATATCGCGTTTTAAACCGTTAAAGTGTTCTATTTAAATATGTACTACTCGCGTAAACTATAGACAGTGTTTAAAGTTTAATTTACCATATAATTAAACACTTTTCACTATAAAACACTTTTTTAAGAGTTTTGTACATCTGTCGACCATTGTCCGGACACATTTTCAATATACATATCAACTCAATATCGAGGATACACAGCCCGTTAGGAACCCACAACCCGTTGATTGTGCCTCACTAGCCATACAATGCAAATAGTAATTAAAAAAAAGACTGTATATGCTTTTAGTAATGGATAATATGGAATTCAATTTCCATTTTTTTATTTTGCAGTCGGGTAGACACAGTAGGGCACAATAGTCTTAACTAAATGCCCTACCGAGTCACATATGTCATCGTAAAATTTATTTAACCCATTGAGACATGCACCTCTCGTAATGCATTGGAATTTCAACCTTAATACGCACGTATTGAGGTTCAATGTTCTATCGCAAAAGACCCCCCCCCAACCTTTTACCCCTCTATCGGGTTCCATTTTTTTCTCTAAGTTTTTGTATGTTTCTGGACTATACATTATTTTAACGTTATAACGTTCCAGGTTTGCGGCAAGAGCTTCAATTCGCGCGACAATAGGAACGTACACAGATTCGTACACAGCGACCGAAAACCGTACGAATGCGTAATTTGCGGCACCGGCTACATGAGGAAACATTTGCTCTACCAGCATATGAATTCTACGGTTAGTCTATAGCATATAGCGAAGAAAAACATTGACAATTGAATGACAAAGAAGAACAGACAAGCATGGGCTGGTCCGTCTCCCGGTTCACTTGATGCTAGGTTGAATGCGACCGATTAGAAAAATGTTGGACCTGGTGGGGATCAAACCCCGAACCCGTTTTTATTATCCATACATTGCTAGCATTAGACCAACGAGACCTTCAAAACCATAAGTTTCTGGCCAAACGAGATATTTAACCGACTTAAAAAGAAGAAGTCCTCAATTCATTATTAAATTATTTATTTATAATTTACAGGGTCACATTTCCGAGTCCATCGTTGTGAATCAACCGCGCGTTAGCGAAGTGGAAGATGAGGTAACTTTTTTTTTTGTTTTCATCGCCGATTACGTGAATAATTTATCTTATGTAAAATGTATTTTACAGGAGTCCAAAGTTCAATCCATAATTATTAGTGCAGATAACAAAGACGGCAAAATTATGGATACTGTAAGTTGAACCGACTCAAAAAAATATATATATTTCTTACTCTCATATGTACAAGGGGAGAGGGGGAAACGACTCGTGATTGGTTGAAAAACTAGTAGTTGACTCGTGTATGAATGATGATGCTAACAGACAGGATATCAGAGTTTTAGGAACTAAAATAGTTCGATTTATTTTCTATTTTTATAATTCACATGTTATATTGCACGCGATTGCATTAATTAACAAACATCTCTTAACATTGTAAAAAAGAAGCGGACTCGTACCGACACCCACAGCGTTCCGTGCCGCTGTTCTAACCATTTAATGACACGACACTCTCTCGTCGGAGTCATAGACTATTTTCATTTTATATTTTTTAAATATATAATTAAAAAATAAATATGTACATAATTAAACTAAAATCTCACCGATTTCAATATAGAAATTAGATTTGACTAACGTTACCTCATGTGTTTTCAGGTTTTTGAAACGGATGAACTGCAGGTCTTAGCCGCCACCGAAAAGGGTACGTTTTTATTGTACATTATATATAAGTAAGGGTAATATTATAATAAATTCTTTATTATAACATAATTACTCTTCGTTTGAAAACTTCATTGTTTTTCACATGTTATTGCACATGAAGAGTAAATATAATTGAACCGGCATCGTTAGCGTCTTGTGCTGTTGCTCTGAACGCTGACGATGCCGGTTCAAGTCCTGCCCGAGCCGAAAATTTTTTCAATTTATTTTCGATTTTTAAATTATATTTACTCTTCATTAAACCTTTATCAATACATTTATTTATTTTATTTATAATCAAATTGATCATCTTTGTAGCGTGCCCAAACAATTTATTGTTCCCCTGGTTCAAACCCACGACCGTTCTCGTTTAACGCAATGCTAAGAATGCACCTTTATAAAACTGTAAATATAAAAATGTTATTAGAGCAGCAAAATCGATACTTTCCATGTAAATATGCTCCCTAATATTGAAAATATCTTTTTCAGGACCAACGGAAACCGTCAACGCGCCGACCCAATACATCTTGTCTGCTGGTAAAAAACTTACGACATAAAAAATAATTGCTCTTTTGAATTCCCATTTTGAAATAAAAAGTATTCCGATAATAGTTTTTGTGTGACAATCAAATATAGTAACATAAATTGAGGATGCTAGAGGCAGAGTGGCCTAATAACAAAAAACGTATAGGCGTCTGTGCCTAGTCGCCTCAATTCGAGTAGTCGAGGAGATTTTGTCTTCAACATCCTAGACATAATCCTATAGACGCAAATAAGCCAACTTTGTGTTACTACATTTCAATGTTTGTTTATTAAATATTACTTTATTACAAATGTCTTTTTCAGGACATAAAGCGATGAATATAATTCAAGAAAACGAAGCGCAAATAGAGGACAACACTTACATGATACGTATGTACCTTTTTTGTTAAAATTACTTCTCTGTATAAAAAAATACAATTTATTTTTTGGACGTAAAAATACAGTTACTATTTACTACAATATATATGTATATAATTTATTAAAATACATTTATTTGTTCCTTTGAAAATCCTATTTAATTGCTTTACTTTAAAAAAATACGAATAAATTAATAACGCGGACGAGGTGCGAACTCACGACCCCAGTGATTCGTGCTGTTGCTCTTACCAACTAACCATGTCAATATCATGGTGGTTGTGAGTTTGTCTTATTATTTTTTTCACTCTATATTAGATTCGTAGTAAAAAAATTGGAAATGACAAGTTTTTTTCTAACTTGCCTATTTCATCTAACCTTGACATATTAAAATAAAAGCAATAAATCTTTTTCATTTTTAGAAAACTTTGAGAATTCTGAACAGATAGATGGCACTGTACTTGAAAACCTTACTACCGAGCAGCTGGAAGAATCGCCTGTAAGTTTTACTATATTAGAAGAGAAGAATTTGGTCTCATGTAAGATAATAAATTACATAGTGATAAAAATAAATTGTTTTTCCAGGTCTTAAGTGACGGTAATAGCACTTGGCGTTTCTTTCAAGTTCAGCTGTCTGATGGTGAGTCCGGTTGGGTTGCAGTCGGTCAGTAAGGTACATGCGCGCGCGCATAAATAGAAATACAAACATCCTTATCGAAGTTCCTTAGAATTAGTAGTGAATACATTGTTGTTGCAAGTATCGAATGACATTATTAATTTATTATTGTGTATATTTTATCATTATTAATACAAAATCAAATAGACTAATATTTTACAATCTATTATTGATATTTATATAAGGAAGCAAAAGGTATGTAGTCAAATTGCGACGTGTCCGAGGGACCTTTTTAAAAAGCGAATATATTTATTAAAACTAGACTTAACTACTGGTGGTCGATGTTAGACCTTACTACTAGATGGTCGATATCAGACTGAATATAATTCTCACCGTTCCACCATCCCAACTATGATTGTTTATATTTAATATTCTGAGAACTCTAAATGAAGTATGCTTAGCCAGCTCTTAAGTCTGGAGTGTCGATTGCTATATCCTTAGTGTGGGATGATGTAACTATGTAGTTTTGAAGGGAATATTGTATGAAATCTACTACTCATTAGCAACAAACATGTCAGTTATTAATATAATTAAACAAATGTAAGTGTCTAACACATGAGTGTTCTAATATTGCCATAACGTTAAATTCGTTGGATGTCAAACTCGTTATCGCTTTGTAAAATATGTCTACAAGTCTACCAAAGGTCTGTAAAGTCCCCAGATTATTTCTGTAAATAAAGACTACTTTTAAGGACATGTTTTATTAGATCCCAAAGTACCAACACTGTACAATAGCTTAAATTAAAATAAAGAAATAAGAGTTAGCAGTAAAACGTTTATTATAAACAAAATAAATTTGATAACAGTTTCATAAAACTTGTTGCTTTCCCCTTGTTATATTGATCTGAAACAGAATTATTACTTAATGGTTTCTATAAACTTATTTAGTGTATCTGGTTGTAGCAATGTACGTAGATAAAATATATATACATACCACATACAGATTTAGTTGCAAACAGTTCCTCGGCAAGTGTCGCCATATTGCGGACAGGGACGATCCGACACTTTTAGCGGCTCGCACTTGGCGCAGACTTGAATTACTCTGTATTGAAGAAAAATATGTTTTAATAATACTTTAGTGGTTTAAACTTTAACTTATTTAAAAATTATTGTATATTAGGTGTGTATACTACTCGCATAAACTACAGACAGTATTTAAATTGTTTATTTACGCAAGAGTAAAAATAATACGCCAAAGTTACTAGGAGTATATAAATAAGCAGGCGATGACTGTAGTAAGAAGTTGTATCCAGTTAATCGTTTTGTGTTTCTTTGAGCCTAGTACCCCGCACCGACCATTCCTAGCCGAGATACGGGCCCCGCACACCGACTTACGCGCAGAGTACAAAGGAGGCGGTGGACACACCCCAAAGCCATAACCAATCCACTAAAAGGAATTATACGATGAATTCGCAGAAACATGGCTGCGCGCTAGCGCATTGAATAATGAACGTCCCTCGAACTCAAATAAGCCTAAACAATCGAAAATTTATGACGATGTTTTTGTGACATTTTGCAAGGAAATAAAATACATTTTATGCACATAAACAAAAAGAAATAATGATAAAACGAAAAAGTTCTTGGTCCAGCAAAACAGCAGACTTGACTCTCTGGAAAAGTCCATATCAGATACCCAACTTGTCAGTTTTGACTAAACGCAATGGAAATCTAAATTTACGTATTCGCTATCGAGGATCAGCAGGAATACATAATAAATCTTTTAATAAAACCTGCTTAGAAGTGAGGAACGTACCCAAGACAGACCGATCCTTTAAAAATACGCGGCATGATCTTGTTCTGCACCTGTGTAAATCTTTAAACATCTCAGTGAACTCAAACGACATAAGAGATGTCACTCGAGTTACCAGCAGAAGAGATTCGCTTATGGTGGAACCGTCTAACGCTCGCAAGAAGGATACCCTTAACGCACTCAAGAAATTCTCGGCATAACAGGAATCTTACAACTACCACTAAGTTAAAAAATATTTACGACGACGTGTAGGACTCGGTAGCTCAAGTGGTTAGCATCACTGACCGCTGTGGATGCCGGTTCAAGACCTGTTTGAGCCGAAGAAGTTTTAAATTTTTTTAATGACACAACGAATAAATATCAGAGTGTTAGAATCTATTAGATTTAATTATTCGTTGTGGCTTACCCATAGTCACCCTTTTCCATCCATTTTGCGTCTAGGGCGTTTAATTGTTCCCATTTACCCTTCGGAAGGCCACAGATTAAATCCGCTTTTACTGTGCGCAGTGCAGCTACCGGCGCAGGCAAGAAACCTGCAATAAAGTTTTATTATATTGCTACCATTAAGTCAATGAGCTCATCGTCCTTAATTGGACTATGTATTAGATCGACAACAGTTCTTTATAAAAATGTGAAGAGGTTTTAAACAGCCATGTCAATTTACAAAAGAATTCTTGTAACTAAAAAGGTATGCGTTTGAGTATTCTATGTAAATCTTTATGTTAAAGTCTAGAGTACCTTGTAGAGCAGGTTCGAATCCCGTGGTAGGATTCCAATTCTTCTCGCCGAGCAGTTTCCTGTAGTTGAGGTCTCCCTTGAACAAAATGGCCGCTGCGAACTGTAGCTTTCTATACAAATCTGGGTCGTATCGCTTCATGTCTTTGTAAACGTGAGGGGACGTCCAAAAATCATCACTCTGAAACCAAAACGTATAAAGCTTCAAAAGATACAAGAATCACATTCTATGCAAATCTATACTAATAATAAAGCTGAAGAGTTTGTTTGTTTGAAGAGCTAATCTCAGGAACTACGGGTTCGAATTGAAATATCTATCGTCTACCAAAGGCTAACTCACAAGAACCACGAAAGTCCCATCTTGTACAAACTTGTCCCATTGCTCTCCCAATTGCCTCAAACTATCCGCGGAGATGACGCGCGGGGGATCCGGTTCAGTTGGCGCTTCGCCCTCCGCGGGCTCTGGAAAGATCATATTACAGGGTAGTAAGATTGTTTCTAAGAAAACATTAGTGTAATTGTTTTTATCTTTATTTAAGGAATAGTTTTTCTCTTTCCCACAACTATTTACAAAAAGCTATAATAGTTAGTCATTTGTTATCTTTATTCATCTTTCTATTAACTCTGCGTTTAATTAAATGAAAAGTAAATAATTAATTAGATGGAATAAACCGGAAAAAACGGGTTTTGTTTCTTTAAATATTCTTACCTGGTTTAGGGTCTGGTGGAATTTCTCTTTTATAATTGCCTCGAGCACACGAGCTTATTACGAATCTGTGAAGAATGTAAATTCAATTAATCAACCAATACTTAAGATATCCTTACACAAAAAGGTCGCAAGTTCGATTCGTACTTGTTAATATTCATTTATAAGTGCGACTTGTAATTGTAAAAATAAAATGACGGAAAACTGTACAACCAGTAGTGTAAAATATATAGTCGACTGCGCGTTATGTTCTATAGTAATTAGTATAGTTTAGAAATACTGCCCTTACTTGAAATCCCTAGGAGTAACATCAGACACGAACCAAGGGATCTTTTTCACGTGAAACCGAACCTGCAAATATATCTACATTATTATGTATATCTATATTAGTACATTAGATATGTACATTAAAATTAGCAATTTAAAATGTAAGTATTTTTCTTTTTTTGTGATAAAAATTATTTCGGGATTACAAATAGAATACTAAATCAAAAAAATGTATATAAATATTTTAAAATAATTACCTTTTGTACAATTTTTTGTGCAATCAAGAAATGTGCCAAGCAGAGGTCGGTGAAGAGTTCATATCCGGAATTATCACAGACTATATCTGGAATGTACGAGAAGAATATTTTAATTAATATAAATAAGATTCGTTTGTTCTGAAAAGTAAATTATATAAGAATAAAACGACACCATAGTATTAAAATTTGGTGCTAAAAGATCAGCAATTTCTAAACAAATATAGTATTGTCTGTAGTTCACTCAAGTAATGTACATATAACGGGTTAAAACTCGAAATCTGTTAGTTAAACTAATTTACAATTTATTTTAATTAGGGCCCGACGTTCTGTATGCTTTGCAGCAGCCGTGGTCACAGAACATTACATATTTTTATATAAAAAAATATTATAACCTGCGACTTACAAGAAATACATAAAATAAGTAGTCGTACCAAACATAACATCTTGAGGTATTGTGAACTTGGCTGGACATGGGGGTACTTCTGGTGGGGCCTCCCCTTCAGCAGGTTCGGCTTCCGGTGGCTATAATATGTTTTTATTTTTAATATAGCCTTATTTGATTAAACGAACCCTTTTTCTAACAACGATGATATTGTTAATTCTTATATTGTTCTTATATGTATTACATACATTATTATATATGTATATAAAACAATTACAAGAATGTTTGTATTTTAAAGATAACACAATTATTCTGAATACTGTCTATAGTTTACGCGAGTAGTACACATTTAAATAAAACACTTTGGCGGTTTAAAACTCGATATAAAATTATATAACGCTACTTTAACTTATTTGAAAAGGATTTTTAACTTCGTCCCAACATTTCGGATGCTTTGCAGCAGCCGTGGTCACGGGGAGACACCCCCGCGACGCGGTGGTCTCCCCTAACTAATATATCGCGCTTTAAACCGTTAAAGTGTTTTATTTACAATTAGTCTGACTAAATAAGTTCTTTACGCAACTAAATTTCTACTATAAAATTAAGTTACTTATACCGCACTACAAGTTTTAAATATCAACGCCAAATACAATGCTTAAACCAATTTCATAGCATTTGAACTATAAATTAATTATAAAGATTACTTTTTCATCTTGCGGACATATAGGTATGCCCGCCAGAGTGGCGAGTCTGTTACAACTGCACTTTGCTTTTAAAGAGGTGCTCTGAAACGAGGTTTTATAACTTAAAAGTTATACTTTGCGTATGCAATACTGGAAGTGGAATATTCCATACAAATACTCCATCTTTATTTATAAAACATACCTAGTATAATAATTAGAGTTATCTTTGCTACCCTGTGAACAATTTCATTTTATTGTTGACTGTGACAGCAGTAGTTTTTATCGTGTGGTATGCAACGGTATGATCTTGTTTACGATTAATACGTTAATCGTAATTTTTGAAATAATTACGATTCATGTATATTTTTTACACATTAGTTGTATTAAGGACAAATATACCAACCCCCTCAATAGCTTTTGCGATGTTTTCGCCTCTCGATACAACTAAATCAGCAATTTTGGCTGAATCGTCTACTAGCACCTGGAAATATATATTATGTATAATTATTAATCTATACTAATATATAAAGCTGAAGGGTTTGTTTGTATGTTTGAACGCGCTGATCTCAGGAACTACGGGTTCGAATTGAAAAATTATTTTTGTGTTGGTACTATGATATAATAGTGTTTATCGAGGAAAGCTGTAATTATTTACCATATCAAGTTATACCAAAATTCGTTATAAAGAGTAACGGACAAAGTGTTTACATTACGTTTCTTTAAAAAAATGTATACAGTTACTCATATCGAACAGACCTTACAAACTTACTTCAAATCTTCAATTACCTTGTCTTTAAGATCTAATATCATTTGAAATGGGTCAAGAATGTCTCTAGAGGGTGTTTTCTTTACAGTACCCTCGTTTTTTAACGTCACTTGTTCGCCCATAGATAACGATAAATCACATTTGTTGGACCACAGACACACCTGCAATGAGAATAAAATAATTAAATAGTAAATTATAAAAATACATCTAAATGAACTTTCAACGGTTTAAAACGCGAAACATATTCTGTTTTTTTTTTATTTTAACTACGTTTCAGACTGAAGATGGAGGGTGTTTATGGAATCTGCTACGATAACGCCATCTATTTTGGTGTAGTTGTACTTTGTAGTATTTAGCTGAGTTCTTACAGAACTAACTGATAGCGTTCTCTTGTTTAAAAGAAGTCTCTCTCCATCTCCAGTACCTCCCCATGACCACAGCTGCGCGTGCGCATGCTTTACGCATGTTTCGCCTTTTATACAGTTAAAAGTTGTATTTTAACATGATAATATTTAAATACACTTGAACGGTTTCAAAGGCGATATATTCTAGTTAAACTTTTTTTTAAATTATTTTAGCTACTGCCCGACGTTTCTGATGCTTTGCAGCAGCCATGCCATATTGTATTGCCATATAATTGAATCAAAGACAAAAAACATAACAAGGTTTGTTCATAACTGTGGTGGCATACAAACTGTTAAAAGTAGGATGGTGCATGGTTTTGTATTTTGATTTTTACCTTAAGTAAAGTGATAAAATCAGCTTTCCGTTTATCCTTATCACTCTCAGGTAGCATACTGATAAGTTTTTCAGCAACTACACACATTGGCTCCATACTATTGTTGAAAGACTGGTCTTTCTGCTCATCAAATGGATCAAAATTAGCCAACGTTTTTCTGAAACGGACAATTACTTTATGAAGGACTTGATCTTACTACTACAATACTACAAATATTAAACTTAATATACACTTTATTATAAAAAATTATAGTATATTATACTATTTGTACGTTACACGAGTAATACACATTTAAACAAAACACTCTTAACGGTTTGAAACGTGAAATAAACTAATTACTTTATTACGTTATTCTCAAATTATTGTCCCCCCGTCACCACGACTGTGTCGGGCTGTAGTTAAAATAAATTGTAAATAAGCTTAACCAATACATTTCGTGTCTTAAACCGTTAAAAGAGATTTTATTTAAATATGTACTGTGCATTCTAACAAAGTTCTATGCGGCTCTACACAAATGCACATATTGTGTACCATAGTTTTTTTTATTAAAAATCGATTATACATTGAATAAAAATTAAGATTTGAGTGGGACTTGAACCACAGCGTTCCGTGGTATCGTCCTAACCAATTGAGCTACCGAGTTGTACATTTTTTTCAATTTATATTGGATTTTTAATTTATATTGTGCCATCATGTCCAATAACAAGTAAGAGATATAAAAGTTTTCATAGCTTATATTGAGTTTTCGCAGCCCTATTTATTTATCTAAAGTATATTTCTCATTTAGACATAACTTACGTCGATTCACAACCTTCTCGCAACCTCCTATAAACATAACACTCGGTAAACACCCATGTATTCATGAAATAGTTTTGGGTTTCACAACTCTCTATCCACTTGTTCCATCTTTGGGCTTCAGGAGTGTCAACAGTGAGAAGATCGTATTTCTTATTTGTTACCAAGTCGTTTTTTAGTTTAGTTACGTACTGTATATAATTGCGTATGTCTTCGTCTGACTGAAACAAATTAAAGAGATTGTAATCTAACTAGCGATTCGGTAGTTAGTTATAAATTTTTGTTTAATATGTACTTACAGCGCCATTTCCTGATTTTATTTTGTTCCCTTCCCTTGAAAGATAGTCTATAACTTTAGTTAATATCACAGGCATGCGTTCTTTTAACGAGTAGTACGCGAAACTCCTAGAAAAATAAATTTTACCTTAGCACAAAAGCCAGAGAAAAAAATATTATTCAAAAAAAAAGTAACAGTTAATTTCAAGTATGGAAAAAGCAATGTAACTAAGAAATTTCACATTTAATTGAAATGAAAAATAAAAAGTATCGCCCGAACAGGGACTTGAACCCTGGACCCTTGGATTAAAAGTCCAATGCTCTACCGACTGAGCTATCCGGGCTATATATAGGTAGACGAAATTAGCCAAGAGTTTCTAAGTCTCGACTGTTAAAGAAAATATAAACATTATTTAATAATAGTTTTACCAGAAAAATTATTAATTTACCTAAATTTGCGTCACTATAATTGTAATTACAAGATACAGTTATTGTTATGACTATATAAGGTAGAAATCATGTCTTATTATTATTTCTTTATAAAATGGTAATAATTGAAAAAAGCCATAGCTTAAATATAAGCTAAGGCTGACCTAACCTAACCATCTACTGACGTTTCAGTCCTCACTTAGTCAAGAAACACGAAAAAATGCTTGATGATGTGATGGAGTAACACACAGACCAAAATCTCCAGTGTGACAGCGGAACAGCTCAAAAAGCCAAGAAGATTTGCAAGTATTATTTTAATAATTTTCTTCTTAGGCAGATGTATATAGGCTAATAGTTGGGGATTTCCATGATTTTGAATTAACTTATTACTTACTATAACTTTAAATCTTACCGCTGCGTATTAAGGTTTATATTTATACAAAAAGTGTAATTGTTATGTATTTACAATTGAGATAATAATTATATTACATCATCCATCATGATATTGACTATCATTTAACCTGTCTGTGCATGTATACTTTTAATTAATTTTAATGATCATGAAATTTTCTTTTCCATTAGTCAAATAAGTTTGTTTAGCATATGAATACTCCCTTTTCTTTTTTTATGCTAATAATTCTTTTCGGAATTACAAAAGACAGCTACATATTTTAATAAAGTGTCTGTTGTCATTTTCTGCCTTCAATTAGTTTCAAAAACATCAAATGCATGGTAAAATTAAATGATCTATGTGCTATTTACTTTGTATGATAAAATGGTTTTCTTAATAATTATGTAGGAGGTGTTTTAATAAAAAAATGATATTCAAATAAGAATAGAGGTGTTGTATGGCTTATAAATTTCAGTCTATATGAGAAATATATCTGAAATTGATACGCACTTTTTGAAGCTCCCTTGCAACTGAAGATTAATAGGTGTAGCGGTATTCAAGAAAGGACACGGTTTCTCTACTTTAATAAATGGCCCACCGTAAATAAATTCTGGTGTTGTACAATAGTTCTCGTCATCTCTATCTATTTCTGTCGCTGATCCCTGGGACATTCGGTTTGATGATTTACTCATATTGAATTTTTCTAATGTATCATCACAAAGTATATGTTTCGACGGTGGGCCGAGAAACAAAAATATTTAGGGGAAGATTTTAAAAATATTTTGACTGAAACTTGACATTTGTAATGTCATCTGTCAAAAATATGCAACTTGACAGTCACCCAGGCGGTATATATCGAAATCGTTCATAAATTTAAAATTCGTCGTGGAAAATAAGTTTTTAAAATTTTTATTACATTATTAGTTCTGTTGTACAATATTTTATTATTATTTTTTTTTATATTTTTGAATAAATAATGAAAAAAATAATATAATTTAACTTTATCAAACAATTCCTAGTTAATATTGTTAACGCATTAACAATATTAACTAGGAATTGATAGATACAAAACGACGTCTTAATTCAAAAAGGAAACATAATTTTCGATGTATGAAATAAGAAACATGTTCGAAAGGGCTATCAATCATGCTTGTAACACATACTTACATTCCAAATACCCCGCACATAACAACATTCCGCGGGGTAACTATTCGCATAACGGGCAAATTTTCAGTATCAACAGGCCAGTCGTAGGCCGACATTTTTAAGCTTTTAACTATTGTAACTTTCCCTTTAAATATTTAACTGCTCTTACACGCGCATATGTCACAATGAAACAAACGTTTGTGTTATTTCTGTACCTTTTATTTCGACCATGAAACTATAAATAGGGAACATGTGTCGAAGTTGCCCGCGATTATCGAAATGATATAAATTCCTATGCAGCAAAACTTCTATTCAATAAATCCGTTTTACATTGCTTACCCTGTTAGTATAATTTTTGACCCGGAATCCGAAACGTGAACAACTAATTATTATTTTTATGTCACAGACAAACGGGAGATTCATTTTGCTTAGTTAATAGCTTTAATATCTATACAAGATGAAATTCGTTTGATAACTTTAATATTCTTAACATGATGGCACTATTATAAATTAAAAATCGATTATAAATTTGAAAAGCAATTACCCTTGAAAGCCTTTTCATTTGTGTAGTGGATTAAATTAAAGACCTTTCTAGCACAATAATAACTAGCTTTTCGAAACGGAGTCGAACATGTTTTTGAAAAAGCATCAATTTCTTTTATAAACATATTATAACTAGTGGGAATCCAACCCACACAAGTTGATTATATTACCTACATATACCACTGAACCAAAAAGTTATAGGATCCTTTTATAATTTAATTGTGGAACTTTATGTGACTTTTATTTTATGTAAGCAAATACATTTCCCGGTGTTTATTTTACTATAAATCTATTGATATAGAATTTATGGAAATTCTTTTTGAAAATAAACAACGAAGCTCTAAACCCTAACTATTCATTTGATCATTTGAAACATTCTTTGATCGTTGTTACTTTACAAGGTACTGCGAGTTTTCTATAAGGTACCTAAATAGCCAAGACAACACAAGTTTTAAAATATAACATGCAAAGCTCGACTAGTTTTGTTGAAATAATTATAACTATTGCAAAAAAATTTGCATTTCTCAAGTTAATTATGAAAATGTAATAGTAGGTACTAATATTAACTGGAGTTCTAATCAGGTATAATATATATACCTACGTATTATAGGTAGGTATAAATAATAAAAACAAGGCATCAAAAAAAGTATATTAAAACAATAGGGCTACACATGATGTAGGTCTTGAAATCATTACGATTTATGAGCTTCATATATATATGTATTATCATGAAGTTAAAACTATTCCCGCAAAAGATTAGTCTCTTTCCATCTGTCAAACGCATATTAAAATGTTTACTTTTTAATTAGTACCACTTTGGTTAGTTAATACCTCTTTACTGTCAACATAAGCTTAAATTTAAAACCCAATCAAACGAAACATTTATTGTTCGGGATATGCTTATTTCCTAAAAACAATCAAATTCATCTTACAAGCTATAATAATGATTTTACTATGGTCCTCATGAATCGTCATTAGTCTTGCTATTTTAACTTACTTTAAACATGATAGGTAACTTTGGTCAAACTTAAATTATAAAATTACTTCACAAACGTCAATGACTAGGGCTTCAGCACTGAGAACATTAAACAGTTAGGTATAACTTAGAATAGTCTTGCAATTATATTTGAGAACTTTATTTTAACACATAAGAAGTGATTGAAATGTTGTATTCTCAAAGTTAGAAAGGAATGACCATATTGATTAAACCTAAATGTTTAGTCATATTAAAATTAAAGTAGTTTTATAAAACTGTACATTATTAGACGAACAATAACATATTTTGGTTTGTTGATAATAATTCAGCTGTTGGCTGTATTTAGTCACTTTTATTCATAAAGATTTAATAATTTACTTGTCTGTTCGTCTAATTTGCCCTTAAAACTAACACATGAAGTAAAATCCTTTATTTATAATTCAGAATTTCACATTCGATAAAGTAGTAATGTAATTTTGTCAAAATCTTACTGAATTAGGTAAAAATTATACAAATGTGTCAATCAATATAAATGTTTAACATGCATTAAACACTGCATCACAAATACAATTGAATGTATTTTCTATAAATCAAGTTATTATTGTCATCAATACTGTATGATCAGTCATGATATATTTAAAATATTGATTTAACTAAAGGTATGATTAAAATTGTCATTGGTCATTTCACGATACAACTAAGACAGTCGTCAAAAATAAGATATAAAAACTTACCTACCTTATTCTAATATAATACTATGTCAGGCAACTTATCAATACTAAAATCCGTTATAAAGGCACTAATCCCTGATATCATTATTGAGTAATACAATATAGCTAATTTTAGTAATTATTTTGAGATCAATTAGAATGAGATCTAACCGGTGGGTCATGTAGGGTTCAGTGGAACCGCTTCTTGCCATTGCTCTTCATTCTTGTGCTTTTCAATGTTATGGTGGTAGATTCGAGTGGTTTACCATTGTTGTTTGATCGTAGAACTGGACAGTATGTTCTGAAATTACATACAATATTAGCTATTGACAAGTTATATTAGTGTAGTCCCTAGAATCTGTTGCTAGAAAACCCTTGTTGTTGTTGTTCTCAGGAACTACTGGTTCAAATAGAAATATTATTTTTGTGTTGCTTGGAACAAAGTACTAGTGGCAGCAACAACTAATAGAGGGAAATGTGGACACAACGGCGAAAATTAAACTTTTTTCATTACTTCCGTTGCACGAACGAAACGGATACGATTCGAGAATTTTTAACTTCGGCTCGACGTGACCACGGCTGCTGCAAAGCATCCGAAACGAAAAAAATCATTTCCAAATAAGTTTAACTAATATATCGCGTTTTAAACCGTTAAAGTGTTTTATTTAAATGTGTACTACTCGCGTAAACTATAGACAGTATTTAAATTAGTGTAGAGTCTAGAAAAACACTATTTATTTTGGCGACCGATTTAAAAAAAGAAAATCTCTTACATAGTATGCGCGTTATCGCCGCTTGCGCCGCACGTAGAACATACATGTAAGCGAAGAATAGGGCAGGATACCACAAACTTATTCCTAACTTTGGTCTTGACTGTATGCGTTCCATACACCGCCGGGCGCTCACCATTCTTCTTGCAAAATGTACACAGCTTTGAGTCACGAAGACCTATAAATTTATATTGAAAATTATATACACATTTCATAATACCGTTTATTTCATATTAATGTTCTAATCAGAGGCTGTTGAACTGAAAATGAAAATACTCAGTCATATTGCAATATCTAAGTCAATTCTTAAATTAGAGTAGAACAATTAAGGTTTCTTAATATAGGCATGAAATTCTTAGCAGAATATATGGTATCACCCAAGCTTCTATCAGGTGTCCTCAATAGAAAATAATAGTTTAAGTAAGAACAAGGTAATTTGAGAAGCAAATAGTAATATTATTTACTAAAGATGGTAAAAGTATACGGCCTTCTATGCCCTTTCTGGCCAAAATAATTTTTCCTGTTTTTGGAAAATTATATTAACTTTAATTGAATTATATTATAATAACCTGAAGAAGATGCAGCTTTATTGAAGCGAATTGGGTTGGTTATTGGCGAGATTTGTGGTATATACCCAATAGACCCAGGACTCATTCTCATACTATGTGGGGGAGACACAGAGCTGCTGGGCGATATGCTATAAAAGTCACTCTTTTTGTCTTCTACGGGTGACAAATAACTTCTTTGTGACAAGTTATCAAACTCTCTTTTCTTGTCCTCAACAATAAAGAACAAAGAACTTCTCGGTGATAAGTTGTCAAACTCTCTCTTCTTATCATCTGTGGAAAACAAAGAACTTCTAGGTGATAAGCTATCACGCTCTCTCTTTTTATCATCTATGGAAAAAAAAGCATTTCTTGGTGATAAGCTTTCAAACTCTCTCTTTTTATCATCTATGGAAAACAAAGCATTTCTTGGTGATAAGCTTTCAAACTCTCTCTTTTTATCATCTATGGAAAACAAAGCATTTCTTGGTGATAAGCTTTCAAACTCTCTCTTTTTATCGTCTATGGAAAACAAAGCATTTCTTGGTGATAAGCTTTCAAACTCTCTCTTCTTATCCTCTTTAAGAAACAAAAAACTTCTCTGTGATACATTCTCAAACTCTCTCTTTGGGGAACTATCTTCTGTGGGGAACAATGTATATTGTTTAAAAAACTGCTCGTGTTTCTCTGGTGAAACAGGACTCTTCGGTATAATCTGTCGTCCTAAAATAGGTCGCTGACGACTCGAAAATGGCGTCTGGAAGCTAGGCTCAGAATGTTCAAACGTAGGACGGAATGGAGTATTGAAATGGAGACGATTTGTTTCAGTTCGATGAAACATGGGAACCTCAAAGGGTTTAGGTTGGCTAAAGAGCTGATACTGCCCGTACTCCTGTTCTGGCCGGCATGCATTTGAAAAGGAACTTTCAAAGTAGGATTCGGGGGATGTATCCGTCGAACTTGAAGACCTGTTTGTTGCGTATAGAGTCGACTGAAAAATGGGCATGTCAACTGAAACAATAAATAATACAACTATATAGAAATAAACTACAGCAGGGTTGTTTACAAATTTTAACTATTAATTTGTGGGATCATTTAGTTCAAAATCAATTATAATCAGTACACACATACATAATTAACTGAAACATTTTATTACGCCTTACGATACACGCAGCGACGAGAGGAAAAAACATTTAATAACACATGTATACTACTAAATAATAATTAATTAAAAACTATATATTTGAACTAACCATTTCTTTCTGGTCTCGGCAGCAGACTTTGCAACTCCAACGTGTCACTTTTGGTTGGGAACATTTCGAGTTTGATCTACAAAATCGTCATAAATGAATAAACATGGTTAAATGTTATTAAAATGGTAGACGAAAGCGTAAACACGCCAACTTCTATTATTATTAGCTACGTTTAAACTTTGACGTATACATACGTATATATAGGTAAAAAAGGGTGTGTACTTTGTGCTACGTAGGTTTATTAAAATCATTTACATTCCAACAAATAAAGAAAGTGCGGATTATTTATAAAAAAAACTGCGTTCAATTTTATTGTAATCCACATTTCTTTGAAACGTTTTCTAACGATAAAACATTGATAAATAGTACAACGAGTTATTTACGAAAAATAAAAGAAATAAAATGATACACGAGCGGCGCTAAATTTAAAAAAGGCTTGGGCTTTTTTCTGCTTTCATTCGATTTTTATATTTGAAAAGATAAGAAATAATATAAGTATCAATCTATTGCTCGTTAAACTTCAAAGAATGCCTAAAACATATGTTAGTCAGTATGTCTATACTACAAGGTAGGCGTTAAAGGTGGTTGTTAAGTTATAACCTGAAAACAATTTGAAAAATTTAGACAAAAATATACTCTAAGTCTTCAGTTTGCTGTGTTAGTATGGAAAAATATGAAAATATTCACTATTTACCAAGGCATAAGGCAATGTTACGGAAAACTCAATTTCTCGATGGATAGAAATGTTATTGTTAGTAAAAACACATCAACTTTTCTCAACGTAACTAACACGAAAGTGGCTATAATGAATAATCATTATAATTATATAAATGTTTTATTAAATTTATTATTTAATCCCACTTGCTTATTCTTAAATACGTTAATGTCTCGTGAACCCGATTCAAGTTGATCAATTTTCGATATATCCTCAGAAATCAACAACAAAATTTATAAACAATACCGACCGAAAAGGCATTTAAATAATAAATGTAATAATGTTTCAAGAATCAAGGCTTACCTTAAAATGCAATTCAACCATTTGATAGTTAAAGTTTCTTAATCACCTCTCACATTGAAATCGCACCTACGAATGACTGTTTCTTTTTCAAATTGCGGCATCATCAAAGAAAGAAATCATCCCTTTAACTTAGTAATTAAAAGCATCGACGACTCGTTGTTCGATTTTAAAAATAATCAATTGATTCTAAATTCGAACTATCATCAGATAAATGGATTTATCTTAAAAACATTTTGAGCATACGTCTGAAACTTTCAGGTAAACTGGTTTTGTTTCCTACTTTAGCGGTATATTTTAAATAAGCTTTTTTATAGAAGGTGATGATACTTTCTTTGAAGAAAGCCGACACTTCGCCTCGTGCCAACACGCTTTTGATAAAACCCGCTAGCTGCTGCTTCTGGCCACTAGATGGCAGGTTATAAAACGGGCACAAAAAAGGAAATGATATAATCTTTAATAAGTGTTAAAATATGAATTTAAACAAATATTTAAACGTAGATTTAAAATAAAACAAATACAAAAAATATAGTACCGCTATGAGTTATATAAGATAAATACATTTTTGTAATCTGTGGTCTTCTTGTAAATTTCTAACTGTTTACTTATTTTACAGCTAGATGCCACTACATGTCCTACACTAGTACAATTGCAAGTATAACTTGTATCACAGTTTGATGTGCTGATTGAAATTCACTACTATATGAAATTGCCCATAGCGCTTGTGTTTGCAATTTGTTTGTGTTTTGTCCATTTTTTCTTGTACCGAATTTCGGTTACTCTGTGCTATACGTATGCTATTTATTGAATTTCCTTACCTACTTTATTAAGTATGACAAAGATACATCATTCTAGATTTTCACTTAGATTATGTCCGTGGACCAATTTATATAGAGCAAGTGTCCATTGTTAATTGGAACGTCTTTTCCTACACAAAATCAAAACTACTATATCTATAAACGACGAAGTTATGTAGGCACAAACCATGGCAACCAAATCAAACTGAGAACCTACTTCTTCGAAGTATTGTTAACAATACGAAATGAGTACCTACTTCGGTGAGGTAACGTAGCTGCGAACCAACAAAATTCCATTTCTTTTTCCAATTTAGACTGTCTATTTCCGAAGGACTAAAACCTAATTACGTCGACAGTGCATCTTGTTAAGACGTTATAATACCTACCATCATGTGAAACCCATGCTCGTCCGTCAGCGTGAAAAATAAAACGGTGTGTAGTGGACACAGGCACTTCTAATTATTCGTCAGAATTTCACGGAAAACTAATTTGCATAGGTAGTCTTTCCCAGGAGATTATCTGAGATTTGTATGAGAAGATGGGACTTTATGTAATGTCTGGGCGAGTTAGTAGACCGTGAGCGCTTACTTCTGTATGTGAAATCCCATTTGCTCCATGGAACTTGGGACAAACTTATCTACGTCTAGACAGCAATGGACACTTATCCATTTGTAAGTTTAAGATTTACAGTAAATTATGTCATTGGCGAACATATATCGTAAATTTAATTATCAATGCAGAAATTTGGCGTTTAAATATTATTATAATAAAACTCTTTTAACGGTTTAAAATGAGAAATGTATTAGTTAACTTATTTACAATTTGTTGTAACTATTGCCCGACGTTTCCGATGCTTTGCAGTAGCTGTAGTAATAGGGGCACGTTGGGACAATATATCGTAAATTGGAAATAAGTTAACTAAAACATTTCGGGTTTAAAACAGCTTATTGTTTTATTCCAATAAAATCGACTAGTGTATACTGTAGACAATGCTAACGTCATTTTTTTCAGGTGTAAATAAAAGAAATCGTACAGATTGAAAGAATTGGTCCACATTAGGATTGTTTTTAAGAACTACAGAGCTGTTTCTCAATACATTTTACTGTTTCTGATGTTGTACAATACACAGATGGACAGATAGACAAGTTAATAAGCTCTTCGTATTCGTTAAACGATGAGAGTACACCCACAAGTTTAATTTTATTTAAGCTAGCTGCCTCCCGCGACTCCGTCTGCGCGGTAAATCTATTTTGGTATCTAGTGCCCATATACACTATCCCAGTGTTTTTTTTATGATAGAGAGGACAGACAAACTCGTTCACTTCATGGTAGGTGAAATAGGCCTATAACATCTAAACAAGATGCACTGTACTATTTAGGCTATGGATATTCGGAAATCTACTGGCTCAAACCGAAGCACGACTAAACTCGATGCTTTTTTTATCTGTGGATGGGAGTTCATGACCCGAACGGAATTTCGATATTTCCAGTTCCTGCCATCCATTAAACCATATTATTCCGCACATTATACAAACTAAAAACTTAGACGTCTAGTGCTTTCTTGTACGTTTTAGCCGCTGAACTGGAATTTTAAAACGAAAATTGTTAAACTAACTTTTTTTTGCGAATTCTCTTAGCGACATTTGATCTAAATTATACCTATATTATGGTAATAACTGAGCTTAATTCATTACATATTGTATTTTAAAGGTACATGCAGACAAGTTTTTTTTTATTGGACCATGTCTATCAGTATATGTTACACACTCAATTTGTTAATATTTAGTATTTGTTGTAGTGTTCACGTGGGTGTTTGAGTACACTTATGGTCGTAAATGCCCTTTCAGTGAAAAGCGAAACGCTCAATATTTACATGTTACATTTACATTACTGTTAGTTTCAAAGACGAAAAAATACACTACGGATATACAACACAACTGTTTATATATTTAATTTTTATTTGATAGAGAATTTACGTTCTTTAGGTAATAAGTATTTCGGTCGGCTGTCTGCCCATCTCTTAAATGTAACTTAATATTGCGTTAAACACGAAATGCTGTAGGTTCGAATCCCGGGTTCAATATTGTTTCAATCGGGCGAGCACAGGAGTCTGATCAACTAATTTCCAGTAGAAAATTGGACATATAAATGTGTTCGCCCCATGCCCCACATACTTATATACGCCAATAGTTAATTATTATAGCACTGTTAAAATTTAAAGTCGAAAAATGCAGCTAGCTTCCAAGCACATCTATACAAACTCTTCATGTATGTGGAACAAGGTCGCAATTATAAGCTTATTGTGGTATTTTTTTCTTGCACAAGTCATAGGAGATAGCGATACGTGACTCACATAACTCGGTCGCACCAGACTGCCGTCGTTATACACGAGTTTTTGGACTCGAATATTGGGCAAACAATATTCCCGATTGCGTCTGACATAGACTGGCCTCTGTGTAAAGTCAATCAATAAATAAGCACAGAAATGTGTCTGTTTAATGTTAGAAGGCCCACACAGTTCACGTAGTAATAACGTAGATAAAGCTTAAAAATATCGCTACCTTCGTTGACTTAAGACAAAATTACGTCTACTCCGTTTTGTTTGATGCATTTGTTTATATTGAGATTGTCAGATGATTTAAGACAAAGCTAATTCTTTTTTATTTGTACGAAACAGAGCGTGCATGTTTGTTAAAGTTTTAATTGATGTGGATATTGGTCTTCTGTTTGGTATGTTTTGCATCCGGCCATGATACTTGTTACTGAAGTCGGATTATACTTAAAGAATAGATTACTTATATGGTGCAAACTATACCATAGAAAAAAGTATAATGTTTACATATTAGTCATAATATATTAATTTAGTTTTAATTAGTTAAGTTGTTAAACAGAAAAAATTACGATTTCAAAGTCTAGCAAGGACCAAGGTGACCAGATGTTTTCGAGTATCATCTATCTTACAGCATCTCTTTACTAATTCGCTACCTCCGTTAACTTCAGAGTCGTTGAGTCTTCGATTCAAAAGGGGCGTGAGTGTGGATCCGACTTTAACGGGCCGAAAGTGCGAATGTCTAATGTTTGAGAGGAAAGCAAGTTGTTTTTAATATTTTTCTTGCTTGATTTCCATTCTAAACTTTTACTAAACTACGATAACATACAGTCAAAATATTACGAACATCTTGTCACAAACGAAAAATAATAAAAAAAATAGTACGACTTGAAATCAGCCCGGATATTCTCAAAATAATTGATGAGATGGTGATAATAAGTGATGAACGAAGAGATGATATCTATTTTGGCTGTTTGTTTGAACGCGCTCACCTCAAGAACTACTGAGGAAGTTGAAGGTTAGAGAATTATTGAGGAAGGCTAGAGTTTAGACTATAAGCGAAGAACAGCGGAAAATGTGGAAACGACGGGGAAAATTATTCAACTTCGCGAGCTACCGTTGCTTGCGCTGCGAAAGCGGTTCAAGAAACCAAAAATAGGTATTTATGACTCATTTATGATTAACGACGGGTTGCGGACGACGTCGTAGGTGACGTATTGGCTCGACATACATAGTATAAAATATAAATGTATTTTATATATTATAGTATGTACTCAGAAAGACCTCCTAAGATAAGCAGGTACTTGAGTTAACCGTATTAGCAAACCGTAACATATAAGTCTATCAAACATCTTAAAGATGCCGAGAACAGATATAATTATAGCCAAAAACAGAGGTATTGCCAGAGGGCTCGCGTTTTGTAATCACAGAACGGCTAAACAGAGGTTTTGTAATAGCAATAGTTTAGGGCTTATTTACCTGACCCTACGGTAAGTCACAAAGAAGGCACTCCCTTTATCAGTCTATGTATTTACGTTTCACTCTAGTGTCTAAAATACTAAGCCTAATTTAATGCCTTTCATCTAAACCAAACGGATTTTTAAATATTTAACGGTTTAAAACGCGAAATATATTCGTAAAGCTTAGTTATTTGTAACTAAGGTTTTTAATTTCGCGTTTTGAAATGTTTTTGAGTTTTCAGTTATTACTTACTTTTTTATAAGGTAAGAAATTTATAGATTAGGTTAATATTATTATTGTATTAATAAATAAAATATTGTTTGTCCGTTTTAACAATCAAGTTCTAAGTACAATATAATAAGTGCTTAATGATAAAACATTTGTTTTTAAACGGTTTTATTTAGCTCGAGCCGTACGGAATTTATTTATTTCGGTCAAAATTAGAAATTGACATTTAAGCACCCTCCCGTTGTCAAATTAATCTCAAATTTTGTGCACACATTTAATTTAGATGACAATACAATATAATAAAATCAATAACATTATAAATCTAAGATGGCCGCCGATACAAAATGGCGGATTACATATTTTTCCTTAACCCCCTCAACATGGGTGTCTAATAAAAGGGCAACATTACTAAAACATGATGATTATGTAAAAATTTGAAATATTTGTAAAATTCAGCTAACAAAAAATAAAAGCGTTTAACTTAAAGGTTTTTTAAGTTTTTCCTTTTTTTGTATCTACCTTAATGGTGCTTTCAAATGATAACTACTTATTTAGATGTCTGCTTTATTATATGAATTACACGTAAAAGTATACTTTGTACTGCATACTACAAATATGCTTCAAACAATGAAATATAAAAATGATAGTTCGGTACCTGCTTTCATAATAAGATCGACTATCGAGGCCCGTTCCATCACGACTTCCAATAACGATGATTATTTCATTTCACATTAAAATTATACGTAATCAATTGAAGAGTATGTAAAGTACTTAATTAAACTAATTAGTCAGAATCACGAACTAGATGGGATTGACCAATATCTATACTAATACATAAAGCTGAAGAGTTTGTTTGTTTGTATGTTTGAACGCGATAACCTGAGGAACTACGGGTTTAAATTTAAAAAAATCTTTTTGTGTTGGTTAGAGCATTTATCGAGGAAGGCCCTGTGACAAATACATGCTAAAACGACGGGTCGCTAAAGACGGGACGCGACCGATGTCGTGGGTAATAGCTTAAACTTATGTAAACATCCCGATACATCGTAACCCAAAAAAATATAACACCGAGACAATTAATTCAACCCCTGGACCTTTCGATCATGAGTCCGATGGTCTACCAATAAAATCCATAATATTTCGGTATTATATTTTTTACAACTATTGTCTAGGTGTCACACACATTTTGTGCTGTAAAAATAGGTTTCTTTTAATTATTTATATTTTATTATCCACCAAAAGAATTGTTATATTAGGCCAGACTTCCTGGAGCTTCGGAGTCGTACCACCGTATCCTCAGGGCACCGTAGCTCTTTTAGTATAAGGTTGATAGGATGGTACTACCACGTCGAACACAGAGAGCTAGTGCAATTTACCACACCATCAGTAGTAGATCAGTAGATTCTATTTGAAATCTTTATGGCGATCTTCAAACAATAGTTAAAATCTCGACAACCTTGCGACTTTCGTTTCTTATAATTGCAAGATCATTTGCATATACCTTGTACGCTTTTGCAATAGTTTTTCTTTGTTGAGTGTGAGAATAATGGTATCTCGGTAGTAATTTTTAATTATAAGATCTGCTGGTGATATACTGGTGTGGGCCTTTCCTCGTTGTGAAATCGCTACGATTCGAATGTTTAACTTCAACATTTGACAATCTACTAACAAGAAAGTCTTAGCTTTTTAGAATTTGTACTTATTTAAATAAACAAAACGTCGGGTACTAAACATTAATGGACAAGCATATAATTAAACGTATTGAAACGGTTCTTGTAAATGAGTAAAATTACTCGGTTAATACAATAATTTACGTATTAAATCTTTAACAAAGGGCGTTAACTCGAGTAAAAATCTTTGTGAAGTTAGTTATAACAATTATTAATTTAGCTTATTAAGGTTTAAAACTTGCAAGAGAAATGAATAAAACAAAGGACTTTTATTGTTTCCTTCGCAAATTTTTTCTCGAACTTTGATTTGTTTGCACTTTGTTAATTATGTTACTTTCTTATTATAAAAGTACTAAATAGAATAAACATAAAAACTATGCATTATGTATCAATCTTATACTAATATATAAAGCTGAAGAGTTTGTTTGTTGGTTTGAACGCGCTAATCTCAGGAACTACAGGCTCGAATTGAAATTTCCTTTCCCCGAGCATTTATCGAGAAAGGCTGTAGGCAACACGTACGTATAACATTACGATACGACCAATAGGAGAAAAAAACAGGGGGAAATGTGGAAAAAAGGGAAAATTATTCATCTTTGTGGATTTCCGAAGGTTGCTGCAAAACGGTTCGAGATACCCAAAAAATGTGTATGAAAGAATGATTCCTCTTTGAATCTTAAAATATGTCTATATTTTAACCAATTTGAATGCCAAAATAACTATTCAACGCAGATAAAGTCGCTGACACAGCTAGTTCTACAATATAATACCAATCAGGAGACAAAATTGTGTACCGTATAAGTATGTTACTAATATTAAGGAGTAGATTTTCAAAAGGACAATTCACACTTGACCGTCAATGTCGTCCTACATACATCCGTCAAGCAAGCCGTGAATCATTTTAATGATGTAACGAGGGTCAATGTTTCGTGAATTCGTCGATGCTATCTCACTTTAATGTTGGGTAGTTCTTGAAATTCTTACACGTGGTGACCATGCGTTTTGTTTTTTACGTAAAACTGAAAAGTGGTTAGTAGATCATCGGAATAAATATTAATAATATGAAATGTTTTTTTTGTGCCTAGTCATCGTTATAGAACCCTTCGTTTTTCGAACTTGACCTTTTACTTAAAAATACTACCAGTGTCCGCGGCTTCATCCGCGTGGAATAGTTAAATCCTTTTAACAACCTCCGCAGCTTTATAAATTATCATTCTTATATATATTTACGTGAACTGTTTTCGCAGAGCACGCATTTACACATTTCTCTTTGTTTCTTAGCACCTATTTGTCGCAGTTTGATGTTTCATAGGCTAACGTCGTCCTCGATAAATACCCTAACCAACACAAAAATGTTCTTTCAATTAAAAACAGTGCTTTGTGAGATTGGCGCGTTAATACCAACAAACAAACTCTTCAGCTTTATATGTTAGTATAGATAAAGACAATATAAAATATTTAAATAAAATTTTAGTAGCCAATACGAAAACTAATAAAGACTAATAAAAGTACTTCCTTAGTCATAATACTTTTAAACTGGAAAGTTGTTATTAGAAAAAATATGTTTCATGTTTTAAAACATAGTCAATCATGGACACCTCGACTAGCGTTATATTTAGCACTTAAAGGGAATTGTTGCGGTGTTTTACTTTGAAATATTTATCAGATTAAAGCAGGCGGATTTATGTTCCTTCTGTTTACGGGCTTCTAGAGGAAATTACCGGAAAATTTCAAACCTTTATCACATTTTGTACTCAAGATTTATTTAGCTACCGAACTAAAACTAATTTATATCACTGGCAGTTTACATAATAGGTAAATTACTAAAATATATCAATAGTATTTTATTTTTAGCACGACATTCAGCGTAAGAACAATTATATAAAGTATTATGTCTATTATTAATTAAATTATATTTAAAAATAAAAATTTAAATAAAACGCGTGTTACGGTTAAAACACGAAATATATTAGTTAAACTTATTGTCAAATGCCGTGCTAATCTGCCGCCAAAGCCTCCGAAACGTCGGGCCCGTAGTTGAAATAATTTTTTAATAAGTTTAACTAATACTTTTTGCATTTACATCGTTAAACGTGTCTTATTCAAATGTGTACTACTCGCGACACTATTTTTACTTAGGAGTTTGACACAGCCGAATAAACTAATATGTATTATTCTGTAAACAATTTATTTATTTATTTACTTATGTACTCTAAGTAACTCGTCATTTATGCTCCATTTATTACTGGGTTAAACCTTCAGAAAGTTCAATCGTGTACCACAGTGTATTGCCTCACATTTACAATTGTACATCTCATTAGCTGAAAAATAATATTGCACGTGCGGTTATCATAACAAGATGCGCTCTACGGATAGGGTTGCCACTTGCCAATTTTAATTGAATCATTAATATTTGATGAAGTAGTCAATCTACAAGGCTATAGCGAACCCCGATCGTTTAGTGTAAACATGAATATTCAAATACAACATTTTTAACTGATAAAAACGTGAAATATATTAGTTAACTCATTTTATATACGACCCCACATTTCGGGTGCCTTTAAATTAGTTGAAAAAATTAAAATAACTGGTGACTAATATATTTCGTCTTTTAAAACTGAAAGTGAACGTTGAAAGTGTTATTTTCGCAACCGACAACACCACTGTGGTTTAAAACGATAAGTTTATTTAGCAAAAAAGAACAGTTTAAAAGGGGGTAAAAAAAAAAAAAAAAAAATCGACAATGCATTCCCTTAAAACTTGCATTCTCCAGTTTATTTAGTAAAGAGTATTGTAGACTTAGCTGCTATAGGGATCAATTATTTACTAAGTTATAGTTTAGATTTTGCTGTGTAAAATAATTCAAAGACATTTTTGTGACCGATTTTTTATATTCTGAGAAGATTTAAAATATTCCACTCGTTTCTCTACGTGCAACATCGGCAGACACATCCCTTAAAGTCTTATACACTAAAGTAAATACTATAATATTAGTGGCAGCCCTAACTATACCCCACGCTACATAAAAACTATAAAATTTACATTTCGCGAAACTGTATCACAGTTGTTTGATATTGAAAGGAGCCGCGGCCGCGTTTGTTCGTTACATAATTACCCGCGCTATTTCTTACGACTTCGAAAATACGCGGGAAAATTTTCAGTGAATTTTAGGTTAGTTATTTATTATAAACGCTTTGAATTCATTAATATTTTTATTTTTTTATGCAGTGTAATCGTATCTCGTAAACTTGAGTACTAACAACAAACGAAGAAAAATCACAATCAATCATTTCTTTGTCAAAATTTCCTTGTCCCTAAACATGGTCCACAACACAAAATGACGGAACTACATGCAATATAAAAAAACCGAGACGTCATTTAAAATGTGACCCGACGTCTTGGGTTCTGGGTAAACTAGTTAATAGAGATTAATTAAGATTAGTAAACACAACTTTAAGTCAAAGATAACTGTTGTGACTGTTGTTTATGTGAATATTCTTATAAGAATGGTTTACTTTCTCCGTGAAAAGTCGCTACGAAGTTAATCTCGATTTGATAACCTCTAATTAATCTTAAGCCTATAAATAATAAAAACTGTTTTATTCACTATTTTAAATTATTTATTACAATTATATGTACCATATTTGGTTTACAAGAAGAGAAAAAAATATTGAAAGAAATTATACATCAGTACACACAAAATTTCTTTTTAATATCAAATTGCAAACAAATAAAATTGTATTGTAGGATAAAACAAATATAAAAGTTTTTAGTTGTTTTGACTTTAATAATAATGTTTTTTTCAGACAATCAAATATTTGCAACATGGGTTATTTATTAAGGTAAGTTGGTCTAAATATAAAAGTTTTTTTTTAAGTTAATAAAATTGTAAGACCAACTTGGGGGTATTGAACCCGCTTACGTTGGTAAAAAGAAAAATAGGTAATATAAAAATTGTACAACTTACTAAAACATTTACTATTGTATACAAGATATATCTAATCGTCTTTACATGATTAAAAGTTGTGCAATTTAAAAATACGTATGTTCAAATTATAAACTAATCCGTCACGCATAATAAACTAGAAAAAAATGTCGCAAATTTTAAATTACTCTTGTTACAAAACAACTTTGGTTGTATAACACTAGGTTAACATTATAGCACAACTAATTGTAAGTACTTTACGCGATTAACGTTTTTAAGCTATTTAAAAAATATATAAATTATTATATTTACTGACCACTGATGTAGTTAAAATTTATCGTGAAATGTGCTAAAAGTATGCAATATGTTATGTATGTATACTATGTATGTTAAGTCATTTTATATACGGAGCAGAAACTTTCAAAATTTTACGAAAATTCATAAATTACTAGTAACACGAAAAAAATGTATAGTTTGTGTGGGCACGAAAGCCTGATCTTGCCAGTAAATAAAATCATTCGGCAAAACAGACACAGATATGTGCTTGCCGCCCTACAAGGGGAAACGTGATTCATCACTAGTTTGATATACAATATGGAAAACAACAGAGACATGGATGTACTGTTTTACTTCTAATGTCAAACTTGGTGCATCACTAAACATTGGCGTTGTGCCTATTTCCAGGTACAACAAAAGATGACTGGTGTGTCTACAATTACATCTATTTTATTGTATTTTTGGTGTGCGAAATAAATGAATTTGATTGGATTTAAATGCCAAACTAACGCCATTATCTATACTAATATATAAAGCTAAACATTTTGTTTGTTTGAGCGCGTTAATCTTAGGAACTACTCGTTCGAATTGTGTTTGAAATTCTTATTGTGTTGGTTAGAACATTTATCGAGGAAGGCTATAAAACTTTGGGCAGTGACAAGGAGCGTAAGATCAGCGGGAAATGTGGAAAAAACTGGGAAAATTATTCATCTCCGTGGTTTTCCAATCCGTAAACGCGGCGACAACGGTTCAAAATACCCAAAAAAATATTTGTGAAAAAATTATTCCTATTTAAATGATTTAAAAAAATGTCCGCGACACATACCTACACTCTTATAACAAAACAAGGACTAACTCTCAAACTTGGTTTAAACCCTGGTTTATTTTAAATCCTTATTACAAAACAAAGTTTAACGTTTGTACTGGACTAACTATGGTGCCAACTTAGATTGATTTAGGAGTTAAACCAAGACTCCGCAGTTCTGCTTTAAGTATATTTTTGTAATAAGGCCGTATATATCTTTTAGGATTGACTTATAAGAACGACGGGACATGACCGACGTCATGACTAACAGTTTAATTTATTAAGATAAGTAGGTTTGCAAAAACAAATTTGGATATCCAAAATAAGGATTCTCGCGGACAAAGTCGCTGACACAGCTAGTCTGTCATCACAACGAAACATATTGCAACATCACAACAATCATTATGTGTATAATAATAATATTTTGATCGTCATTAATTAGACACACTTTCTGACATTAACCTTGCCCTAAATAATATTGATATGTGTATGATGAATGGTTATGGTGTAATTTGACAATGGTAATATTTTGATGTAAAATTGGCTAAGAGGCAACTTTATGATTGCCGAGAGACATGCTAACATAATATGTTACTACTACTAACTATGACCGTTGACTTCGTCGAATTTTGGGCGTCAAAATTTGTTTATGCAAAATCCTCAACTTTAAAAATTTTAGTTGTTACTTACTACGTCATCCGTCCCGTCGTTCTTGCAAGTGAATCTTAAAAGATATACATTTTTTAGATAGACAAAGAGAAATCATTCTTTAGTACATATTTTTTGGCTATCTTGCACCTTTTTCGCAGTCCTCGCAACGGAAACCCTTAAAGCCACCTTCCACGTTTCTCAGTGTTTCTTTGCTCCGACTGGTCGCAGCGTGATTTTACGCAGACGAAGGCAGGACCAGCTAGGTTATAAACGTGTCGGACCCGCTGGGGATCGAACCCATGACTCGTTGATAATAAGCCATAAACTACCATAATAAAGTCTTCAATCCATGTATTACAACCTTAGTGTTAGTTTAAAAAACCTGTCTGTAGTGTAAGCCAGTTGTATACATTTAATAAAACACTTTAACGGTTTAAACGCTATATATATTAGTTAAACTAAACAGTAAACGGGGAGACCACTGACCACGGCTGCTGCAAAGCATCCGAAACGTCGGGTCGTAAGTAGTTAAAAATGTTTTTTTAAATAATATCGCGTTTTAAACCGTTAAAGTGTTTTATTTAATTTTAAAAAGCGTTTGCTCCATTTTCAAAGAATGGTGTAGACATTGCGTTACGGTCATAATATGTTATTCAACCATAAATCAGTGTTAGGTAACCAGCAATATCCTACAAGACAATGGCTCTCTTACATTCACTTAGTTTAGGGCGTGGTTACATGCCATCTAAAGTGTGTTTTGATAAGGGGAATTATTATGCGACGAAGATTATATGGAGGATAATAATTGAAGAAAAGCAATGTATAATTTATAGCAACAAATAATTACGAATTTAGTTTGTTAGTTGCCTCGCTTTGGTTTGGTTGATAAATGTTTTGCGTTTTTAATCGTTACATTTCATTTGACTGCCCTCGTAAACTATAGATTATGTTCTTATATATGACTTACTTTCTGTGTCAACGACATCATTCGCCTATTTTTTGCTTCAAAATTTGCTTTTACAAACTTCCTCGTCTTTATAAATTATAATTTTTACCAAAAGCGTCGCTCGCGTTCCATCGTTTTAGCAAATAATATAATTATAGATTAGGGCGGTCAAACTAACAAACACTCTCTTCAGCTTTATATTAGTATAGATTGATCAATCTAATTAAACCTCACGGAATGTAAATATAACGTGAAATAAGTCAACGGTAATAGCTTCATGTAGCCCCGCCCTTATAGAATAAATGGTTGTTCCCGCTGTAACAATGCGTTGGATGTCCATACATTGTTTGCGGTTCTCATAGAAAAATTAATTCCTGTATCAATCTATGTTTTCACTAGACGACCTTCTGTTTTGTTTTACACAGACGTAAAACACGTCTGTGTAAAAATCTTGTTAGCTATAGTCTAGTCTAGATCCTGTGTTCACACGATATGTTATATTGGTTGGCTTGTTAATTGGTTTTTTATTTTGTTCATTATCAATAGTCAATAGTTAAAACCTAATTTTTAATTATGTCGCAATTACGTAAACACAACTTTTTGTAATTTTTTACATGTTTTGAATGTTTTCAATATATTATGTATTATTTATTTGACCGGCTAGCTAGCTATTTGGCAGCGATGTATGGCTGATCATAAATGGGTCGTGGCTCCCCTCTAGAAAGAACCAACATGCTTTCAATTAATTAATATTTTTTATAATATGTTGGATTTTGTCTGTTTATTAAACGAACCTCCGTTCATAAATGAAAAATCCAAGAAATCGCAATTTGGTTTCAGTCTGTGGATTTCCGAATATCTAAAGCCAAAATAAGTCGACAGCTCATCTTGTCTATATGTTATATGGCTGGGGTATTAAACCTTCCATCTAGTTCTACTTACCAACATTTTTACATATCTTCTTCTGGAACTCTTTCTCTTCTTTATGGATGATGTCATAGTCTGTTATGATTTCAGATTTTCAGCATTGCATTCATTACAGCAGTAGTGCACTGTGAGCCACCAGTATACAGACCTAGCTACCAAAATGGCTACACGAGGCCAGTTTCTAGCTATTTACCGCCAGCCACAGGTAAAAAATGATAGGTTTGATAATTTTTTTTGGATGTTTGTAATACACGCGACGGCAAAAAACACGTGACGCAATTGTAGTAATATTTGAGACCAGTTTTTTTTAACTAGTTAATAATGACATTGTGTGTCTGTATATGGTGTTTATCTATGCTAGGATTCCTTAAAAAAACATAGTTACTTAATTTGTAACATTGATTAAAAATGTATGTAAATATAATTAAAGTACCACTTTACTCGTAATATATTTCAGGATATACACCACCAAATAATTATCTACCCCCAAACACTGGCTACCCATCAGATTTCAACGGAAACGGTCAAGGTTTTGTTCAAGGTCATCATCACGGACACGGTCAAGGTCACGGACATAATCACGGACACGGCGACGAAAGTGAAGTTGTAAGTATATAGTTTACTTATTTGCTACTAGAAATGGTAATTCTATATCTAAGATAAAATATATTTTATTACCTTATTTCTATCATGTTTCAAATTAAAACAACTATACATTTTTATATTCATATAATAATATTCCTTTGTTAACCTATTCAATAATTACGTATAAATGACACCCTATCTAAAATTATGCACAAATAACTAATTTCTCTTAACGTTATAAACGACATAAGAACTGATCGGCTTCAGCCTATAAATGTTGTCATCTAGCGCATAAAAAATATCGCCATAGTCACCAAAAATAATACTTCTAGGGAAGAAGTGTAAAGTAGCAACTCTTTTAGCTGTACCGTTGAAACAATCCAATTCGTATAGGCCGTCATCCGTTACGCCAAATGTTTTGTGCTCGTCGCTGAGGAAATGATAAACGACACTCAAGTCGTTATTCTTTACCACCTGCGCGCCATCTATCGCGCAAAAAACACCGCACATCGTCACAAAATGTATGTTTCCATTGTAATCAACGTCAAAATCCATCACCGTTTTCATATCGCCGACGCGGACAGCGCGCGTTCCGAGATTGAAAATCTTGTAAATCATATGATTATTCGCGTCGATTATATAGATATCGTTATTACGGATAACTATTTTGAATATATTCATATTGTACAGTCCTATGTCCGTCGCTTCGTTGGATACCGGGTCGTACTTGTATAGGCCGTTGTCCGAACCGAAATATACGTCACCACTCTCGCCGTCCACAGCTGTCGCCTTATTCCTCGAAATCCCGTTGACTTTTCGGGAACTCTTCGTTATTATGTTGACGTACGCGCGTCCAGAGTTCTGTAACACATCGTCCATGTACATGAAATATAGGTTACGCGTTGACGAATCGTACGCCAGCTCTTTCGGGTCTTTGAAGTTGCCAGTCAGCATCTCTTGTTTGTATAGACGTCCTCCGATTTTCTGTATGGGCGTATCCGTTAGGTACACCCGCATTTTCCCTTCCACGCTCAAAACAGACACTAGTATTATCGTAAAGAACATCTTAAGAATCTTTGAACTGTACAGTCGCGGATCATACTGCGAGCAATTGAAAATGTTTCATCTTTTATCTGAATGAGGTTAAACCAATTTACGTTCGCTACTGTTTTATTCGGCTGATCGGATTTGATGTTTATTCGTATAGTCATAAAATCGAAATTGCTTTGCGTCATACTTGAATATGGATCGTATGAAAATTGTCGTATTAGTTGGGAGGTCGGAGCGAACGTCTCATCTCTTACTAATGCGTTTAATTATTTTGTTCGTTCGAACTACAAACTATTTATCAATGTAGTTTTAGTAGAGCAGTCGCCGTTGCTCAGTGGTTAAATGAGTTATCTATATATTCAGAAAGGTACTCGGTTCGATTCCTGCAAATCGAATATAGTTTCAATCGGGTGGGCAGAAAAGTCTCATCAACCTTAGTTAGGTTAAGGTATTAAAATTGATCATTGAATCGAACTCAGTATGTTTATACAAATCTGGTAGGTAAATGTAAAATGTGTATAAAGAAATAAAAGAAATGTTCAGGTATATTTACGTAAAAAAATACAAACGACAATAGTTTGGGAAGTCCTTCCTATATAGTGTACATAAAAAACTTCATTTCGCAATTTGAATAAATAAAATTTATATGTTGTTTTTATGCAAATATTTATAATTTATACACTTGAAAACCTGTTTTTTTTTGTATAGACTGATTAGTAATAGTTATAGATCGATTGTTAGCTAGAAAATTTACGATATTTTAGCAATCTTTATTCAAACTCTGTTTAAAACGCACCAAACTAGTCGCATCGGAGTAAATTATATTATTCTCATTATCAAACGCTAACCCAAAACAATCATCTACATCCGTCACTTTGTCCAAAGCGTGTCTTTCCTTATTAACTTTATAAATATCATCAATTTCACAAACATAAACGTTACCATTTACATCAGTGGCTAGACTACGTACAGTTTTGTTGTTATTGTACAAAATGGCATCTTTAGTGCCTTTCTTTTGAGCGTACAACCCGCTAGCATTGGTATAAAACAACATATCTTCATTGTCTATAACAAATTGATCTACTTTCGTATCTTCTAGGTCTTTGAAGCGAGTCGAAACACCGTCTATGTACGTGTACAGGAATTGCTTGGGAAAGTCTGAATAGTAAAGACTGTCTTTATAGTAGATCATCCAAACGTCTGTGTCGGCTGCACCGAAAAACTCAGCCTTTTTGGACTTGTGGTTGTATTTGTAAATGCCATCGCTACCACCTATGTATATTTCGTGGGTTTTCTGATCTACCGTCTGAGCGAAACCGTTCGTGACCCCGTCGACGTCGCCATTAGATTTCGTGTTCAAGTTGATAAACGCTGTTTTGTATAGGACATCATTATTCATAACAGCATTGTAGCTGAAGTATACAGTGTTGGTGCTGTAATCTACTGCCAGGAGGTACGGCCTGTCAATATCTGACTTCAGAACTTCCTTTTCATAGTAGATGCCGTCAATAATTACCCCATTGCACTCTTCTCTAATGACCCCAGCTTGTGTTAGCATAAAAGTATATATGAAAATTATGATTCGCATGTCTAGAAAAGATACGTATTATTTAGTACACTTTAAACGGTTTTAAATAGATAAAATTAAATAACGTTTACCTGTTTTTAAAAGTGTCTCACCAATATATCTATAACTTCAAGCGATATTTCAACACAACACATACACTTTGATTATGTTTGTATTATCCATCTATCTGTTCTACGTAGCCTTCAAACAATTACTAAGATATATCGATATACAACAATTATTACTTGTTGGGAATACAAAAATATGAGGAGACTCCTATTTATTTTTATTTTTTTTACTAAGAATACTTAACAAAGTTAATTCATTCAGGAATTTATCTATGATTAAACTGAATTAAGATTTTTATAAATATCTAAAAAATATGATTTCTATTTATTATTATTAATGTAGTTTTTTGCTGCTTATGTCTGTAACCATTTATTTTATATAAGTATTAGGAACAAAACCAATTTATACTAAATAAACAATAATTAAATTGGCCGTCTCTAAGTTTTTTCTGTCTTAAGGAAAAGTTAAAGGTTATCTTAGTATATTGTAAATCATAAAATCCAAACACACATACATAACATCACAAGTATTCAATTTTTAAATAATAAGATTAATTAATAATATTCCTCATTTGAGTTTAAATATTTAAGAAATAATAGTCACTTGCTTAGACTTCCATACGCGCGTAAACTTTTTTTTTTGTAAGTAAAATATATTTTCTCGAGATTAGAGGCACCAAAAAGCTTGCTTGTCTCAGCTATCTAGTTGTTAGTAAAGTCGAACATCACAAGGTCTTAGATTCGAATCCCCGATTGGGTAAAATATTAGTTCGGTATTTAGAACATTTCTAATAACAAACCGCAGTTCCAAACTTCCTGAAAGATCCAGTTGTCATTGATTTAGTGCTGAAACACACCGACCCGCACCATGGCAGTGTAGGGAATGTAGGTCTAAGCTAAAACATGAGGGATGGAGAAGACGTGGGTCAGCTTGTAGGACATGAATATGTTTAAACAAAAATAGTTTTTCCATTGTTTGTTTCCCATCTATGTTTATTCCATGTTAATGAATGTGGTGTCCTTTTTTACAGCCTAAAGCCTACGAATTCGGTTACTCAGTCAAAGACGCCACATCAGGCAATGATTACGACCGACGTGAGATGTCTGATGGAAACGAAGTGCGTGGAGAATACAGAGTACAGTTGCCTGATGGAAGAACACAAATTGGTATGATTCTGTCTAGAGCTTTGTTGGGATAATATAGACATATTTTAATACTGAACATGACTGCCGAGAAGATTACTTTTAGAAATTTGCATTGAATGAGGAAACGCGACCGTTAAGATTTTGCTAGATTTAGTCGACATGGAAAATGCATAGTATTTTTTACTTATATTCATATAAGTGTAAATTATTAATATCTTATCATAACTTATTTAACGTAACGAAATGTATGGCTAATAATTATTATAATCAATGGCTACCATCCCCAAATCGGCGTAAAGGGCATAGATACGATGTACGTGCGAAGAAAAGGCCGGTAAGCTTATTAGCATTTGAGTTTCAATCTGTGGATTTCAGAACATCCACAGCCAAAAAAGGTCAACAGCGCATTCTGTCGAGATGTTACATGGCTAGGCCTTCCGTCAAGTATATGTTTAAGCCTATGCTTGTCTGTGCTCCCCTATTACGAAAAAAACAAACAAAATTCATACAGAACCCTAATGTACAAATTTACACTGCGTGAAAAGGGCCTAATTCCGTATCCCATGTATGAAGCAGACACATTTTCGTGTCTGTTTATATACATCGACGTATATTTACATTAAAATAGTCAGACTTTAGTAACTCACCCAATTGAAAGTACAATATTTTCCTGGGGTTACAACTTTAAACTTCTATAGTGTATTTTTTCTAACTTAGCAAAAGACCAAAACAAATATGGCCGATTTTAAACCATAGAGAACCTACCTTTTATAGAGGGACGTTGTTGCCACAGATGACACAGGGATATAGACATCCATTATGTATGGACCAAACGACCTCAGTATTCAAAAACAACAATTATGAAGATCTTTTTAATTTTTTTATGTCATTATTTAACTCGACGCCTTTCAGCGATCAAGCATAGTCCCGCTTGGACTTCCATTTTTTTCATTTCATTTCATTGTCGTTGATTTTGCTTTTATCCCGTTGATATATAAATAAAAAACTAAAGAAATTTTAATCTGTGGATTTACGTAAATTCATATTTAAGGTTTTTATTAATTTTAGCATGAAATGGTGGTTTTAATTTAGTGAATTTGAAATAGTTTATTACCCAGTGTCTCAAAGTGTTTTTCCCAAAAAATTCCAAGTTAGGAAAAATACATTATAGCTATCTAACGCTTTAACATTAAGCAACGGATATCGACTCGCACTTAGCTGCTTTTATATTACAATATTTGATTACAGTTACTTATCACGCAGACTGGCAAACTGGCTTCCACGCTGATGTGAGATATGAAGGAGAGGCACATTATCCAGAAAACAATAACTTAGGTCAGAAATTAATTTGAATATTATTTTAAAATAACCTAGCTATAACGCTTAAAACACAACTGTAAATATATGTGATAAAGTTCAAAATATTAATAAAACACAAACTCTCATAACTATTTATATAATTGTGTATAAATATAATATATCAAAGAAGAAAATATATAGAAAGGGTATATTTTGTAACTATGCAAAACGCCGGGTTGTAGTTAATTAAAATTTCGCACTTAGAACCGTGCAATAATAACTTTTAATATTTTAAGGGGCTCGTTGGTGTAATAGAGCAGCTGGTGTTTCATAACCAACGGGTCTTGGGTTCGATCCTTACCAGGTCCTACATGTTTCCAATACAATTTATAATTTTCCTAAAACATGTTGGCATTCGTCTGGAAATCTTTATATTAAATGGGTGATAGGGAGAGCCGTGACGTTTAATCGCGTTGCAGTTTCGGCCTCCAGTTCCGAATATCCAAAACCAAAGTAGGTCGTTGGCGTGTCTCGTTTAGATGTTATATGGCTCACCATCTATCAAGTGACCCCTATACTTACCTGGCCTCATCTATCATAAGCAGTAATTAATAGTTTGCTTGATTTTCCTTCTCATTTTCAGGTTCAGGTTACAACAATGGTTATAACTACAATGCGCCAGATTTTTCTGGATCACTCACCGGTTTCCATGGCAACGGGCAGCAGCTACCGAAACCTTCGTACGGCCCCCCCATCATTTCATTGATTAGATTGTAACGCTCGATTTAAGGAATCACGCCAGTATTAGTACTACTACCGCCATTTTGACAATTATTAAATTGGCCAGTTAGAAGAGTATTTTTAAAAGAGATTTATTTTCGAAGAAATACAACAACTTTTATTAACAATAAAGTATTTACTTCATAAAATGCGAATATTCAAAACGACAGGGCATCTTGTAGGTTTATATGGCTGATATATTTTACCTTCCATAATAAAAAATATCGTATATGTCTATCCTCCTCTATCATAAAAGAAAAATCATATTTTGTTTTTCCTTTACTTTTTTATTATTTAACTTCCTTTTTCACTTTACTTAGTTGATAAGATATTTTGTATAAAGACGTTATTTTTTTTATATTAAACAATTTTTTTAATATATAAATGTTTGATTTCACAACGAACATTTTGGTTTGGTTTGCAGGTAACTTGTAGCCGGTATAATTCATGAAAACCATTAACGTAATCACTAATATTTATTACAATACAACTAACTACTTAATACAGTAACAGTATTTATTTAAATGCGGGCTTTTATCGTTCAAACATGCGGGTTCTCTGCCATAGCTGAAACAAGATTATTAGAAAATATAATTTTCACATTACAAAAAATGCAACCTTTTTATTAGATTTTCATGAACAACACATTTTCTTTATTTATAGGCCTTCATCGACTCCTCTTTTGTGGAAAGTATTCTCCCTGGATAAGGATAATGTACATCCTGGCACTGAACGAAAATGATAACTTCAATCATTTTGCATTTCATAGACATGTTGGGCTTCGTTTAAAAATAGTAGTTTGGAGCAGGAATATCACAATTCCGTCCAGGTTACGGACCACTGTCCGTGGTAGTCAAATTGTCGTTTTTCTTCTTCTTGTCTGGTTACATTACAGTATTTTTTACAAAAACAAAATAGTGTTGTCACTTACGCGGAAATTCTCGATATATCCCCATCTGTGACAGTAAAAGAATCGTTCGAAGCCGTATACTGGACGGTAGCTTCAAAAATTGCCAGACCTGGGCTCATTACAATCTGAAAAAGGCAATACAGATATTATATAATTAGCTGTATCCGGACTTCATGCGCGTAGGACAGTTATTTTGGGCGTCAAAAATTATTTTTGCAATTCTCCTCATCTTTATAAATCATAGCCGTTAACCTTTTAATATATTAGTATAGATAACCCATTCCATATAGTCCGAAATAATATTTGTATACTAGCGACCCGCCCCGTCTTCGCTCGGCTGCAATTCTGATACTAAATACACTACAGAAAAACTGTGAATGTGTGTGTTGTATATAAAAACCTTCCTCTTGAATCACTAAAAAGACCGCATCAAAATCCAGTAGCGAGAGTTTTAAAGATTTGTAATGTGGTGATGTCAACTAAGAAGAAATTTATTAATTATAGGTTATAAGTTCCAAAACAGATTGTAACACGATTGGTGATTTTATTTTTAATTTACATTTTCTTTTGATACATTCCGACCACCAAGACACAATACTTAATAGTTTTAAAACAAACTATACTCACCACTAGTTGGTAGAAGGTAGTTTCTTGTAGAGTTGAATTAGTCCATTTGACATCTCTTCTTATCACCCACTCTACTTTCGTCAATTTTCGTTCAGCGCACTGACTTCTGAAAATGAAATATACATAAAAATTAAAAACATACTATAGGACATGGAATTTTGTGTTGAACATCTACTTTTTACACTGAATAAAATTTAATGACACAATTTCTGCATAATAGGTTTAAATGTAAGTTTTTTTGCTTACTATAGGGGGACATTGTATGTAAAATACATCGACCAACCTTTTTTCTGCAGTAACATTGTTAATGTAGATACACAGTAAATCCACCACTCTCTTGTAGGCAGCGTCCTCCCGGGAAACGGTGCGCCATTTCGCGTTAGTGCAGACACACCAGTGGGGGTGAATACCCGCTTCTTCACAATTGCGGGTGGATGATATCTAGAAATCGATGACATGTTTGGATTATTGAGCTTGAATTATTGACCTGCTTAATGTATAAGTATTGACAGGAGCCGCATCTTAGGAGCCATAAATGCTACTAAATACTGTCTATAGTTTACGCGAGTACACATTCAAATAAAACACTTTACGGTTTAAAACGCGATTAGTTAAACTTATTAAAAGCAGCCCTGGTAGGGGAAGACGCGTCTCCCCGTGACCACGGCTGCTACTGCAAAGCATCCGAAACGTCGGGCCGAAGTTAAAAATTATTCTCAATAAGTTTAATTAATATATCGCGTTTTAAACCGTTAAAGTGTTTTATTTAAACACTTTTTTACCACTCTCCCCCACTCTCCAATAGTATAAGAAAAATATAAATTTAGGCCGACCGTCTCCCCATGTTAAATATTTATTACGTAAGATTCTAAAGGAAAAACAGTTCTTGTAAGCATTTGCTTAAAGTTTTCAGGAATGGTTTTCGTTTTCTTGGTAGTAATAAAGTTTAGTTTTAATCATTCATATAACATACAACTGAATATCCTTACCTTAATCTTGACGAGCTTATCGGTGTAGCGGTAGCAATTCATGGCTAATCATCAAAGGGTCGAGCTCGATTCCTACTAGTTTCTACATTTTTCTAATCAATTTATAATTTCCTAAAATATGCTGGATTTCGTTACACAAACTGATGACAAACTCATCAAGTCTAATCGCGTTTCGGTTTGTGTGTATACTGCGGATTTCCGAACATCCAAAGCCAAAAAGGTCGACAGTGCATCTAGTTTAGAAGTTATATGCCCATATGGTAACAAACCTACCATCAAGTTAACCTCGTGCTTGCTGACTTTGCGACCTCTCCCCCCCCCCTAAATCGTCTTACATAATAAATTAATAGGCTCTTTACTTTTAGTTATATTTAAACAAAGTTAGGAAAAATATTACAACTTACTGGTTCCAACAAGCTGAAACCTCTCAACGTGTTAGTGTTAGGTACTTTATAATCACTGGCAAGCCTCTTCAAGCCCATAGCATCTAATACAGTGGTGTGTATATCGAATGGGGTGGTCAGGACTTTTGAGTTGGACTTCAGAGACCAAACAGCATCAGGACGCTCTCGCTTGAGTTTCTCTGGTAGAGCGATCGACATGAAGGGCATGCGTTCCTCTATTTTGCCCTGGTAAGTGTTGCGCATTGGTGAGAATCTAGAAAGAACGTGTCTGGTCTATAGTTTACGCAAGTAGTACACATTTAAATAAGCCACTTTAACAGTTTAAAACTTATATATTGCATTTTAAACCGTTAAAGTGTTTTATTCAAATATTTGTTGTCTTATTTATTTATTAAACTTTATTAATTACGAACACCACAGGAATGTTTACAATAAAGCCTTATCTAGCATAACTAAAAGGCTATCGCTAAACAGCGTTTACTTCCAGGCAACCAGATTGCTACTTATTTAAAAAGCCAAGATTAGTTAGTTAGTCTTTATCATATTTTTAGTATAACTTAACTGTTTTTTATACAAATACGGTCTGTATTTCACGCGAGTGTTTTATTTAAATGTGCACTAGATTAGAGATATCCTCCATCTTTAGTTTCCCTGTAACCACGGCTGTTGCAAAGCATCCGAAATGTCGGGCCGTAGTTTTAAAGTGTTTCAAGTGTGTACTAGTCGCATAAACTACATACATTACATACTAGCTGTGCCCGCGACTTCGTTTGCATGAAATAGTGACTTTGGGTAGAATTTTTAATTATTTAGGTTGTTTATTTATTTATAAAAGGGCATACCAACACTCCCACCTTACCTTACATCACTTCTACTCTAACTCCCACCCCCATTCTCACTCTCATTCCCAAAAAGCCAATAAATTTTTTTTATTGTTCTAGCGTCAAATATCACGAATTTTCATACAAACATTCATCCCCCTTTTCAACCTAACAACCCTTTTTTGGTATTAAAAGCCTAAGTCCTTTCTCAGGCTCTAGTATCTATCTGTGTACTAAGTTTCATTTAAATTGGTTCAGTAGTATCGGCGTTGAAACCGGACAGACAGACAGAGTTACTTTCGCATTTATAATATTAGTATAGAAGTATAGATTTAAATACTTCTACTAAGAATTCACAAACCTCGGTCCGTGATCTCCCATAAGTATGAAAAGGGTGTTCTCTAAAATCTTCGACTGCTTTATGTATCTCAGAAATTCTACAAGATCATCGTCCACCGTGGAAATCATATTGAACTCGTCGTGAGATATATCCGCCATGAACGTAAAGCAGAACTTCTTCGCGCTAACATTCATGAACTGAAAATGAAAAAAAATATTTTATTATATTGCATTAACAAGTTAATTCTCTCAGTTAACAAAGGAAATTTAATAATTAATTTCTGAAACATGTTAGACTTCGTCTGGAAACCCCTATATTAAATGCGTAGTAGGAATATAGAAATTTCGCTCAAGTCACGTCCGAACCACCGTCCACAGATTAAAAAGCCGTGAAGCTTAATCGCGTTTCGGTTTCAGTCTGTGGATTTCCGAATATCCAAAGCCAAAATAGGTCGACAGCGCATTTTGTTTAGATATTGTCGCTGAGGTATATCACCTACCATCATTAAAAAAATAAATTTTATGTATGTTAACTCCAACCACATACCTGTTTAGTCAAATCCATGAGCACCTTATACTGCGGTTTGTCCCCGATGCAGTACCGCCCCTTTGTCCCGTGCCACCATTTGCTTCCGGACTTAGACTCCTCCATCAGAAACGGACGCAAATAATGGTCCGCCGGACATTTATTGAACCCGTTGTATCTGTATTGGAAGGAGCCTATCCAGGGCATATCTTCGTAGTACGCTGTGCGGTATCTGGAATTTTTCACAAAATTCATTAAAATACTAGCTGCGTCAGCGACTTCGTCTTCGTTGAATATTCTAATTTTCTGGCAAACAATCAATTCGAACCCGTACTTCCCGAAATTAGAGCTTCAAACAATAAACAAGCTTTATATTAGTATAGATATCGAATAATCTATACTAATAATTGTATTTAAAAAATAAAACTTGAATTGTTACATATTTTACTATTCTTAAAAGAATTGTCAATTGTAGTTTGTAGTGTAGCGCTAATCTAATGTTTCGATGCGTACGCTGCGAAAATAGTTCAAGATGTCCAAAAAGTAAAAAAAAAAAATCCAATAACTATTCTCGGATGAAACCGCTGACACAGCTAATATGTTATATAATACATATCGTATCATACCCGTCTTCTTTAGCAGTGTGGAATATAAACAGATCCGAATCCAAGTGAATGTATTTGGAGTAACGTATCCTTGCGCTGGGGTGTTGCCATTCGTGTTTCCCCGATAGAATGGGGAAAAGCGCATCTGGGGTACCATCCCCTACTATGTTGTAGCTGGAATTGACAAGTATTTAATTATAAACGACAACTATTTAAATGAGAGTTTGTTAGTAACACTTAAAACAATTGCTTCGCACAGGACAAGTTAAATCGAGAGAACAGCAAAGGACATACTACCAAATCGTTCTATCAAATACTGTCAAGTACGCGAGAAGCTTTAAATAAAAGAAAGGAAAAGATGAAGATTTTAACTCGCCCGATAGCTGCAGCAGCCGTGATCACGGGGAGACTCCAAATAAGTTTAACAAATATCGCATTGTAAACCGTAAAGTGTTTTTTTAAACATAACAGTTTTTACTAAGTAGACTTCTCTTTTTTTATTTCTTTGTAATCATACTTAAACAATTAAGTAAATGGATAAACGTATTGCCTACCATTGCGTTAAGTACGAGAAATCCTGGGTTCGAATCCCAGGGAAACATTAAATTGTTTCGGACGGGCAGGGCACAGACGTCTGATCAACTGCTTGCCCGTTTAAAAGAACGGATCAGTGAAACGGACATAGAAATATGTTCACCCCATGACCCAAGGGGGAAACGGGCTTTCACTTTTAATAAGAAACTACTGCTAAGTTTTAACATAAGTAAAGGAGAGTTGTGTTAAAGTCTTAACACACAATTCGATGTTTAAATAAAACACTTCAACGGTTTAGAACGCGATATATTAGTTAAACTTTTTTGAAAATGATTTTTAACTTCGGCCCGACGTTTCGGATGCTTTGCAGCAGCCTTGGTCACGGGGAGACGGCGTTTTAAACCGTTAAAGTGTTTTATTTAAATGTGTACTACCCGCGTAAACTATGGACAGTATACAATTAGATGTATTACCATAAAAAAAATAGTATAAAAGGGAACACTTAAGCGAATGCTTATTCCGGGCCACATGAGGACAAATTAAGAAATATAAATTATATACTCACAAAAAACAAAAAACAATCAGATATCTAATTAGACAAAGTTTAAAAAAAAATAATATTTATTAAAAACTTTAATATTTCACACATTTATTGCACATGGCATTATATAAATTCAATATTTCCTTTAGTTTGAAACTGCATGTATCAATTGAGGTTGAAAAAAAAACTATGACATATAGGACACATAACTCAATGGGTCAGAGCACGAATCGTTTGGGGATGTCGGTTCGATTACTGCCGTGTCCTATTTCTTTTTTTAATTTAAAATCAATTTTCAAAATGTATATACATATTTAAAAAAAGTAAATAATTACATGACCTTTTGCGTTGGTCACCTCACTTGCTCACCCCTTCAATATAACAGCTCCAACTTCTTCAACCAACACCTTGTAACTCTTGGGCAATTTACGTACGAAGCCGTTGTACGCTGTGGAGTCGAAGGCCATAATAAGTACATTGAGGCTGTCCATACGCGCGGCGGTCACAGGGGGTACTGACACTGGTCGGATACCCACTTTATAGCCCAGCCATCTACGAGACAGCAGGTTAAAACTGAAACAGATACACAAAAGTTTGAAATACCCAGTGAAGAAATATTGTGAGAAAAATGACTACTGCACCATAACGGTTTTAAACGCGAAATATATTCGTTTAACTTATTTGAAAATTATCCGACGTTTCAGATGCTTTGCAGTAGCCGTGGTCACGGGAAGACACGAAACGTCGGACCGTAGTTAAAATAATTTCCAAATAAGTTTTAACTAATCTATTATAACCGTTAAAGTAATATTAATATATTTTTTTATGTTAAAGTATTATTTCCTCCACATGTTGAGCGCAAAAGTATGATCAAATAAATTAACTAAAGTAAATTATAAAGGTGAAGATATTTTTATTTACGACATTAGTGGGATTAGTTTTTACCTTCCATAGATTTAATTTCGTTTTAAGCATAAGCGTTTTTAGATAATATATTGTATAAAAGTTCATTTAAATTACCCCTTCCTGTCATATCCATAGCAGGACACCTTAAAATAATCACTTTGATTCAAGATGTATTTTTCATCGTTGAAAAGTTTAACACCATCGGCCACCTTGTAATTGTGATCATCTATGTAAACTATATCTTTGTAAGTGCATGATACATCCTTTAATTCGAGTAGTGTTTCCTCAGTTACAAAGCATTCAGACATCTGAAATTAAAATGACCCTTGTTAAATGCTGTCTATAGTTTACGCGAGTAGTACACATTTAACGGGGAGACTCCCCGTGACCACGGCTGCCGCAAAGCATTCAAAACGTCGGGCCGTAGTTAAAAATCATTTTCAAATAAGTTTAACTAATATATCGCGTTTTAAACCGTTAAAGTGTTTTATTTAAATGTCCGTTTGTTCTTAACTATTGAGACTAAGACATGGTATAGATGAGGCCGATACAGACAGAGTAGCCTATCTGCATTTTTATGACTTGACTCATTTATATTTTTATAGTCTAAAAATGTTTATCTACAAGAGCACAGTGACCTAAAAATTGTAAACAATTCTTAGAGAAATAATAGTACAAATTTATTTTCCCATAGGTTAATTGTGTATTTTTATTTTTCTCCTTATTGAATATCACATGATTTTTTGTTATTAGGCCACTCTGCCTCAAGCGGCCTCATATTCTATTGGCAGTATTCTAATTATTGTTTTTTTTTTATAATAAATAAGTATAGTTTGACTAAGACGTTTTTAGTTAAGTAAGGAATTGTATCTCCAATGTGGGGACATAGGGCTAATACATCATTAAGTTAGTTCCCCTTGTTATTATTTCAAGGCAAATATAAATATATAAACACAATTGTGGCCTATCTACCTGGTATGTTTCTACAGTATTTATATCTAGGTCAACTATGCTATGAAAAATATTTTACAACTGTGTCTAGATTTTCTTATGTTGGTCACAGCAGTGGAAATTATTTATAAGTTGACGATGATACAATTAATTAAGTCCACTCACAGTCCTACTTATATACATTTTACTAGTATTTTTACTTTAATTTTAGATTCCATAGTGACTTTGAAATTAAAGAATATACACTTACGTTACAAGTAACCCAGTCTCTCCCCTTACAATTTATTTTAGGGTAATCCCTATTAAACTTCATAGCAACTTCAGAAAATGGATTAATTTCTGGAAATGTACAGCCGAGCTCTGAGGATGCATCACCGAATATATTGAGATGGGCACTGGAAAGAAACACAATAAAATGTAAAGAAAATATTGTAAAAACCTTTAACTAAGTCTTTGTTATTTTAGATTCTACCCTAAATCTATAATAGATATGTAGTAGTAATATAAAATAAATAAAGAAAAAATAAAAAGTATCGCCCGAACAGGGACTTGAACCCTGGACCCTTGGATTAAAAGTCCAATGCTCTACCGACTGAGCTATCCGGGCTATATTATTGTTGTTGAAATTAGAGTTGAGAATATAGGTTACCATTTTTAGTATGTACATGTAGTAAGTACATATTATATATTTTTTTAATTAATTACCAAAATATTATTTTACTTTTTTTATATTTTTACTGCAATTAATTTTTAACATAGAAATTGTAATAATAATTTTATTTACACATTTACATGGTTAAGTTATATAATATTATTTATATTATGGTTTAATTTTATTAGTATCACCTTAATTTAATGAACTTATTCTAATAAGTTTAAAGATAAAGTTATTGATGGAAAAATTGTCATTTACAAAATTATTAAAGAACATAATATCTATTTACTAATGTTATCACTTCATCTCTTGTTTCATTTAAAACTAAAGGTGTTATTTTGTTTGTTGTTAATTAATGAGATAACATTTTTTTATGCTATAAAACACCCAAAAATTATCAATCAGCCCAGCCAACTAACCTTTGTTTGGAGGAAAGATTGTATTTTAACTAATAAGATATTTCTTTGGGCGATGTTGTATGCTATTGTACAGTTTCCTAATTAATTCATATACAATTTTAGTTCTTTACAAATACATTGCGTTTATAGTAAGTACAAGGAAGATCTAATATTAAGGTGTGTTAAAGAATGAAAATTGTCAAAGAATACATAATATTTTTTATTTAATTATTTAAGTTTTGTTATATTGTAATATTCTTAGACTTTTGTTTCAATTTTAAGAACTTACTTTGTATATGTATAAATGGATATAACATTACTTACGGATTAGTGTTATATATCTCATCATTCAACTTTCTATACATCAGTATATAAAAACTGGTTAGGACAAGTGATCCAATCAGTAGAACAAACAGCATTTGAAACTTCCTTGAACGGTTCTGAAGTCTTTTTTATTCCATATGGAACCTGTAATTGTTATATGTATAATTAAAACAGTAGTTCTTTAATTTATTAGGAGTTAAAAAAGGTTAAGATTCTTATGTTGAAGAGCTGGGTGTTTTAAACAGTAGAAGAGAAGATATCTAATACTTTCAATAACTAAATTATAGTAAAAAGTAACGCCTGCGAGAAGTCGTTAACGTTTCCACTTAGAAAACATGGAATTTCATACATCTATAGCCATACTAAAATAATCCCTTGTAGAAATGAATTAATCAATACTTTTCCAGTTTAGTTTTTTTCTAAATAATAAAAAAAAACATCGAAAGTGTAATAATTGATACTTTTTTCTTTACCACCAGCAATAATGATATTGAAATCCATTTTATTGACTTATCTTCTTTGTTTTTCTTCATAATGTATTGAATAGTTTTTGCAAACAACAAGCAATGGGCAATGGCGGTTCAGCGATAAAATTTTTAAATTTAAAAACACAAAATCTTAAATTGAGTGTTGCCACAGCCTTACTAGGCTCAAATTCCTATAATATTAAAAAAAGGCTGTATATGTATAAAATATTTTTTTTTGCACAGAAATAGTCAATGAGCTGGTGTTTCTTATCATTAAGAAAATTAGTTTTTATTATAATCGATGAGAATTCAACAAAAAAATATTGAGGAAACATTTTAAATAAAATTTCCTGTTGATTATACACAAATGGTCACAAAATTACATCGCGGCAGAAATATAATTTTTCTAAATTTGATTGATAACCCGTAATAAGAGTTAAAGAGGTAAATAAAACTAAAAGACTAACCAGGTGATATGTTTTATTTGTTGTTTATATAACTTACAACAGTGTGTGACTGATTATTTATTTACAAACTTAAATATTGTGCGTAAATTTAATCGCAAACACATACTTACAATATAATAAATAATAATGGAACACAGGACTACTACTGTAAAGTTGTATTGGTGGTATCATAAATTGTTACCGTGAACCGTTAATAAAATGCTTATCACTTACTGAAACTTTGCCTCGAAAATCAATCTTCGAAACAGGCAATAGGGCTTAATTCTAACTTAACAAATAAATCAGCAACTGCATAAAAGGGCTCATTTAACTTATTAAACGATAAAGCTTTTAAACCAGCTATATTCGAAACTTTGTCATACACATATTTATATTTATTATAGACGTACACACCTTTCCTTGTACAAATATATGGTTTGTTGTATTTATCTGTAGTTAGAGCATCAACAATATACATTTCGTGTGTATTAATCGCTCTAGTCCCTATTTTGACTCTAAATAATTTCTTGTTTTGGGTAAAAAATATGTTATTCTCATCGTCTATAACAAGACGGTCAACTTCTACGCCTAATAATTCGGGGACTAAAGAAGCATAGCCGTCTTCAAACTTGTAGGCCTCTCTTTTGCTATTTGTAAAGTACAACCCATCCTTATAATGTAGGCTTCTTATATCGTCTTGTATGGGTAATCTTTCTGGTATTTTTTGGTTGTTTATTTTAAATAGCCCATCGGCACCACCAACGTAAACTTTACCATAAAATTGATCTACTGCAACGGCGGTTGCGTTTCTTATACCACCAATGATACCTGCCTTCTTTGCGTCTAGTTCTATATACCCCAAAACCCTTAAAGGAGGCGTCGTCAAAGTTTCATATGTAAAAAACACGTTATTATCATTTCTGTTAATAGCTAAATCATGCAGATGATTAATTCCTTCTTTAACGATCAAAAGGTTGAAGTATTTTTCGTCGAAATCAACACCTCGGCATCGTTTATCTGCATCCGTGAAGGCAAAGAACGAGGCGATTAATAAGATGAGCTTCATGATGCTTCTGGAAAAAATAATTTAAGAACCATGTCTTAGAAACTGAAAATTAATTCATCGATAAATTTGCAACAATATTTAACCGCTATCTTTTCCTAATTTGTATTTAAAATTTGCATTTACATTATATTTTAATTAGGTATGGTCCGTGGGAGAAACATGAAGTGGAATAAAGATTTAATCATGCACAGTTCCGCCGATGGTAACGATTGTGTGTCTAATTTGACACACTCTACAATCTGTTTAATATGCTTTAAGTATATGTTACTGCGCTTACATAATAACTACTGACCTCAATTTGCCGTTCTATAGAAAATAATTTTAGAAGTCGAATACTTCCGTAAAAATCCGGTTTTCTATTGTTTCGGTCTACAACAAAACTAAAAAGTCTAGTTGATTAACAATTAACTATATCTTTTGGAGTTAGGGACTAATGTTAGAATTTAACTAATTACAAAAATATTTCGATATTATACAAAATATTTTTTTATTTATCTAAATGAACATATTATTTGTAATTCGACTAAAAAATATTTTTTTATACACTTTATACACCTTACTGCTTTATATAAAGTTGGACTTATTATGTATGTATGTAAAGCTACAAAAAATATATAATACATATTACCTTTTTGCATCACAAGTTAAATCACAAACACGTTATTTGTAGTACATCAGCGATCGTCAACTGGTGGTCAACTGTATGTACACTTATCTAAAAGTGCGTGATTATTTGTGACCAATAAATGAAGAATTGCTTGACCTAAAGACTTCTGAACTTCCGATTGTTTACCTACGTAAGATTTTTTTTAAGGTTTGCAGTTCAGGGTCATGCTTTACAAGTTTACTACAATATTTGAGTTTACAAATAATAACTTTAATTTCCTTGTTTTTTGTTTAAATTAAGTGCTATGATGGAAAATTTTAATAAAACTGTATCAATGTTTAAAATTTAAGCTACCTTTGAGTAAATTAAGCAGGTAAATGCAATATGTATATATAATATTTTTTACTGAGACTATAAAATCAAAATTATTGGTATAGATATTTTATTCCGTTAAAAAACAAAACAAAATTATATATATTTATACGATATAATTACAACGCTTGAAAACATTGAGTGTTTTTAACAATATAAAATACATATAAAGTTTTAAAACACTTAAGACATGTTTAGTGACATTTGTACTCAAAATAAGATTTCAGATTTGTATATATATTGTCGTTTAATTCTTAGTGATGGTATAATTGTATAATATTTTTTTGATAAATAGTTTTTATCTTAAAACGTTTATTATAGACAAAAATATATGTGTTTTGCTAGCACTGTCTCTTCCGCTAGAGATAAAGTAGCCAGATTTAAGCATAGATTTGTTATCTTTGGCGCATAGCTCGTAACGCGGTCAATAGTCACATAGCTTACGTCATTGTCATGTTTGGAAACTCTGTATTTTGACAACTGATTTTGCATAATGCATTGCATATGCCGTGGTAACTGCTAATAGTATGGCTATTAGTAAAAGTGTTATCATGAATAAAATAACAGACGTTACATTTTCATTACAAATAAATCATTTACTTTATAAACATTAATTTTATCATAAACTCGTCGACCGAAACATTTTATTTTGATAATTTACCGAATCGCCGCAACATTGGGTTGTAATCAAATTGTGTTTATAATATTTTCAAAAGATCCCGTCGCTAGTTTCAGTAGGTCAGTTCCTGAGATCTAAGATATTGAAAATTCGTGAAGTGTCGACATACAAGATTTTGTGAATTTTTGTTCTAGTGTAGTGTATTGTTATATCAACAGGGCACTATTTATGTAAGTTTCTAATATTTGTGCGCCTTTTTAAAAAACGCGTACAACATAACAAAACCTTTGAATTTATAATAAATAAAAAAAATACCTAGACTTTAGAAATATGTACAGGCTTTTATAAACAAGTTGACCCCAAATATCAAAAATCATTATTTTAAGTTATTACTCACTTAATTCATTAAAGCCTTAAAAAACCTCTAAGTGCTTACTGATTATAATATAAAAACGTCTCTACCTACTTACCTTATAAGATTGCTTAATTCACAAATATTTGATAATATTAACACACAAATTAAACTTAATTAATATATTTTTAACTATTACATTCAATAAAAAAATATTTCATGCTTAATTATTAAATAAACTATTTACATAAGAACAAAGTACAACACTTGAGATCCATTTATGCATATTGTATATTTGTAGTTGGTGAATTGCTGGATTAGATAGAATTTTATTATTTTATAATCTGTTCATTCAATATTGTCTATCTTTTGTATAAGATGGCATATCTGTTTTTAATGTTATGCTTCCTGTAGCAATTTGCAGATCAAAATTTAATCAGTAAAATATTGAATTTATATACTTAAGCTTGAATATTCTGTAGAGTTGAGAAATGGTCACATCATCGGTGGTCACTTGGCTTCTGCATCCTCAATAGAAAATATTAATGAATCTATTGTTACTTTGTTATATAATTTTACCATGTTTTTAAGGATGGTAAACTTGTCTAAGTACATACATATTATACTGTTCAAACAGATGTCTTTCAAAATATGTTTAGTTAGTAGCTACCACCTGTTATAATAGAAAATTGTTTAATAGTTTTATTTACCATTAGTAATATAGACGATATGGCAATAGGAACACCTTTTTCATAGTCGTCATTATCTTATTAGGAGTATTTTGACATATTCAAGTATTAAAAGGTATTTTATGAAACAATTTGTTTTCTCATATTTTTCAAAACTTCATCTTAAGAATAGTCCAAAACGGTTACCAGGTTTCTTATTTTTTTAATAGTTTTTACGGTTTAATTTATTTAGATAAGAAAGACAATATTATAGATCTTGCAATATGATTTAATATTTGAAACAATTTTCCTTATTAATCTAGGTATTTCTGAATAGTTTCTTTTATAAAATATTACTTAATGCTCTCTTTACGTATTGTTTCTATCCAAGACCTTGTGTGAATAGTAATTGATAATTTTCCTCATTTTATCTTAGAATTGTGAACTACAGAGTTTTTAATCAGATGACTCAACGTCTTTTGGAATTCGTAGTTTCTCTTTTTGACCTTTATAAAATGTAACTTAAAACTTCGCGATAAAGTGTATATTTTCATGTAATCACAGTTTATTAACTTTTTAGACAATACAATCCAACGCCTACATATAATATGTTTATTTTAAGTTTGTATACCTATATCTTTTAATTTTTTGTGCGTTGCTAAATAATACTATAGATAAAAGAATCGGCCTACATCAATGACGTCACATATTATCAAAAAGATAACAGTATTACCTTTATCGTGTATTTAGTTTCTTATTATTTACGCATATAGATTATAGATATTGATCGACTTGATTCGACTCGAATAAAATCGAGTGTTTGGCACCCGATAAATCGTAGCCGTAAAAATACAGTTCGTAATTAATTGTTTAATTGAATTTTCTTTAAATTATTTAGTGTTTTTTTATGGCCGCGTTAAATTAAGTTAGAGTTTCCTAATTATTTTTCGTGTTGTTTTAGATGTACAGTATGCCGAAAGTTTGGTACCGTATCAGGCGCAATCAGGTGGTTATTCTTATAGTAGTGGTATTTTCTCTGCTTTATTATATTTCACTAAGCAGCACTCTCCGAGAACCTAACTTGGATATAACACGGAGGTGAGTTCGTATGTTTTTCTGATTTTTCATAATGCTAATTTTTATATCACCTTCAATATGCATGTTAATTTCCACTACTAAATGATTCGTCTTGTAAAATCTATATCAATTTATTTTAAAACGTCACTTTTCTTAAAAGGTCAATCCTTAAGTTTGTGATATTATTGTAACGTCGACTTATCACAAAACAAATCGAAATGTATCGACTCTCTGCCTAATATGGATTTAATTTACGCTCGTATTTTGAAAATAGAAGATGCATTTTAGATTAATTCTTTTAGATATTTTAACGTTCTTTATTCAAACCAACACTACAAGTTGTTAGTTGTTGTCGGTTGCGTACATTTTTAAATAGATGAGACATTGCTTGGCATACCGTTTAAAGCGAGGTCGTCATCAAATCCCGAGGATTCATAATAAGGTAAATGATTTCGGTCAAGCAGGGGACAAGTTTGACCACCTTGCCTGTAAATTAGTGAGGAACTGAAATGCTGTCTGCCATACTTTAAAATTTGAATTACACACAATGAGTTTTTATTAATAAAATAGCTTATGTAAAATCCAAGAATATATAGTTTTTCATATTGATATTATATATTATTCGATAACTAAACGCAGCGTTAAATGGACAATCGATTTACGAAGAATTTGATAAGCTATCAATGTGATTCATAGACATTGCCACACTTCGATTTTATGCGATAAGTTTTTTTGGTGATAAATGTTTTTTAAATCTTTAAAAGGTTTCCTTGACAACAGTATATTTTATCAGTGTTAGATATGCAATAATATCTGACACTGATAAAATATACTGTTTGTAAAATACAACGTGTTCTATACCTTATATTGAATAAGTTGAAGAAATAACACATCTTTCGGTCAACCATCGATGTGTGTTATAAATATAGATTCAATAAAAATTAATATTATTTCCCTGATTTTTATATACCTGAACATTAAAACACATTATATTACACTCTCATGGCCCAAGGTCCCCACCCCTTCATCCGCGCACATATCTTACATTGCTTCTTCCATACTGTATATAGCGCTTCTCTTGATTTTGTATTTTTAGTAGCCATTTTTATTTTTAGTGCTAGCGATTTACTAAAGCGTGAAACTAACCTAGCTTCTTTGCCTGCGAGAGACATAGTTAATGCACCACACGACTATAACAACAGGTAATGGCTTTTTTTTCTTTTGTATATACTCGATTCTTTAATTAGCACACTAATAGAATAGTAGAATAGTGCTTGGCAGTAGAGTTATACCATTGTCGTCAGTAAATATTCTACGGTCACAATTGACCATTCTGTTAACAATCTTTGTCGCACACAATTCGTTCTGTTAGTCCCGTCAATAAAGAACTACATTTTTAATTCAAATATTATTTACCGTTAAATCTGATTATATAAATTCGTGATGTATTCTTTTTGATAGAAACATCGTCTGTAGTTTAATTTAAATAAAATACTTTTAACGGATAAAAACGCGAACTGTATTGGTTATCCTGAAAATTTTCAGTGCCTCATTGGTCACGGCTGCTGCAAAGCTTACGAAACGTCTGGCCGCAGTTAAAAACATATATTGTAAATAGTTTAATTAATACATTTCGAGTTTGTAACCGTTAAATATGTTATTTAAACATTAAAATCGTTGTAAAGACTCTGATTAGTAATGTATATTTTTATTGAGTATCTTAGTGTTTCACTCTGTTGGAGAAACGTCACGAAACTTACCATTAACTATTGCTTTGTAATCTATGCATACAAATTTTCTAATTATCCATATTTGGGTCAAATTAATAAAACGAAAGCGACTATTTAAAGCAAGTGTTTCACCTGCTGTTTTTTTTTGTTTGTTTCTTATTTTGTAATATAGCATGTTGTATGTATGTATTAACGTATTGTTTTTGTGCTTTATTTTCCAGAAACTCCGTGGCAGAGTGAGTATTAGAATGTTTTTATTTTGCATGCGCAGTAGAATTAGTAGTGGCCTTTTATGACAGATGGACAGACAAGCATCGGGTTTAATTGATGAAACCTAAAATACCCCTTCTTAATTAAGACGCGGTAATTTATCATTATTAGCAACTAGCTGTGTCAGCGACTTCGTCTGCGTAGAAAAGTAATTGCTCATCCATATGTGTTTTTGCAAACCTCCTTCTCATCTTTATAAGCTGTCACCCACTACGTCGCTATTGCAAGTTAATCTTAAAAGAAACTTTCATATATATTTTTTCGGTATCTTCAACCACTTTCGCAGCGCGGGCATTAGAAACCCAGAGATATTAATAATTTTGATCGTTTTTTTTCCACATTGCCCGCTGTATGTTTACTCCTATTAGTCACAACACTGTTTCATAATCTTTCTCGATAAATGCTCTAACACAAAAAATATTTTTAAATTCGAACTAGGAATTCCTGAGATTAGCACGTTCAAACAAACAAACTCTTCAGCTTGCAAAATGCACAAGACAATATTTAACGTAGTTATCATAAATAGTTCTCAGAATGCATTGATCTATAAGAAAATACTATATTTGACTTTAAACTGAAAAAAAATTAAAACCGTAGTACATACAGAAATTAAAAATACATTTTGTCATCATGTTATTTGCGTCAATATAATTGTAATTGTTAAACAAAATAAAAATATTACATGAAAATTGTTCTTTTCAACTTAAAGTAAAATCTCTTTTATATTAATATACATTCCTCAATAAATTATTTTCACTAACATTTTAGTTATCACGGCTACATCTAAGATATTAACATAAGTTTTTCTAATGAAGTTATTGATATTGAAGGTATATAGAAAAACGATTGGAAGAAGCGTTAAAGGAAGATAAGGGTACTGGATGTGAGATCCCCAAATTAGACCCCTTCGCTCCGGAAGTCACCAAATTTGACAAGGACCTGCCAAAAGTAGTTTGCTATGGTGTGGACTGGGTAAAGTGTTATGTAAGTTATGTAAATATTATATTTGCATTGAAAATTTCTAAATAAAACGCTAACGGTTTAAAACGCGATATAATATATTGTTACAATATATATATATAATATATATATATATAATGTGTTAATGAATAAGCATCCAAAGCTTTTGCATCACAAAATTTGTTGTTACAAATCTCTTCAATTCTCTAATAAATGATAGCAGTTACTCGCAACGTCGGTTGCGTCCCGTAGTTCTTGCAAGTTAAACTTAAAAGATAGACATATTTTCGTGGATATTTTTTACATCATTTAAAGAGGAATCATTTGTTTACCACATATTTTTTTGGGTACCATGAACCCTTTTCGCAGCGCACGCAATGGAAAACCTCTACTCTCCTATTGGTCGCAGCTTGCTTCAAGCCTTCTTCGATAACTGCTCTAACTAACACAAAAAGATTTTTTTAATTCGATCGAGTAGTTCCTGATATTAGCGCGTTAAAACAAACAAACAAATTCTTCATCTTTATAGATGAGTATAGATAGATTATACCTTTACTTTCAATTGTTATGAATAGTTATCCGTTCTTCAAAAGCTAAGTTGCCTAGCAGTGGCTCAACTCTAGTGTTTATCCTGGGTTCGAAACCCTTTGAAATTAAATAGTTTCGTTTTGACAGGCAAAATATATTATTTTGACGTACTAAAAGGTCGATAAAAGACATCAGTGAAATGGATGCAAAAATGTGTCTGCCATATGACGTTGTTGAAAATGTAAGAGTTACTTTGTAGAACTTGTTCGTATTTATTAAAGGTTTAAAACAATTAATTATACAAATCTCACACGAGTGAAGTAAGTATAATTCTACCGGTATGAACACTTGTGTTTGCTAGTATTAAAATTAGTATGCTATATAACTCGGTAGATAGAAGTGAAGTATCATACCCCACTAGCTGTGTCAGCGACTTCGTCCACGTACAATAGTTATTTTCTATTATTTTCTTTCTTTCTTTTCTATTAGTTTCTATATTAGTTTTTATTTCAGAAAAAAATATAAATAAAACAATTTAACGGTTTAAAACACGATATATTAGTTAACTAATATATCGCATTTAAACCGTTAAAGTGTTTTATTTAGAGTATAGATTTCAGAAACATACTTCTTAAAAAGTATGTACTTATGTTCAATTTTCAGTTGGACGAATGTAAAGTCGTGCCTGAAATATTGGACAGTACGAGCGATGTGGTCTGCACGTACAATGATATCATCTATGAGAGCGATGATAAGTACACAATCGGTCCGCCCACAGAAAAACGAGGTTCAGATGTTTACCCACTGATAAAGAGCGACCACGTGAAGATTAAATGCACTGGGACACACGAAAACAGGTATTAAAAAATCTATTTTAGGTGGCGAAAAAATGACATGGAGCCAAGAGAGTGTTTAAATAAAACACTAACGGTTTAAAACGCGATATATATTTGTTTAACTTATTTAAATAATCGCGTAAACTACAGACAGTATTTAAGACAGTGTCGCTGTCTACTAATTAAGGATCTATAACAATTGATTCTTTCAAATTTTCGTACGATAGAGGAGGGCAGAAAAGCCTCAGCCGTAAAACATCTAAACAAGATGTGACGTCAGCCTATTTTGGCTTTGGATATTTCGGAATACACGGACTGAAACGCGATTAAACTTGGAGGCTTTTTTATCAAGTTATAAGTATAAATGGATTGATCGAATTTGATGATGGCGTGTGTGACACGGTAGCTTATTTGATAGAGCAACATCGGGGAATCGTTGTGCGTTCAAGTTCATAACGCACATGTGAAAATAATGTTTCAAGGTAAATTATTCGGTACTAGCTGTGCCAGCGACTTCGTCCGCGTGGAATAGTCATTTTGGGCATCTAAATTTGTTCTTGCAAACCTCCCCTTTTTTTAAAAATATAGGTGTAACCTACGACGTCGGTCGCGCCCCATCGTTCTTGCAAGTCAATTTTAAATGATAAATATATATACTTTACGGCCATTTTTTAGATCAATATTTCATACATTCGATGGGCTTGTTGGTGTAATGACGTACGGCTAATAATTAACGTGTCGTGTAGTGCGATTCCAACATATTTTCTAATTAATTTATTACTTTTCTGAAACACGTTGGAAATCTGGATATTGAATGGGTGGTAGGAATATCGAAATACCGCACAGATCATGAAACATCGTCCACAGATGAAAAAGCCGTGAAAGTTTAATCACGTTCCGGTTTCAGTCTGTGGATTTCCGAATATCCAAAGTCAAAATAGGTGGACAGTCTATCTTGTTTAGAAGCTTTAGACTGGGGTATTTCATGTACCATCAAGTGGACCCGATGCTTGTCTGTCCACTATGATAAAAAAATATATATACGTTTTGGGTATCTTGTACCGTTTTCGCGGAAACCATAAAATCAAAGATATGATAATAATTTCCCCCGTTTCTTTCCACATTCCCCACTGTTTCTTCGCTCCTATTGGATCCAACAAACAAACAAACTTTTCAGCTTTATGATATCAGAATAGATTTCATCAGTGCGCCTGGCCTTGGTACGGTAGAATTAAATTCAACAATGGAAATATTTCAACTAATTGCCGCACCGACCGACATTTCCAAACAATTTTATTTTTGTTGAGATTATATAATACAAATAATGCTTAATACGTACCGACACAATATAAAACACCTTTTAACGGGTTAAAACGCGAACTACATTATTATTATGGGTTCACTGGATAGAAAGTGAAGTACCCCAGCCATATAACATCTAAACACGATGCGCTGTTGGCCTATTTTGGTTTTGGATATATAAAAATCCATGGACTAAACCAAAACGCGTTTAAGCTTCTCGGCTTTTTGTAGACGGTGGTTCGTGAGCGGACAAAATTTCTTAATTATTACATGTTAATATCCAGTTTTCAAGACGAAGTCTACCATGTTTTAGAAAAAATATAAATTGGTTACATACATGTTGATTATTATTGCTACTATTAGACACGTCAACAATTAGTTAATCAATTTTTAATTACGAGCGGTATTTACTATGTACATTTTTTTAACCTGTTTGTTCCCCAGCATTCTACCCGCGAAATGGCTGGGCCACGGCGTTGGATTTCGATCGACAGTGACACCAAAACCACCACCAGAAGGAAGGGAAAACACATATAACATTATGTTCCTCGGTTTCGATTCTACCGCCAAAAATGGTTTTATAAGACGTATGCCGAAAAGCTATAAGGTTGTTAAAGAAATTGTTGGTGCTACAATTCTAAACGCGTAAGATTATCTTCATTATGCTACCCTTTTCGCGTGATGTCGCTCGCTTGGTATTTAATATATGATGAAACAATAATCTATAATAAGGAATATTTCTAATCCTTTTTTCAAAGAAGGCAAATAGTTAGGTGGCTTAGTTAAGGTATAAAAAAAGAAATTGTGATACCTGACGACTGGACAAATTGTAGTGTAATAAATAGTTTTTTTTTTTACATTTTACCATACTAAGTAAGAGGTTACAAAAAATGATTGATTTCTGAATATTATTTTACACATAGTTTGCTTCATGTTTATATATTAACTTTACTATTTGAGATGTTTCTCTCGGTAATATTTATCGATTTATCTTTTTAAATTTTATAGGAGATTAAAACACACTTTGGAAACTGGATCGTGTATCCCTCACCCACACTTTTAAACATACATACTTAATACATTTTAAATATATACATATAAATTATAAAAAAATAATTAGTATTTGTTCCTAGGTATAATATAGTTGGGGACGGTACACCGGCCGCGCTTTTCCCGTTTTTAACTGGCAAAACGGAATTGGAGTTGCCAGATGTTAGGAAAAAATTGAGAAACAAAAGCAGTTTGGATGTTATGCCGTTCATATTTTACAAGCTGAAAGATGATGGGTAAGATTAGAAAGTTTCTTTTATATGGTGGTTAAATATACTTAATTAATTATTTAAAAAAAAAGACAAAACTTAGAAGAGTGCTTGTAAAGTGGGAGAAAGGAAACAACACACACTTACATCCCCCCCACACCCCTTCCCGGGGAGAAGTAACCGAGATTACCTTATTTCACTGTTACGGTGAAATAAGTTTTTCTTTTTTTGAAAAAAATTCTTGGTTTATACTTAGTTTACGGTGGCATTAACAGTCAAGTTAGTGCAACCGTGGATCAGTTTTATAAGCGCTTTGGAACTATTTATGTTGTCGCAGGATCTGAATCGAGGTCCTCACGCGCTATTGTGCCACGAAGGTAAAAAAATACATGTAAAAAATTACATATACGTATTTTTCAGATATCGAACTGCCTACTTCGAAGACATGCCATGGATAGGAACGTTCCAATATCGCTTCAACGGTTTCAAAAACCAGCCGGCCGACCACTACCTTCGTGACTTTTATTTGGAAGAGTCCCAGAACGGAAAGAGGTGGGGCAGCAAGAGTAAGAAGTACTGTGTGGGTGATACGCCGCAGTTCGAGTTGATGATGAATATTACTGACCAGGTTAAACTCTACATACTATTTAAGCTACTAGTGAAAAAGGGTTGTAACGTCTTCAATAAGCCTTTGTAAAAATTTACGACACAGTACTTGAACCGGCATTCACAGCGTTCCGTGCTTTCGCTCTAACCTACTGAACTACCGAATCCTACACGCCATCGTCGAATTTTTTCAACCTATTGGATACAGGCACCTCTCGCGTAATGTAATTTCAACAGAAACACTAACCATTGTATATTTTTTTCATGTTTACAGTTCTTCAAGCTCGATGGAAAAAAGTTTTGTTTTACATTCATAGCGGATATAACGCACGATGACTTCAACATGATACCAACTGCCGACGATGCGTTAGCGGTTTTTCTTACTAACTTCATGGAGAGGGGTCTGGGCAAGAACACTATGCTTCTATTGTTTGGAGATCACGGTCCGAGGTATAATTGGATAAGTAAAACAACATTACACGCTAACGAAGTTACAATGATTTATTATAAAATTGAAACTTATTGCAGTTAAATTATCCTACTCATCAAAAGATAAGCTTATACGAAAAGTCCCATTTACCTTAGACGTGCAATAATTGACAGTTTTTTTCGCCTGTGGTCGGTCGTGACTAGGACGAAATTTCGATATCATTAGCACGCATCTAATATCTAGATTTTACAGTCTAACATTAGAAAAATGTTAGACCCGTTGGGATTCAAACCCACACAGTATCCAGGCGAAGTCTAATATGATGCAGAAGAGTAAACAATTATTAGAAGCTGTTTGACTAGTAGGATCCGAACTATGAGATGTTGATTGTATGCCTGTATTTCGATATTAGTATCGCCCATTTATCCAGACTACCAGTCCAATACGATACAGATAACTTTTAAAACACATTTACAGACATGTTAAACCCGGTGGAATCGAACTACGACCTGTTGATTATTAGCATTGGTAACATAAGACTAACAAGCTCGACAAAGTCTTACTGCTTAAGCGACGAAGTATTCAATGCTACAATTTACAAGGTGCGTTACATGAACTAAAGTGTAATATTATTTTTCAAGATATGCTCACGTCAGAGATACTTTGCAAGGAAAGTTTGAAGAGCGCTTACCCCTTATGGCTATAAGGCTACCTGATGACCTAAAAGAGGCCAGGCCGGAAGCCCAAGAGAACTTGGACCGTAATGTCGAAGTTCTGACCACCCCCCACGACATCCATGCTACGATTTTGGACGTGATGGAAATGCGCAACGAATGGAACCCCTATAAGGTTAAGGGGGGCTGATCTGACGAGGGGTTTAAGTTTATTAGAGCCGGTATGTATCTGTACTTCCTAATATGTGAAGCTGAAGAGTTTGTTTGTTTGAATGCGCTAAGCTCAGAAACTACTGGTTCGAATTGAAAAAAATAATTTGTGTTGGTTAAGTTATGTATCGACTAAGGCTTTAGGCTGGAGCGAAGATACAGTGGAAAATGTAAAATGAGAAAAATTATTCATCTTATCATCATCTTGTGGGTTTCCGACGCGTACGCTGCAAAATGGCAATTACACACAATTCCATATACAGAAATATCTGTATGAAAAACGATTCCTCTCAATAAGAAAAAAAAATGTCCGCGACAATATACTAATAATTAAGATGAACTCATAAGAATTACGGGACGCGGACGACGTCGTGTTTTAGTAACAACTAGTTATTTATATACATAATTCTTTTTTTTTCTTTCAGATACCGAAAAATCGTTCGTGCAGCGAAGCTGGTATCGAGCCTCACTGGTGCTCATGTCTTTCATGGGAGGACGTGAATGAAAACGATCCCATGTACAAGAAAGCTGCGCAAGCGCTAGTCGATTTTATAAATTCCCTCACTGAAGATGTAAGGTTAGTACCTTGAAGTATTGTTTGTAGTTGACACGAGTGGTAAAATTAAATAAACACTTAACGGTTCAAACTGCGCAATATATAGGTAACTTATCTTAAATCTATTTTCTAGTATCTGAAGATGAAGTGTTGCTAATGTAAACAAAAGACAGCAGTGGTCGCTAGGGACGGCGGATTTAGGTGAACCGCTAATGTCAGGTGGTAGTAAAAATAATTTACCAAACCAAAAAGTTATTCAAAGAAATGAATGCTTTTTTTATTTTATTATAGCTAGCTGTGCCCACGACTTCGTCCGCATGAAATAGTGACTTGGGGTAGAATTTTTAATTATTTTGGCTGTTTATTAATTCATGTAAGGGCGCATTTAACGCAGTGAATCTATGTTGTTAGTGCTACTTTGCCGCAAAACTCTCACCTTACATCGCTCCTACTCTAACTCCCACTCCCACCCCCCCCCCTATTCCCAAAAAGCCAAAGAAGAGAGTTTCATTGTTCTAGCTTCAAAATCCACGAATTTTCATACAAACTTTCATCCCCATTTTTCAACCCCTATCAACCCATTTTTTGCCATTAAAAAGGAGCCTATGTCTTTTCTCAGGCTCTAAAATATTTGTGTACCGAATTTTATTTATATCAGTTCAGTAGTTTCGGAGTTAAAGCGGGACAGACATACAGAGTTACTCGCATTTATAATATTAGTATAGATTATGGTATTTGTGATTCCAGGTCCAAATGTGTGCCTCGCACTCTGCAGTCCACATCGTGGGTTATGCACAAGCGTCCCAACAATGGCGTCTTGACTTTCGTGGAGGCGAAAGATACGGACGGCTACGTAGGGAAATTTGGGAAACGCGTCAAAACGAATAAGGAGGACTATACGGTGAAGGTCAGTATATAGAGACATTCATTCTAACCGTATCTGCAATACCGAGTATGACAGATACTGTCGCGAAGTTTTTTCTTAGATTATTTAAAGAAGAATAATTCCTTTATACATAGTTTTTGGGTGTCTTGAACTGTTATCGCAGCGTATCCAATGAAACCTTCAAAGGTGAATAACATTCCCAGGTTTATCCAAATTTCCCTTTGTGTCTTCGCTGCTATTGGTTACAGTCTGATGTTTTATATATATTATAGCCTAAAGCCGTTGACAGTGGCTCCATCCACCCAACGCATCAATATTTTTTTAATTTTACCTGTCAGTACTTGAGATTAGCGCGATCAAACAAACAAACTCTTCGGCTTAATAATATTAGTAAAGTTTGTTATTAATTAATTGTCTTTCAATTACGGCCATTATAATACTTTTTTGACACAATTTTATCGGTTTAAAACGAGAAATATATTTGTTACCTTATATTGAATTTATTCCCCCATGACCGCGACTGCTGTTTAAGTATCCGAAACATCAAGCCTGGGTTATAATAGATTAAAAATAATTGAGCTAATATAATTCGTGTGTAACCGTTAAATGTTTTATTAAAATGTACACTACCCTGGTAAGCTACTACAGACTCTATTAATGGTTATGGAATATATAGCTATTAACAATAACAGAGGAACTTGTTCATGTCAAGTGATTAGAATATTTTCCTTATTTCAGATTTCAGTCGGTCCCAACAACGGCGTCTACGAAGGATCTATGACGTACTACGTTCAGGAGGATAAATTCCATATTGACGCCAGAGATATATCTAGAACTAATGCGTAAGTAATTTTCCTACTTAGCCTATCGTGTTTTGTCTCTTTCTCTCACATAGTGTATAATGCGTTTGGCCGATAATCGAACTACAAATATACATAAGATAAAAGAATATGATTTTGAAGGATGTATATAATCCTAAATTTCCTTACAGCTAACCTGTACCAAGAATTAACCGTTTAAATTAAACATCTTCAACGGTTTGAAACGCGCAGTTTATTTTACAAATACCTTCCATCCATAGTTCCTTCGTGACGCTACAAAACATACCAAACGTCATGCCATAGTTAAAATAAGTTAAACTAATACATTTCGCGTTTTAAACCGTGAAAAGTGTTTTATTGAAATGTTGCGTAAACTACAGATATTGGTTTTATGAACTGCTGGTAAAGGTTAAACAAATAATGTATTGCGACAACTTTTTTGTGTATTTAATATTTATTATGTAAGAAGCTTATTCTAAATTCTAAAACATAATATTTTTAAATACTGTCTATAGTTTACGCGAGTATTACACATTTAAATAAAACTCTTTAACGGTTTAAAACGCGATATATTAGTTAAACTTATAATCTATATTATAAAATATATTAGTTAAATCGGCTGTTGCAAAGCATCCGAAACGTCGGGCCAAAGTTAAAAATCATTTTCAAATAAGTTTAACTAATATATCGCGTTTTAAACCGTTAAAGTGTTTTATTTAAACATAATATTTTTGCTCAGACGAAAGTCTAGAATAAAAGCCTGTTATATAATAAAATTCACGCATACCTCACCCCCCACCCCCACTTATTGCCAACCTTTTTGTTTCAGTTACAACGACGAGCCCAGCTGTATAAGCGCGACACATCCACATCTAAATATGTATTGCTTTTGTAAAGAATTCCTTTAGTGAATAGCTTTATTAGTATAGCTAGAGAAAGCCTATACAGTTTTTTTGGGGCTCACAAAAACACTTTTGACGCTATAAAAAATGTTGCCAGCGTCAAAAATAACAAGGTTTTTTGAGGTCTGGCTGCACACTTATATAGAGGTGGTATTTTTTTTTCTAACAAAGGTACCGACCAAAGATTTTTGGTTTTTCTGACAATTGTCATGAAGAAAGTCGCAGCTAAAGGATTCAAGTTACCAAATAGAAATCGATTATTAGTCGATTTTTTCATCGGTTTTTATGATAATGTAAAAATTTATATATAATATAATTATAGATATAATTTGAGTTTTAATATGCTTTGCGATTGTTCTTGTTTTATTATTATTATTTATTTCTTAAGCATACAAGTTACTATTTAGAGTTACCATTTTTTTTTGTTTTGTAAATTTTGACGATTTTGCACGGTCTCACTATTTGTACATATAAATTATATATATCACAAAATCAACAAGAAATCTTGGATTGTACTAACTTGGTACATAGTTATATTCCGTTACGCTATCGGATATCTAGTCAAAAATGTTTGTCTTGTAAGAGCGACATTAAGTGGGTTTTCTCTCCTTATATGAGTTATGGACTGTGTTACCTGTTTCTTATGTATGTTAAGTACATCTTAGTGTTACCATATTTCTTTTCTTTGTGTAAATTATCTTGTCAGTAAAATATGGAATATCCGTTGTTTTATATATTTTTGTGTATTATCTGTAGCTTGTTTGTTTTTATATTATTACCAATGTGTAAAAGACAAGACCGGCTTTGTAAGTCTGTGACTCATAAAATATTTTATAAAAAGTCTTATATGGATGCCATTCGCAACTTAAGGGCTAGCTTAAAAAAATAAAACTAAGAAAAGATTTATTCAATAATTACTTTTTCATGAGATGCAATATGATTTTTTATTTTGAACTATTGTTTAGGCATTTTGTTATTTTTTTTATTTATTTATAAGCTTACTTATTTCTGGGGATATTTTTTTGTTTCCAGTCAATTATTCCTTTTAGTTACTCATTACAGATTTTTGTAAATACAAGTATAAATAATTACAAATTTCAAGCAATTTTGTTTTCTTTGAAACACCTTTCCTAAATAACGTCGTTAATTGCAAGATCAAGTTACTTAAATAAGAATTACTTTTAAAGAACTTATTTTTAATATATCTATATTAGCACAATGCCCTTTTTTAATGACCCATATAATATATTATGTAAGACGTCACTAAGTTAAATGACAAACAGGAAAGATTAAAATAATATTAATTGTTATTACAATTATTTTGCATTAGAAATGTGTACACTTCCGCACAAAATAATTAATTTAATGAAATGAAATATGTCTTATGATAACATTTGTTTAAAGTACGCGAAGACTGTAAAAATAAACGTGGCGATAAAAGAGTAGTGGCGGCGAGTTTCTTGCCAGTTCTTGTCGTTCGTTCTACGCCCTTGATTTTAGAACTGGTGGTAAATGTAAATTTTGAATCTTTAGTTTTTAACTGTTGTGGCGTTTGTAAATGTACCTAGTTATGTGAATAAATATTTTTGCATGACTTTTAAATGTGCATATTTTAAGACATACCAGCAATATAAGATCCAAATTGACTTTCTTACTTTAGTGACTCGACGTATTATGTAAAAAGTTTTCTAGATGTTTCCTGCCTGCGCTCCTAAGTTTACAAAAGTTATTGAACTGAAATAGCAACACTGGCTCAATTGTAAACGCTGCCTTAAATTGTGTTACACGGTAGAGGTCCACGGTTCAAAACCCAGCCATACACGACACAAAGGGTTGATCGATTATTTTTGTTGAGTGTATTTTTTTTATTCATCAGTGTCACTTCTTCTTTTAGTTTAAACGTTTTGATTATTCTACGGTCCTAAAAATATCCTAGAAAAAAATAATTTTACGCTTTTCATTGTTAATTTAATTATTTCTCAGCGTTAAACTAATGTGTTGCCGGCAAGTGTATAGCTGTCGGTGAGACTTAAAAGATAATATGAATCAGAAATTCTAACTAATTACTGTTTAACTCACTCGAGTAATAACGTGTAATATAAAGCATTCTTCTAAATAATAATTGTTATTAAACTTTAAACTAATTAAAAATATGAAGGTAAGATAACTTTAATACTGTCTATAGTTTTGCGAGTAGTACACATTTAAATAAAAACTTTAACGTTAACCGACTTAAGTCTCCCCGTGACCACGGCTGCTGCAAAATCGAAAGTCAGGCCGATGTTAAAAATCATTTTCAAATAAGTTTAACTAATATATCGCGTTTTAAACCGTTAAAGTGTTTTATTTAAATAAGATGACATTGTTTTAAAGAATATAATTTGCAGTTGCATTTTAAATTAAACTGAAATTTTGGCTCCCTTTTCAGTTTTTCATTGTTTGTGCCTTGTTTTTCGTGGCTACACTCGCTTCGCCTGTGCCACAGGGAAACTCAGTAAGTACTTAATAGTTACATGTAATAAAACATACATAATTTGATTCTATAGTTTACGCGAGTAGTACACGTAGTTAAAAATCATTTTCAAATAAGTTTAACTAATATATTGCGTTTTAAACCGTTAAAGTGTTTTATTTAAATATGTATAATTTGCCTTATTCTTAACATATAACTCACAGTTTGTTTGTTTGAACGCGCTTATCTCAGGAATCACTGGTTTGAAAAATATATCGTGGTTAAGGTATTAGGCTAAAAGACATCACGCTGCGAACAATGAGAGCGAAGAAATAGTGAGTTGTGTGGAAAAATCAGGAAAATATATTAATCTTTGAAAATGATCCCCTCTGGATCCCCGTTGCATGCCTCTTTCGAGTTCCCCAGCAATGGGAACTATTTACATATATATATATAAACCGAATGATTTTTTACAGGACAACAACTACATGTTCAAGTATTTTGTAAAAGAAGAACCTGTTGGTAACAACTTTGGACATCGAGAAATGCGAATTGGAAATCAAGTTACTGGCATGTACTATGTGTTGCTGCCAGATGGTAGAATTCAGGTACGAGATTATGTAGATCTATGTATTTATGGTAATATAGAAAAGTGAATCGTTGGTCTTATGGTAGCAATGTATATAATAAACGGGTCGTGGGTTGAATTCCCACCGGGTCCCTCACGCTTCAATTTTTTTTCTGAATGTTTAGTTGAGTTTAATCGCGTTTCGGTTACAGTCTGTGAATTTCTGAATGTCCACAGCTCAAATATTTTGTTGAGTTTATAAAATGCCAAAACTGTGGATATCCTAAGCCAAATATCTGTCTGTTTTATTAAATAAGTCCTCTATTGATCATGTTTGATTAACTGGTACAATGACTAGTCTTCTAGGTCTGGCTATAGCTTCTTCGGCATCCAGGGACGACTTTAAGTCAATACTAGAAAAGTCGTTTCATAACTTAACTCATGACTTGATATTATATATACATAATTATATATACTACGTAATATACATTGTTAATACCATTTTTAAATAAAACACTTTAACAGTTTAAAACGCGATAGGTATATATTAGTTAAATTTATTTGGAAATGATTTTTAACTTTGGCCCGACATTTCGGATGCTTTGCAGCAGCCGAAACGTCGGGCGGAAGTTAAAAAATCATTTTCAAATAAGTTTAACTAATATATCGCGTTTTAAACCGTTAAAGTGTTTTATTTAAATGTGTACTACTCGCGTAAACTATAGACAGTATTTAGTAATAACATGTAAAAAAATATTAAAGTTTTCAAAGTATTTTATTTGTCAAATCAAAAAAAAAGAATAGATTTTAAATTTATATTCTTTTTGTTTCGTTCGAAGTTGTCGCTGTTTGTTAGAATTATTCCTTATATACGTACTATGAAGCCATATTTTAGTACTCTAACTTACTGTTTTAATTTTCAGAAAGTAGACTACGTCGCTGATGAAAATGGCTACAGACCAACAGTTACCTATTTAAACCCTTATTAAATATGTGAAAGCAACCTTTCTATGTATTTGAATAAAGTAAATATTGTTAACGTCTGTATTTTAACTAATATTCTTATGTGTATTAATGAGTTCAAGCGTTTATTGTTCTAGTGATGTCCCCTAAATGGGACATTGGGCGAACACACTAATGTGTCTGTTTCAATAGATTTTATTGACAATTTTATCAGAGTTTCTCTACTCTTTTTCTACTTTCTTTCTATAAATAGATCATTATCAACACAATGGTATAGAAAATATTAAAAAAACGGTTTTAAAAAAGCATCATTTATTTATAAAAATAATCTGTAAAGCTGTACAAATCTTATAACAATTAATCGGCAGCGCTGGCCTATACACAACTAAAATAAATAATCAAAAACCATGTTGTTTGCCTCTGTCGTTGTTAGATCCTTACATAAAACCTATATACATGGAAGATCTTAAAGTAAATCTAATTGGTGGTTCAGTAGTAAATATAGAATTTTATATGAAAATTTATTACATTTACGTTAAGCTACATATATATTAATATATATTAGAATTTTCATTAAAAATTATATTATAATTGAATCTTGTAGATATATAGAAGTAAAAGCGAATTACAGTGCTCTCCAACGAAGCTCTCCAACTTTTGGCCAGGCTGAAGTTAGCGCGAATGCAGCTACGTAAAAAGCAGGTATCAGTTGCTAGAAACGGGGTGCGCGGGTGCGGGGGAACACGACTTTTTGCTTAATGTTGACAGTTCCATGTGCAAGATGGCGGTCGCGTTAACTTCAGTTTGACCCTAATGTTTGGAGAGAACTCTATACATATAGATTAGTGGTTCAAGTGGTTCATTAATTTCAGGAGAGTTTTATCTATGTTTAATATTGGTAACCACCGGATTGAGCGTTTCTGTTGTAGCCACCAGCACCCAGGCCTGTGTCTTGGTATGAGATCCTGGGCCTGTAACCGTTCTCATCAGCTTCGTATTCGACGGTCTGAAATATAATTATATCATTGATTCCTTAGTAAAATACTTTGAAATTTAAATACTGTGTAGTTTACGCGAGTAGTACATAATTAAATAAAACACTTTAACGGTTTGAAACGCTAGATATATTCATCAAACTTATTTTAAACGGCCCGACGTCTCAGCTGCTTTGCAGCAGCCGTCGTCACGGGGGAGCCTTTGTCTCCCACGTTCGGATATTTTACAGCAATTCTAATTAGTTGATGATTTTTCAGACGCTTTTCGAACCGTTAAAAAGTGTTTTATTGCGGAGAATCAATTGTGTAAACTGCATAGTAAGAATAAATTAAAATAGCTTAACTTATATATTCCGTTTGAAACCGTTAAAACTGTATTTGAGAGTCTAGATTGAGCTTCGAAGAGAATTATAAGGAGATGAGATGCTCAACATTAGACTGATATGTAAAAATATAAAAACCTGTTTCCTTCCATCTGGTAATAGAACATAGTACAATCCTTCGGTTTTGTCTCCTTGTCTGCTTTCACGGTGGCCGAAGTCGTTTCCGGAGGGCTCGTCTTTTACCATGTATTCGAAGCTGTAGTTTGCTGGTTCCTGAGAAAAAAATTAAATGTTATAACGGTTTTTTTTTTGGTAAAAAATATGTATTTACGTCAGTTAAGACTTGTTTGAAAAATATCGAAGCACGGTTGCATTTGAAGACATTTACTTCACGTGCTACTTTGAAAAATATACTATAGAACTAACTTTTTTTAATTTTTGTTATTATTTTTTTAGGTTAAATATTTAGTATAATACTAAATATGTTAACATAGCTAGCGGATAAACAAAAAAAGATTAAACTTAAATAATTAAGGAAAATTGATTATTTGTTAAAAACCGTGTTTAATTTCAAAGCTCTACCTCAAAACTCTCTCTCTCAAAAAGCTATCTACAAAACTATACTTACTCCGTTACTTCCATCATCGTTGCCATATCCTCCCTGGTTTGGTGGTAAATACTGTCTGTTTTGAGGTCTTGGGTTGTATCCAGCATTGGAACCCAAGTTGTTTTGGGAGAACTGGTTTCCACCTTTAAATACAAATTACGAAAGCCTTATAGGAGAGACTCGTGGATCCAATGAATAAGAAGCAACGGGTCGTGGGTTCGATTTTCGATTCAAATCAACATGTTTCTTAAATACTGTCTATAGTTTACGCGAGTAGTACACATTTAAATAAAACACTTTAACGGTTTAAAACGCGATATATTAGTTAAACTTATTTGAAAATGATTTTTAACTTCGGCCCGACGTTTCGGATGCTTTGCAGCAGCCGTGGTCACGGGGAGACATGGTTTCTATTTTCATAATTTTTCTGAAGGTGTGGACCTCCCAGACGAAGCACAGTTTTTCAGAAACACAGATTTTGAATGGAAAATGTGGATATATTAGTCTTAAAATCGATTAATGTTATACCTACATGTAGGTTTTGTCGATATAAATTCTACAGAAAAAGTTATAACGTCAAACTAGTCTAAAGCAAAAAATTTAATTGATAATGTAAAAAAAATTGAAAAAAAAAATCCATTTTACCATATAAAAATAATAATGATCTATTGGAAGTGGCTTAAAATCTTACCTCTTGATCCAAAACCTGGTGCACCATATTCTTGAGAGGGCGTCGCGTATTGGATACCTCCAGACCCAAAACCTTGGTTAGGTGCTCCATACTGCGACGAAGGCTGAGTAAGTCTGGAGCTTTGTGGTGGTAAGTACTGGTCTGAGAGATCTTGGGGTGGTAAATACTGGTTGGAAAGCCTTTGGCTCGGGGGTCCATACTGGTTAGATATGCCCTGATTTGGAGGTCCATATTCAATTGAGAGACGACGCGATGGGGCGTTGTATGAGTTGGAAGGTCGATTTCTGTAATAGTTTAAAAGGTAAAGGTAATATAAAGTAAATCTCTTTGCAGTTTTATATTGGGCTATTATTTTTTGTGTATTAGAATACCCAAATCTATACTAATTTATAAAGCTGAAGAGTTTGTTTGTTTGAACGTGCTAATCTTATGAACTACTTGTTCGAGTCGAAAAATTTTTTTTGTTTGCGCACGCTGCGAAGACGGTTCAAGATACCCGAAAAATATGTATTAAAGAATGGTTCCTCTTTAAACTATCTAAAAAAAGTCCGCGACAATATATGTCTATCTTTTAAGATTAACTTGCAAGAACGACGGAACGCCGATGAAGTCTTGAGTAAAAGCTTAAATTTATAGAAATAGAATATGATGCTTTATTTAACTATTCTACGCGGACGAAGTTTATAATAAATAGTAATTAGTTATTAGATCTGCTTTAAAAATATACAATAAATAGGTTTTTGATTCAATAAGAACTTATGATACAGAATAAAAAAAAAAAAAAAAAAATACGACACGAGCGGGTCTTTATCCGACAACCACAACTTTCAGTGCTTTTACAAATTGAGCTACCGTACAAGTGATAAATATTAAAGTTTAAATAAAACACTTTAACGGTTTAAAACGCGATATATTAGTCTCCCGGTGACCACGGCTGCTGCAAAGCATCCGAAACTTGGGGCCGAAGTTAAAAATCAATTTTAAGTTTTCTAGTATATCGCGTTTTAAACCGTTAAAGTGTTTTATTTAAATGTGTACTACTCGCGTAAACTATAGACAGTAGTAAATATTATTTTCAAATATTTTTAAAATATTTTAAAATCACTTGCAAATATTTTAAAACAGGATTGCGATAAACTATGAATTACAAAAGGTTAAATTTGTTTATTCATTTACCTAATTATGGCATCAGTTTGTCTTTGTCCCCCAAATCCTGGTGCTCCATAGGATTGAGAAGGTGGTAGGTATCTTAAAATAAAAAAAAAGGATTATAAAAATGTATAAAAAAATGTTCCAAACGTATAAGCAAATATTTCTCTTATAACTTACCTACTATTTACCGGTGGTTCAGCTAAGGCTGACGCAGCAAGAATTATTATGGCTAAAAACTAAAAAAAAAACAAACAAAAGATAAATTATTGAATAATTCTTTACAGAAAAAAATAGGTCTAAAAAATCTTATACATATTTTACTATGAAATGTACTGAGAAATTACCTTCATGTTACTAACTCTCCTGACGTACTTTATCAGTGTTCTGAAAAAAGAATTAATTACTTATTGAAAATCTTGAATTATTAAAATGAACGCGCAAAACATTTGATGCAAATATAATGTATTTTTTTGACTTAAAGGACAGATACGAATGGTATTACTCTATCGAAAAGGGAAATAATACAGCCGTGTAATTTATAATTATGATGTAAGTAACTAAGATGTGTAGTCGACCTATGGCTTCGGACTTTCAGAAATCCATACAATGTAACCAAAATATAGATTAATACTCGACTGAACTACGTTATCCCTTATCTAGAAATTAGTTTAAGTTAATATCAATAGTCAGGGTCAGAAAAGAAACAAAAAATTTTAAATCAATTTAAAAACATTGAACCCGGTGGAATTTTAACTTACGACCCGTTGATTATTTGCAATTGAACCAACGAGTCTACTACAAATACTTTGATACATAATACAATTATAATTTTCGTTTCTGTTACCAATGTTAGGTGAAATACCCCAGCGTCTACAAGATTGCTATCGACCTATTTTGGCTCTTGATATTTGACAATCCACAAACTGAAACCGAAACGCGATTGAACTTCACGACATTTTCATCTGTGGATATTCCTACCACAGATAACAAAGTCAAGAATTCACTTACCCCACTCCGTACTTAATGGATAGGCCGTATTTAACTTGCACTGCACTATTTTGTGTTTGCACTAAATATTATGCTAATGCATTGAAGGATGGCACTGGTATGATGGTCAGTGAGGATTCCAAACATTTATATACTAAATCTAAACGTGTACATGGTTATGTCTATGTATGCGTTTGCGCATCTCCTTGCGAACGAAGTGAAAGATGCTCTAGTTCCAATAAATAAAATGCGTGTAGCCCTTTACGTTATGTAATTTTAAAATACATTTACGTTTTACTGGTCTGGTAAATTAAACAATTAAATATTAAAATAATCTAAGTGTATGTAAATTGCATTATAAACTTGTAAGTCGTATTAGAATAAAATAAAGTGAGGTACTGTACAGTTTAGTTTGTTAGTTCGGGTCGTTTTAACAGCGTTTCTCTTGACCACGGCCTGAAATATTTTTAGCATCATTAATTTATTAGAGATTATTTAAAATATCAATTTTGTATACTTTTTAATATTGTATTAACAGCTAAAATAAATCTTACTAAAAGTATTGTCTGTTGCTATGTTATACCTACAGTTGAAAACGCGTCTACTTTAGCTTTTTATGGTTTTTGCCTTTTTACTAACTACAAATTCGTAAGTAACATTGTTTACCTTATACTTGTATGAATGTATGGGTTATTTTTAATTGAGTCTTGAGTATCAGTTCAATTATAGATAATTAAATTAATAAGTAGAGCAACTTCATCATCGTTCGCATTACAATCGCAAACTCCCAAAATGGTTAGGCGTGCTCTACTTGGCTTTACTTAAAACGAACAACATATAATTTATTGAACGCTAGTGGTCGCCCGCGGCGTCGCTTTTAATTGATTTGTTTGTGAGATAAGAGATGTGCAATAACATTATATTTGCACGTCCTTAAATTGAATAGTATTCTTCAAGGATTCTTCTAGAAAGCCATGAACGAATTAGGATAAATAGAGATATATTGAATTGCTTAGTAAATAGAAAAAAAAAACAAATTAATCTACTTTACACAAGTAGATATTTTTTTATTAATAGTGAAAGATATCATTTTCATCAACCAATAACTGACTTTATAAAAACGTATGTCGCTTAAAGTAAAACGTAGTTTGATTTTTAGTATATTCAATTTTTTTTTAATTCTTTATTTAATTTTAATATTTTAGAACTTTGACATTCCTTAGATATATAATATTTAAAATATTCTTTTACGTAGCAGGCACCGACAGTTTTTAATACTGATTATATTTTGTAATCGCTTTAATATATTTCAGAATATCGTGTTAACTAAGTAATTAAATTTATTAATAACATTAACTATAAATAAAAATCTGTTTTCAGAAGTTTCTTATATTCTTCGAGATTTTCCTAGAAAGATTATTCAGGCAAAAGGATCATGTTTTGCAATATGCAAATATCGATATGCATTAGAGTTACAAAATAATGCGCATGCGCGCGATCTCTGCATTCCGAGCCGACTATAACTATACTCTAATTTGATGCCTATCATATCGATTGCAAATACAGATTATAAAAGATCAATACCATCTATGTTTTAAGGTAAATAATTCGAACAAAAAATAACCGCCTTCAAACAGTAAACTAAAAATAAATTAACTTTACGCAACGTAATCCGTACATATTTTGATTAAATTAAAAATTCATTATTCTTCTTCTAAACAGTTCTTAACAATAACAATAATATAGGTTCTAACACAAGGTAGCTGCTATGAATCGTTCAGGATTTTTTTGACTGTCTCTCGCCTCCATCATCAAATCTACTCCATACCTTTGTTTAGTAGTGCTTTAAAGCATTGAATGATGACTTACAACCCCTACGAATATTGAAAGTTCCTCTCGATTTCTCTGGTCTGTCATCATCATACCCTCGTTTTCCGTATCTTGGGACCATGTTGGAAATATCTTGTTACCAACGAAAAATAGGAATAATCAAAATCGATTCATAAACGACGAAGTTGCGCAAGCGTATTGAGAACTTTCTTTTTTTGAAGTCGGTTAAAAAATAAATTAGACGAAAATAGTTTCTCGGTGATCATCGCTGTAAATGAGACCTGACATTGATGTGTAATGTTATTTATTTATGTTATATGTTTAAATATAACTCTTTAACCGTTTAAAATGCCATATATGAGTTACTAATATATCGCGTTTTAAACCGTTAAAGTGTTTTATTTAAATATGTTATACGTCCAAAAAATGCAATTAAACAGAATCGACGGGTTCGTGGGTTCTCAACGGCTACCAAGATGTACTTCTAAATTTTCAACGGTTTGTGAATTATTCTGAACTGTTAGACTTCGTCTGAAAATCTGTGTATTAAATAGGTGGTAGGTATATCGATATTGGCCTGGCTCACGAACCATCATCCACAGACGAAAAAGGCGTGAAGCTTAATCCCTTTCGGTTTCAGTTTGTGACTTTCCCAATATCCAAAATAAGTCGACAAGCGCATCTTGTTTACATGCTATAGGCCGGGCATGTATCACCAACCATCAAAGCCCCAAGCTTGTCTGTATTTCTCTATCATTAAAAAAAACATCATTATCTATAGCTGTAAAGCCGCTTATGGTTCTCCAGTCATACAATTATTAGGCTAAAATTATATTCAGTTATCGAGAAGTAATTATAGCCAATAAAAATAATTACAAAACTCGTCTAACTAATCTAATGCACGACCGCTATTGATCGGATTATATTTCAATGAAATCTCGCACGAAGCGAAATAATTAGAGTTACGCAAATTTAATTTAATTATGTTCAAACAAAAGTATCTTAATTTTTATTTCACAATTTACACGTGGAGCATGGATCAATGAATGAAAATAAACGCTAATAACTAATAGGGTAAACACTGCCTGTAGTTTACGCGACTAGTAGATATTTAAATAAAACACTTTAACGGTTTTAGATCGCGAAATAATTGCATTGCATTGAATAAAAACTACGTGCTGCTGCAAAGCATCCGAAACGTCGGGCCGTACTTAAATAATTTTTAAGTTTATATAATATATATCTCGTTTTAAACCGTTAAAGTGTTTTATTTAAACTAATAAATTGTTTTCATAACGAATTATCTAGTTTAAATAAGAAAGATCCTACATATTGTCTGTAGTTTCCGCGAGCTAAAAGTGTTTTAAAGTACATTGCTTTGTTTTTGTATTATATCAATTAAATCAAAGTATATGTAAAAATGTTTTTTTTTGGTCCCACTGTCCCACACATGGAACTAAAGTCCACGACCACAGCGGTCTGTGCTGTTTCTTTTACCTAGTCATAGTCAGAAATCTATCTTGTGTAATAAACGATTGGTTGATGGTTTAAATCTGGGTCTCGTTAAATATGGTAGTACCGATTTTTGCACCTCGAAACTTTTTCTGAGCCAAATCAATCACTTCAAAATCTAAACTAATCCATCACCGAGCTACGTAACATCAAAACAATTCGAAATCAGGTGTAATCGCTGTCGATAGATTCAGAGCAAGGTCTTCACTTAACCTGTCTATCTAGTGGCGTACTGTTTATGGCTTGGCTATTTCGTAGAATTTGTGAAGTGTTCAGACATTTTACTTTAAGGCAATAAATAGATTTTTTTATGATCGAGAAGGACAGACAATTGTAGGGTTCACGTGATTGTTCACTCCTTAAACATGTAAACAAGATTCGCTATCGGCCTATTCTAACTTTGTATTCGGAAAGTTATTTTTAAAATAAGTGTGGAAAATTGAAGCGGTTTTGAAAATCGAATAGAAAAATAGGGAGAAAGAATATGGAATATCGTAGTATAGTCGTTCAACATAGTACAGCGTAAAAGTTTTATCTACTTTTACGAGTTTATAGTACAAAATATCAAAACAGTAAAAGATCGTATCTTATGTCGGTATATTTCACTCACAAACCAAGGACTGCGAATACTTGTTTTAGCAGATCATCCAGATTAGCCAATATCTCGTGAGGTCTATCGATTAGTTATCAGCGAATTCGTTAAGTTATGAGCGGTAGCGACTTTATAAGATCATGCTTAAACATTATAGATTTAAAAATGTATATATTTGCACAAAATTCAATTAGCCTTTAATGTCTAAAAGACTACTTATCGTAAGGCAACATAAAAGTCGACAATGTCTCTTGTTTACATGTTATATGGGTTTCATCTTCCAACAACCTCTCGTTTGTCTATCCGCCTTGACGGCTGCCGTAAAGCACCCGAAACGTCGGTCCCTAGATTATAATAAAAATAATCTAATATATTTCCCGTCATGAACCTTTAAAATGTATTTTATACTAGTCGATATTGAAATTAAAAATCGATTTAAGATTGAAAATCATTTTACGACATGGGCAGGCTAGAACCGACATCCACGCGTTCCGTTCTGTTTCTCTAACCAATTGTAAAGTCAAGTCTTAATATCTTATAACTTGGACCACTCAAAGCTCACTGATCGCAATTTTACCGCGCACGAACCTACATCTCTACACCATGTCTTACATTACTTATTAGCCTGATCGTCGACTTGTCCGTAAAAACTAAAAAATGCATAATTAAAACAATATCAGGTGTATTATTAAAAATAGCATAATATAAGCATAATATAATGTGCTATTATTATTAAAGTGCAGTAAATGATGAATAAATAAAATACAAATACGGCAAGATAAGCGGTAATTTGACGTTTTAAACCGTTAATTTTTACTAACCATGCGCTGGAATTTTGTGAAAGATGTATATAAATAAACAATACTAATTAAATATAGATAATTCAGATATCCAAAGATTTTTTTTATAAATGAAGTTAGTCTAGTTAGATTTTTTTGTGATATTCATTTTTTTCTAATATATATTATACGTCAATTTCGCGACTACACAAGTCCAACATCAGCCTTATGATATTCAAAATTAGCGAATACGTTCTCATTAAATAAGAAGCAATTTTTATTTAAAGTCTTGCTTAAATAAATTAGATAATGGAATTAATAATTCAATATGAGTTAATATTAAATTTTTACAGGCGAGCGTCCGAGCATTGCGCTAAGCACGAAAGATCCTGGTTTCGAATTCCTGTCAAACAATAATTTGCTTGGGTCGGGCAGAGCGAAAAAGCGACGGCCTCGTTGGTGTTATGGTAGCAATGTACGGCTTATAATCAACGGGTCGTGAACATTTTTCTAATCAATTTATAATTTTTTTTGAAACACGTTGCACTACGTGTCGTATATATATGTGTTGAATATTGAAATTCCGTGAATGAAAGAGCCGTGAAGTTTAATCGCGTTTCGGTTTCAGTCTGTGGATTTCCGAATATCCGAAGCCAAAATAGGACGACAACGCATCTTGTTTAGATGCTACAGGCTGGGGTATTTCACCTACCACCGATGGAACCCATACTTGTATGTCCTCTTTTATTAAAAGAAAGGACTACACGCAGGAAATGGACTTATAGGGTTTATATAAACACAATGCAATAAGTAAAATTTTCAGCGTTATAAACCGTTAATATTGTTTTGTACAATATGTATCACTCACGTAAACTACAGTCAAGTCTACATTTTACAATCTGTGTAAATTATAGATGATACAATTACAAATTATTGGTTCAGTTTGCGTTCACGAATTTGTTATATTACACAAAATTGTTCGATGTGTGTTTGGGTACAATGTAAAGCGAATATTGATCTAGCAATAAATTTAGGAAGATTATTAGACGCACCATGTCTGTAATAAAATTTCGTAAAGTCTAGATATTTCATCAAAACTTATCTATAATCAAAATCCTATCACTAAAATGTGTGTGTATCACGGGTCTCTTGGCAGAAGAAAATCGCGCAATGTAACGCGTTACGTCACGTTTCGTCCTTCAAATAATTGTAGTACATCTATTGGTGTCCAAAATACCTTCTTTCTTATACACTTAACTAGTCTATTTACCAATGTTGATAACGGATTTAAAAATGTGTCCGCTCCGTTGCCTACGTACGCGATGCAAACGAATTAAAGAAAACTATAAAAATCGAAACCAGATTAAAGATTAATAAAAAAGAAAACACAATAAATATTTATTTAACTCATTAAAACTTTAATTTAATTAAAACTCATTAAAAAATACTTAAAATTATGGAGAGTAACGGAGATGTATTTACCATACCCTCATATCATCCAAGCCAGATATATATTTTTTCTATGACAGAGGAGGACAGGCACTTGTTGGTTGATTAAATCCCCCCCCCCACCCCCCCAGCCATATAACATCAAAACTAGATGCCCTGTCGTCCTATTTGGGCTTGGAATATCCACAGTTTTGTCATTGTATATTTCCAATTGACCTTTATTGACGGTAATTGGTGGTAAAATTGTATCGTTTAATAACAGTTCGACAGGTAAACAGATTTTGAGCTTTTATGTAGGGCAATATTTCTCCGCTAGATTTAGTTTTATGCAAGAGGGCCGATTCTTTAACACTAGATATGTTTATTGTGTGATTAAATATCTCTCGTGTGATATCGAGTTTGATTCTTGGGGCTAGAGTGTTTTTGTATTTATAAGAAGATTCTGATGAAAATCAATTTTAGTGCACTTGTTTAATTGTACAAAATAAATCATCAAACTTTTGTTAAACTCGGCGTTTTTAATAAATTAATAATATCTTAACATTACACTGACATAAAGTTTGTTAAAGATTTAACTAAAGTGAAGAAGTATTTCTCTGTTTACACAAGTAGTACTCATTTAAATAAAACGGATTAAAACGGGAAATATATAAATTAAACTTATTTCAACTACAGCCCGACGCTTCGGATGCTTTGCAGCAGGAGGCAACAATATACAATTCTTGTTGGTTCTTTCTAATTCTACACTGTTTTTTTATTTCTTCTCCTTAGAAAAATACTGCAGGGCTCAGCTACAGTCAAATCTTTGAAACGAGTTAATGAATCGTTGTTACGTTTCCGAAATCCTCTCAGAAAAAACACGGTACGGGACATAGCATCGTCTTGTGTAATTATTTTAAAATCATGTCTGTTAATATACAACTAAATATAGTTAAGTACTAACAACAGTAAAAAAATATCAAAGTTATTATAGAATAAATGTAACATTCATAAGAATTGCTCTCAACGTGACAAAGCAGTAATTGTATAGCACGATTCTGTTCCAGTTAAATATGATCACTTCATTTGATGTTACGACACTATCTTTATTATAATGGACAAGTGGAATATTAATAAGTCCCTTTCGAAGTAATTTGAGATGATGGCGAATTTATATGCCGTTTTCGGTTTATGCAACCTCTTAGGCATCTTATTGAGGCATTATGGTCTTTGTTTCGCAAGGAATATTCGGAAATCCATAGGCTGAAACCGAAACGCGGTTAAACGTACACCTGGACCTGTTGATTATTAGCTATAGCTGGTTTGATCTATAATAATATATCCCAAGAAGTAGTGTCAAGCGGTGGTCCCAAGATAGAACACCTCTTGGAGCATCCTAAACACCCCCATGTATGTTCTGCGATTATTTATAGTTTTCGAGTTACGAATTTTTTTCTAAAATTTTGAGAATTTTTGACCTAAACAACTTAAACGTTAATTTAAAAAAGGTGATAAGACGAAAATACTGTCTATAGTTTACGCGAGTAGTACACATTTAAATAAAACACTTTAACGTTTCGGATGCTTTGCAGCAGCCGTGGTCACGGGGAAACGCCGGGCCGAAGTTAAAAATCATTTTCAAATAAGTTTTACTAATATATCGCGTTTTAAACCGTTAAAGTGTTTTATTTAAAGGTGATAAGACTTTTTCACAGCTCAACAAGCATGAGTTGTACATTAATAATTAAAACATTTGTCTTCGCAACCTTAACGGATGTTAAAAATATGATGGTTCAAAGTGAAAAAGTTACGAGCCGTGAATTGCGTTTTAAAATTTTAACTTTATATTTAAAATATTAATAGGTAGCTTTGTAACTCATAAGTAAGTTTAAAAACTGCGCCAGACTCTCAGCTTTAATGATCATTAAAAAAAAAGGACTACATAATACGCTACTTTGCTAATACCGGACCTCAAAGACAGATAAGCGTAAAAATGTAATAAATAGCCATTTGGCAACGAGATTGTTTTTTTTGCATTCTTTACGTTAATTTTTAAAATTATCCATATGATTTGGAACCTTTTTAAACATTTTATTATTTCTGAAGACGATTCGATTGTTAAGTAAAAAACAATAGCACAGCCAGATGCAAGGGGTGAGGCGGGGGCAATGTGCGTATAGTATTGACCGTATAGTAATGACCCGATTAGTATAATAAATATAGTCGTAATACATTTTTTCGTAAGGTATTTTTACATGTTTAAAAGTATATAAAATTCAAATAAATAATAAACAGTCAAATCAGTGATTAGTATGAAGTCAGCTCGTTGAGCTTTGACCCCAAATGGAGTAGTGGATTGCGCCTGTCAATATAACGTTGTAATGATTAATTATTACGCTAGGTTGGCCTAATAGTTTTAGGACCTTTGCCTTCGTAACTTTTTTATGGGGGAATGTTAATTTCGATATGTTGAAAATATGAATAGAGAGTAATATAATTTTATGTACACATTAAAAAAAAACACTTTCACAGTTTAAAACGCGATATATATTAGTTAAACTTATTTGAAAATTATTTTAACTACGGTCCGATGTTTCGCCCGCTGTTGAAGTGTTTTTATTTAAATGTGTACTACTAAACTACACGCAATCATTCACATTTATATACATGTTTATACTAAAATAAAATAGTACAGACAAACAAATATGACAGCTACATTTATATGTACAGACAAACTATGGTTTGGTATTTAGTTTGTAGTTAAGACGAATGGTACACATTTAAATGAAACCTTCTTAACGGCTTATAACGCAAAATATATTCTTTAACTTATTTTTAATAAAACAGTCTCCCTAAACTTAAGTCCCCTCCGTGACCACAGCTGCTGTAAATATGGAAAACTATAGGCTGTAGTTAAAATATGTATACATATTTCACATTTGAAACCGTCAAGTCTTTTATTCTACCAGATGCGTTAACTAAAGATGCATATTTTGTCTGTACTCTGTATAGGTACATATAAACTGAATGTGACTATCGTGTCTGTTTGTCTGTCCGTTAATATACGCTATTTTCCAAATGTATTGCGTGTTACATCTGTAGAGTAAGCCCATTTTATCAAAAAACAAAGTCGCAGTGATTTAAAAGTAAAAAAAAATATTATTAATATGTATTATTTTTACATGATAAATATACTATTAAAAGCACACTCTGGGTTTTAAACGGTTTTTATAAGAAGCAATTAATAATCGTCATATTACATCTTACTACTTAACCGCCATTTTGTAGAGAGAATAGACAAGCTTCCAAAGAGGCTAGACATAGACCACCACAGACCTTATTAAGCTTTTTTGTTGTTCATGAATCCACATCTAAAATATACTTTGGGGGAAAATGTAGTTGCGAAACAGACACATTTCTGTATCCGTTTCATTAAGGGGCGTGTGAGGAATATAAAATGAAAATCCACAAATATGTTCATATGAATTTATTGAATCACAGTCCTACATAAGTATTTGGATCACATTTAAACAAACGTTTATTTTTATCGTTAAATACAACAAAGTATATAATAGATGATTGTTTGGGCGTCTTCACACAAGCCTCTTCACGGACCAGCCGTTTTTATAATACTTTAAAATTCATTTTTCTATTGTTAATACGTACGTTTAATACATTTTATATTATCTGTGCACAAATTTATTGAAATTTTACAATCTTCCTTTTTATTATCTATATATAATAGTTTACTAAATCATTGGTGTTGATAGTATCTAAAGAATTGTATGTTGCAAAGCTACTTGCGTTTTCGACCTTTTCGACCGTCGTAATTGAGATTTTGTACTCCATACCCTTTTTTAAATTATGGCGACTAAACAGCTCGAAAGCCCAAGTATTAGATCAAAACCTTCTTTGGCCTTGCAAATTAACAATTGATTTTTAATACTACAGCGAATAGCTTCTTTTCAACAATACATTTTCGTGTGAAGAGCCCTTACAATTAACAGGAACATTCGTTAAGTAATTTGTGTCACTATTTGCTAGTGTGTTTGTCTATCTAACCGTCTGTATCGTTGGGCTGAAACAAAAAACAATAAACGGTTAACGCTACATAATACTTTAAGAGGATTCGTTTTCGAGGATGTGTGAGCTCAATTACCTCGCAAAAGTGAAACTAATTGTGATGATAATTTGTAACTTGTATATTTTTACTGTTTAACATTCGCTGTAAGAGGCCTTAGGGTGCCAAGTTACAAAACGAAGCAGGAAATTAATATTATTCTACATTATTAAAATACTATAGACTACTTGCCAAAATATAAATATTTCTTTATTACAGACGAGGCATAGCGTTTACGAAGGGATTTGGGGAACTATATTAATTAAGATAATAGACTGTTTTGGACGTTAGATAATCCATAAAATTAAACTATAGAATAATTTAGATATTCCTACCACTTAAATAATGTACACATTTTTCACACACTTTGTCTAAAAGGTTGAGATTGAATATAATGTTCTGGACTCAATGGGAATCGAACCCACGGCCCTTTGATTATTTAGGATTAATCGATGTTGGAATACATACCCGAGCCGGATAGACGAAAGTGTTAGCTTCAGCTGAGCCGAAGAGGTTCGTGGCCCGACACGAGAATTCGCCCATGTCACTCCAGCGAAGACTGGATATTACTAGCTCGCCGGAACGTAACACCTGAAAAACAAATAAATATATTATTTTAAAAAAAATAGGAATAAGCCTTTACGTTACAAGAGGTCCCTGATCAGTGTAATTTAAATAACAATAAATAAACATCTTGTAGTATATGATAATTAAATCAATATTGTAGGCCATGAAAAACACATTATTTTTTCCAACAAAAAAAACGGTTCAGAAATGAAGAAGATATGTCCAAATAAACATAAAAATCAGCCGTTATATCCGTTAAATTTATTTTAACTAAACGATCCTAATATTTATATTGCTATAATAGATAAAATAAAAAAAAATTGGTATCACATTAAGAAATAAGCCAAGTAATATTTGAAAATGTCCACCGTCCATTTATTTCTTTATAATACCTATTTATTCATGGATTAGAAGTCTTTCATAAAACGCGAGGTTCATCGTTATTATTATAGTTAAAAATAATTGATGTTTTTATTTGAACTTTTATTTATGAACGAAAATGCATCCATCGACAATCTACACGTAACCATGTTATCTTTGAAATTAAGAAAATAGATATGGCATGTATGTATAACAGAGAAAGACAGAGTGGTGTAAAAAAACATCAATATTTACATGCAGTCGATTTTAACTTCGGATTCGACTTACCTTCATCCTAGGATCTTTCTTAACAGGGTTGCCACTATTGTCCTTCCAAGTGACTATAGGGCGGGGATGCCCCTTTACACGACAAGGAAGCACAATGTTGGACCCAATCACGTCCACGAACACCTTATATGAAACCAGGATCTTCGGCGCTAGAGGCACCAGCTTTGAGCGTTCAGTTAGCTCTGAAGTTATATCTGTAGAAGATATTTATTTATTTATTATTTATAAGGTATTCCTTCTGAATAGTACATACATGGCTAAAAAAAAATTTTAAAGGAAAATTATTTTAGCTACGGCCCAATGTTTGGACTACAAAGCAATTGCAAATTTGTTTAAGTTATACTATCGCGTTTAAAACCGTTAAGGTGTTTTATTTTAATGAGTACTACTCGCGTCAACTATAAACAATGTTTAGTTACAACACATGGCTTAAAAATACTTAAGACTAAATGAATTCCGATAAAGGATTACACAATTAAGAAAATATATGTTTGATTTTTAAAACTACAAATCAAGAAAACTAAATTTAACAAAAAGACAAATAATTAATTGAGAAGTAACGTGTTGAGTTTATTGTATGTTATTTACTTATTCTTGGATCGATATTCCTACAGCTTGGTAATACATATTATATATATGGTTTAAAATATCTAAAGCTAAGCAAAATTATCTCATAGAGATCGTAATACAGAATTTTTAATGAGGACTAGGAAATAAAAAAAGGCTTCTGTACTAATACGTGTTACTGTGATGACAGATCCAGGATTGGTACCCGGGAAAACGCGATTTAGCATTTATTAGGTAGAGACTCACCTCTCATCCCCACTAACCGTTATCCTTTCATATTAACCGTTACTAGTTTGGTTATTGAAGTGCTGCCATCTAGCATCAAGTAGTGAAACTAGTACGAAATTTTACAGCGACTCAATGACAACAAATTGTCTGTTTAAATAAAACACTTTAACGGTTTAAAACGCGATATATATTCGTTAAACTTATTTGGCAGTTATTTTAACTACGGCCCGACGTTTTGAAACGTAGTTCAAGTGTTTTATTTAAATATGTGCTATTTGTGTACAAGACAGTACGAATTGTTTGTAAAATACCTGAACTATACACAATAGTTGAAGCCCTAGCAGTTTTCGAGCCAGCGACGATGAGGCAAGTGTATTCACAGGGTGCTTCGTTCCGGGACACGAGTAAAGTGGAGCTCACTCGGCCGAGAGATGAAGGATTGGTGTCTATTATTTCGTTTGATTCCTTGTCGTACTGGAATAATATAACAGATGTATGAGTGTCCATAAAATGTATCTTAAATAAGTATAAATAACATTTTAATACAATTTTTTTTCTTATTTTGGCTTCAAATATTTGGAAATCCACAGACTAAAGCCAAAACGCCATTACATCTAACGACTTTGTCATCGGCGGCTCGTCATCCGGATGTGTACTTTTATCTCAAAAGTGTTGCGAAAAATTAAATAATTCACATGTCAACAAAATCTATTTCTTCAATGATGACAAATCTTTAAATACATATTTGTCGTGCTTGTACTTAACCTCGGACCCACTTTAAGAAAATTTTTGTCTTAAATAACATTAGTACTTACTGACTGTTTAAATTCACCGCTTATTAAGATATAGTAAGGTTAGGTGAGTGTATATTATATAGTTTTGGTCATCTCCATGGTGGGGGATGGGGGTGGGGATCCTGAGCGTTTCCGCACTTTAAATACCTGTCTAGCTTTAATAAATCAATATGTAGAAACATTCAAATTAGTTACCTCGTATACAGGTGCGTTGTTCCTAAACCAGTGGACAGATGGCGCGGGCGCAGCGATTGCTTCGCATGTGAGTTCCAGCGTAGAGCCTGCGACGTGGGTGCTACGGGCCGCCGGGCGCTTCGTTATCGTGATGAATCTCTTCGTTTGTGGACTTGGTTTTACTGGAATTATGGTTTGTTAATAGAGGAGGACAGACAAGCCCGCGGTTCATACATTTCTATCAATATACCAACGAGCCCGTCAGTGGAGTATTCATCTCGAGATCGTCCCATGTGCGCGTGAGTTCGATCCCCGGTGGTGCACTAAAATGATGATTCTTTCTGATATGTTGAGGAAACCTTAACGTTCTAGGAATTTGATAGGTGTCAGCCAACGTATAGAACGCGTTTTTACACTCATAGATAAGAATTGCACTTCTTTCATGGTTCGTGGCCCGGACGGAATTTCGATATTCCTACCAAACATTTGTTATTATAAATTGATTAGAAACGACTATTTGCTGTATGGTATACATTTCCACTTCTCAACCAGCGACCGTTAATCTTCATGCTTCATGCTTCTTCTTCTTCTATCCTTATTTATAAAGATAATACTTACATTTAGATTCAATGTGATTGTCCATGTCTAATAGCTTCATGTGCCTGTTGACGTTGGAAGCGTGAGTTCCTAGTAACGCCACTGCAACGAATACTAGTACAGCGTACATTGTTTGAGATTCTTGAATGACTTAACTGAAAAAGAAACAAAGCTAAATTAAATAAAACACTTTTACGGTTTAAAACGCGATATATATTACTTATTTGAAAATTATTTAAACTACGGCCCGAAGTTTCGAATGATTTACTTCAGTTGTGTTCACGGGGAAATAATTTTAACTAATATGTATCGCGTTTTAAACCGTTGAAGTGTTTGATTTAAATGTGTACTACTCGTCTAAACAGACAGTATTTAACAAAGCTAAAATTTATTTTCAAATTTCTAAATTTTCTCTTGTACAATTATTATAATATAGTTCTTATTAAAGCTTCCAACATTATTGAAACACTTTTTAACGGTTTTAAACGCGACCTATATTAGTTAAGTATATAACAAGGAGTGACGTTTTGGATTCTCTTTGCGGTCTTGATGAACGTAAGTTTGTGATGGTCCTAATGTCAAGTCAAATTGGCGACGCTAGCGCCATCTGTTGGTGCTTGTTAAACCGTTTTCGGACTTTGGATCGATAATTTTAAGCCATTCTATTTACTAAAATTTAGATATTTGTTTCAAATCCTTCTTGCACCATATAAAAAAATAGTTTTCCCACCTAAAAAGAATAAAATTATCAAAGCATCGGCTAACCACATAGTAAGTGGCAAAGTAGTTCGTGAATTATGCACGTAAAAAGCGTTAGGCCGTTAAAGGAAGTTTCGCATAAGTTTCCGTATTCGAACCGGTTTATTTTTTGTGGCGAAATATTTTAAATTCCATAGCCCGATGACGTCACAAGGGTCCTTCTCGGAACGCGAAAACTGTTAAGGTCGTCGCACATTTGACTGACTCAATCTTTTTAAAATTAACATTAAAAATACACTGTTACTACCTACAACATAACCAAGAAACAAATCTTATCAATCGTTATAAGATTTTGGATATCACTACACAGCCCGGATAGCTCAGTCGGTAGAGCATTGGACTTTTAATCCAAGGGTCCAGGGTTCAAGTCCCTGTCCGGGCGAGAATTTTTTACGTATTATCTACCACAAGACTGAAATTAATAAAGTCTCTTCCTATCGTATATATTCCTTAATTACCAACATATTTTTTTATTTAATTTTTATTGTTGGTTAATCGTTTTATGTTCAAAATAATTCAATGTGCTCACACCTTTATTTCTTTGAGCAGAATTGGGTTACAATACAAAAGACTGGTGGCGCCTATTCATAGCTTTTTTTTGGCGCCATTTTTAACTCATTAAAGCTTATGCAATTCTTGTAATAGTTACGTAACAAGTTGTTAGATTTAAGGACTGTATATAATATCACAGACTACAACTCCAGGTGCATACCAGAAGTTACCTAGTTATTTGAGAAAAATGTGTAATTGACACAGGTGGGTTTGTGAACTGTACGAGATGAATATTCTAAAACGCATGTGATACGTTTGCTCAGCTGGTAGAGTAATGGAAATTTCCACCGGCCATCGTCGATTCGAGTCCCACCTGCGTTAGAAAGTTTCCAGTATTCCTATTTAAATGTTTGCTAGGCTGCCTGCGAACTAGCAAAGCATCTTTTTTACTCATTTTAATTTTTTTCTTAGAAAGATTATAATTTTTACACCTGATAATGAAAATAAAATGATGAGGAAATGAAGACTAAAGTCGGTTAGTGAAATGCAAGGTGAAATACTGTTAAAACCACTGACTACGTGACTCTCGTCTCGTCTGAATAAAGATACTAATTGGTTTAGTTCAATCTAGGTACATTTATCTCAGAAAAGATGGTATAGTCGAAAGATCAAACCTTATAATGTAACGCAGAAAACTAAACTTTGGTAAAGATATATTCGTTTTAACATTTACATACAGACAAACAAGTTAAAAGCTTGTTAAATGCCAAAAGAAATAGTAATTACGTAATAATAATTTCAATAAGTTTTAGACAAATGACAATTTTATATAACTTCATTAAAGTATATAGTTTAAAATCATGTTAAGTTAGTTAATAAATATTATAATTGTTTTTAATTATTAAACTCATATTATTCCTTTGGAAAAATTAAATTAATGACTGTTTGAAATAATATCTCCCGCATCGATCAATCACTTATTGATAACAAGGAAGTTTTATTTTCAATGCTTCAAGCACACGAGCTGACGTGCCGTTACGTTTTATTTGTCCGTTACGTTGAACGTGACGTTAAATTTGTATTTTAACATTTCATACATAATATTGTAAGTATGATGACGACAAATTGTATGTAATTAAGAATAACAAAGATTCAATACTTACAAAATACAATATCTTCAAGATTCGATAATTTTTTTACGCGCGAAAATTCAGCTTTGAAAGCACAGCAAAATAAATAAACTACACTAAATATCACAGATTAAACAACGGATCACAATTTAAGAAATGCCAGCTGTCAAATTTAAAAATCGAACACTTTTTTTAAGGCGCGCACACACGGGATCATCGCTCGGGACTAAATGGGTGGCAAATGTATTAGCTTCATTTATATAGTGGCTTCTTGAATACCAAATTAAAAACTGGACAAGTGTGTGTTTGCTTCGCGCAAAGGGTTCAGCGCGGATAGAAAAATCATACATCCATAGACATTTAATGTAGAATATATTGTGTAGTAATTTTATCATATTTTTATAATTATTTATAAAGTAATATATTAAAAGCTTTTTTTAGTATTTAAAGTCTAAATTTTTACAGCGGAAAGCTTTACAGGTGAGTATTGGAGTAAGTTACGCTTGTGTCGACTTTTCCTCATATGAGGAAAATATTAAGCTTAAACGTTAAGCTTTGGTAATTTAAGTAACGTGTCGTTAGATGGCGCTGATATTTTTTATAGTAGTTCTTAATATTAGTAACGTAACTAACTTATTAGATAATAGCGTTTGCATGTTACCTTTTAGGATATATATATTTATTGTTACATTTTAATAATAATGTCCTAATTGTAGATAAGACGTTTAACAATTTTTTTCACTGGCATTCGATTTTGATTTAATAAAACTTGCAAGTTGTGAAAATCACAGAAGGCTAGGGATGTACAGTTCTTTCGGAGATTAGCGTGCACATTAAAAAAAGGAAATTAAAACGTTTACTTAATTTTTGATAGTGTCGTTAATTGTACAGACAATCGATTTCTATCGCTTTATTGTAGTAACTAAATATTTTATATGTAGCAATGCTATTAACTGTAAAGAATCCACTTTATAATGAAAAATAATATATAAGAAATGGAAGAAGAGCTTTTTTATGATACGCGAGAATCTCAAGACGTAAAAATATGATTCCTTCAGATAATATGATAAGTCGCATGCGTACAGAGTGGATTTCGTGCGAATCTAGATAAAAATTTAAATAATGTATGCGGGTCAGTAAAGATGCGCAGACGAATTCATAAAAGGGACATCTCGTAAAGTAGCTACATTTTATTGTTTCGCAAACACTTTGTGACTTATTAAATCGCTAACTTTTACATATTACTCAGTCATTACGACAATCTTAAAAAAAATTACCTCTGAAATCTAGTTAATGATCAATATATTTGGTAAGTTATTTGGCTACCTATTATAGATTAACAAAAAATAGCTAACCTTGGCCACTTACATGCTATTAATAAAAAGTTCTCTATTTTAAGTTCTATATTTGAAACGTATCCTGTTTCTAGAAAATTCTAGCAATTCATTCGAATAAGCGGTACGTCAGAACGCCATATATCGTTCAAGGCGTTTACCCAAGGAATTGGTGAATATTACAAGCAAATGGAAGTAAGAACAAAAGAATCTGTTATTGTAATGTGAGGCCATATTCCAGATCTGTCTTCCTGTTGGAGCCCCACGGAACAAGGTCAAACAGAATAGATTCTGAAGAAATGAAAGCTATTCCATTCATAGAATAGTTGTTTATACAAAAAATGGTTTAAACAAGTAAGCACTTAGTAAAAAAACCGTATTTCATAGGGTGAACTAAATTTTATTTTTTGCTTTTTTGTTTACTGTTTGAAATCTTGTCTGACTTTTATAATATGATTTTACGTTGCGGGTAGACTATGCATATCAAATTCTTCATAGACATTACTCATCTAAATAATTAAATTCAATACAGTGTAGCTACTGTGATCTGTTGAAGGGTTCCCTAAGAGGTCCATCTTATTACCATTAAGTCGCTTCTTCTTCACCCTTCCTTAATCCATCCTGGTGTAAAGTTTTTAACAATACCACAAAAACAAGGTTTGGGTGTTCATTTGACTATCTCTCGGCTCCATCATCAGATTTAGACCAAACTTTTATTAAATTCTAGTGTTTTAATTTGCTTCATGAAAATATTTACTAGTCCCAATCGTACCCATACGATTTTTGAAAGTTTCCCCTCAATTTCTCTGACATTATCCACCCCGGTTTCCTTTTATAAACAACGAAGGTTTTCACAAAAAAATATGAAAAATATTGAGATGTTCCTTTTGTAAATAAAATTAAATAAAAAGATATTTATTCCCAGTATATTTTACACAAAAGTAACATCAATATGGTCAAAAAACATCGATATGTTGTATGGCTAAATAAGAAAACATGATATATATGATACACGCGCTTAAGTCAGTGTTTATAATCAATTTATTCACAGACAAATGAATCCTTAACTAGTATAAAAAGCTGACTGAAAATTGCATAGGGTATGTGATGAAAGTAAAAATAATGCTAATGGCATTTAAAAATTTCCAATAAAAGTCACGTTTTCTTTACACGTACGATTTTAATATCCGAAGTCACGTGGAGTCCGACGAATTGTGAAACGTGTCCTTTTCGAAGGATTGTTCAATGAAATTTATGTACTACTACCGTTTATATCTGTGGTAACCATTATTAGCGTAAAAAGTATTAGGTTTTTTCATGAATTTGCAGATTTTTTAGCTGGGAGAACCTCCGACGACAAGACCTTTTTCACTACTATTTCACTATGAAAGGACAAAAGACATCGAAAATTTTGTTTAGACACAACATTTTAGCGTTAGATACTAATTAAAAATTACTATTGAATTGTTTATATGTTTTGTTCATAAATAATTGATGGGATCATTGGTGTAGCAATATATGCCTAGTAATCAAAGTGGGTTGGGTGAGTCGTGGTCGATCCCCACTGTTTTCCTTAATAAAAATAATAAAACGTCAAATATTTACTTCCAACTCTGAACATTATTCCACTATAATTTTTCTTGAAAACCCAGAGAAAAAACCTATTGAAAATGAATGAAAAGCTTTGGAAATTCAATATTAACCTTGACCGGTGATTGTATAATACTTAATGTTGTTACCAGAACACATTACAAGACTCACGTTGATGTAAAAAAACGTATGTCCATGTTGTTTTTCTTTTATATAACTTTAGACAAAAAAGATTTTTAAAACATTAACCATAGTTTTAACTACGGAACTTATGGATGCTGTGTTGAACATTAACAAAAAGTTAAGTTATTCTTTCTTAAAATTAACTCCACCTTCAAAAAAAATTATGACTTCTATCAAACATCGCATTTTTTTTGCGAAGTAATTATATAACTATTCTAGGTCTGTAAAAATAAATTTATTTTAAAATTCTTTATTTAATATGCACATACATGGCTTATCCTAGGTTAACAAGAAATTAGTTTATATATATTAATGTCAAAAATATATAAAACGGCATTATACAATTACATTATAAAATAACTGAAAGTTTTAACCATATGAAGTGTAAACTTTAGTAACTATCAGAAAGTAGATTACTATTTTATAAAATTGAGTGACAATATTTTATATACTACACATAAACATCAATAATTTTAATACTATCGCTATGTGAGAGAAAATTTATATTTTTTTTATGTCAGCATAAAATACTTTATTCCAATTATAAACTTTACGTAATATACACTCTTAATGGATATGTAGAGTATAGAATGCCTCAATAATTTTTATTATCATCTGTCCGCCACAGATTAAAAATATGTTTAACCTTTTCCGACTGTAATATCCGTCGACAGATTACACAATGCATGGAAAATCGAATTTAAAATCTATAGAATATCAATGGAGTTATAAGACCTCCTTTTATCTCATTGAATATTATGTAACCGATATTAGAATACGCTAAAGGATTTCATTCTGTATAATAAATTGCGCTTATTATTTCCTTCGTCTAGCGAAATTGTGTATCTATTAGATAAGTTTTCGTAGAAGGTTCTAGATAGACATTTTTAATTGCCTCCATAACTTTATGGGTGACTGTATTGCCAACATTTTCTGCTTAAATCAAATGTCCCGGTTATCTTATATCGGGGAAACAAAGTAAAATTTCGGCTGAGAAAGGCAAGTCTGATCACTTGCCTGTTATTATCGAAGCGTATATATACTATTTTAAGTATTAAAGTGAACTCGTGTAAGTAATTTTTTTAATGACGTCATAAATGAAATCATATCATCATAGATTTTATTAACAGTGAAAATTATTGGTCTAATTCTGATGCTATGAATGTTGTAAATTAATTATTAGTTTTATAGTTTCCACAGCTGGGTAGATTGTACCTAATCCGTGTAAGCCTTAATGTGCCGTGATGAGTGTTGCCTTATTGCTTGACTGGGGATCAAACTTCTGACCTTACACATTTTGGGTGCAATAAGATAAGGCCTTTTATCAGAAATGAACTTGCAAATAGCTGATTTAAAATTTTCGATTGATACAAAGGTGAATATTAACAACGTGTGGTTTTTAAGTAGTTGTATATGTATTGAAAGGTTTCACAAGAAATATAACATATTTCGGGCATCAACATTTGTTTTTGTAAACCTCCTCAACTTTATAAATTATAGCCAACGCCGTCATCTCCAGTCCGTCGATTTTTTTTCCAGAACAACGTAAGATAGATAATTTAAAGTGGAATAATTCTTTCATACTTATTAAATCAATTGGTCGCATAGTGATATTATATTTCCTCTATAGTAGTTCCTGAGATTAGTGCGGTCAAACAAACAGATTCTACAGCTTTGTATAGTAGTATAGATAAACTCCAAAAGTAGACTGTGGTTATTTTCGAATCTTGTACGACCTTTTTACCTTCTTTTAGAGTTGTTTTCATCGTATTTCCGTAATACCTGGCTCATTTGGTCTGGAGTAAAAATAATAAATAGACAGTTAAGTCCACCTACAACTGACGAGATTGTTCAAGAGCACTTTACACGTAACGATTCTTCGCGTGTTTGCAGTTTCAAAAGATTTTCTATTCTTTTTTTCTAAGATGACAGAAAGATATTTTGATGGAAAAGCGAGCACAGTATTTATTTACGACTACTTTTTATCTAAATGTAAAAAACTTTTGGATCTAGAATTCGGAAACGTAGAATGTCTAATCCTTTGTTAATTAAAGAAAATTGTTTAATTAGATATTAAATACACTATAGTGTTTTACGGTTCAGAGAAGAGCTGTGAATAAAAAAACAATCTTATCTTATAAATTAAAAATCGAATACAAATTAGAAAAAAAATACGACTCGGGCAGGACTAGAACTGATGATTTAAATTCTAAATCGATTTTTAATTTATATAATGCCATCCTGTGCATAAAATAACATCTACGATGGTCGTTTTGATAAAGTGGGTAAGTGTAAAGACGCCCCAAAACTCCGTATTACAAAATTTGCTTACAAGATCTTTCAACATCACATGTGAATTTTCCGATACTCTAAACAGAAATATTTAAGCAACTACGTATTTATTTTCACTGCTGGTGTATGGTTTAGTAAAGTTGAAAAGTTTCGTAAACAAATTTTTCATGAATCTTTACTGGCATTTGGGAGATTGAACTCACTTTAATAGTTATCTTGTGTACACGAAGATTCCGAACTAAATTACTTCTATACTATACTTTATCTGACTTGATATAATTTAGAATTTTGGTTATAGAAGGAAAAGTGAAGTCTTCTAGTCGCGATTTTAATATTTAAATGTGCTTTATTGTGCAACAAAGCAAAGCTAAACACGTTCATTACTCTAGCAATGTTTTTCTTTATTGATGGTCTAAGACGTAGTTGTTCGGACTACATACCTCTAAATAAAAAAACAATTGCTGAAATGACTGTGGGAATCGAACCCACGTCCCGTTGTTTTCCTCGGTGCATATGTGGTGTAATGGTTTATAAAGGATGACAAATGAAAGTAATTACTTAAAGGTAAATAGTTTATCCTTTCAATTACATATTTTAAATCCATAATAAGCTGAATTCAAATAATCTGAAAGGACTGTCCATTGACCCTTATAAAATATTATAATTTATTTATCAAAATCATACTTTAAAATTTACGACAATTTTCCATTCATCATAACTTATAAAGTATGTACATACCTTTATAGTATGATATTTAAATAAAACACTTTAACGGTTTAAAACGCGATATGTTAGTTAAACTTATAAAAAATAGTTTTTTAACTTTTAGGAAACGTCGGGCCGATGTTAAAAATCATTTTCAAATAAGTCTAACTAATATATCGCGGTTGAAATCGCTATGTGTTTTATTTAAATGTGTACTACTCGCGTAAATTATATATATACAGTACTTAGTATAATATTTATTTCAGCTTCGCTTTACCATTTAAATAAACGAAGATTTTTAATGGATTTACAAATGTTTAACTAAGATCTTTACGTTACCCAATTTTCAGACGTCAATTAATTTTTCTTTTTAAATAATTTTATCATCAAAGAGGTTTTATAAACAGTAAATTATTGAATTGTATCATTTATCTCTTAAGCCCCTTGGTATTTTTTTACAAATCCTGCATAACATTTACATTCAAAGGTCAAGCAGTACTGACAGATTTCCTTGAAAATTGTCTGAAAATAGTTTCACGATTATGCAGTTTTGTTTAGGTGTTAGACGCAGGCTTTGTTTTTTTACTATAGACATAAAAGTAAAGATTGTTTCTAGGCCCTCATTTTAAATACCGGCGAATTACAACAAAAGCGTTGTTTCTAGTTTACGCTAGTAGTAAACACTAAAATAAAACATTTTAACGGTTTGAATCACGAAATATATTTAGTTAACTTATTTTTCTATTATTTTACCTACGGCCTGACGTCTTGGATGCTTTGAAGCAGCCATGGTAACGGGGCGACATATAAGTTAGCAAAGTGATTTAGTTGAATTATAATAATTAATATCTCAGGAAGAGTACAACATGATGATCGCGTATAACCCATAAGATCTATCTTCAAACATTATAACACTCCATACTGATATGAAGAATGAATTTCCTTTCTTCTTACGTATATTAAAAATATTTGTAACGGTTTTAAAGAAAAAATATATTGCCGCGGCGATTGTCATTATGTGATACAAAGTTCTGAAATTCTTAAAGTTCCTAAACTGTCCTAAATATAGTAGTTAAAAATAAATTATGATACCGGTGTCTTTCGCGTTTCATACTAAAATAAGTATTATATGTATCACTCGTTTAAACTGCAGAAAATATTTACTTATTAAACTAACTCATTGCATTCGAAATATCTTGAAAAGTCGACCATCACCGTAAAAATTCCAAGAAGTAAAATCTCAAACCTTTTCGACATAAAAGTTAAATCCTCACACGAAGCAAGTTCATAAAAAAAGATCTTTTATAGGCAAACTTAGTTAGATAACAATCGTTTGTTACCTTATTGAAACAAAAACTTGCCCTATATAGAAGAGCTTGTTTCCATTTTCGCATAGCAACAGGGAAATGTTAAAATACACGTCATATTTACAGTTCGATTTTATAAACGTACAGCGTCTTTTGTAATGACCAGATCGAACTATTCTTCCGCAAGGTTTGAACACAGGATCAAACTCTCGTTACATTTGGTAAAGCAAGGCAATCATTTCGCTATGGAGACGACCTAAAAATATTTGTATAGCATAGGCTATTAAATATGACGGTGGTTATAAATTTTAGTCACAAAATATCTGTTTCACCTCGAAATACTATTTTAACGTTAAAGCTTAAATTAACGTTGTACAATGGAAACAGTAACTGTACCCAGGTTACGTGACCCACTGCACGGACAGACGAAAAGACGACTACTTATCCACATTCAAAAATAATCCTTATCGCCGCTTTATTACGGTTTAATTTACTTTCAAAAATGTATGTTCGACTTAACGTCTTTAAGCTTTAAAATATAAAATTCAGACGATAATCGACTTTAAACTAACCAAATGAAGCTTTTTATGGCTTGGTAATAAACACATTTCGATAAAATTTATTGAGTTACTCAAAACTAGACTTTATTTTAATGAGCAAAAGTTGAAATTCTGTTGACGATGACTCATGTGCATGGGATTTTCCCCAATGCACTTAAGTCGATCTATTCGTGTGATTTTTTATTTGATTTGATAATTCAATTTGTGTTAACTTGATAATGAATACACTGAAATAGTAATTTTCCATACATTCAGGTTATTTTAAGGTAGTAAATTAATCAAATACATATTTTAATGATTAGAACCAGATAATCCGATTCTATAAATATTTATTTTATTTAATATGAGCCATTAAAATATAGTACCTACACTTTTTTAATGGAAACTCATAATTTTAAAACACCGAAAAGTTTTGGTGCGCGCATTCATTGTCTTGTTACGGTGTTAAAAATATACTATTCTGGTGTAGTGTGTACTATATTACCACAGACCTAAAATATAGTACAATACGATTATAGTGCGATATTGAACTGCACTGTAAACTTTCTAATTTAAATGCACGTTCTATTTCCTTAAGTTAATTCAAGGTAAAGGGAAAAACACATGACCTGGGGGTGTGGCTTAATCCCACGTGCGTGCGTGACGGTAGTAGACAAATTATTGCGTCATATCTAGCTGGAACGGTAATGCTTCCTTTGATAGTAACTCCATGATTTACCTGATATAGCTTATTTTAGCACTTTCACTGATTTAAATACCTTATTTATTTATAATATTAATTAAATAGCTTATTTACTAATAGAAGCAACAGGATGGGCTATTTGATTGATTTTTTAAATATATTTTATATTATTTGGTAGATGTAAAGAAACCCCACAAAATTATTTTAGAGTTTTGATACATATTTGCCGAATAAAACAGTAATAGGGCTAGTGTCGTCACAACCATATATCGACCATTGGTATATGTCGATCAAATGATATACAATCTACATGCTTTTATACCAAATATTTTTATTAAAGTAATGAAATGATTTACAATTTTATTTATCTATTAACGCAGAGAATAGAATACTTTTAACACTAGGAAACTGTTTATAAGCAAGTGACGTCGTTACAAATCCTAACCAATAAGGAGCGTTTTGTGCCACGTGACAAATATTTAAAAAATAATTGTTATTTGCGGTATTTTACAAATAATTGTTACATCAATTATTATTTTTAACTCTATATTCTTCGCGTCGCCATTGTCATTTTCGCCCACTTAGGTAATCGACATAGCCATAAGTAGCCATAGGTCACGATAGTGCACCTTGTTTGGTTGTTTCCATCTTCAACAAGTAAATCCCACACTTGCCTATCCTTCTCTATCATTAAAATGTCTATTGATATAGTGAAGGATCAGTTCAATAAATTTAAAACAACTTCGGCATCTCAAAATAGATTTCAACGAATCAATTAATTGAATACGTTATTGAATGTTTAAGGATGTTAATAATTGATACTTTATCGAACTCTGATCAGCCTAAAATAAACTATCAAGTTACATTTGTAATTGGATTCGGGTAGTTTTGAAAACAATAGGGTTTCTCTTAAACTAGAGTAAAATTTATCAGTAATTTCGTTATTTACGTTCTCAAATTATGGCAATCACAACCTCTAACTTTGTTTTTGCTCGTCGCTCGTGGGTTTGATAAGTTTGAAATCATTTTTAGATTTTTTTTTAAATTTAAGACATTAATGTCTTGTCCCGGTTTTAGTCTGTAGTTATTCTTATTGTGATTATAGCTATTATTAGTTTAATGTTTAAAACCAAATCAATGTGGTATATCTTAATTAAACGTTCACCTTTTATCTAGTGTACCCCAAGCTAGTCTGTACTCCATTCTAAAGTAATCTCCAACATCAACCCCTTATCTATATTGTAGATTAAATTCCTTCTCTGTAATTTATCCTCTATAAAAGAATCACACTACTAAAAAGTATTTGTAACCTTTATAATCAGTCATATTTTACGGAAATGACAGGACTTTGGCACGCCATGTCGATCGTCGAGTACGTGAAGATAACACCCACTGATTACACTTACTTTTAGTGGTACATTAACATTATCTTATCTCATAAGTACTTAACAATATTAGAAATTAAAAAACTTATCTTCAAAGCCTATATTTACATAACTGATGAATTGATTAAATGTTAACCACATATTTTAAATTAAGAACAAAGTGCCTTTCTACATCGTAATCAAAAGATTACTTTTACAGGAATGGCCTTTCAAAATGGTTAGATAAGAAAATCATACATTGTACACGCATTCCTATGTAGACCAACACTTAGACCGTGTTAGATAAGCTATCAGACGAGACACGCGCATGCTAAATTTTGAAAAGTGTTGATTCTCACTTATAAGATTAAGTTTCAAGATAAGAAGAAATTGTTACTATCTCTTTAGTATCAAAGTTCAGTTTTTCCCGTAAAACATGATAGTGTGTTATGTTTCTATAATGAGATGTTATAAAATAAATTAATAATTGGGTTCGAATTAACGCAAAAACTGTCTTATCAATATCAAAGCTATCTACAATATCATCATACGCAAATAAAAAATAACACGCAATACAATACAATTATAAATTCAAAACACTTCCGGGTTTTAGTATCATGTTATTAATAGTTTGATAAAACGATATGTTAATAATATTTCAATTTAAAAAAAAACACTACATTTTGAACAATACACTACAACATAAATAGGTACGTTTTGTTACTTGTTTTATTATTGTTAATTTTTATAGAAAGAGTTTTTGTGACCAGTTGTTTCACAAGAGTATTGTGTCGAATCAAATCAAATCAAAAATCATTTAAATAAAACACTTTAACGGTTTAAAACGCGAGACGGTCGCAACGCGGGAGAGGTCTCCCCGTGACCATGGCTGCTGCAATGCATCCGAAACGTCGGGCGGAAATTAAAAATCATTTTCAAATAAGTTTAACTAATATATCGCGTTTTAAACCGTTAAAGTATTTTATTTAAATGTGTACTACTCGCGTAAACTATAGACAATATTCAAAAATCATTTATTCATGTAGGTACACTTATAAACGTCAAAGAAGTTAAAAATTTATAAATGTAAATTTACAGTTACTAACAGTTCCCAAGAGGGGCGTATAACAAATGAGAAGAACTGGCAAGAAACTCGCGGCCATTCCTTTTAATTGACAAGTTTTTGTTACAATCCTCACGCACTTAATCTATAGTGTACATCTTCTTCCTTGTTAGAGCATGTTCCTCCATACCCCAAGCATTTTTAACATTTAAATATTCATTTACACAAGTGTCCCACAGTTAACAAAAATATGGCCATAGGCCAATCCTGACTATTCATAAACGGCCCATTTCCACGAAAGCGTTCCTCGGTACGTCACTCGTAGATAACGCAGATCTTCCTGTCATTAGAATGTCCGCGTGGCCGGTTTTTTATGCGGTCCCTACATTTTTTGTGCGGTAAAAGTCTATGGGAATTGCATCATCTCAGAGAATTCTTTCGTTAGAAATAATGTGCTCAGCAAGTGAAAGAAAGTATTTGAATAATTTCATTACAAAATAAAAAGTAATAAAAAAAAATTCGATGTAATTTTTTTTGACCGGTTTACCTACTTGATTAAATGCGATATTACCACAGCCAGTTCGAGGCCCTCTCGTTATACTGATATTCTGAAATCCACAGATTGAAACCGAACCGCGATTAAAGTTCGCGGCTTTTCTATCTGTGACGGTGGTTCGTGATTTGGACGGCATGTCGATATTAATACCACCAATTTAATATCCAGATATCTAGGCGAAGTCCAACATGTTTCAGATGAATTATACATTGATTAGAAAAATGTTGAACCTGGTGGGGATCGAACCCACGGTTGATTATTAGCCATACATTGCTACCATTATACCAACGAGCTCGTAAAAAGGGAACTAATACGAAGAAGTAGTAGTTTTATTTTCATAAAAAATAAAAATCCGATGAGGCACATCCACGAACCTAATAGTATAAGAAATGATAGGAATTATGAGGCAAAATTACATTTATGGATAAGACTCTCAGAATTATTATAATAAAATAGTTATTAGCAATTTATTAAAAAAAAAATAATCCTAATCGAAATTGATGATTACCATTGATGCAAAGTAAAAGTTGAGCCTGCCACAAGCTGTGGTTTGAGAGGTCTTTAACCCGAAGTCGAAATAACTTTTTGCGCCTCCCATTTTTCTTTTATTACTATTGTTTTTTAATCCGTCATTTATGACAAGTAACCGTGGTTCGAACGGTTTGGATCGCAATAAATAATCCTTTATGTCTGCAAATGTGAGAGACGAGAACAATTAAATATTGTTATACAGATATATTATATGTAATACTTTTAAATGAGGCTGCTAGAGGCCTAATAACAAAAAGTATGATTTTCAATAATGATGAAAATAAAACTGCGCAATAAACATAGACGAAAATGAATCTGTCCCATTATTTTTGTATGAATTATGTTAACAATTTTCGATCAGTGTGCTCTTGTGGATTTACATTTTTAGACTATAAAAATATAAATCAAGTCATAAAATGTAGCTACTCTGGCTCTAGCGGCCTCAAATAATTATTTGATTTAATTATCAAAAATGTAACGCAAACTACTGACGCTATTCATATCTTCATAAGGGCCGTTAACTTGACATTAAACGTCAATTTCGTTTTATTTATGTTAGTAATGATTAATTTATATTCGTTTAACATTTGTTATATATAGCAAGTTATATGTAGTCATTTTGCGGTAGACATTGTAGTTTTAATCCATGATAACTGAATTTATACAACTGCTGATTGTCTTCTATATATTATTATCTATAGTATATATATAAATTTTGTACGACACGATAGAGGAAGTTTTTAAATTAGTAATACGTAAAAGCACGTTCCTTTTTTGACACAATGAATATAAGTTAAAATATGTAAATTTGTGAATGTTATACGGCTGTATTCGTACGATAACTTACAAAATAGAACACGCTTAGCTATGAATGAATGAACAAATGGGTTTATTGAACCATATTATCTCTTGTGAACGTCGTAGAATCACTACGACATTATTCTCGTGTATAATTATTCAGCTTATCCGTACTACGAAGCATTGATAAGAAATACGGATTGCTAAACAAAGTAACTTTGTAAATTGATAAGTTTGAAAAAAATATCAAACCATTTCGGTATCTGCTTAATCTATATATAATATAACCATATCGTGTGAGTATTAAAAGATTTATAGAATATAATTTTGATTGAAACCCCTTTTCTCTACAGACGTATTAAACACATTTCAAAGTCTCTATTAATGTCTATTATTTACAAATAAGTAGTTTATATGTTTTATCTAAATAAAACCATTTATAATGTTTCTCGGGTTTTTCAATTCACCTAGACCCACCTGTTGAGTTGAGCGAAGAAAAGCCATGGTGATCGGGTTAACCGCAGTACCAAGTAAGTATTTATGAAAATTAGTACCTCATGACTCTTAATCTAGTTTAAAACTCAAAAAGACTAACTATAATACGACGGCAAAGTATTTATTTCTATTGAACGCGATTTTTTCAAAATCGCTACATATCATGACTTATGCCATACACATACTGGCCTTAAGCGGATCGGTATAAGTATTTCAGAGAGAAATTGTCGATTGACCTCCAATTACATCAATTTGCTCGTGCATGTCTCTAATATTGCTGCAATTTACATCATACAATACTTGTATGTTATTTGTAACAATGTATTTTGTAACCTAGAAAGACCCAACCCATTTCTATCTATTCATTAAGAGTCAATTATTTTAACGGTTCTAAAACAGTTCATAGCATATCGGGTGATATGATAGGTGATGAAATAGGGTGGAATTTTAAAAAATACTACTAACTTAATTAAACGTTCAAGTCAAAAGCCAAAGGTTTTTCCGTAGTCCTCTGTCATAAGAAAAATACTGTAATAATTATAAAACACTTTGTCGCGCAAACAAAGTAGACACTTAAAAATAATTTAAACATAAAATGTGTAAGCTAAGGCGGCTTTATTTTGCCTAAACAACCAAAAACTACAGTAAAGAAGCAAATGTTAAGGAAAATGAAACTATGCAAAAAAAAGAAATTTTCAACTAAAAATAGAACACTTAAGATACCTTACACGTAGAGAAGTATAAAAAGACAGTGCTTATAGATCAACAATATTCCATTCTCTGTATTATCTAAAAATCATGAAAAGTTTGAATGTAAAAGTTAAAAGAGTCAAGTTAAATTGTTTCTACAACGGTGGGCGTGGCTGGATAATTAATTCAGTATCATACGATGCATTTAGTATGCACATTGCCCGCGTCATGTGACGCGCGGGCGCAGGATTTCCTGCGAACGTCACCCAGGCCCTGACCTTGCAGAGATCAAGGTTAGCCGCGTCTTTTTATATCCTTTGATCCTTCTTTATTTGCCTTTCCAATATCACAATTAGAACTCATAATTTTTAAACTGTATCTCCTGAAGCAAATTGACATATTTTCCGTTATGTTTCACGCAAAAATCGATTTGCTCAGGAATCTGTTACAGTAAATACAAACGTATTATCCAGACAATATTTTGATAGAACTCCCATTTTTTCATTTATTACATTTTACGCATAGATTATATTTAAATAATTGCTTATAATTGACACAGTAAAATCATACATATATCATCATAAACTTTTGATGGTAAAAATAATCAATACATTTCTTAAATGTATGTTTCGCCGCAAATGTTTTTAATTTTTTTCCTCCCCCCCGTGGGAGGTTCCCCCCCCTTTTTTTCAACCCCCCCCCCTTTTTTTTTTTTTTTTTTTTTCCTTCTCTTCTTTTTTTTTTTTAATTCCCCTTTTTTTTTTTTTTTTTCCTTTTTTTTTTTTTTTTTTGAGCACATGTGATTTTCATCTCAAAGTGTACTAGACAAAAGAAGACTTTTTAGTTAGCAAGCGGCATCACTTAAATTTTGGTAATAGATTTGGATAGCTCATAAAACGCAGTCTACAATTATGAAGACATAAATTTTTATCGCAGCAATGTAATATGTCGATATATCTTTTAAATAAAACACTTTCAACGCGAAATATATTAGTTACTTATCTACAATTTATTTTCATTACGGCCCGACGTTTAGGGAGCTTAGCAGCAGCACGGGGAACAGAAACAAACGACAAGAAATACAGAGAAAAACGTAGGTGGTTAAAATAAATTGTAAATCTCGCGTCAACTACAAACAATATATTGTTATCGTCATCGTTAAAAATAAAGCTTTTAATATACATGTTTTAATCCAAGTTTAGAAAGTAAACAAAGCAAATATATAAAATATGTAGGCTACAAATATTTTTATTTTCTATGACTCCTTTTTTATATTTGTATCGGTATCATTTACACCACTGGTTACTCAGTTGCTAAGTAATTACTAAAATACCAAGTTTACGTTCTTGTGATTCGCCTTCCAAATTTTTTTGAGTACCAAAGATAATAAAGCTGTATGCACATTGTAAATGACTTAGTTACAATACATTCAATTCATTACAACATGTGATTTGTTGAGTGAATTCAATTAGTATTAATTGTATATTAAACGCAAGTTTATAATACAAAATAGTGGCTGTGATAAAGTATTTTACAGCAAGGTAGAATTTGAAAAAAAATTTAAAACTTTTTTTTTTTAAAACCTTTTTTTTTTCTTAGAAACTTTTAATCATTCTGATTTTACCGTTACCTTAAATACCAATTAAAGTTTTCCTTAATTAAGCTTAAGGAAAACTTTAATTGGATTAAATTTAAATTCTAAATTCAGACGAAAATATTATCATAGTAAAACTGAAAACGTCTCAAGTAATTGAGATGATTCGATTTACGAACATTCAAACTTTTGGGAAGGTAAAATTTTAGTACTGGAGTTTTTAAATTGTTATTGAAGCTTTTCAAGCCATTTTGTTCCATCTTATTTTACTTAGGTACACCTACACTCGACGTTGTGAAACGCTTGGTATAGTTATCGGCTAAATAAATATTTTTGTGATTTACTTATGTGTTATTGATATTGTGTTCGTTTTAAATATAGCAATGACATAATACCTTACATCTAATAATAAAAAGAGGTAGTACTGGCAGCACAGAAATTACCGGTGTCTTATGAGTCATTGTGAAAAAAGTAAAAAAAACATGGCGGCGCAAAAAGGCGGGAATTCGAGACAGCAGGTGTTCCAATGAAGGACGAGTGCCGATGAAAGTCGTTTTGTGGTTTTTAGGGATCCCTTGTCGCTTAATTTGCTATATATATTTCACTGAGTTATATAGGTTACCTCAGTGAAATATATATAGCAAACATTTTACTTACCAATGTCAAGGAAAGTTAGCATGGCAAGGCATTCATGTCCTTTGACAGTATTTTTCGTGTCAGTTCGTTGAGGTATACATTTCGTGTGTCGAGGTCTGTGGTGTCTCGTGATAAGCCGGCTAAAATGTATTCACTATTTACATTAATACCGTCGGTATTCTTTATTTAAAATAGTCTTTAAAAGAAATGCAATATACAGAACCATGTTCCCAACCGCATAAAAAGCATTTCTTTCGTTTGCTTTTTTTTGCAAAAACTAAATTAAAAAGCCCGTGTAATATGACGTAAGTTCTTAACCGGTCTCAGATTGACCTTGCTTCTTTATAACTATCCTCGCTTTTTGTATGTCCGTCTATTTAAATTTTTCGATCAGACATAAACTTATGTTGGGCACTGCGGAAGTAATGTCAATTTTGTCTTTAGCCTGTGAATTAGCTTTGGCAGCCATTTAGCTGTAAGCATCTGGCAAGGCCTACAAATTGCAAGCAAGCGACGCCAGGTGTTTCCCTAGTATACCTGTAACCTTGGACGTGATTTTTTGTTCTACTAGCAAAAAACTTTAAGTGAAATTACGTAATACAACATCCAAGAAGTGCTCATAAAAACTAAAGTGATTTGATGCCTCGATTTTTTTTCTGCTGTCAGTCATAATCTTGAGAAATAATTAAGTGTGAATGTTATAGTCTTAGCGGAAAAGTGAGTCATAATATTAATGACAGTACGCGAGTTTTGCTTGTGTGTTTTCTAGTTACAAGACGCTGTTCTTAGTAACAGGTGGAGGAGCGCCGTAGGTATAATATTATTTATATACCAATTACAGAAAAAACAACCGAATAACTAGTTTGTGAGTTCATTTTAAAATAACTTCGAAAAAAAGATTTCATTACCCCTTCTTACGTAGTAATCGTACGAGGTAAATATAATTGGCATCATATGAGTTGCAGAGTGGCCTAATAACAAAGAACATCAATTAGGAAAAAACAAAAATGCGCAATTAACTTAGGCGAAATTGTACTATAATTTGTGCCATAATTATGTTAACAATTTTCGGTCACTGTGCTCTTGTAGAATAACATTTTTAGACTATAGAAATATAAAAAACTCAAGTCATAAAATTGCAGTTAGGCTACTCTGCCTCTAGCGACCTCATATATCCTATAACATAGGAAAAATTTACAATTAATAGTTATTTTCTTTTTACAAAGAAAAGCAGGTCTCGCTACTTTTTAGATGAAGTATTGTCTATAGTCTACACGAGTAGTACTCTACAGTTTAAAATGCAAAAATTATTGGGCACAATAAAATTTAATTTATCTCACACTTGTAATAAAAAAACTAATACGCCATCTGTTTGTATCTAGTTTATTTCGTCTGGAAATTACATTGTTATTAAATTAATTTCATTTAAAATTTATCTGCATGATATAGGTCGTTTCAGTGCATTTCTACCGTTGCCTATAAAAGTGAGATTAGATATGTGACGACAGTAAGCTGGTGTCAATTTTGCATTTACGTCATTTATCGAAGATTCGCATTATGTATGATCTGACTCTTCTAACTTTGGACTTTGAAGTATTTTATAATAATGCCTTATAAGTGTTTTCAGATTAATTGTAAAGAAATATATTTGAAATATCGTGGCCATCATCAATTTCAACAGATTAAAACGCAATATGTATTGTAAGTTAAAGTTGCTAGGAATTTTCCAAGTCCTTTACCTTGTTGCATTCCTTTTGTATTCACATAAATAATTTTAATTTTGTATGAGAAGTATAGCGTTCTAACTTTATCAAACAACAGAAACCTTTTTTTTAGTTATCAGTCTTCAAATAATAAAAAGGTTAGTTTTTAGGATTTTCCCTCACTAATATGGAGAATAGAGTCACATAAACTTCATCATTTAAATATTAGTCAAGCATTTTAATAAAACAAATTAAATGGTTTAAAACGTGAAATATATTAGGTGATTATTTGCTTACGTAACTTACTTTACGAAGTGACGTTTTGGATGCGTCAATAAGCTTAAGCATAGCATTTGTATTAAAAAAAATATTTTATCAAATTACGATCGAATTTGTGAATTATAGCTATAATAAGATCAACTAGATTACGTTATCTAAAAAAACATCTTTGTATCTTTAACAGTTCGACTGTGTATCGCAAACAGGCCTTTTGCACAGTCCAAAGTACACGATATATTGCGCCTATATTTATAATACTGTTGACGGCTTACGCAACCGTTAAAACAAAACAACTAAAATTAACTCAAAATTAGATTTAACCAAACATCACGACCAACGAAGGGTGGAACAACCCAAGTAGAAAATGCTTATATCCTTGCTTGATTATTTCTTTCTTTAAGTACCTTCTCACCGAGCCAGTCTTTTCTTAACTACATTTTGTATGGTCTTCTGAAATCAATCAATCAACAACTTTGTTTCCGAGTATTAACAATTGAAATGGGACGGTATGTTAGATTGAGTACTGCCATATTTTGGTACGCATATTTAGTGTTTAATCATTATGTTATATGATGTGTTGTGTCTGATATTGTAAATTATCTAAATAAAAAGGGAACTCCCCGTCGACCACGGCTGCTGCAAAGCATCCGAAACGTCGGGCCGAAGTTAAAAATCATTTTCAAATAAGTTTAACTAATATATCGCGTTTTAAACCGTTAAAGTGTTTTATTTAAATGTGTACTACTCGCGTAAACTATAGACAGTATTTGTAAATTATCGATAGCATATTGCGTTGATAAAAATAAAGACCGTGTTAGTTGCATGAAAGTAATTTTATTTTACAATTATCAATAAAAACAAAAAAAACATGATAAAATCTCTATACTTATACATATTATAATTTGTTTGTTTGTTTAAAGCGTTAATCTCAGTAACTCCTGGTTTGAAAGTAAAAAATGTTTTTTTATTGAATAAACCATTTATCAAGGAAGGCTTTAGACAATGTCACGCCGTGACCAATAAGTGAAAAATTTGGAAAAAAACGCGGGAACTATTCATAGAAATCTTTAACGAAGTCCTTCGTTGCGTCGGCTGCGAAAATGATTCGAGTAATCAAAAAATACGAGTACGTCTGTAATACTAATTCCTCTTTAAATAATCAAAAAATGTTTACGACTATATATGTCTATCTTCCAAGATCAGCTCGCAAGAACGACAAGACGCGGACGACGTCGTGAGTAACAGCTAGTTAATGATTTACTTACAAGACAAGCAGACAGACTTATCAATTTTGATAATAAGCGGATATATATCAGTTAATCTCGAAACTTCTATATGTACAGAAGTTCACATATATCGTAGTACAAGGCATACTATTAACACACTTATACACCGTTACAAAGCCTTTACGCACATAACTTGCATAGGCTAGCATTCCGTGGCACACTTTCGATTTTTTACATAAAGTAAATTAAAATGATTATATATTTTTTTCCTTTTTTTAATGACAGAGGGGATCCAACATTTTTCAAATCAATTTATATTTTTTCTGAAACACGTTCGACCTAATCTGGAAATCTGAATATTAAAAGGGTGGTAGGGATATCAAAATTCCGGCGGATTTACGAACGCAGGAGAAAAAGCGGTCAAGTTAAATCGCGTTTCGGTTTCAGCCTGTGGATTTCCGAATATCCAAAGCTAGAATAAGTCGATAGCGCATTTGGTTTAGTGTAATATGTGGCTGGGGTGTTTCACCTACCATCGAGTAAATTCTATGCTTGTCTGTCTTCCTCAATCATAATAAAAAAAGATTTGATAAACTTTTACTAGCAGAAAGTTCCATTAAAATATGTTTCCTTAAGCACTTCTGGGTAATGATTGAGTGGTTCCCATCGCAATAATTAGTACCTACACGTGTTAGTTCGATGTTCATTGTGCATGAGTTAATATGAGGCCGCTAGCGGCAGAGTAGCCTAACTGCAATTTTATGGCTTGAGCTTTATATTTTCTGTCTAAAAAAGTTAATCTACAAGACCACAGTGACCGACAATTCATTTTCGCCCAAGTTAATTGCACATTTTTATTTATTGTTATTAGGCCACTATGCCTCTAGCGGCCTCATATAATGTACAAATCTAGGAATTGTATCAATTATTATTTAAATATGAATGTGTTAAGACAATTTCAGTATAAGTGCTCTACCATGTATGTGACTGTAATTTGATACAGATCTAGTCTGAATTACAATAAGTTGTGAATAATAATAAGGTTTCAAACGTTAACCTCTGTAATCTCATTTTCAATGATTTCATAAGCTGCAAAGCATTAGACATTGAACCTCACGATGACGTGTAGGACACGGTAGCTCAATTTGTTAAAGCAGCAAAGCGGTGGGAGCCAAATGCTGGCTAGCATTTTTATTATTATAATGGAGGTAAAAGCAAATAAAGAGCTACTGTTTTTAGAAACAGGGTCTCTTTTGTATGGTTAATAATATTAATTTCTAGTTTTCAAAGGCTCTATTAGCAAAGCAAGGCCACACTTGGTCACAGCCCTTAGTTTGACATTCAATCAGGCGGCAAGCAATTGGAAATAACGAGCGGACCGCACGCGGAGATCGACAATTACATGCAACTGTTGCTAGCTGAAGACGGATAGAGCAGCTGTGTACAGAGATGGCAATAGATATTTAAATGTTTATTAATTTACACGAAACTTGTGATAACTAAACCAAGCGTTGTCTTATTATTATTATTCTTGGCAATGACGTCGTATATCGTCGATGAGGTCGTCCATGTGGACAACAAATCGAAATATTAAGTAAAGGGCCCGTTTAAATTGTAACATATTTATACAAACACAAACACATATAAAAATACGTTAAATTTAAATAAAACAGTTTAACAGTTAACGCGTGAAATATATTAGGTTACTTATTTACAATGTATTTTTTCTACGAAACGACGTTTCGAATGCTGAGCTGTGGTTACGGGGGAGACTTTCCTATACATTTCGCGTTTTAAACCGTTAAAAGTGTGCTACTCGCGTAAACAACAGACAATACTTAATATTGTCATAAAACTATCTAAATGAAACAAGCTAAATTACTCTTATTCACTTAATACTTTTCAAAAAATTTAATTTCCGTGTCGTATTGCGTTACATGGTATACCTATATTTGAGTATATAGACAATATAGTTTAGTTAAAAAAGGAATTTTGCTTTTTGAACCATTTAAAGTATTAGTTGTATATTTAAAAGTTGTCTCTGACCAAACTTATCCTGTGAAAAAGCCAATTAATTATTGTTGAAGAGACGGCTTGGCGACAGTTTTGCAGCGTGCATTAGCTGCACTCGCGTCATTCTGACGTGGACTTTGTCCTTGTACAACGTTACGTAACTCTTTAAAACACTTTTGGTAGAACCGTTGGATGCAGTACCCTATTTTAAGGACTCAATGACATGAAATAGCGTTCTAGGCGCGGAGAAAGTAGAACTCATTTACACTCAATAAAATGTTCATAATTTAACTACTGTGTGGCATATTTATCGTTTTTCGGGCTGTTCGGCCGACGTAAGCGATAAGAAGTTCTGTTTGAAGATGTTTCGCTATCGGCATCATCGAGATGTTAGCCTTCTCGCTCACGTCGGTCGAACAACTCGAAAAACAATGATATGCTGAACGATGGCCGTAAAGCTTTACACAATTTATACTGAGTGGCGTTTAGTTTTGTATAAATAAAGAAAATAAGTACGCTTTTGATATGTCTCATTCTTAACTTCTGAATAAAGAAAAAACTTCTTTATTGGCTCGTTGTTCTAATGGTAGCAATGTATAGCTAATAATAAATAGTAAATTTAATCCCCATCGGGTACAACATGCTTTTAATGAATTTATAATTTTTCTGAACTCTGGATTTTTAACGAACGAGCTTAACGGAATACGTTAACGATAAGCACGTTGATTTAAAATCTACACGTTAACACGATTTTTTTTTAAATACCTATAGTAGTATTTAAATAACGAATAAAATTTTATAACGATTGCCAACAATTAAAACGTGAAGGTATGAAAATATGACACAGATAGCGCGTCGTGTGATTTAGTACGGTTCTATATTTTAAATGGAAAATATATTTTAAGTAAATTTACTGCGTAGAAAAGATATTGATTAGGTGACTTAGGTGTCTAAGAATTATTATTGACAAACGAAGAAGAATATTATTAAATTGAGTTGTAATCTAATAAGTGTAAGCAATAAAATTATAACCGTTTAGATATGGTTTTCGACATTGACCTGGGTTCGAATTCATTTGACTTAATTTATAATTAAAGTAAAACTATGAAATTAACTTAATTATTTTTAGCAAGTTGTCGCCCATTATATGTGAAAAATGGTAGTTCAATTGGTAAGAGAAGCACGGAATTCTGTGGATGACGTTTCAAATCCCGCCAGCATTTGTTTCTATCTCAATATGTTTTAAATTATAACAATTTAGCTAATAATATTTATGTAAGTAATTAACACTTTAACGGTTTAAAACGCGATATATTAGTTAAACGATTTGAAAATGATTTTTAACTTCGGCCCGACGTTTCGACAAGTCGTAGTTAATATAGTTTATATCAATCAAAGCAACTGAATTTCAATGTTTCATACCAATAAAATGAATAAAGTAGCTATTCACTGAAGGACGCAACTATGCGATTGTAAATGCTCTTGAAGAGAAGGCATTCAATACAGTTATATTTTATTCTACGGCGATACTTTCAGAATTCCGTTAGCTGACTCTAGTATCAGGAAATATATTTCTCTCTTGAATTAATGAAATGTGTGAATGGCTTCCTTATGTTGTGGCCATTAAACGAGAATAAAATGAAGCAATATCAATTCAATACTGTCTGTTTATAAGAGTAGTACACGTTGAAATAAAGTACTTTAACGGTTTAAAATGCGATATATATCAGTTAAACTTATGTGAAATTGGATATCATTGTCTTTCGGGCTGTTCGGCCGATGTGAGCGAGAAGAGGTGCTCGACGTTTCGCCATCACGAGTGGACGGCATCATCAGGAGATGTTAACGCCTCGATTACTCGAAGAATTAATAATTAATAATTCTGAACGATGAAACTCAATTTATTTGAAATTATTTCAACTTCGGGCCCGACGTCTCTTCGTGACCACAACTGCTGCAAAGTATTCGAAACGTCGTCCTTACAGTCTTTTTTTCACTACACGGGACCGACACATTTGTGTGTCCATCACACGAATTAGAATGTAGGAACTATTGTGCTAAATCACAGGAAACGCGTTTTATAATTAAGCTTCATAAGCATATCAAATAAATTAAAGTTTAATATTATTAGGCGGGCTCGTTGGTGCTATGGTAGCATAATAATAGCTTATATTCAACAAATTTTTATCACGTAAATAACTTGTTAAAAAAAACTCCTCCACCTATTTTCCTCCTGTTTCGGAGCCCCAAACAGCAAGCGGACAGGGAAGACATTTTTTGCACCATTATCACGATTGAACTACTAGTAATTCTTCCTTACTCCGGTGTCTACCGGCGGACGCCACTGATAGCCAGATGATACGTAAGAAGAAGGCAGTAAAAAAAAATAATGCTTTGAACTTTTTATTTTATTGAAATTTTCCTTGATTTGCCTTTCGATATGAACACAAATATTGGAGTCCCGCTCGTGACATGTTTATTTAAATATAAAATCAATTTAAACTATTTATATGAAAACTAGCTGTGCCCGCGACTTCTTCCGCATGCAATAGTTATTTTGGGCACCATATTCTTTATTTTTGCAAACAACGCCCAACGTAACAATGACCCACGACCTCGTCCGTGCCCCGTCGTTCTTGCGAGTTCATTTTCAAAATCATTTAAAGAAGAATAATTCTTTCAAACATAATATTTGTACGTGTCATACGTTGAGGATAAATAAATTTTCCCGTCTTTGATACATTTTCCTCTGTATCTTTGTTCCAATAGGTCGCAGCCTGATGTTATAAAGCCTAAAGCCTCCCTCGATAAATGGTCCTACCAACACGAAGAATTTTTCAATTCGAACCAGTAGTCCCAGAGATCAGCGCGTTAAAACAAACTTCAGCTTATATTAGTATAGATAAATTCTTCGCACGCATATTTATTTCAACCTAACGTGGCTAAATCAAAGGTTTACCAAGTATGAGGTGGCGTGATCGGTGATACGACATTTGTCAGCAGTTCAGCACTAACGAGATTCGTAGAATTAGTTGTCCTACATAATATTGCTGAAGTAACCATTCATGTATAGCTTTTACTCGAAGAATATCTTGTAAGGTTTTTCGTTTGAAAACTTAAGTATTTTTTAAATGTCTTTGCACTATATCAATTAAAATCGATTATAAAATTTAAAAAAATTTTTCGATTTATAATCGACTTTTAATCTTACTTTTTAATTGACCAATAAAGTTTCAACCTACTAAGTAAGTAAGTAACCTGCTGCTAAGTAATGCTCTCCCCTTTAGAAAAAGAGATTTTCAGAGCACACACCAAGCTGTCGCATCGCGGCTTGATTCTATGGAACACCGTCAATAAATCAATAATTACACGAACGTTATTCTATTACTACAGCTATATATTTATATACAACACTTTTAACAATGTTTAACCGATTAGGATGTATCAGACTGGAAGGCACCGTGAGTTAGTTCTGTTAGAACCCAGCTAGTTTCTCCAAACACCAATTTCGATAAAACAGATGGTATTAACCGCTAGCCTTATGACTGTGAAATTAGGATCATTCTCCACCTTCAATCCTCTCGTAACCACGGCTATAAAGCATCCGAAACGTCAGGACGTAGTTAAAATCTTTAACATTGTTATCAATGATTAAATCTAGTGTTGCATCATATCAGGATGGCACACGTGACATAAGTCAGATGCATCAATGCATGTGACCTTATTCAATGACGTCACAGTAATTGGTGAAATAGCGATGTCCTCGGATCACTGTGACCGACCTGTTATTTATAACTGGTGATAATTAAGAAGTAACTGCTTTAAATATATATGTTTAAATTATGTATTCTCTTATTTACCCTGTATTACACAGGGTAAATAAGAGATCGTGTAGCAAATAGAAATTGAATCGTAAGCTGATTTGTTAAGTAAATACCGTCGTTAGTTTACGCGAGTAGTACGCATTTAATTAAAACACTTTAACGGTTTAAGACGCAAAAAATAATAGTTAAATTTATTAAACGTTATTTTAACTACAGCCCGACGTTTCGAACACTATGCAGTAGAGGGTCTCCTCGTGATCACGGCTCTAATAGTTTAACTAATATTTCGACCGTTAAAGTGTTTCATTTTAATTATTAAGTATCAATTAGATTAGTACTAGTCTCTTCAAATATACAATACGCTGTATCACCATTTACATTTTTTTTAAGTTAACTGTCAATGTCAAGTAACTGTAATTTGATTCCATTAGGTCATGTGAATATTATATCGTTATATATATAGTAGTAATGTTTATCATCCTAATATTGAAATGTGAAGCAGTTACGATGACCTGATTTATTTTACGGTTGCGACTGGTTAATACCTGTGATATCCTACAGTTGCAATCCCTAGAGCTCGCCCGGTCAACGACCTCACGCGTAATTCAGTTCAAGGTTGTTCTGGCTTCATGCGGTTCGGGTTAAATTTATCCCTTGCTTTCGAACAAATTTGACGGTAATTATTAAATTATCTGTAGAAGGTGGATTGAGAAGACAATATAATCTATACTAATATATAAAACATCACGGTGTGACTAATAGGAGTGACGAAAGAGCGGGAAATTACATTATTACAGCTGGAAAGAAAAGAGATTATTTCGTATTAATAAAAAAATATACTTATTTACTTTGTACTTTTTCTGTCGTAGTGAAAGATATTAAATTCATAAAAATCTGACTAAGATGCTTAACTATTAGGCTTTAAACATTCGTAATTCCACATACTGAACTTAAAATTACAGCATACTAAAATTATGTTTACATAGAAAAAAGGTTAGTTCGTATCAATTAAAAATAAATTATAAGAAAGAATGAATGTGTACATGTTGAAGTCGCAATTAAGTGAAGATTATAATTTTTAATTAATTTACTCAGGAAACCATTTTGAGTCCTTGTTCTAATTAAAATAGTTTGTTTTTTGTTTAGAGAGCAATCTCTTAGAGCCCCCTTTACTTATTGTCATGTACTGGACTGGATTAGGCTGGACTTGAATCAGCATCCACAGCGTTCCGAGCTTTATTGGTCGCATTTTTTCAATCTAAAATCGATTTTGAATTTAAGAGAAGGATTCTAATAATATGATTCTACAACGGCGAACCGTGGTCACATCTAAGTTAATATATAATCTGAGCATTATAAATTGCTTAATTAAAATACTTCACATAATGTTGCCTAAACGAATAGTTTTTGCTAAATGTCTTTATGACTAGAATGTTTCAGCTCCTTTAACGAGTAGATAAATGACATTGCAGTGACTGATGCAATGTTGAAATATGTGCTATCATCCAACTTTACTAGTCTGTGGACGAAAGATTGTTAAGAATTACGTTAAACGACTGTTATGCAAGTACATGCCAGTATGTGCAACCATTTTTTTCATTAATTTTATCGTAAGCGCATATTTTTTCTTACGTATTTGATATAAAATAAATATTATAAATCTATTAACAGTGTTGGCTTACGACACGCCATGTTGTGCTTACAGAATAACGACACTACACCGTCACAGGTTTGATACCCGCCGGTGACGTACATTCTCGAAATAAATATAGTAGAATACGTATATTCCATTTATAAATGGAATATATAATTTCGCCGATCAGTTTTTTTAGCCTGATCAACTTCTGAACCCTGCCTGGTTATTTTATATTTAAATATTGTCTGTAGGTACGCGAGTTTTATGTATTTAAATAAAACACTTCTAATGATTTATATCGTGAAGTTTGGTGATTTTATCGTGAAGTGGGAATTAACATGTTGAAATAAATAAAAAATAAGTTTAATATACTAAAAATATTACTTTTTACAATGCCACGGCTGCTGCAAAGCATCCGAAACGTCAGGCAGTAGTCAAAATACAGTTCTAATAAGTTTAACCAATACGTATTAAACCGTTAAAGTGATGTATTTAAATGTGGATATGATTATGAAGATGCGAATATTTGTCCAAACAAAAACAAAGCCCACTATGTCACGGTATGTATTCTACTAATTTTCCTAATTTTGTCAGAAGGCTTGTCATCAATGAATTCTCTGTACTAACACAATTATCAGATTTTATTTTACTCACTGATAATTAAATTAAATTGTAATCTGTAAGCATCTTATGAAATGTTACCACACCAATCGATAAATATCTCAACGTAACATTTTTTATAGCAAAAGTTACTATTTCTAACCGATCTTTAATTACAGTTTTGGTTTCGCATTCCAGAAGATACACAGTGACAGGTAATTGGCAACTGTGGTGTAAGAAATTGGTATAAAAGTTTTTTCTCTTAGTATAATGTATCTGTACTACCTAATATATAAAGCTGAAGAGTTTGTTCGTTTGAACGCGTTCGTTTAATCCTGGTTGGTTATAATATTTATTGATGAAGGTGATAAACATTGCACTTTGACTAATAGGAGCGAAGAAATAAAAATGTGGAAAAAATTGGGGACATTATACATCTCTGTGGGTTTCGGACGCTGCGAAAACGGTTCGAGATACCCAAAGAATATGTAAGAAAGAACGATTTCCTTTTGAATTATCAAAAAAAAGTACTTATCTATCTATCTATTAAAATTAACTTGCCAGAGCGACGGGAACACGTCCCAACGTCGTGGTTATTATAAAGATGAAAAGGTGGTTTGCAAAAACAAATTTAGATGCCCAAAATTACTTTTCCACCCGAACGAAGGCGCTGACGCTACCGTTTATAAAAATCGATCAAGTCAGACCGATAGAGTAACATATATCTCATTTACAGGTTTAAGCTTTAATCCGGATTCAAACCCTGAACCTCGATATCTGTTGTTCTGCATAGTAACCATATATTATATACATTAGTAAGTCTATGTTTATATATACATTAGAATATTTTGCTTACATACATTTTGTCAAAGATAATAAAAGTGCTTGATTCAACTTTCTAGAACTCGATGTGAGCAAAACAATGTATAAGCAAATAATATAGATTTATATATAATGCTGATAATAAAAAAAAAAAATTAATCAGCATATATGCTGATTAAATTTTTTGTTTAACAAGATCAGCCTATTCGTTTTAAACATAAATATTAGGAAAGGATGTTAACGTGGGGAAAAGGGTACGAGCGAGGATCCTATTTCAGGTGAGTATTAAGATTTTACGGTTACCTTTGAACTTCCCACCTGATGTACTTAAGTAGATTAAACGGTTCTCTTTTAACCCTATTTTGTTCTATTTTTATAGACTAGTCACATAAATGAAAAAAAGAAATGTTTAAATAAAACACAACGCGAACACGATGGTAGAAATATCGAAATTTTTAGTCTCGAATCATCGTGAAAAAGCCGAATACGTCGCGTATCTTGCCGAGATGTTATGTAGTGTTATTTACCTTAAAAGTGAACCATGCCTGTCTTCCTTTGTAACAGACAAAAAAGAAATTATGGATATCCTAAGGCTTTGATCAACGTCTCAAAATAGATAATCTAAACCATATTGTTCAATATCAACCTTATTAGTGAGAATAGAAAGCCAATAATCCCGTTTTAATTAGACCTAATCAAAACGTATCGAAAATATCTATGCGTTGGTGATTCCTCGAATTGAGTTCACATTCAATTACTAGATTCCTGACTATTATTAGAATAAAAGTTAACGTTTGATTATGATCATTATAATTTTAAAAGATAGAAAAAACTGATTTTTATTTAAATATACTTCTTTTAACGGTTTAAAACGCGAAATGTATTAGTTAGGAAGGTTATGCAACTACAGCCGAAGTTTAACGCAGTTGTGACCACGAGTGCTGCACAGCATCGGAAACGTCACGCTCCGAATGCGTAAATATATTTCGTGTTTCAAACCGTTAATGTTTTGTTTAAATACACATTTGTGATTTGGATTATGACAATTAAATTTGACTTGGACATCAGAGGATCGTACTCTTGCTATATGCATCATTTAAGGGTGGAGGTTTCGAAAAGAAGGAAATGACTACAATAAGATTTATATTTAGTTAGAGCAGGAAACTGTATATGTACAAATTTTATTATTTTTGCCTGGAGATTTTGAATTTCAGGACAGGATGCTATGCCATGCCTTTTACCCCTAAACCACAAAGATGGTGTACATGGCAGCTTATTTAAAAAAAAAAAAACATGCGTAGGTTATGAATGAGCGTACCCTACCGTGCTATTGTTGTAACATATGGACGCTAGTTCAATATTCACATACAGAACTGAAGCAAAATCATACTTTATCGTAACTTTATTTGTCCAATTTTTTTTTAAAGGCATTGCAATTAATAGATTATAAGAATTGAAGTAAAAGTCTGTAGTCTAGACAAATTAACCTTGTGCAAAATGTAAGTCTAAAACTTAATTACACATTTCAAGTTCGCGAATGATAACGATAGGGTTGCCACATCAAAAATGATGATGATGTTTTCGACCTATTATATATATAGATTTTAGTTATTCGGAAATCCACAGACTGAATCCGAAACGCGATTAAATTTCGGGGCTTTTTTTCTCTGGCATCCGTGGATATTTCGGACGGAATTTCAATATTCCTTCTATTGTATAATAATACTTCTTCTGATTTCCAAACAAAGTCCATGATTCAGAAAATTATAAATTTATTAAAGACACCGGTGGAAATCGAACCCACGATCCGTTGGTTATTAGCCGTACATTGATACCATTACACTAACAACCCGTAAAAACTTCTGATTACACTTATAATTTTAGTCTGTGTATGTAAAAGTATATATTTTAACTTCATTGTTGTCTGTGGATTAAAATAAGCACTCCCCTTAAAATAGAACCGTGTGATAGTTATCTGTGAAAGGAAGAAATTGTATCCGTGCCACGCATTCTCGCTTCGAATTCAGTTGTCGATCTCTAGTGAAAATGTAACAGATAAGCACGAGTGTCGATGTCTATAATCTATGTAAAGCATAGACTACAAAGTACTATTAAGTTTTTACTGTGGTATACTGTGTTTTTAAATTTATACACTAAATTTGAATTTAGAATTTTGGCTTCTTTTGTGTAATAAATGGACCTTGATTTATATAGTTAAGGTGGTAATGTAATGTATATACTATACATAGTATACTACATTGATGTTTATCCTTTGTTTATGCTTAGTGTCCCGTTTCCCCTATGTGGGGCATGATTGTGCACTACCCAACTTATATTTTCTCGGGATTCAAACGGCCTTTTTATCTGGACGTAATTCAAACGACTTACAGCACATCTTTAATAGATAAAAGCCGAAGATTCTAAAAAAAATCTACTTGTAAATGCTATGTTTATTTTGTTTATTCCCAGTCTTATCCATATTACAACTGAATGCAAAATAAAAAGTATTTTAATGTCGTTTGTAGTTTAAAAACGAAATATTATGACATACCATAATGATAATTTACTTATTAATTAAGGCATTTTATCAAATAACCGGTAATAATGTATATTACATTCTGTATGTATTTCAAAATAATTATATTAATATGTTGCAATTGATTTTAACGATGAAGTGAAGGGAGAGTAATTTATATAATGAAATATGAAAATGTACGTTAAAAAAGGAAAAGCAAATATCTTTTTAAAGGACTAGACAGCAAGAATTGCAGTAATTGTTAAAGAAAGCTATTCACTGCTTTTTTTTGAAAATGTTATTTATTCCCCTTCAATGTTTAATTAGTAATTAAAAAAAACTCACCTTGAAATACACGTGGTCTCACAGCTATCGTCCACAAAAAAACGTTACTTTATAGTAAAATACAGATAATGTTGTATTCGAATTATTAGCATTTTGTGTTAAAAAGAATGTTATTACTGTGCACTCCACGTGGTCACAGATATCGCACAATACCGCAAAAAAGAGAAGAGCCCGGGCTGATTTCGAAAATGGAACTCTCCCGTTGGAACAAAATAGTGATGTCCGGATGTACTTGTCGATATTTTTTACACAAAATGCACTCCTATTGCGTGCGCAACGTCGAATGCCACGCTAGAAACTGGTGGTACTTTTATCAGTTACGTTTCAAGCTTAACTTTAAGAATGTAATAATGTTATAGTGCTGCAAGTTCAGTCATATCGATGCCTGATTGCGTCAGCATTCGAGTTAAAAAATGGCATTCATTTTCACGGCTTTTAGTTTGAATTGAAGACACGTTAATGTACCGTGACGCTTTTACATTGAAATAAAATATTTACGATAAAAGCATTTTATTGTGTGAGCGATGCGAAATTCTGATTTAAAAATTGAGGCCAACATGTGAAAGTGGTATATGGTATTGTGATGGGGAAAAGTAACACCAATCCAAGATTTTAACTTTGATAAGTGTTTCTTTAGCGAGACAAAATACAGTAAAACGTATGAGACGTAGTAAGTTTTAAGTATAATATGTTATATTCCGTGTCAAATTCTAGTTTAGAAAATACTATCAGAAATGGTTTTAAAATGAAACGATACGAAATACTTACTTCTTAATTGTTTTAAAAAAAAGTAGCTAACTAATATATGAATTGATTAGATAAAGCTTTGCAAGTCATGCATAAATACTTTTGACATTTATAACCCCAGTGAACGAATAATCTATCCACAGGAAATGAAAACCACAATTAATTGGATATCTGCTGCAAGCGAGCTGATTGATCCCTGTTCAATCTGGATACACACCGTTATCCATGTGAACACGCTGGACATCTTTTGTAGGCGTAAATAAAGAGCTATAATTACACTTAACGATTCATCGGAAGCCCTTAGAACCTAACTTTATTAGGATGTCTCAAATTGTCGTGTTCCGTTCCGCAGCCGATAATTTTATGACGACATCGGCTACAATAATCCAACTCGCTGAAAGTGACCTTCAATTTTCAACGCTAACTCTTCGAGATATGGAGGCGAGGCATGTTTTATTAGCAGCTGTTAAATATAAATTTATTACAATACTAGAAAAATAAAATTGGTATTATTTAATTTAAATCGATTCTCGTAATCGACTTAAATATCGGTACATCACTAGCGAGCACGTAAAGAGGGTGTGTCGCGATGATATAATATTATTATCTTTCAGATAAGAAGACTAACGTATGCGGAGTTTTATATTGAGACTTAATTTATTTTAATGGAAGAGATAAATATTTTTTAATTCACGGTAAATTCTTAAGCAAATAACTTGTTTTTAAAAAGAAGAAATCTTAGTTTGTTTTCTCAGTGATAATGCTAGCAATATATATGTGTAATGGTAGAAATACATGGCTTATAATCAACGGCTTGTGGCTTCGATCCCAAGTCCAACATGTTCCTAATCAATTTAATTTTTTTCTGAAACATGTTCTTCTGAAGATAAAAGCGAGGCATGTCGAAATTCCGTCCGAGTCACGAACCGCACACGAAACAACCGTCAAGTTTAATCGCGTTTCGGTTTCAGTCTGTGGATTTCCAAATGTCCAAAGCCAATATAGGTAAACAGCATATCTTGTGCATGTTATATGACTGGAGTAATTCACCTGCCATCAAGTGAACCTCAAGTTGTCTGTCGCCCCTATAATTGTAAAGACATAAAGCATAAATTCTGGTTTTGGCCTGTCAATAACTGAATATGCAAAGCTAAAATGGGTCGCCACGGCATCTTATTTCGTTGTTTGATGGGGCATTTTACCTTCTATCTATCAAGCAAAGGGCAAGGATATCCGTCTTCCTATATCATGAAAAACACCTGTCACACATAACATCATACACATTAATGATTTCGAAGCAACTATAATACCAATAGCAGTGTAGATTAACATTACATATAATCTAGATCAATTTCCTTTATGTAAAATGTAGCAATACTAATGGTTTTAGGAAATGGGATTCTTATATGGTGCTACAAATCTGAATAGAGTTTTTAATTACAATATTTACTTATATTTATACTTTGTCATTACTTCAGTCTTGCGCCTTACAAGGACGTGAGGCAAGACATAGTATATATACATACTAGCTGTAGCCGCGATTTCGTCCGCGCGGAATATTCAACAGCTTTATTAATTATAGCTATTACCTACGACGTCGTTCGCGTCCCGCCGTTCTTTTTTAGACCATTCATAGTAGAATATATCTTTCATACACATGTTTTGGTTTCTCAAACCGTTTTTGTAGCGCACGCAACAGAAGTCCTCGAAGATGTATAATTTTCTGCGTAGTTTTCCACATTCATGCGACTAATAGGAGCGAAGAAACATAGGGTTTCTTCGCTCCTATTAGTCGCAGCCTGATATTTTATAGCCTAAAGCCTTCCTCGATAAGTGGTCCAACCATCACAATGATATTTTTTTCCTGAGATTAGCGGCTTCTAACAAACTCTCCATTTTAAATATAAATATTAGTTTGACCATTGTTTCAGTCCTTTAGTTAATAAACTAGTTTAGTAGGCTTGAACAGGTAAATACCCCCCCCCCTCTCTTATTATCACTCACATTTCTAATTTGACTATTACATATAGAGCTACATAGGCGGATATAAAAATATATATAATTCCTAATTTTGTAAAATAATTAAAACCATATACAGTGAATGGTAAGATAGATCAAAATGGATTTCCTTATACAAAATAATTCAAAATCATTTATTATAGCCATTTAAGTGATTCTAATTAGCAAACATAGTGTTTAACGAAGTAATACAAAAACCTGTGTGAATTATCAATTATGGTATTTCGAAGAAGTTACAAATTATTAAAACACATATTGTCCGACCCTGCGAAGATAAATATCATAATCAGTTGACACGTGTCAATGTACTTTGATCTTTATGTATAAAGAGTACAATAGAGATCCTAATTTTTAACATATTTCCGAAACAAACTTTAATTTATATAACTTTATTATTTACAAACACCACAAGAACGGATTTAATTAATAAAAAAATATGAACTGGCTTTTAAATAAAGGGCAGCCTTCTCGCTATAATAAAAAGCGATCTCTCCCAGACAAGCAAATGTAAAGGGGAAAAAACTAAAGGGAATTCAGATCTGGAAAAATACAAGTTTACTTGTTAGGTTTAAATATTATTAGAATACGTAATTTAATTTTCACACCAACTCAGATTAGTAACATTTATTACGTTAAAGTATACGTATAAAGTAAGTATACTAAGAAATAAACATTAAGGTTTTCTGTTAGTAATTGCTTTTATCTATATTAGCATTTCTTTCCTAGTTTTAATATACATATAGCTTGACTGCATATATAGATGAGCAAATAATATTTTAATAATAATTAGTTTGGTTTAAAATTAAAAATAGTGTCTCACTGGGATGACGACCTCTGTTGACAAATGGTAAAATATTACAAAGAATTAAAAAAAAAACAACTTTTTATACAATTATTCTTAAGGTCTATGGTCAAGCCACTAGAGAAGACAGTAATCGGTGTTTTAAAGGAACTTTTATTCCCTTATTATTTTCAGAAAAAGTAAACGTCAAATAATTCGTAAAGTTACATCGAACCTTAATTAAATGTAACCCTAATATTAAATCGAATTGCGATATAGATTTGGGGTCAATAACATTTCGGGAATGTTCTAGAATATCTGAAGCTTAATTACGTTTAGTGGATAAACCTAGATTGCTTTTAGGTTACTTTATAATTTCAGAGTAAAGCTTTTAATGGATTATGTTATGAGCAAAACCACAGATAATCATAATAATCTCAATTCACCGTTTTGTTTACATACTTATTTTAATTTAACCCGTTTAGCTGTGGATTGTATTGCGCTTACTACACTAGATCATTTTTTATGTCCTAGATTCAAATCTTAGAGAAAATTAATGCGGCTGGATAAGGGGTAGTATATAGATATTATTACTAGCTGTGACCGCGACTTCGTCCGCGAGGACTAGTGACTTGGGGTAGAATTTTTTTATTATTTAGGCTGTTTATTAACTTATGTAAGGGCGCATTTAAGGTAGCCAATCTATGTGTGTAAGTGCTACTTTGCCGCAACACTCTCAACTCACATCACTCCTACATTAACGTCCACTCTCACTCCCATTCCTATTCCCATATTTAAGCCAAAGAAGAAAGTTTCATTGTTCTAGCTTCATAAACCACAAATTTCCATGCTAACTTTCATCCCCTTTTTCAACCCCTATCGACCCTTATTTGACATTATAAAAAGCCTATGTCCTTTCTCTTTTATGTACCAAATTTCATTTAAAAATCAGTTCAGTAGTTTCGGAGTTAAAGCCGGACATACAGATAGATAGAGTTACTTTCGCATTTATAATATTAGAGATTATATTATACATAATTCTTTAAATAGAATACTTTAACGGTTTAAAACGCGATATATTAGTGAAACTTATTTGAAAATCATTTTTAACTTCGGCACGACGTTTCGGATGATTTGCACCAGTCGTGATCACGGGGAGACAAAATACTACAATTAAACAAAAAACAAAATTCTTTTAAATTTGGGAAAGAAAAATGCCGATGCCGAGGGGGTTTCCCCCCCCAAAGGGGGGGGTTTTTCCCCCCCAATTTTCCAAAAAATTGCCTTGGGGGTTCAAGGGGGGGGAAAGGCCCCCGGGGGTTTTTATAAAAAAAAAAATCAAATGTCTTGCCTAGCCGTGAAACGCGCAACGTCACGTGAGACTTAATATCTAAATATGAATATAAAACATAATACCAATACGACGAAACAGATGGCGCTAGCGTAGCATTTTTGACTTTGACATTGGGAATACATCTTTAGTTCCCACGTCACCAGCCTGTCTGGCAAAGCATCTGAAACTTCGGGCCGTAGTTAAAAAGTACGTGACCACATTTTACTCTACCAATAACATCTAATAAGTAGTGATTAAATTTTGTCCAATTAGGACACCCCAGTGTCAATGGTGAGAAGCCAGTGGGGTTCAATAAAGATCAATACAATTTAATTATTATGCTATGGCGTAAATTAATAGTATCGGTATCCTTAATCACCACTTATTATAGTCCAAGGCGTCATTTGAAAGTTGATCCAGAAATATTATGAAACGAACGATCTCATTTTCAGTTAAATATAATAGTGTTATTAAATCTGGGCATGATGGTAGGATGGTGGTAGGAATATCGAGATTCCTTTCCGGTCTCGAACCACAGATGTAAAAGCTGTCAAGTTCAATAGGAACTCAGTCTGTGGATTTCCTATGTCGACGGCGCATTCTTAACAATGTTTTAATACTTGTGTTGTCTTTCATCCTTTATCACATTTTTATACTATAGTCTGTAATTTCACCGCCTCCGAATTGGTAATCATGTTGTAGTTTTAGTTAGTTTGTAGGTTAATATACAGAAGACTGATTAACTTACTACATATAATCAGTCATTTTAATTTGTAAAAAGGTCATAGATATATGCTTGCTACCGTGCCTTACCGGGTGAAACGAAATTCACTCTTAGTCTGTACTTATATTTTAACTTAGATATATATGTTGGTCATGAATCTTTTGTCTCTTGTAGTATTACTATTTTCCTTCCTGTGTCTTATAATTCCGTCGATTTTGATTCTCTTTTTTTGCAATATCTGTAAATGTTATGTTTTTGTTAAAAAATGTTAACGAAGAAACGAGTATTGGTACGGAACTTTGAATGTACAGCAATATACTCTATATATTTATTTTTAATATTTTAAAGGTATTCTATAGGCTGTAAGTATAGAAAGAAAATATAGTTGAAATATCTCATCGCCTCTTAATTATGTGCCAAACTTCAATACCTTTTCAATGCAAAATAAAAGTGGATCGTGAAAAATTCAAATTTTTCAAGTATCAAAATAATTTGGGAATCAATGAGTTCGTAGAAACACGACTATTTTAATTGCAAATTGACGTCTCGTTTTAACTTTGTACCCTTGTTTTCGGATTCGCATATCTTAATAAAAGGTTAAAATTATTATTTGTTTTGGGCCTTAAAAAGTTTTCATATGTAATGTTTTCTAAAAAAACTTATTAAGCGAAACACTTTCAAACGCGAATACTCTGACTAAATTTATTTTTCATTACGACCCGACATTTCGGTTACTATGTCGATCTTTAAGGATTAAAGATGGCAGGCGAATCATCTATGCTAGCGCCATCTCTTTTCTTGTACTTCGAAAACATCCAAACATCGGTCGTTAAATATATTATACCAGTTTTAGTATTTTAAACAATTTTTATTTAAGAAGTGAGAAAGTTGAAAACTGGAATATTGAAGACAATAAGACTAATAATTATTTAAATAAAACACTTTAACTGTATAAAACACGAAATATATTAGTTAAATTTATTTACAAATTATTTTAACTATGACCTGACGTTTCAGATGCTTTGCAGCAGCAAATGAAATAACCTGTCAATAAGTTTAACTATTATATTTCGCGTTTTATACCGTTACAGTGTCGAATTTAAATGTAATTATAATTATTATAAAATAGCCTTTTACGTACTGACTAGTAAAAGTAAATTTCGAGTCTCTATTAAAACTAAATCTAATTATATAAACATTCATAAGTGTACTTCTTCAACCAAAATTAACAACTGATATTGTTTAATTTCTGTTTAACTTAAATTTAAAGTTGAATGCTGTTTAACGTATAAACGAACTATACTATAGTAGTACCCAAAAAAGTAATTTTGATTGTTACTTTTATAACCATCGCAATCTGAAATTATCTGGTTTCTTCTATAAAGCAATAATGAGAGTCGACTCACACTACACGATTCTCGCCCGCAACGGATTTTATTCTTTTTTTAAAATTACTATATCCAAAAACCCTATCCATATAGCAATCGACAATTTGACGTGCTATAATTTTTCTAGAGAAGAGAATGAAACTATTAATTTATTATATTATATTAGTTATATTATTACGATATTTTACTAGTCTGTTTGGTAATTTTATAGAGATGGTGCTTTTGGACTTTATAATAATACTTTAAGTTAAAACAAAGCTATAATTCTAATAGAAGTTAATTAATGCCCCGAGGGCCCGACACCTGAGTTATTCGTGACAGGAGGAGTTCAATTCTCAAAATATACAATAGTTACTGCAGCCGCCGGCTAGACACGTATTGGTGAAAGAATTGTATGTCCATCAATACCTTGTTGAGGGCAATGCTTGTATAGTACTTTTCTAAAATAATGCGCGGAAATTAAAAACTAAGTAGTACAATTAAGAACTTTAAAACCAATCACGAAGTTGACGAACAACTAATATAAATGGTTTGTTACGCACCATAGTATTTTTTTTTAACTAAATTGATTTTATGTGCAAGCCAGTTCGAAATTCATATGAAACCTTTGATGAGTTACCTCTTTAGTCGCCATCCTGCGGAGAAGATCGTTCCATTTTTAATTGCACGAGAAATATTATGATTCTACGTGTAATTTGTTTGGCTACAAAACACGACTATTCGGATATATACGGATTCTGATTCAACTATTGCCGTCTGCTGCTCAGGTCAAAATAATGGTAAAATTTCCAAGTATGTTTGAGAGAAAAATATTATTTACGTGCAACCTGTAGTTTACGTGTCTTTCAGTAAAGGGGGAACATCTTCAGGAAAAGAATCATCATCTACCAAAACTCTGACGTAATGATATTGCTCTGTCAAGAATATAGACAACAATGTTGTGCGGATCAATCAAATTGCCTCTATTTTCTAATGCCATCTGCTAATACCCACACGTGTCATGACAACTGCGCAGAAGGTTATTGGGACAGTAAAACCAACTAAGGATTAACAAGACCAACGATGCTTAAATATTAATAAAATCTTAGTGTATAGAAGAATTATCTGTACTTTCTTCGAAGATTTCTTTATTAAATAACAAATTGTGATTATCTATTTTTTTATTTTAATAATAAATTTATTAAAATATAAATAATAATAATTAGTAGTCATTATTATCTCGTATATATTATATAGTAGCTAATTCAGCGAGTTCGTCCGCGTAGAATTGTTATTTTGGGCATCAAATTTGTTTTTGCAAACCTCCTTCAACTCAAAAAAACTTATACTGTTACCCACGACGTCCTTCGCGTCCCGTCATTCTTGCAAGTTTATAATATCGTGGACAATTTAGACCATTTAAAGACGAATCATTCTTTTATACATTTTTTTTGTTACCTTGAATCATTTTCGTAGTGTAGGCAATGGAAACGCACAAGGATGACCAATTTTCTCCGTTTTTTCCACATTTCCCACTGTTTCCTTGCGCCTATTGGTCGTAGTTTTATATAGCCCCTAACCTTTCGCGATAAATGCTCTAATCAATAGAAAAATATTTCTTCAATTCGAACCAGTGATTCCTGAGATTAGAGCGTTCAAACGAACAAACAAACAAACTCTTCAGCTTTATATGTTATATATTAGTATAGATTATCGTTAAATTAGTATAGCTGATTATATGCAGCTTCGTTGATCTAGTGGTTACTTATTGACTGCCATCTATGATTAGGGCAAATTGTTAGTTCTTGCATTTCCTTTATTTGAAGAATATAAAGAGAAGAATCTCTGACGAGCTCTGATGTATTGTACCATAGAAATTACGACGTTACGAATAATAAATAGCACGTCCACAATTCGTTTCTAAATAGTGCCTAATTGTGACACAATTGGATATATTTGCGCAATATCACTCGTACGTCACATTCGTCGCCGCTACTAAGGCTGCGGTCTCCTATAAACGAAGTCAAGATACACTTACGCATCTTAAAAACGTTTAGTCTAACTACGGTTTATACAGATGAATACAGTATTTAACAACTAGAGTTAAGTTATTAATAATCAATTGAGCAACGATTGAGACCTAAGTACCAGTACTGAACAATTGATTCAAAATATGTACGACTTAAATACTAAATTAAACGCGGGATCAATTATTTTCATTACTGTCTTTAATGAAGAATGAGAACGAGCTTAGTTAAGAGAGTGAGTTTAAGAGTCTCGTTGATCGATCAAAATCCAACATGGCCGGTGAAACTGGTGTAGGGTCGCACACTAACTTTGGCGTGTAAGTAAGTTATATAAAAACGTTGTAAACGCCGAATATATTTTTACTAACTATTGCTATGAACTATACTGCGTCTTTCCAACCAATAGGATACAATTTTGACGCAGCGTATCGCATTACGGTACGGCGTTAATATCAGACCGCAGCCTTACTAGCGTTTCCGCTGAATGGCCGCTATGAATGAGCCACATGTAATCACTTTTTCGTGTACTACAACGACACGTGGGGACGGAGGGGAGCGAACGAAATTTTTTATCTCGAATTCTTAGATAATTACAAGTGCCTAACGATATCAATTCTCTGAATGTTTGACTAATGCTACGTAATTTAATTATCCGGTTGTTCTGCTTAACTGGACAATGTTTTATTATATTCTTGAGCTTTTATTTATGACGAATGGAAATTAACACTAAAATGGTCTTTTGTTCTTACGAAGGAAATTGAACGTGGGAAACATTTTAAGAAAAATGAGACAGTAAATCGCGTAGTCAAAGACTAGATATTACTTCTAGTTGTTATTTCTCTGTTCGATTATTTGGAAATTTTAATCATCACACTAAGATAATTATTATATTTAAGAGAAAAACTAACTTATAAACTACGCAGCACACTCGCAGATTGCACACTAATATAATGTATTAAAATCATTCATACCATACTTACATCATTATAAGGAAAATTAAATATTCGATGATAACAAATTACAAAAGTTGGTATGTCTGTCTGTTTAACGCCGAAACGACTTGACGAGATTGCAGGAGGTTATCGGCGTTTGATAGATTGGTTCCAAACTTAAATCATTAAGATGTTAAAATTCGAAGGTTTTAAGAGAAATACGATCAATGTGGTTGAAGTTTTACTTATAATAACTATTTAGGACAACAATATATTTACAATAGTATCATCGTCTTGAATGTCATCTAATTTAATCCACGCATAGTCTATTACGGGACAAAGTGGATATCCTTACTTTATATGTGAGTAGAAACGTACACTGTTTTTCCATTTAAATATTTTAAACGGTTTAAAACGCGAAATATTTAAGCTAACTAATTTACAATTGATTCTAACTACGACGTGACGTTTCTGATGCTTTGCAGCAGCCGTGGTAACTTCGGGTCCTACTTAGAAGTACTTTGTAAACTCCGTCTCATAGCGGGTATATTTCGTTTCATTCCCAAGTTCGATACTCGCACATCTCCGTAACATCGATACATCGGTTCATGTGTTACGAAACAATTAGATTGAATTGATAGGACGTTCTAATAAGCTAAATATTTACAGGAATATTCGTTTTTTAATTGAATCTGTATAATCTTGCTTAATGCAGAACTAGAGAACTAGTGACGTTGAGTGTTCGAGAAATGACTCACTATTTCCATGATTTAATTTATAGTAGTCGGAACATGACGCCATATTTGTAACGGGTTTACTGTCACATTTTTGACATGGTTAATATCATAGAAATTTCGGCGGGACTTTTTTCATAGAATATTACATATACTTAATAAAATATAATATAATTTTATATGTCCGTAGTTTACGCTAGTAGTTAACATTTAAATAAAACCTCTTCAAAGTTTAAAACGTGAGTTCCTATTTGAAAATTATCTCCCCGTACTGCGAAGCATCCGAAATGTCGGGCCATAGTTAAAATAGTTTACAAATAAGTTTAACTTATATATCTCGTTTTAAACGTAAATTTAAATTGGAAATATTGTTATTACTTATTTCTGCAATTGTACCTACATGAGAAAATAAAGTTTAAAAAAGTAAGTCTAAAACATAGTTGTTTTGCAATAAAAATAAACAAGGAACAAAACATATTAAAAACACTTATTTTTTATCTTACAAAATATATATGTGTATGAATATATATAAGTATTTGATACTTATTCTAATTCATCTACAAACATAATCGATCTAATTAAATTTATCTAGCTCGTTTCGGTCGGAACGAAGCGCCAAAAATGCATACTCCGCAAAATATCTTTCTACGAAAACCGTCTACGGGCGTACTTGCATATTTACTTTAATTACAATGCAGACGATGCCAATTCGATGACACTATTTAGTTCTGTTATGATTTGTAAAGCTTTAACTTGCCTTTCACAATACATTTTACATTAAAGAGAATAACAAAAAAATATTTAATTTTAAAGGTATACCGAGAAATATCTTAGGCTTGTAACTATGAATAGTATATTTTAGTTTTACACAATTAATTATTGTTCTAAATTCAAAAATATCCTTAAAGGCTTTTAAAATAGATTACATAGCATTATATAATTTATCAGATAAGAAAATAATTGAAATAAATTCGAAAGGAAAAACCACCTAGTGTGATAGCACAACACAATCTGTATATAAGGGTTGATTCTGTGTTCAGGATCGTATTCTACTTAGAATCGTATTAGAGACAACACCGTCGTAAGGTAAGGTCTTCGATACCCTTTATTGGCATACTCAAATATCACAAGTGTTTTTAACGATCAAGGGTAAAAAAAATCACCAAATTTCCTTATAGTGAGTGAAAGTGAGTGATAGTGTTTTGGACTGCTTAACTTAATGTAAGTAGGTATAAAAAATAAAATTGGTCACACATTTTATTGAATTGTTAGTAAGTCGAGTGATCGGTCTTTTATGTTCAGGATATTAGGCCGGCAGCGCATTGCTGATTCAAACAAATGTGGTTCTGGTGTAATTGGAACTGATGATGGTTTTCTTTTTCAATCCAACCGTCCGAAAATTTTGAATAAACAATATATATAGCACTCAAATACACCATCACTATAGAAATATATTACAAAGTTAATAATAATTTCTACTAACCTATCATTGCCCATACTTCGGGATTTTTGCATATTACACAGTAAAAAAGCTTTTTTCTCATTTAGTTACAGTTTAATAAAATGACACGCACGAGACTCGAACACATGAGTAACGTGTGCCGTGCCATTGCTCTACCAATTTGCAGGGTAGTTCAATTTCTTTAATGTATTTGAGCTCTTGTCTGGAAAATTATTACAAGCATTTAAATAAAACTAAATCGTAATCATTCTCTGTGTAATTATTCTTTACTATGTCGTCATGTACGTAAATTGCGTATAAAGGATAACATTATTTCGAAAAATGGTCCCCGGGTTTTCCCCTAATACAATCTTTCATATAAATACCAAACAAATTATATCCAAGCGCAACTTTACCTTTTAAATTTAAATATCTGTTGGCAAAGAATTGAAAATTATACGGCTAAGGCATAGATGTGTTAACACTAATTTTCTTTTATAGATATCGCATAATACTCATTCAACGCCATCTACACAAGAAAGAAGAATGCTTAATTTAGTTTCGCTACTCGTCACAGCGGCGCTGGTGTCGCTTCAATGTTACGAAGCGAACGCACTGATCGAAAGACCAAAGATTATAAGTAATAATAATCTAGAATCAAATGGTAAGCATAACTTCTTTTTTAATAATAGAGAAGACTAAGGGTTTATTTGATAGAAGGTGAAACACCTTAGCCATATAAAATTTAACGAGATGTGCTTTGACCTATTATGGCATTGGATATTCGGAAATCCACAAAGTGAAACCGGAATTTCTTCGGAATCAAATATTCCTACCGCTCATTTAATAATCAGATTTCGAGACGAAGCCCAACATGTTTCAGAAAAATTATAATTTGATTAGAACCATTTTGGGCCTGGTGGGAATCGAAGCACTGCCCGTTGATTATTACAACATAGACTAACGAGTAGGTCAAAGCGCGGTTGATTTTGCGTCGTTTTAACTATCAATAGTAAATACTGTCTATAGTTGACGTGAGTAGTACACATTTAAATAAAACACCAAAGGTTTAAAACCGATATATTAGTTAAACTTCTTTGAAAATGATTTTTAACTTCGGCAACGTCGGATGCTTTGTAGCAGCCGGGGGCGCGGGGGGAAGGACCCCCAAAAGGGGGCCGAAGTTAAAAATCATTTTCGAATAAGTTTAACTAATATATCGCGTTTTAAACCGTTAGAGTGTTTTATTTAAATATCAATAGTGATATAAAAATAATAGTCTTTAGGTGAATGTATATGTTCAACAAGATTCTCTTACTTTTTATTCGTTGCTATCATTAGACCTTGCGTACCCTTTTTTTATTATGTTGGTATTACAGCTATATGTGTGTTGGTTAAGTCAACTTCCGTATGAGCAAACATTGTTACCTCATGTAATGTAAAAAAAATAAGTCTATACTCTAGGATAAACTTAAAAAAGGACTGTTTAGGAGTCTTAGAGCTTTACTCATCTACTTATATGATAATCAATTCGATAAATATTCGAGTTTTAGCGGAAATCATGAAATACAATTCAAATTTATTGCTCGTTTTATTTTTCCTCACATCCGCTCATGCAGCAGTAAACCACATACATAAATGTATAAGTTTTTAATGTCCCTTATTTGTCAAACGTGAGGCTATGTAAAATCTTACATATCGGTTTTCAAGGTCTACGATATATTTCTTATTACATATTGGTGTTGCAGTTTTTAAGTTACGTACTTAAAAAACAAACCTACTTCTATAATTAATGTTTGTAATAGACACGTGAGCATGGCTGCTGTAAAGAACTTAAAATGTCGTGGTTGCATTTCATTGACCCATATATGAGGCAGAGTGGCCTATTAACAAAATTATTTTCTATAGGAGAAAAATAAAAATATACAATTAACTTAGGCGAAAATGAATTTGTACTATTTGTATTATTTGTGTAAGAATTATCTTCACATTTGTCGGTCACTGTGCTCTTGTAGATTAACATTTTTAGACTAGAAAAATATAAATAAGAACTATAAAATTGAAGTTAGGCTACTCTGGCTCTAATATCATAAGTATAAATATCTTAAGTATTCCTTATTGGTAATTGTTATGTCCAAAATCTTCCGCAAGCCGTTTTAGGAAAGGTCACTGTTTATATCATGTACTATGTAAAATTTTGGCTAGATTTTGTGCAAATTTAACTTTCTAATATAGGAGACGCTTTGGGATTCAATGTAGTCGCCAGATGTTCGCATTATCACTGTGTCCTGAATGAATCTAGACTTTTTTTCGCACTTGGAGGAAAAAATTGTACCGCGGCTTTTATAAGTGCAAACATTTGAGTTTCAATTCAAGATCGACTTGCCTTTATTACTAGCTGAGTCAGTGACTTCCTCCGCATCGAATAGTTATTTTGTGCGTCAAAATTTGTTTTGCGAACTTCCTCATCTTTATAAACAAGCTGTTACAGTTCGGGTCTCGTTATTTTTGCAAAGTTAATCTTAAACGATAGATATTATATACTGTCGCAATTTTTTTTTTAGATTATTTAAAGAGGAATGATTCTTTCATACATATTGTTTGTTCTGAAACCGTTTTCACAGGGCACGCAAGAGAAACACCTAACGTCAAAATGTGTCCCGTTATTTCCACATTTCCCACCGTATCTGCTCTTAGTAGTCGCATCGTGATGTTTTATAACCTAAAGCCTTCCTCGATAAATACTGTAACTGCATGAAGAATTATTCAAATCGAGCCACCAGTTCCTCAAACTCTTCAGCATTAAAACAATAGTATAGATTTACGCATTTCCAAAAAAACATGCTTTTGTTAAGACCATCCTTCATTCTAAATTCATTCTAAAACAATTGAAGTGTATAAGCGCTACGCAGCTTATACTTTTATTTCGTCAGCCTAAATGCGTCATAAGTGATTTTAAAATAAATATATATACATTATTAAATAAGTCATCATTTAAATTGATGTCTTCTACGCCCGCTCAATAACGGAGTCACCTGCACTTAATAAGTTATTTCTCATTCTAGAAATACCAGTTCCACGCAGGAAAACAATCCCCAAATATGTGAAAATAAGCCAACCACCACCACAAACGGTGAAACACGAGCCTGGTGCTCCACTAGTACTGCAGTGTGAGGTAGCCGGAAAACCTGCTCCCGTTGTCAATTGGCTGAAGAATGGACTTCCTATTACAGATGTAAGCAGCGTCACCAAGTTCAAACATTTTAAATAATTATTATTAGCGAAAGTAAATATTTAAATAAATCATTTCAACGGTTTAAAACGGGAAAAATATCAGATAACATTAAAAATATTATAACTACGTGGTCACGTCTGTCGAAATGTCCGCGTCGGGCCGTGGTTAAAATATTTTTTAAATATGTTTAACTATGTGTTTTAAGCCGTTAAAGTGCTACTCCCATAAACTACAGAGTGCATTTATTTGTTAATGCTTCAAACTAGGATAAAAAAAATACATTCTGTTTGAAATCTTTTCTTTATATATTGTAACATGTGAAATGTTATTGCACATGATGACATTATTTCGTGTTATTAATCGTGTTGCTTAGCATTGCGTTAAGCACGTCCTAAGCACAGGTCCTAGGTTCGAATTCCGGGGAACAATAGATTGTTTCCTTCTATTTACTATTTATCTGTAAATAAAAGCGATTCGTCAAATGGACACGGAAATGCGTTCCCCCATGTCCTATGGGGTCAATGAAATTTCAGTATTGAATTTATGTAACTATTTTTTTATGATTGGAAATAAATAATTTTTTCTTTCTTTCAATGATTCTATGTACGCTTTCTGAATTTTATCTATGTTCATTGTTGCTTTTTCTAACTAGTATTTTATCACTTGCAGTTTGAAGAAGACTCCAATGAAATCTTCAGTAGCCATCCCATCAGCGTTGCCAGGATGATGAGCAAGTTAGTCATACCGTCACCTTCGAACGGCGATGTTTACACCTGTGTTGGAACTGCTGGAGTGTATGAGAAAACCGCTTCGACCACGGTCTTGACTGATGAAGGTATGTTTTTGTGTTACAATAATATATACTGTCTGTAGTTTACGACAGTATTGTAATAGTCACTCAAATTAAATAATGTAAGAGGCTTTACGCCCATACTTTTATAAACGCAATGTGTTTCTTGAGAAATATTGCCTGTCCTTTTGTTGATAACTAAATTTGTATATTTCTGGTTTTCACTGATGGTGTACGACTAGATTTATTTTTAATTTAAACAAACAATTATAAGTCGTGGGAATAATAAGTTTATTTATCAATTTCATAAATAGATTTTACAGACAATTTGATCAAGCTTTTGTTTCCCAACCGACGGAAACAATTTATTGCTTCTCCGGAATTCGAACACAGGACCTATTACATTCTGTGTTTAATCAATGAGCTACAAAGCACACAGAGAGATAAACAATTTTGACACATATACATACTTTATAACTATAATATAATATGTTTGCAGCTTCTGAAGACATTCTCTCTATACTGGAACTGCCTACACCACCATTGATCACCGCGTATTTCAAAGACATCCTCCAAGTACAGGGTTCGAGTACAACCTTACCGTGTCGCTCATACAGCACTAGTAATTCCAAGGTCTACTGGCTGGATAATAATGAAAATGTCGTTTATGGAAACCAAAAGTTAAAAGTAAGAAAGAAAGAGATGCTTAAGTACACATGTCATACTTTTAGCTAGATTTACTTTAGCACTCAAGTGGAACAGACAGCGGTGTCTGCCTAGCGATATCACTACAGTTGCAAGGAAGATGCCAATAGTGTAAATAATAAGTCACAAGTTTAGGACATTTGTTTTTAAAATAATATCGCGATATAAACTGTGCAAAATCTTACTAAAGTTGATTTATTGTAGGTACTGCCATCTGGTGATTTACACATCAACAATCTCAATTTTGACGACATGGGTGTCTATACTTGCACAGTTAAGAACATGTATGGGAGTGACTCTGCTACAACCTTCCTCTACCCACACTTACCTTAGGTATGTAAGGAGTAATATACAACATATTAAAAAAAATTAACATTAAATAACACAGGCAGTGTACAGGCTGCCTACGGGACTCGGTGATTAAGACTGTTCTAATAACTAAAACATTATTATGTTTATTAGGATAGGTCCTAATAAACATAATGTAGGTCGGTAATGGCACATAAGTGTGGAAATTTTCATTGCCATTAAATAATAATATTTGGATACAGATTTGTGTCTGATGACTGATGTTATTTCTTTACACAAGCCAGATATTGAATACGATATAAAATCCTTGATATCGTATTATTTTAAATCTATTAATTATCTTTTATATACTTTTTCAGAACTCCCGAGACTCGATACAGCCAAGTTACCCGCCGACACCGATGTTCCTACTTAAATAACTTATTAATAGCTTAGATATTGCATTATTGTGATTCACGTACTTAATGACTTAGGTAAATAAGACCAATTTTGTTACTAAGTTTTGTTTTGTACAGTTTTATAGGTTAGAAGAGCACATTTTGACAATTGACAATTCGATTTTACTCTGTATTCCGAATTAGCAGCCATTTTGTTTCAAACCAGTATTTTCTTCAAGCTTTTTAAAAAGCTAGAGACAATCTTAAACATTACTTTTATGGTTATTAATAAGAAGATGCATTTATATTTTAAGTTTAAATATAATTTATTTAACCTCTAAGTTTGATATACTTTTATTTATTTTTATACGAGCTATCATAACATATATATTACTTAGATAGATGTTTTAAAATCTCTGTGATTGACATAATAAATGTTTTATTGAATATTTTTAATCTTTTATTTGAATTTATTGCATGTTTGATATATATAGGGGGAAGGTGGGGTTTTTGAGAACAGCGGGTAAATATCGAACACTTCCCCCCGCAGTATACCGCAGGCATACGTTTAAGTAGACTCGCTCGGGGGCCCTTACATTGCCCGCAGAAGTGTAAAAGAGAAGACACGCATACTGTCACGGTGATTCAAACATCATTATTACGTATTGTCGTTATAATTTTTCAGCAGCATTGTTAATATCTTTTATGTAATACCTGTTTGTGCATGTAGCTTTAAAATCATTTAAGACAATTTTGCAAGTAACGGCCATTTTGATTTGAGTTGCCTACTTCGCGTAATTAGGAACGGTATCAGAAGGGTAAACGGGAACGTTCCCAAGTACCTCTCATTGACCAACTCATTGATCTTGTAAAAATATTTAACACTAAAAATTGTTTTAGATGCCTCGTCATTATAAAAGAAATATCACATCGAGCTATGATATTGAAGATCTTCGCCGTGTTGTAAATGATGTTAGGAGTAAACAGCTTGGGCAAAGCAGCCATGAAATATTCCGTGCCAAAAACAACCTTACTTAAGCAAATTCAACAAAGCAAGTTGCAAAGGCGACAAGTGGAGAACGTGGTGTCACCACAACCGTGGTTTGTGCCGTAAGTGGCAATGGTGTTTATGTATTTCCAATGTTCATCTTTAAAAGAAAGCGAATGAGTGAACTGTTGCTGAAAGGCTGTAATAGCGACATGATTGCTTCAGTTTCTGATTCCGGTTGGATAAATGAGTCCATATTCGTTGATTTTCTATTTTTTTTGTGTAGTGTAGGAATGAGAGTGGGAGTTAGAGTAGGAGTGAAGTGAGGTGAGAGTGTTGCGGCAAAGTAGCACTTACACACAAGTCACTATTCCACGCGGACGAAGTTGCGGGCACAGCTAGTACTAGAGAACCACGAAAGTCACATTAGCCTGGGTGCATACAAACTTTTTCGAGCACACAACCTGCATGTTCTTTCCTTGCCACCTCATGTATCACACAAAATGTAGCCACTAGATTTAACTTTCTTAAGTTCATTGAAAAGTGCATACAATCGAGAGTGTGCACTCTACGTGGTTAACTATCCCGGCAAACGAATCACCCAATACGAAGTTCGATAACTTTTTACAAATGCTTATAATATAATAATAAAACGTCGTAAACGTAAAAAAGACTTGTCCCCGTGACCACGGCTGCTGCAAAGCATCCGAAACGTGGGGCCAAAGTTAAAAATCATTTTCAAATAAGTGTTTTTTTTAAATAAGCAAAGCTGTCAATGGGTTTAGAGTAGCTGAAATTTATTGATTTAATACTGACCAACTAATGGAATATTTCGTTTTGGTTTCAAAGAAACTCGCGTTCTTCTCTCTAATATCTATACTTCTATAGTAAGGTATAAAGCTGAATAGTTTTAGAATATAATTTGTTTGAACTAAAAAATATTTTTGTCTTGGTTAGAGCATTTGTCAAAAAGGCTATATGCTATGGCGATGTGACCAATAGGACCGACGAAACAGCAGAAAATGGGGCAAAAACGGGATAATTATTCATCTTACGGAGTTTACAATCCGTACGCTGCGTAAACGGTTCAAAATACCCAAAAATATATTTATGAAAAAATTATTCCTCTTTAAATAATCTAAAAAAATGTCGGTGACACTATATGTCTATCTTTTAAGATTAACTTTCAAGAACGACAGCGCGATTCATTTAAAATATTAACTGTTTATACGTATTCCTTCATCTGTACTAATATTAAAAATTCGAAAGTAACTCAGTCTGTCTGTCTGTCTGTTACTCTTTTACGCCAAAACTACTGAACGTATTTGAATGAAATTTGGTATACAGATGGTCTAGACCCTGAGAGAACTGTTACATAGGCTACTTTTTATTGCGAAAAGGGGTTTAAAAGGGGGCGAAAGTGGTTTTTGTAGCTAAAACAATGAAACTTTCTTCTTTAGGAATAGGAGTGGGAGTGGGAGTGAGAATAAGAGTGGGAGTCAGAATGTGAGATGAGAGTGTAGCGGCAAAGTAGCACTTACAACATAGATAGGCTGCGATAAATGCACAATTACATAAATTTATAAACAGCCTAAATAATTAAAAATTCTACCCCAAGTCACTATTCCACGCGAACGAGGTCGCGGGCTCAGCTAGTATGTCATAAAACTAAAATCGTAGTTATACCTTATTAGGGCCTATTAAGTGTACATAAAGTTTAATGATTGATGATAAGTAATTTTATATGCTTAATGTGACAGTAATAGTAGTAGTTCATGAAATATAGCCATGTTAAGTGTAGCCAGTTCGAAGCACAGTTAATTCTAACCTTTAACCAAATGCCAGAAGAAAAAATGTGTGGAGACTTCATTAGTCTTGCTTAAACTTTGAGATTATTATAAACTAATACTTAAGTGTTGTTTTTTATAAAACATAATATATATATTTTATGCATTTATATAATAGTGTTTTTAAAATAAACAATACAATGTTTGTTTTGAATCAGTATTTTATACCGTAGGTATCATACCGCTTTCACATGGCACGCAACGGAACCCCTCAGACATCTCTGATTCATCATAATAATGCCATTTTTCTTTGTTTCTGTTAGAGCGTGATGTTATATTCTATATATTCTAAAGCCCTCCTCAATAAATGGTCTATCGAACACAAAAGACGAACTTTTCAATTCGAACTAGCAGTTTCTGAAATTAGCGCGAAACAACAAACAAACTTGTCACCTTTACAATATAAGTAGAGATTATTTGAATTCAGAATGTATTTTTGAAACACTTATTTACTGTTCGTACCGTAACACACTCCACAGATTTCTCTCTTTCGCGATGAGTACAGAATGTGAACGTTACCTTGACGCAGGCGCACCTTTCTTCCAAACTTTACATCTGAATCTGTAACAATATTTCATAACAAAACCCTTCTAATGGTATCGCTATAATAGATTCTATTGTTTGTTATTTATTAGTGGCGCCGTAAAACTACTACAGCTGTTATTGTACCGTTGTTGTTTGTAAGGTTATTCTTATCGTTAGTCTTGTTATTGTTAAGTTGGACTCGAACCTGCGACTCCATATTTATTTATTGTTTGGTCTCGACGATGTCACCGCTCCCTTATTTAGGTTTTTCTGGTATACACAAGTATAGCAATAAAAAAATACATAGATTATCTAAGCTACCTATTTTTCTCTACCTGATGCGCACATGCACAACATGCGACATTGATCCCTTTTTTCAAATGTAAATAGCTGACCAGCATAAAATAAGCTAACCCTCATTGATGTTAGTAAAAAAATGTTTCTTACGTTAATTCATTATTCGAAGCTCGCATTTTTGTAATTCCTTTATGTTTCTAGGTCTAAAAATAAACACTTTTAATTGGCTATCTAATTTGTCGACTATCCTATTACTAGCTGTAAGTTTTACGTGAGAGGTCGTATCCCGGCCGAACATAAGTTTACGATTCTTTGAAGCCTGATCAGCTATTGGCCAGTTAATTATTAAACCGGACACATACCGGTTTACCCCAGGTCCCTAGGAAAACGGGATTTCGCAGACATCCTTTATCGATACAAGGAAATAAAACCACAACTTACGATCTTATTTACGATATATGAATCAATAGCTTTCGACATATCACGTTCTTGAATAAAACAACCTTATTGTTAAGTTGTTCTATTCTATTAACATTGATTTGTAAGTGTAATCCATTCAAATTTTGTAAAACACGTGCTTTATAGCATTTCTTACTATATTTTTTCCTACGTTGGGTAGAAATTTAAGGATTGTAAGTAGTAATAATAAATGAAGAAAGAAAGATAGGTTATCTAAATACGAGCTAATCTGTGTGTCTTTTCTGAATGCCTGAAATACGCATCATTTAGGCATTCGGTTGATTGATTATAAAACATTTATTTGTGCATTTAAGAACAAACTGAACAAAATGAACAAATAAATGTTTTATAATCACCGTACATATAAACGATTCGTGATTTTTATATAAGCTTATATATACTATACATTTTCAATAGTTAATAAATGTAGCCATACCATTAATGAAACACTTTACTTTTATTAGAACAGAGAAAATATTAACTATTCACCTGTAAACCTTTACATGAGATGTTAATAACGAACACATTTACTAAACATAGATGCAGCCATTTTATTATGACGACGGGAATACAAACGTCTTCAACTATTTTTGCTTTGTAAATATTTTTTTTTAAGTTTTGACGTTTTTTATGATACGCTATAAACATTGTGCTGCAACTAATAGGTAGAGAGATAAAGAAATATCGGGAAATTGTGGAAAAAGCAGAAAAAATATGTAAGAAAGAATGATTTCTCTTTAAAGCATCTAAAAATGACCGCAACACGATATGTCTACCTCTAAGGATAACCTTGTAAGAACGATGGGACGCGGCCAACGTCGTGGGTCACAACTTAAATTTATAAAGATGAGCAGGAGGTTTGCAAAAGCATATTTGGATATCCAAAATAAAGAATTATTCTACGCGTCCGAAGTCGCTGACACAGCTAGTATATAATACAGCTAACGTAAGAGGCGGTATCTTTTGCTTAGCTTAGAGCTGCCTTGCATTTAAATACATATATTCAAAATAATACATTTAATTGCTTTAGTAAATGTGCGATCGCGTTGATGTCTTTTGTATAAAGAACACTCAAATGCAGTGAACGTATATTAGGAGTACTTGTGATCTAAATTTGACAGTTCGCATCTTGAAGGTCTGCCCTATCACGAGTTATCTCATTACCACATATAATTCACTATTGACCCGTATAAATCAACTTTTAGAGATATACAACACCTTGTTGTTAGATGTAGAATAATAAAAATTGACAGTTCAAGATATAGAACGAAGCGTTCATTTGTTTTTTATAGCGTCGCGGACTTTTTTTAGATCATTTAAAGAAAACATTCTTTCATACATATCTTTTGGTATCTTGAACCGTTTTTACTTCGTACGCCTCGTATCCCCATAATCATCAATTTTTTTTACATTTCTCGCTGTTTCTTCGCTTGTATTAGTCACAGAGCGATGTTGCCTTAGCTTTCCTCGATAAATATTCTAAGCAACACAAAAAGAATTTTTCAATTCGAACGCGTAGTTCCTGAACGATTAGCGCGTTAAAACATTGAAACAAACAAACTCTGCAGCTTTATATATTCCTATAGATATAACGTTACCTTATACTAGGCTGTACGTACAATGCCCATTACAAAATAATATATTTTCAATTAATATTATGTACGAATTATACGTATTCAGCAACGGGTGTTCAAAAACATGAACAAACAAACTAAAGAGTTAAATACTTTATTGTCACCGTAATATGGTATAAAAATCTAGAATAAATTGAAAATTTCGATTTTTAAATTATATAGTGCCTTCATGTGCAATATGTGAAAAATATTTGAAACGTTACAAAATAAGATTTAATTTTGAAGAAATTCCACAAAATATAGCACGATACGGCGGCTTTATCGCTAAACAGCGATTTCTTCAAGGTAACACTAGACCTATAATAAGTTAATACAATGCCAAGAATGTTCTTAAAGTTCGACTTAAGAATTAAAGTAATTTGCCCAATCAAATTTGTAAACCATGCACATATGAGTATCATCCTATCATCATTGTAATGAATCTTTAAGAATTTAAAAACGTGCAAGTTTATAGTACACTCTTCTTTTAACTGCCATTAATGGAAAATAATGTAATAGAGGAAAAACCTAAGTACGCGTCAGTTACGGGCCTTCAAGAATAATCGATCTTCTGTTTGAAAGTCGGTTAAAGATTAAAACCATGACCTAATAAACATTAAAATATATCACGACCTTTAAGTCAACCACTCCGCCTAATAAGCATGCAGTTCAAGGTTCGATTCCGAGTTAAATAACTATTATTAATAGCGTAATTTTCGGGTACAGCCAATAAGTACGACGGGTGCGATCATCTTGTTAGATATAATTCGATTAAAAAAAATACAACGAAGCGTGTGAACTGAAAATTGTTAATGTAGGTTTTTATTTGATTTTTTTTATAATTCAATTAAGTTATTTCAAATTGATTGATGAACAAGCGGGGTTTTTATTTGACTAAATACGTAGGTCACCTCCGGGACTTGGTAAAATGCTTTACCAAATATTATGAGACAGGTCGTGGGTTCAAACATCAAGAAAGCTGTAGAACTTCTTTCCTGCAAACATCGCACAGTAAAACAGACATATTATTGTACCTGCTCCATGCCCATTACGGAAATGGCATTTCTCTATTTATTATTGAGAAGTTACTATGTTAAATATACCTTCAAAATATGTAACGCAGATACAATTATAGAATAATAAACGTCTGAAAACTAAAATAAACTGAAATTTCAGCGGCTGCTGTTAAATATACTTTTTAAGTAATGAAGTCTACTTTATAACATGCCTAAGGAACCCTAAAACAAGGCTGTAGGTTGAACGTGGGTTACATACTATCGATTCTCACAGCTGTCCTTGACTCGACGACATTGCAAAACTGTATCATCCATTGTTCATTTGTTTCGACAAGTCCTCTCTAATCCTTGACATACCAACAATTGATACACTTGTATCTATTTGGATCATCGCGACTCGCTCTAATAGCGTAGGGTGTAGGTTCGAATCTAGCGAGAAAGAATAACAATGTGAATTTAAGTCTGCCCTTTAGTGTTTTATGCTTTTTTCTCAATTACATTTAATTTGCTTTTTACCTAGTATTCAAACACGTGTGTAATATTTAAAATCAAAAATTAATAAACTGAATTTAACTTAACTTAAATAGGTTTCAAATCCTTTATTATTTTTCACGTGATCGTATTGTTTAAAGTAAAATCTGTGTAAATAAAAAAATTGATGACACGTGTGACTTGTTGCTGTTCTAACCAAGACGCTGCTAATACAGTATCTCAATTGGTTAGTAAAACAGCACGGTTCGCTAAGCATTCCGGTTCAAGTCCCATTCATCGTTCTTTATATATTTATACATTCTGTGACATTACACCGTCACAGAATGTATAAATATATAAAGAAAGGAGGTAGACGTGCGTGCGAGACTTTTCCTATCGAAACATTTGATCTCATTTGCTCGGAATCCGAATCCAGGACTTCTGCTTAGTGTGGTGCACTTAACTAATCAGCTATAGTTTTATACAAGCGGATATACAAAGGCAATTGGTTGGTGATCGTGTTAACATTTACAACAGAAGCATGTCTACGCATCGGAGACATTTAAAACAAAATACAATCACTTCAGCCCGTGCAAAACCATCTTAATTACATCAACCAGTTCCAGACCTTTCCCACGATCCTTTCCAATAAATAATAGCACGTAATACCTTGTAATAAGAGTTATATTAAACTTTAATGTGAAATAAATAGACCACGCTACGTTGGCCCTTGTAAGGTCTAATTCGATTCGAGATAGTGACCACAGTAATTGATGATTACGAAGACTAAAGATTATATTTAATTAATCTATGATAAAGCAATGTCTATAGTTTAATAATATACTTTGAACAGTTTAAAACGTGAAATTAACTAACTTTTAGCATCCGAAACGTCGGACCATATTTAAATAAATTATAAATAACTACTACTCCTATTATTAGTATTTAATTAGTTAAATAGTAATAAAATAAATTGTGAATAACTACTACTACACTTAACATTTCGCGTTTCAAACTGTTAAAAGTGTTTTTTTTATTATTCTTGATTACCATGTCCGTTTTATATAGTCTTATTTCTATACTTTCACTAAGCTATTTAGGCGCGCTTGTCCTTTCTCTACGTCCTTAAGCAAATGGCGAAGCGACCACTTCACATCTTCCAAATTTATAAAACTTAAAGAAAAATAGTTTAATGAGAATACTTACTTACACACTTACTTATTACGATTGACGATGATAAATGACTAATTTACACTCCGCAATTTTATTCAAAGTAACCAAAACAAAATCCCTCTCCCTCTCCCCCTCCTAACCCCCTAGTGCTAATATGTTAGTTTTAATAGCTTATACATCTAATTAAATCAATGGAACGTAGCTATCTGTTATCTGTTGTTGTCCATATGGTCGTATCTATTAAAAATTGATGGGTTATCAAGTGGGTTACATCGCCAGATTGACAAGTCATGAAGTCACGCATGGGCTATAAAATGCGATGCGTAGAGGAATACTTTACTTTATAGCTCCATTCTATATACAATATGTTAATTACTGTCCGAGAGTAGTGGTAGCAAATAAAATCAAACCTTTAAACTAAAATAATTAAAGAGAAATAAAGAAACTTACATTAAACTTTTTTAATTATAACGCAGGAATGGCTTACATAAGTAAAAACTTATGAACTAGCTTATAAATAGCTCTTATCATTCTTTCATATACAATTTTTGTTATCTTGAACCTTTTTCGCTACGTACGCATCGGATAGCCACAGAGATGAATAATTTACCCAAAGCATTAGATTAAATTAAAATCTGTGTAAATAAAAAAATTCCATATATTTTTCAATCTAGAAAAACAATTAAGATACGGGCGGCGGTGCTTGATTTGACATCTACAGTGTTCTGTGCTGCTCAAATATGTGTGTCATTTATTTTATATAATGGCATCATATAAAAAACATGTGAAATGTTTTCGTCCCCGTATTTACCTATGTTTCATCTGTCTGTTTTACTGATGCATTTTTGTTTAAAGAAAAAAGTTGTTAGTTCTTACCTTTAACTCTTATATTTTCCCTCCAAAGCTTAGTGTCGCGCTAGCAAAATGTTCGTTGCCAGATGACAAACGTAATTATTTTTTTCGTTCTATTATACATACTATATATTTCCTCGCGATGTGTTTTTTTAACAAGACACCACGTGTTAGCTGAAAGATAATTTTTATGTTCAACCGTGCACGTACATCAGGACGTGTACCTAACAGACCATAACGGAGAATCTACGAAATATTGTTACTCCATATTAATAAGGAGATAGACGCTTTGTTTTATTACTTTGTTTTTAAGATATTAGGCCTCTACCTATACCTATGCCTCTTATTAGCTGTCTCAGCGACCTCGTCCGCATAGAATAGCTATTTTATTTATATTATACAAATAGTGTAGCGGACATATTTTTAGATCTTTTAGAGAGGTATCACTCTTTTTTATACATATTTGCCGCTGTTTTTTCGCTCCTTTTAATCACGGCGCGTTGTTGTATAGTCTATAGTCTTCCTCGATAACTTAACTCCTCACCAACACAAAAATAATTTTCCAATGCGAACCGGTATTTCCTGAGATTAGCGCGTTCAAACAAACTAACAAAAAAGCTCTTCAACTTTATATTTATAGTAAAGATAAGACACAACTTAGATCCGTCATGCTACTCCAGAGCAGATTGCTAACCACAAAATTAGTGATGATTACCGGGAACATCATTATAAAACATGATGATTATCATTAAATCACTATAATTCAATGAACTGAATAAAAGCTATTGTTCATTAAAACAATAGCATCAACGTTTCCTCCCATTTCACGTTACAATTTAAGAGGGTAGTGATCCACTTACATAAACAAATACAAAATACGGTGAACACAAAAAGTGAAGATTGTTATGTCATCAGTACAGTGCTCTGGGCGCGAGGTCAGTTGCTAATGTAGTTCTATGTAGCGTTAGGAACATAGCGAGACGTTCGTTTCTAAGTTTTTTTCTTATTTAAAACATCTATACGTTCTCAGTGCTTAAACGATGGTATGGTATGGATTCTATTACCACACAATTGTGTAGGTTCAATAAAAGACACTTAACGGTTAAAAACACGAAATAAATAAATTAAACATTTTTTATCTATGTAAAATACGATATTCCGAATGTTTAGCAGCAGCTGTGGTCACGGGGGGACCGTTTAAACCATTAATAGTGTTTCATTTAGATATTACGCGTGTAAACTACAGACAGAACTTAAAGGCTAAGTTTCAAAATAAAGTCAAACTGTTACTGTAGTTCGTGGGTGGTGTTGTGAGTTCTTGAGGAGACACAATTTTACACGTTCAAAGTTATTGTTCTGACAAAAACTATAGAACAAGATTATTTTTTGTATGATAGCGACGGAAATGGGATTCACTTAATGGAAGGTATAAGATGTGAACAAGATGCGTTATCGACCTACCTTGACTCTGGATATTCGAAAATCTAGGAAGTGAAATCATAACGCGATCAATCTTGATGGCTTTTTCGACAATTTCAGTACACCTACCTCTCACAATTTCAGAAAAATGACAATTTCATTATAAACATGTTGGACCAGTTAAGGATCGAACCCACGAACCCATAGCTATGATTGGAACAACTCACTTCGTCAATACGTCTACTTATAAAGTATAAGACGTATTGACGAAGTTAAAATATAATCCAGATCTACTTTGCGCACCGTACATGGATTTAAAATGACAAGTCATTAGCAATGCGCTTGCACATCCTAACAAATGATAAATCATTCTCCACTCGCGATTGTGGATAATTAACATTTCGGTTTTGATTAATGAAAGATATAGGTTCGAAAAAGGAGGTTAGCTGAAGTTGGTTTTTGCTGTGAGACCTTTGTAGAATAAAATTACCTTTACACAAATCGAGTATCAACACGTACGCATAAATATAAAAATTCATGTTACAAATACAAATTTTGAGCTGGATTTTTTTTTGTAAAAAACATTTATTTATTTTATTTAATTTATTTATTCGGTTTCCGTACAACATATATGCTTTTTACATAATCATACAGAACATTATTTTTTACATTTACGTCAATTGCACGAAAACACATTATAAACACGGTTAAATAGGCACACAATTAAGACTATAATACTAATTAAACCTAATACTAATCAGAACTAGAATAACAAACATAAAGATGTGAAATAAACAAACTAGAGAGACAGAACATGAACTACGACTAACTACTAATGCCAGTCGCATTAGAACACGAAATCTGTTCAGGCTGTTGTGAAATATCTCTATATCTATGTTTTTTTTTACATATTGTACTGTATGATCGAACCATTCTTTTAATCGGGGAATTGGCAGAAGTCGCAAAACGGGGTGTTGTAGAGTAAAACAGGCAATTGTAAATGCTATGGACCTGTTATTGCGAATTGAAAATTCATAAGATGGCATGTGCATTTCAATGTACATTGTGATACATTTTGATAATATAGGCTACTGCCCCAATATAAATAATATAATAAATACGATACTTGATTTGGTAGATGGATGAAATTCACCTAAATACTGTCTATAGCTTACGCGAGTAGTACACATTTAAATAAAACACTTTAACGGATTAAAACGCGATATATTAGTTAAACTTATTTGAAAATGACTTCTGTCCGACGTTTCGTTATCTCCCCGTGACCACGTCTGCTGCAAAGCATCTCAAACGTCGAGCCAAAGTTAAAAATAATTTTCAATTAAGTTTAACTAATATATCGCGTTATAAACCGTTAACGTGTTTTATTTAAATGAAATTAATCTATTCAAACCCATAAATATTGCCATATAATATGTATTTAATTGTCGATAAGCTTGTTTTTACATCGTATATTAATCCCGACAGACATACGGTCAAGTGGCAACATTTATTATAAATAGGAAATGGTTAATTTAATTTATTACACAGTTAATATGTAACTGACTTTGTGCTTAGATTGTAAAGATGGCTCCTTGCTAATATATTTATTAAATCAGCCTATAAATTATAAATTAAATAACAACGAATAACATGTGAAGTTTACGTTTAATATACAACACCATGATATTAAAGCTTCGTGGTATATATTAAAAAGTGTTCATTGGTTAACTTTTTTATGTACCCTTGTACTTCATTTCAAGTACATACATTTAAATAATACATTTTTAACGCCCTAAAACGAAATATATCGGTTACATTATTTTTAATTTATTTTAACTGTCAAAGATGTTTGAATTAAATGTGTACTACTCGCACAAACTACAAACAATATTTATTTATTTTATACATGTTTTTTTAATTGGTGCTCATTTATTTTTTTTACAATATTTACAACCAATATTAGAAAGGGCCTATCCCTTCTATGGAAAAAATCTACGTTACACTGTAAATCCTTCTAGTAGGTATATTTGTTGCCATGGTATAAAATGCTAGTCACTTGTTTATTAATCTTACAAATTTTAATTACAATCATAGTAAGTACTTACAACTGTTATAACACTCCACTAAACTCTTCCTTTATTAAATAAATAACCCTAACTCTAGGTATTGTCTCATTATAATTCATTTTATCCATCGCTGATGGACTAACAAAACATATGCTTCATCATGATCTCAACAATTCTAAAGAGCTTTTGAAATCTGCATAATATCCCTTTTGAAGACAGGTAATTTTATATAATAACAATTAATGTTATTATAAGTTATATCTTTATAATAATATTATTTAAATGATATGTTGTATCAATATTATGTTAACTAGGACTTAGGTGGTAATAGTATCTAAATTTTTAATTTACCAATTGTTTTAAAGCAACAGCACGGAACGCTGTGGACGCCGGTTCAAGTCCTAACGATAACACCTAAAAATTAATAAAGCACTTATAACGGATTCTCGTTTAACATAGTTTAAACGAGAAATGAGAGTCAGTTCGATAAAGGCCCAGCTTGTTCTCTAAATACCAACTACGATACGGACACAGATGGCGCTTGCGTAGCAAATTTTGACTGATTTTGACATTAGGGACAGCGAGCTCTTTGACATCTTCGGATATCGAGCCGTAATTAAAATAAATTACAAAGTTTCTTTAACTAATACATTTAGTTAAAAAGTTTATAAGTTAAAAATTATTTTCAATTAAGTTTAACTAATATATCACGTTTTAAACCGTTAAAAGTTTATTTAAAAGTGTATTCGCGTTTACTACAGACTGCATAGGAATTTACAATAGCAATAGTTGAACTCCTTACCTAGCTTAGTCTGGTTTTTGAGATATATCTGGTAACAGACGGTCTGTTTTTCATCACAATAATTCCCCTAAAAACCCACTGCTTCAGTTTAATTGTATGTTTCTTTTTTAGAAAACCTTGAGTTTATAAAAATAAAAAGAATACATTTAAAATTGTACGTTACAATATATACATATTAAAGTGCTACATTTTTAAAATTAAATTCAACTAACTAACTACTTCATCTTTGTTAAGTTAACAATAGGCAAATATTGTATTCTGTTAGACAATCGGTTTGGAGATATAATAGGGAAGACCTTCAATTACTTCCGAAATTCATTATTGATGATATTGTGTTAGATACAATTATGATGAACTACGCTACAGTTCTTTTTATGATAGAGAAGGACAGACAAGCGTGTCACACTCACTTCGCTTGATGGTAGGTGAAAAACCCCAGACTATAACATCTAAACAAGATGGGCTGTCGACCTATTTTGGCTTTGGATATTCGGAATATTCACAGACTATAACCGAAACGTGTTTAAACTTACAGTTTCATCATCAGTGGACGGTGGTTCGTGACCCTTTCAATATTCAGATTTCCAGAGTAAGTCCAACATGTTTCAGAAAATTATAAATTGTCCAACATGTTTCAGTTTAGTTGTCCAAATTTAGCCGTAAATTGGTACTATTACACAAACGGGTCCGTTGAGATTTCGGTTTTCGCTAAGAATTTAAATTTTCAGATGTAGGTAAACAGTATTTGAACTAACAGTGCTTATTAGACAAATGAGCTCTACTTAAGGCCATCTCTTATTAAAAATAATAAAAATCTGTTAAAAATATTAAGTATCTGTTTCGATTTTTTTGTCTGTCTTAATGTTTTAAGATTTATATCGTTGTATCCTACGGGTATTATAACAATGATGGATTTTAGTACAACAAAAACATTGTACTACAAAATTCTTAAAATAAAAATGCACTCGACAGAAATTTTAGCAGAAGAAGTCGCGGTCAAAACCTAACCTAACATTAACTTTCTAATTAGCCGTGTCAGTTTGAATACCATCAAAAATCAAAGTTAATTCAGCAATAACGATTGTATTAAGATAAGTATCACTTAAACACGACTCTATATTAAGATGTTACTGAAAGTGACATCGTTGCTTATATTTTTTTTAAATTTGGCTAAACAAATTATCATAAACTAGCTGTGCCAGCGAGAATCGTTATTTTGGGCACCCAAATTAGTTTTTGCAAACCCCCTTCACTTTGTAAACTTAAACTGTTACCAACGACGTCGGTCGCGTCCTTTCCCGTCGTTCTTGCAAGTTAGTCAAAATATATACATATAGCGTCGCTGACTTTTTATCATTTAAAGAGGAATCCGATATAACGAAGAGCTATACAAACTCTTGGCGACGCCAAATCGTCCATTTTAAAAGCAACTTAAGTGGTTGGGACATGTACACAGAATGGCGGATGAAATAGTACCAAGGTCCTTGCTGAACTCGCAACCAGTGGCAAAGCCCGGGAGACCGAGGCTCCGGTGGTGGGATGGAGTCGCCAAGGACCTGGAAATCTTGGGCGTCCAAAACTGGAAGCAGGAAGCACGAGAGATCGCAATGGCGGAAACGACTAAGAGGCAGGGCCCACAGGGCTGTACAGCCACTGATGATGAAGAGGAATCATTGTGTTCCTGTTATTGTGTCATGGTGTCATTGTGTCCTTGTAGTTCCTGAGATTAGCGGTTCAAACAAACAAACTCTTCAGCTTTTTTATTATAGATATTATCAATTTTATTATTTTTCAATGTAATAAATATATAATAGATTTAATAAATTTGTAAATAATAAAGTATTGACATACAAAAGCCTTGTATGTTTGAATAAAAAATCTATTAAATGGGTGGTAGGATATCGAAATTCCGTCCAGGTCACGTATCATTTTTAACATGACAGCCGAGAAGTTTAATCGCGTTTCGGTTTGAGTCTGTGGAATTCCGAATATCCAATGACATAATAGGTCGGCAAAGTGTCTTGTCAAATGTGTCTTAAATATATCGGCTGGAATACTTGTCTGTCGTCCTCTATTATAAGAAAAAGATAATTAATTTATTTATAATATTCCTTAGCTAACCTTCATCTTCTACCAGACATAAGAAAGAAATAACACTATCAAAGAGATACGAAACCGGCATTAGATATTGATAGAATAAGAACATATAAGAATGTGGAAGCACAAAAGAGCGTGTCACTTTCGATAGTTTTTCTGTCGCAGGACTATGAGCGTGCGTCCGATTATTTGTTTATATTAATTATTAACAAATAACAAGTATACGCGTTTTTTCTCTGTAGTTCTGTACACACGCCATGTCTTTTTACTCACCTGGCGAGTGTAACCGCCGAGCAAATGTCGCTTCGAGAGTAGGTACCTCTAAAAAAGAGAGAGATTTTTTTATAGATTTTGGGGATGGAAAGTTACAGCTTATTGCAATGTGATCACTTATATTATAAAGAATAATATTTTTGTCTCTTATTTCCACGGAATACAAATCAGTCGCATATCTTTAAAGCGAGTTAATAATCATTCACTCGCCGGCAGTGGGACACTAGCCTAATAGTCGAACTATCTTTGCTGAAAATATCATTTAAGTAAGATATACAATTGTAGATTAAGTATATTCTATAAACAAGTAGTTTTTAGTAATTTACTATTTGCAAGAAATCCAAGTTTCACAATAATCTCAAAAAGAAGGACGAATGTGGCAACACTAATCTAGCGCTGTCATTATGCTGGCAACTCATTTATATCTCATTTAGTTTTAACCGCATTTAAGAATTTTATTTATTAATTACAGAAGAGTTGATCTTCGTGTTTTTGTGTGCGACTAACTTATGATGGCTTGTAGCAACGATTTATTTAGCTGCGAATTCCTAAGTCCATTATATCCATCTAGGATACATAGAGAATGTTTTAATGATGAACCAACGTAAAAACTAACAGATGTTACTTAAAATCTGTCCTTTGAGGTATGTAACAATTCTTATAAAATACCGTAGTGGACAATATTTGTTTTAATTTACAAAGACTGACAAGTAAGAACAAAAGCTATATTCTGAAGATAAGTATTTATAATTGTAACACAATTGATAGATTATTTATTACTCTTTTCGTTCAAATATGTCATTGAAGAATTATCTCGTACAGTATCTACCTCTAGTGACATTTTGCAATCTAGATGATTGTTAATTTATACAAAACGAACATGTGAAAAATTATAATGTTTTAACAATGTTAATGCCTGAAAAAACAGCAGGAAGATGTATTGATGTCGTAAAATGGTAATTCTCATTTAAGGATGCTGTGTTGCGTTGTTTGTATCAGGATGTTAGGAAATTGCATTAATTATCTTGACCTTTTTTTGTATTGACTATTTCTCGTTAGTGCCTTGTAGAGTAAATGTATGCTTTGATGATCTTATTGCGTAGAGTTATGTGCGTTTAGACCTGAGTAGTGAATTAGACGAATTTCTTTACTAGTGATTGTTGCAAACCAATATAAATTAAAACTAACTAAAACATACAATTTTATATCTCTATCGTAGTATTGTATGAAAGCACTATTAAATAAATAGACTGTACACTGTAAAACTTTTTTGTAAGGGTTTTATTTTTGTATAGTTGACCAAACTGAGCATTAAAAGTTAACAATAAACGCCAGCCTGATGATTTACTCATCATAATATGTCATGGACTTATCGTGACATTGGATATTCGGAAATTCCGATAGTCTCACCACTTATTCAAGCCCGATTTCCCATACAAGCCGCAGTTCAGAATAAATATTAATTAATTAAAACCACCACAATGTATTCGATTCGACGACTCATTGACTATTAGCCATACCAACGAGCCCGTCTTGAAAAAGAAATCAAGAGTTTGGTAATAATAAAATAGCGGGATTAAAAGAAAAATACTTTTTAATTTATAGTTTTTATATTACAAACCAGCATTTACTAAATTGAAATTAAGTTCAAAAAGGACTTCCGTTTTATCTTACAGACATATATTTTTAAATAATTGCGCGTTATTTGTCGTTCTATATATTATTAACTCTACACTCCATAAACAATGTAGACATTTGTGTACATCACGGACGTACATCAAGAATGCACGATCTAATGATCTGGTTCTAAGACCTACCTTGCGCATGATGACCCGTCTTTCGAAACTTAGAACAAGACAATTTCTGTAGGCAATTTAAAACGCACTTAAAATGTAGTTTTGTTTCATTGGTTAACCATCTTATATGGTTAGTTATTTACAGTGACTCAATCTCTGCTCAATTTATGTCGAGTGTAATGTAACAATTATATACATAACATATTTAATCATATACATTTATTGTATGTATCCTTTTTGTTTACACTCTGTAGTTAAATGGTTAAGCGCGAGAGGTTCTGGATTCATTGCCCGGGGAAACAATGAGTTGTTTTGGAAGAGCAGGGCACAGAACTCTGGTCCAGTACTTGTAAATAAAACAACAAACACAAACAGATCCAAAAGTACGTTCGCCCCATGTCCCTCGAACGAAAACGGGTCTTCACTTATAATTTTAATAGGCAAAGCAAAATGTATTCCACTTATATATAGATTCCATTATTAGTAGAAACAAGGAGTGGTTTCTAGTTTATTTTGAAGTTATTTATTTGTGCAAGGGTAAATCCGCTCCATACGGTACGCGTTACTGTTATGTATGTCTGGCATTCAATAGATGCGCTCTACGGTCTTAGATTTTAATCCTGCCTGTGTTATCATTTTCAATTTTCAACGTTAAATACTTATGTCTGTAGTTAGACAAGTAGTAAACATTTAAATGAAACACTTTAACGGTAACTTAAAACGCTAAATATAGCAGTCGGAGTTACGGGCACCACGGCTGCCGAAATGTCGGACCGAGTTAAAAGCATTTTTAACAAACATATTTCGTGTTTTAAATCGTCAAAGTGTTTCATTTCAAATTGTTGATAAGTTATTAATTAAACGGAAATTAAAAAAAGGTCTGATAGCCCGTATGCATGCATGCAGTTAATATTTCGTCTATAGATCTCGTGCAACATCTTCTATAATTAGTTGTAGAATGAGAGAATCAGTGGGTGACAAGTGGGTGGGGAATACACAATGATTGTTGAGATATTTGTGTCATTGCTAAACATTACAACGATTATGACTGTGAATCATTTTACCTACGTGCTAGATAGCGGAGCTTTTAAGGGGCGGGCCGTTTTGTATCTAATCGCGGTTGAGGGTTAGATCTCGATCTCGGTCCATCTCAACCAACGCTTTGTTGTGTTTGTGGAATAGTAATTTTAGGCACCATATTTTTTTCTGCAAACAACCTCTTATAAATTATTCATAGCTGTTACATATAATGGTGTACGTGTCAATATATACAAATTAGGTTGTTTGTTTGTTTGAACGCGCTAACCTCAAGAACTATTAGGAGGTTCAAATTGATCCCGGCCCCAAAGCACCGTAGAGGGCTTTGAGGGTGCTGGTGGTGTATTTAGAGGTTCTGGTCGGCTATACGATTTACCACACTCCCCACGTCACACTTGCCCGACGTGGACGTGCTTTAGGCATTAGTTTAAAAAAAAAAAGCCTGCTGCGAAGAAATGGGCAAAATGATACTAATAATACAAAGAATGATTCTATCTATCTTTTAAGACTAACTTGCAAGAACGACGGGACGCGTCCGACGTCGTGGGTAATAGCTTAAATTTATAAAGATTAAGAGGTATGCAAAAACAAATATGGATTCCCTAAAATTCTACGCGAAAGAAGGTACGGCTAGTACATAATATTTCAATTCAAACCACTAGTTCCTGAGATTAGCGCGTTGAAACAAACTCATCAGCCTCATAATGTTAGTATAGATTTTGGGACTGGCATTTCCACCAAATGAATTCTATGCTCGTATGATAAAAACATTAATGATATGGCACCTCTTTTGTTTTATTTGATTTACACAGACTTAAAAAAAAGTTAAGGACATAAGTTAATCACTTGATTAACATACATTTTAATATGACTGCGCTACAAAAAGTAACCAATTACAATAATACATGGCAAGAAGCTCACTCAATAAATCGAGTCTATTATCTACTAATGATCAGTGGTGATGGCTGATTGACAGCTAGAGGTCACGAGTTCGTTCCCGCGTCAAGTATTTTTGGTGTTACAGAAGGTTAAGTAATGGAATGTTTGTATTGTTGACAGCGATACTCTGTATTATTGTATCCACTTCAGGGTCTAATATCACCTTACTAGCTGATCCGGCGAATGTTTTGTTGTTTGCAAGATTAATATTCTTGCCTTGATTTAATTCAAACAAATGCAACCACAAATACGGTTTTTGCGAGTTAAACTTAAAAAAAAACCACATTCTTTTCCTTCATTTTTTTTTTCAAATTTTAATGAAATTATTCTTTCATACATATTTTTTTTATTTTTGCTACCATTTAGCAGCTCACGCAACGGAAGTCCTCAAAGATATTCCCCTTTTTATAATATTAGTATAGATTTATTATCATAAAGATAACTAAAGATTTTTTTCACTTTTGCCAGTCGACACTGAAGCCACAATCTAATAGCTTGTCAGCCTGGGTATATATTCCACGCTTGCGCATATTCCCAACTATTTGATACACAGTACATAATATAATAATAAACTCTTTTTTGCCCCCAACACGGCCAAAAAAAGGGACACAAAAAAAAAAAAATACAAAATAATAGCGTGGATGGCACAGGCTATATAATAGTTACTGTATGTTAAATTGATGTATAATAATTTTAAAACTAAATCACTCTTTTCCTGTACGTAAAGAATGTTTTGTTCACGATTTTCAATTTTTTTGTGTTGTACGTTTCTTAATCAATATAGTTCAATATTCTTTAAGGCTACAGATTCTAGATTATATTAAGATTAAAAAGTCCTAGATTCACAATCGATGCGTTAGCAGCGATGACCTAATATTATGCAACTACCCACATAATACTCGTCGCCTAATGACTGACATAATCGATGCACAAATTGATATTTAATTTATTGCTAGATGATCGATTTGAAAGGCTGTATGCAACGTGAATCGTACAATTCTGTAATAAGTTGACGGCTTAAATGATGAATGATCTAAAACATTAATGACACACGCATATGATCTGAACTTACGTCCACAGCGTACCGTGCTTTTGCTCTAACAATTGAGCTAATATTTATATAAGACAGAAGAGGACAGACAAGCATGGGTTACACTTGATGGAAGGTAAAATACCCTAGCCATGTAACATCTAACCAAGATACGATTTGACCAATTTTGAGATTTTGACAGGATATTCAGAAATCCACAGAGTGAAACCGAATGCAATTAAACTTCACATCGCATATGGACATAGTTTGTTACCCGGACGAAATTGCGATATTTCTACCAGTTATTTAATATTCCATTCAGACGCAGACATGTGTCAGAAAAATATATGTTTCTCATGTTGGATCGATCCACGATACGTTGGTTGTTAGCTAAATACAGCACCTCAAAATACGTCGAAGTTTCAATCTATTTGTACATACACCTGTCTGAATATGGGTTTGAGTCTCGCTTGTGATACCAAAATATTTAAAAGTAAAATATTTTTTTTATAGAAGATCATGTGCATTTACGTTTGAGAGACACGAGATATTTTTGGCCTCAATTCTAAAAATCTGTTTTATGACGACTGAGTCCAGTTACTAACTTTCTATATAAAAAGACATGCGTGAGGGGACACAAAAGCTTGTCTGTTCTATATTCCTTAAATTGTACAAATGTACTTAATTTGTTAATATAATTAGTAACTGTTATTTTATCTATTCTATAGTTTAAAGAAAGTTAAATTATCAGTATTTCTAAACACTTTTAAATATGTAAAGTGTTATATTTAATGTGTCCTAGCGTAACTACAGACGGTATGTAATATATTGTTTATGACGATTCTACGTCCAGGGAAATAATATATATAAAAAGAGAAGTATTGCTGAATGTATCTCTATGCTATAGTTTTAAAAGACCATTGTCACTGAATGGCATAATGACGACCACACTTGTGACCCCGACCTACGCCAACAAAAACGGACAGAAGCCAATGTCAATTTGCCCTCGCAAGCCTTGTGCCCTCTGAAGGTCACATTAGGTATTATAGCGAATATTTTGACCAGTACAATATTATATCACATAGGTATAACAATATCGTAATAGAAAAATATTGTTCAGAGTTTCCCATGGAGCTTTTTATTCTATTAAAAACAGTTTTTGCTGAAATGCTCACTGAAAAATAAGTGTACATACTATCTGTAGTTTACGGGAATTTATATAAAATTTGTTAATTAATTCTCAAATAAGTTTAATTAATATACATCGCGTTTTAAATCGTTGAATTGTTTTATTGAAAAGGTAGTATAAGTACAATGTTACAAGTTGCATTTACCTTTTAGAATATTAAAAGATGCGATCCTTACATCACTGACGTAAACTTGAAATGCGACTTTGTCTTGATTTAAGGAGTATTTTCTTAAATTTAATTAAAAACTCATACATAGGTTAAAAATTGAATTTAATAGAAAATAATTTTTATCTTAGGTCGATTTTTTTTTACTGAATGGAATAAACGTTCTGTATTGTTAAGCCACAATAGAACAAAAATTTATTTAAATTGAAAAAAAAGTTGGCGTAGTTTTCAGTGCTGCTGCTCTATCCAATTAAACTACCATCTACTAATGAGTTTGTTCGTTCGTCGTGTCAATTGGTTAGAAAAACACGAGGCACTGTGGATGCCGGTTCGAGTCTCGCCGGTGTAAAATGTGTTATATCTACATTTTTAATTTATAAACAGGCCATGTTCAAAATATCAAAACACACTCACGAAGAATCATATCAAGAAGAATATTTCGTCCATTATCGAATCTGGGACTTTTATAATAAAAATTCACGCAATTTCAAGAGGGAGGACTTAAAAGGTATTAATTATAAACAATATTAGTAATAATTATAGCGCTAAAGAACAATATGAGCGTTGCGTTGTTTGTCTGTTTCATAGTTTTTCCCGCGGGTCATTGTCTGATGTACACGTAAAATCTGAACCTAGGACAATTTTAGCGAGATAAGTGCTTCTTTTGTACAGAGAATGATTACATGTTGACAGTTAAAAAACACTTTAACGGTTTAAAACGCGATATATATTAGTTAAACGTATATGAAAATCATTTTAACAACGGCCCGACGTTCACCTACATGACCATGGCTGCTTCACAGCATCCGTAACGTCAGGCCGTAGTTAAAATAATTAATTTAATGTTTACTACTTGCGTGAACTACAGACAGTATTTTATATTGACAGTTTTTGAAGGGCATAGGAGGATACAACGGTATACGAATTACACGATACAGGATGAAGGTCCCAGCAATATTTTAACAAAGTGCGCTGTTGATCCAACTTCATTTTGGACAATCGGAAATCCATAGACTGAGAACCAAACGCGGATTTACACTTATGTTTCATCTATGGATACTGGGTGTAGTTTAAAATGTATATTAGCTTATTTCTGGAGGTAACTTTAAGTAACATTTCCACACCAATTCTGTCACAATCGAACAATGACGAAAAGAGATTAGAAGAATAATTATCACAATTTAGCCATTCTCCACGCTGTACTAACTCCTTATATGCATTTCAGTTACAAAACTTATGCACAACATGTTAATTTGTTCGTAATAATGCAGTTACAATAATTATAATGTGGGCAAGATTAACAAATCTTTGAGAAACGATAGTACACATTGTAGATTACGTAAGTAAGTAATAAATTAATTTTAACGGTTTAAAACGTGAAATATATTGGTTATTTCATTCCTCATACATGAACAACATACATGTAATTATGTTTCCCTCCCGACACCTCTGTCCGGGCAGGGACCCGATCCGAACAATCTATATTTTTTTCTGGGATTCGAACCCAGGTCCTCTCGCGCAATGCGCAACACGTTTATCCATTTGGCTACAGAGATAGTCATGAACAACGTAGTAGTTAAAATTCAATTAACCAATTCGTTTAAACCGTGTAATGTATTTTATGTCCTACTATAATATGTTGTAAGAAACTTTGTATGGTGTTTCTTGAGCTTCGAAGGTCGTACTCTACCTAAACAGCATAAAGCTCTGTTAAAACTGTACTTTTAGTGTGTCAGTAAGTAGTTCGCGTCTTCGCAAGAATAAAAAACTTATTGCATAAGTTGAAGACCAGCAATTATATAAGTAACGTATGTGACCTTTAATATAACATCTAATAATTACTTTTAATTGCTGTAAAGTACACGCATTCTTTTTTCTAGATCGTAATTATATTACTCCTACATCTTTGTGATATGATATGCGTAACGCACTAAGGCTAACTGTTCAATTAAAAAACCTAATTTAGTAAGCTAAAGTAAGTTTTTTAAATCAAACTTACTTTGGAGAGCTTAAATAAAAATCATAATTTTCAAGGTGAAGAAACAAAGAAATGGTAATCAATTATATTATTTATTTTTATTATTTAACAATGGAATATGATTATTGTGATGGCCTAACAAGCAGAGATATGGCGAGTTCGGCTCGTGTTTTCTCTTAATTATTTTATTTTAATTGCTACTGAATCGCTGCTAGGGACATCGAAATTCCGTACGGGTCACGAATCACCGTCCATAGAAAAAGCCGTCAGTTTTAATCGCGTTTCACTTTCAGTTTGTGGATTTCCAAATATCCAAAGCCACAATAGGTCGACAGCAGATCTTGTTTAGATATTAGATAGCCGAGGTATTTACCTACTTCCTCCATAAAAAACGGCCATTTCAAAATGCGATTTATTCATACAAAATGTTCTTAAATCGACACGTTTCGCGTACAGCGAAACACGCGAAAAATTCATCATTCATTCGGAAAGTACAAGAACCGCAGGCGCCACGTTTTTGTTAAATTGTTTATCTTCTATTGTTCGCTGTTATTTAATGCTGGTAATGCTGACTTTGACAGAGGCATATCCTTGTCTAAGGTTCTTTAGAAGACTTGCACATTACGGGTACTGATTTTTAAAAAGAATAGTAGCGTAACCTTCTAACATAAAGATTAAAGACAAAAGACAAAAGACTAACTAAGTATACTTAGTAGGTAGTTAGTATTTTGTCTTTACTTAATGATCGTACTTATAACCTATTTATGGTATTTCCTCGGGATTAGAAGCCGAGACTTAAGGAACTTGTGTTTGCAAATGTTCTTAGCCACTTCGACACAGTGACACTTTCGCTTTATACAACGTTCAGAGCGTTATTGATAATTCATAATGCATTCTACGCATTAGTTCATTTTCTTTAATATCTATAAAACACTAATTTACGTAAAAAGGGAACAAACATTAATATATCCTTTAAACTTCCAAATTTACAACATCGATAGAAAGTGCTACATATGTTTTCTACAACTATAAAATAATTTACCTAACATCGTAAAATATGTTTGCAAATGTTACCGAATTTATCTTAATTCTGTTCATAATAAGTAATTTACATATAAAATGTAACATCTGAGAGATGCTGAACCAACAATTGTTATCTAATGTAACCAACCGCCTTTATGGCCTAGTTGCTCTACGATGCGTGCAGTATCGTGAGAGGATCTGACTTCGATAACCGGGAAAAATACTCACCACTAAAATATCTTGTTTGTGACGTTGACTATTGAATGTTTAGTAGCAAGTCTGCTACCTGATATAAAAGACAACATTTGTAGACATATTTCTGCGTCATTTTCGCTTCCCATCGTTCTTCGAGTTAATCTTAAAAGAAAGAAAGATATATATACTAGATATAGAGCAACAGCACAGAACTCTGACGATGCTCGTTCAAGTCCTGCCCGAGTCGAAATTTTTTTCAATTTTTAAATTAAGATATATACTGCTTCGGACATTTTTTTATTAAATTATCTTAAGAAGAATAATTCTTTTATAGATGTTTTACGGCATCTTGAACAGTTTTCGCAGCGCACGCTAAGTAGACTGTCAAAGATAAATATTTTTTTCTGATTTTCTCATATTTCGCCAATGCTCGCAGCCTGATGTCATAGCCTAAAGCCAGTCTCAATAAATGCGCTAATAAAAGCAAAAATACGTTTCCAATCAGAACAAATACTTTCTGAGATTAACGCGTCCAAACAAACAAACTCTTCAGCTTCATAATATTAGTATAAATAACTTTGCGATTCAAAGCCAGAAGGAGTTGTGGACGTAATTGACCTACTTTTCTTCTCAATTGGTAGCAAGGTATATAATTCTTCTTTAATAAGTCACGAATCGCAAGTGTTGCTACAATTATTACGGATAGCGTGTGACTGCTTGTCGCGATACAATTTGTGCGAAAGGTCGGAGACTAATTTCTGCTGACTATCTGTAAAGATTTGTCATACCAAATCCCACTGCGTGTGAAGTATTGCTAATTACTGTCACTAAACCGTGAGCAATTCCAAGAAAATCATATTAAATTGAAGATAATAATATAGTTAGTGACAAGTTAGCACTTCAAAAGTAATTTTAAAGACTTTTATTCATTATGAAATAATACAACTCTACATATTAAACTCGTACAAAATTGGGTTTGTCAATAAGTATTTAACTTTGTACATATAATTCATTAATAAAACTCTAAACCTATATATAACGAAATTACCAGAAGATAATGTAGTCAAAAAATAGTGTAACTGTCACAAATAATCATGTTATTTCAACTGTATCTCCAATAGATATAATTCTCACACTACAGATGTATAGCGTAAAACAAATCCGTTACGAAAACCTTAAAATGCATTAAACCAATGCCCTTTACAAGTCACGATCGAGAAAAAGATCGAAAAAAAAAACCCGGAAACAATCCCCTCTGCATACAGCACATCCTAAGAAATAATAGATTAGGAATACATATATAATCTGTAATGGCGCGAACTCAGTTCAGTTTGGCGCGCGAAACTTGACAACCGCGTTTGTGTTTTTTTAAGCCAAAGGACATTCTGTCTTGAATCATTTGTGCTCTGTGGTGTGTGTGCATTTATTGATATTTAACAAAAGTGAGTAAGAGCTAAAATTATATCCACTGAATAAGATGGAATTGCTTTTATTAATATTTGCAAGTTACTTAGAAACTGAAGCTGAAAAAGCTTTTGCTTTATATTTGTAAAAACTCTGTTACGACATCTTCTTACAATACATTTTTCTTGGCCGTGAGTTTTTAAAGTAAAATATAAAAATGTGATTATTAAGTAATTTATCTGGCATATTTATACACACGTTATTATTAAATTATTTAATTAAATTTGCCCTAAAAACTTAATTGAACTAAATTAAATATGACCATTTCAAAAAAAAAATTATAGCCTGTGGTTACATTTCTATATACGCAATACTCTCTCTATATTTTTTTTATTTTTTGTAGAATAGGTAAAATAATTTTCCTTCTAAGAGTTTATGATCCTTTGCATAGGAATTTAAATGAATATTTTATTACACAGTCTATGGCTGAAATAAATGAGTTGCCACAAAACAATTGGTATCCGTGAGACCAAATAACCAAAATTGCAACACGCGCTTGCAAATGGCTATTGTTAGAATAAAAAACATAGGTTTGATATTATGAAGGGATTTCTTTAAGATCTTCAGCATAAAAAAAGTTTTCTGGTAACGTCTTTTGTTTTGAAGGTGAACGAAGAATATTTGACAAAATAATACACTTTAACAAATAAAATCCACGACTTGGAAACACATTCGTAATGGATATATCTTTGTTTTCTCATCTGTTTTTTTCTTCTTCAACTAATAAAATGACTTAATCTTTAACGTACATCATAAATTCACATACAAATAATTTATAATTCTTACGCGATCGATAATTTTCTTGTAATAAATTATTTAGGATATAGAATGTATATCATAATTCAAGAAAATGTATTATCTATGTTGGAAATTCCTGTCCCACATTTTCCTTGTATCGGGTATAGGAACATTTTCGTCTACAGGAAACTAGCTCAGACTTCTGTGCGCTGCCTGACCGAATCTATACTATACTTACTACTGTATACTATAATTACTATAAATACTATAATTATTACAATCAGTTTATAATTTACTTTCGTACGATTTCGTATTAAATATTCGTTGTATGCAATCAGAAATAATAAAAGCTTCACTATTAATTTGTCACTTAACAATACCTATTGTTAAGTTTTCAGTTTGACGGACTTAAATGATTCGTTATAGATATAGTTCTATGAATGGTCTGTTTGTTATATAGAAAGTTTCTTTAAATGGTAAGAGGTCAATAATAGTGTAATTAGGTGTGGATAGTGAGTTATTGTTAATAGTTTTGGTAGGACTGTTACTTAACACGTTAATTGAATTTTTTGAATTCAAATTAAAGAAAACATTATTTATATCAGTAGTTTAGGTATACGATACTCGGAACAATAATATGTAATAATCGAAACTTTAATCTGTACTAAAACTAAATAAATTTCGTTAATCGCTTGCTTGTTAATACATCAAAAATAAATCAAAATTTCTTCCTAACAAAATGACTATTATGCTCGTTTGCTGTATATGTTTACCTTTCTTCGTTCATTATATAAGGAGTACATAAAACAAAAAGGTCAAAACAAGACAGAAATAGCTTATGCAGAATAAGAACAAATTGTGTGAAAGACATATGTGTCATTAAAAATAAATGGCAGCTGAAATACCCCCCCCTCCCCAAATAGCATCTTTACAAAATGCGCTGTCAACCTATTTCGGTTTGGATAATCGGAAATCCACAGACTAATATCGAATCGTGATTAAACTTCGACTTGTTCATCTGTGGACGGTCGTTCGTGACCCGGGCGAAATTTTGAAATGTTTCAGAAAAATTATAAATTGAAAAATCAGAAACATTTTTGACAACGTAACTGGACCCCTTTTGTATCAAATGAATAACTCCTATCTTACTAAGTTATAAGACACTGTCTATATCTCTCGGTATTGTATTAAAGCATATAAACACGAAGATGGGCCATCAATGCCACACAGAAGAAGGAAATTATTAAGTGCAATTGCATCTAACGAGTATGAAAAATGTAAGAAATGCAAATAATGACGTGATAGCCCAGCCTCTAAGATCACGACTCTGACATATCAATACGAGGTTCATCATTACTAACCTTTACATTTTTACCCTATTGGGCAGTGAATGATGATGTTTTTATTTTATGAAACATCGGATTGTAGCATTGTATTGATGGGCTCGTTGGTATAATGGTAGCCTAATAAGCAAAGGGACGTGGGTTCGATTACAAGCAGTTCCAACAAGTTCCTAATCATTTTATAATTTTCCTGAATCAAGTTGGGCTAGCATATCATTGTTTTTCGCGCTGTTCGGCAGACGTAAGCTAGAAGAGGATCTCGACGTTTCGCCAACACGGGGGGATTTATATATCTGGAGATGTTAACTCCTCGATTGCTGGAAGAAGAACTATTATAATTCTGAACGGTCGCCGTAAAAGCCTTACCCAATTTATCAAGTTGGACTAGTTAAAATAATTTTCAAATAAGTTTAATTAACATATTTCACGTTTTAAACCGTTAAAATGTACTACTTGTGTAAACTACAACAGTATTTAATTTGGACTTCGTCTGAAAATCTGAATTAAATGGATGGAATATCGAAATTCCGACCAGGTCACGCACGTCCACAGATGAAAAACCAGTCAAGTGAAATCGCCTTTTTTGTTTCAGTCTGTTATACTTCCGAATATCCAAAGACAAAATAAGTCGTCAGCGGATCGTGTTTAGAAGTTATATGGCTGGTCTGTCCTCTATCATAAAAAATCGATCCTCTGACGTCCGTTTGGCAGAACGATCCCAGATCGGACTTTTTTTCGGATTGAACCTTTCTCGGTATATGAAAACTTTTAAAGAATGCCAACAAGCATGCGCTAATAGTTAAAATTTAAACAAAACTTTACTTGTGTTGGTGAACAAGAATTAACCCAGCTTACAACCTTAGTCCCTGGTGGAAGGCTGATAAAGACTGATAGTTATGTTCGTCGATATAACTGCTACTATGTACTAGCTGAGTCGACGACTTCTTCCGCGTAGGGCATCGAAAATTGGTTTTGCCAACTGTCGTAACCTACGCCATCGGTCGCGTCTTTCTTGCAAGTTCATGTTAAGAGATAGACATATAACATCGCGGATTTTTTTTACATTAGCTTTAAAGAGGAATCGTTCTTTATACATGTTTTTGGGTAGCTTGAACCGTTGTTGCGCGTACGCCTAGAAAACCCATAATGTTGAATATTTTTCCCAATTCTTTCACATTTCTCGCTGTATCTTCGCTCCTATTAGTCACAGGGCAATGTTTTATACAAACAAACTTTTCAGCTTTATATATTAGTATAGATATACCTAAACACACTTTCATGAACAATATCTAAAAAAATGTTATATATTTCAGATAACTACGATGTTCTCAACACACAAGGTAACTATTTACTTGGTATCTAGCCTAAATTCTAATTTTATAACAACTTAACAATCTTAAAAATAACGTTACTAAAACATCTTATGAGGATGAAGAAATTACTGTGTCTTGTGAGTTACCTTACATAACGAATTATGTTAATTAATATACACCGTTTCGGATGCATTCAGAACAAATTCAGTTCATATATCGCTGTTGTTTTCATAAATAAAACACTTTCATCGTTTATATATTAGTTAAAACAGTTAAGGTCTATTTTTACTGGGCCGGCTTCGAATACTTTACAGCAGTCGTGGTTCCGTGGGGTCTGAAGATGGATGGTATCGCTAATGTTAAAGTTACAACTGCTACACTAGCGCCATCTGTTTCGTTATAAATAGTATATGGACAAACTAATAGCTGTTTTTTTGTGTTTATAAACACAGATCGTATTAATTTCGTCTAGCATTTTTGGCAATGTTTTAAAAATACTATTAATTAATTCTTCCATTATCGGCGATACAAGGCAGACATAATTATGTGTCCATGATTATCGATTCAACAAGGAAGTAGTGCTAGTCCTATGTGCCCAGCTAAACCAAAAAGTGAAAATCCATACCCCTCCTGTGCCATCGCCACATGCTACACAGTTGTGTGTCCGTTTCACTGATCGGTTTTATTTACAGGCAAATTGATCAGTCTTTTGTGCCCTGCCCGACCGACGCAATTGTTTCCCCCCGGATTCACTTCTCGCGCATTTCCCATTTCGCTTTAAGGCTGTTAGACGTTCCAAACCTGGACTTCTCGCTTTGCCATCCAACGTGGTTACCATTAACCCACGAATAATAAATTACGCATAAACTAAACAAAAACGTATCCTTATTAACCTTTCATAAAGTTACACAAACGCATTAAACTAAATCGCTTTACCTCGCAATTTACCATTACGTCTAACGTTGTTACTAAATTCAAAGTAGTTAAATTACATCTTTTATAGCGTACCTTGCTCACTACCACTTCTTCATCTGCTGTGCCGGCCCTTTGATAGCGTGTTATTATTTAAAACGGTATAAAATTGGAAATTTAATTGTTACCTCAGTTTATGTTTTCACGGCATAATGGGGGGAAAACAACTTGCACCTTATTGTATTGATATAAAACATAAAAGTATTTATGTAACATTTTAACAAAAAAAAATCAGGTTTTTATATGTTCAGAAGTCTGTTGTCTATCCTAAACTTATATTATAAAACTGAAGAGGTGCTGGATATACCATTAATTTTGGAGGAAGGCTTTAGGCTATATATCATCACGCATATTACAATGTACAACGACATATAATTGTAACTTGCGAGTATAATAAAAACACTTTGCCTCTCTATAAATTTAACATAATTAATATTTTCTCTACGAGTTAAATTAATTTAGATACATGCTTACATAAACATGGTGAATGCTCCTTGTGTACAACTATTTATGTATTACATATTTACACGTCATTATTTTAATGTATGTATATTGTTATACTTCTTTTGTAACTTTCATGTGTTGTTATGTATATTCGTAAACGAAATAAAACAAATTAAATGCACAAATGTCATAGTTGTAGAAATGTTGAAGTGTAGTTGTTGTTTTCTAATGAAATCGGAAAAGTTTTTAGAACAAACAATACATGGCTTTATATCTTTTTTTTTAATTTTTTACATGGCGCAGAACCGAGTAAATTGGCCAAGAGAGAAACCTAATTAAAGAGTTTAAATAAAACACTTTAATGTCTTATAAGTTTAATAAGTTTACTAATATATCGCATTTTAAACCGTTAAAGTGTTTTATTTAAATGTATACTACTCGCGTAAACTATAGACAGTATTTACAAACACGCACAATTGTAATCAATTGATTATCTTCATAAATCAATTTAATAAAGAATTCACACAAGATTATCCATATTCTAAATTTGCATACAATGTGTTTGATCACATAATCATTACACAGCTTTGCTATTAATTAAAAAAAATACTAGCAGCGAAGATTTCAGTAATTTAAAAAGTACAGTATTTTTATTGTTTAACGTTTCTGACGTGATTATCAGTATCAGGTAATTCGTGAATATCAAATAGAACCTTGTTAAAAACGTCCTAAACATTTTTCTACCTCGCGCATTTTAATAAATAAATGGCTAAGCGTGGGTGGCTTTGATAAACATATTTTGGTCGTATAGGGCCCAGGATTTTGTTCCTGCAACAATATCGATCAGTAAATTAGAGACAGAAGTACCTTGGTAGGGGAAACAAGGTTTACCTGTTATTTTGAACTTACATTTTCTTTAATACATAGAAAAAGAGTATTTTCCATAAATAAAAGCACCAGTTACTAGCAATTTAAGTGTCATCACCATATCATGGATTGAATACAGAATTCCTCATAGTGATCGCAGTGTAGTACTATTAGATACTTGAAATAACATAACGTCAGAACAGTTACTTGAAAAAACATACGCTTTAACAATACTGGACAAATTCTAATCGCGGTGGTATATTCTATGAGAAACGTTTCATTTATTATAATTTGTTTAAACTTCAATTTAATATAGATATTTTGAATGCACTGTTTTCCTTTCTATTCTTTCTAGTTGTTCAAAAATAATTAATACTAAGTACATCCAGTGTCGTAGCTATCGTAGGAGCAAATAGTGCAGTGCACCAGGGCCCCTGAACTTAGGGGCCCTCTAACCTTATCTTTGAGAAGATATAAGCGTATAAAAAACAGATTTTTTAACGTTCTTGTTGCTATTTAAAATTTTGAAGGTTCTTTTAATCCAAGCTATGCTAAAAGAGGGGATGAGGACCCGATTCTTTCTTGAGCCTTAGGATTAGGTAGACCGGGGCCCTTATCCACCTAGCTACGCTACTGAGTACATCACATTTAAGGATATAAATATAATTTAAATTTGTTAAAAAACTTGAAGAAAAACACTTGTTATAGAAAATCCGTGATTAGCGAGTGTTTTTAGATAATATATCAAGCTCTAATACAAAAACTATCATAGTAATGTATAGTGTAACATTCTTGAAAATCAGACAATCAAATAACTAGACACAGTTGCTAGGTTATATAAAATATCGATAATTGTATTACATCACTAGGCATAATTACGTCCTGAGCAATAATGTGCGGGAGTTTCAAGTGGCGTGTAATATCGTGGGACATCAAAGATCTTCAAATTACTGATAATATTACACTTTGTGATAGATCAAAACCTCTTTTATAGTGTTCCTTTTTAATTTGCCGGCCAGAGGATTGTAGGAAATTTTCAATCGACACAAAACAAAAGAACTAGCATCTATGTTAATGTTTGCCATTTGTCCTAAACGACCTAAAAATGGTTGTGTTGACTCTTGAAAGATATAACTCTGAACACCTAAAAGGACAGTCGCTACATAATTCGTAGGACAAGATTCACTCGCGGCCTTGATTAAAGAGAATTGAAAAAAAGGCCGTTCCCATTATACACCATCTCCTTTGAGAAATTAATTTTTCAGGGTAACTTTATCTCTAAAAAAAGCTTATTTTATTTCTGTCAATTTATATTTAAATATATACTTTTAAGCGTGATTTTACAAGTTCATCAACACGGACGAACAACTTAATTTTTTAGCCGGATCTTTCAACACTGTAATGCTATTAGGCACTAAATGCTAATATTGCTGTAATTAAATGGGATTATATAATGTAACAAGAGCTTGGTAAAAATAAAACAAATACACTTGATTATCTACTTTTACTTTCAAGATTCACCGAGACAGTTTACTGGGCCGGTGTGTAATTCAAGGAGGCACAGTGTACAAAAAAAACAGTCTCTCCTTAACAAAATTAACACATCAAAATATTATAATTTTATAAATATATATATATTTAAAATAATTTTGATGTGTTAATTTTGTTACGGAAATACTGTTTTTTGAGCCGTGACTGCAATTTTATATATAAAGTTTTTTTGTTATATGTAAATAATTTTTTATAAATTTGGGAAATTATTTTAACTACGACGACGACGTTTCGGAAGCTTTGCAGCAGCCGTGATCTCCCCGTGACAGGGACTACCGCATTTTAAACCGTTAAAGTGTTTTATTTTAATATCTCCATAAATCTTTACATATCATTGTAATTTCCGTTTATCATCCGAATGATTGAACATTACACTGTGCTCTGGCGCCAGCGCAAGTCTTACAATGAAATGTGAAGCGATATCCCGTAAGTGAAAGGATGAAGCGAATTTAATATTCAGAAGAAGCGATATTTTAAGGAGTTGAGATAACATTTTGTGCATGGTGCAAGATAATAAAATGTTTAAGTATTCCACTAAAAGACATTATCATATCTTACGTCACATATTTTTTAATGTGAGGAGCAAACCAAGTACAATAATTTTAAAGCAATTTACAGACTTTACAAATAGAAATCTCAATAGTTCTTAGAACGTTTTAATTTGAATGTCTATTTTATAAGTACATATTTACATACAAGAGGTTCTAGGTTTTAAACCTTTGGAAAGAAAAGATTCGGTAGGTTAAGGTGATAAATGCGGATTCAGTGAATAAAACCGATCACTGAGACGGTCACAGAAATGTGTTTCATCGACTGAATTTTATTTTTCATAAAATAGTTGCTTGCATCTGTGTTCACGAAAGAATTATTCAATCGAAGTAAGAATGTCTCAATCTCCTACAACAATAATACATTTCTTAAATTATTGCCATCATCATATCCGTTTTGTGTAAAATATCGCTGACTGCCAATACAATAAGCCCTCAGACGATATTTACGTAAAGGAAAGGAGTAATTAAAGTACTTAATTTATTTAACTGCGATTTGCACCAATTTATCACCAACTTTATGGGCTTAAGACGCACGTAATCTTACTTATGGGGTGTAAATGTTTAAATTATTGGTCATATAAGACAATCGGTGAAACTTATTCTCGTAAAATAAATAGGTTTATTTCTGGCAAACGTATATTATGATTTTTATATGAGGTGAAAGTCAGGGGGTTTTGCAAGGGCCTCACACGTGTCCTCTACTTTAGTTATTTTACAGTTATGAAAGCTTAATTTTTTAACATTGAATGTATTATCTTATTTACAAGGAATATAATCTGCCCTTGTCTCTTTTTGCATTATTTTGATACCAGGTCAGATCCAGTTCCTTGAACAAAAAGTTATACTTGTTCTTCATGCTAGAAACAAAATTAAAGGAATATTGCTTTATAATACTTATCCATGAACAAAGATTAAAATCATTTGCCTAAGCTATCTATCTCATATAACATATAAGAATAGACACATATATTCAGTGCATTTATTTAAAACCTTTTTATATTATCTAACGTTATTGTCCCATATAAAGGAAGTTAGTTTCTATTAAATGACCTATGTAAATATTTGCGTGACGCCACTTCCTGAAGAGTATCGATCGTGTCTAACTCGTCTTTAGGTTAACATGATAATGCATCAATTTAACTAAAATTGTCCTTAATAGGTACATTACAGCCGTAGGGTGCAATCATTCTGTCGATCCATTCTAACATTAACTTAAGAAGTAATCGTGAGTTCAACCTAATTGTTCTTATATTATTTGACTAGCAGTTTATTTTGTTTCGGTATTTGATTATTGGTTGAACTATGATAATAATACAATTCATGGTCATCAATACAGAGCATTGTCCTTTGTTCGAGTTGTAAGTCGTTATAGTTATATAGTGTAGTAGTAGGTTTTATTTTTGCTCTAAATAAGCGAGAGGACCCTATTCTATTCAAGCCTGCAATAAACACGATCGTATGTACCGTGCAGTATTTTAAAGTGGTCTTATTATATAACGTATCATAAATACATTAGATAAATCTAAATGTAGAGTTCAAAGTCATACCTTGACCCGACCCAGTCATCTTGTCTTTTTGCACCAGTAATAATTATTATGATATTATTTATAAATACAGCTTAGAAGCCTGTTAAGTATTTTAGATTTATGTGTAGTAATTGTATTAATAAAACAGGATTTTTATTTTTATAAATAAGTAACAATTAGAAATACATTGATTTTGAGACAAACATACAATACAACACGTTAAATGGTTTGAAAACGCAAAACATATTTATTACTGTTGTAAAGCATCTGAAACGTCAAGCCTTAGTTAAAAGTGAAAAAGTAATGAATAATTTAATACTAACATTAATAATTTTTATTATCTCTGATTATATTTAACGGTGCAAATTCTTATGATGAATGAATGACGGTAAAAATGTATGTTCCAAAGGAAGGATTCGATACCGAAAATAGTAGTATTAGTTTAGATAAATCTAGATTTTTATTTATAAAATTTAATAAATTCCTTTTTTAAATATCTCCACAGAGGATTTAATGCCATTTACAAGTTTTATTTATACTAAATAACACAGATTATAAATTACAAGAATATTTTATCATTGTAAACACAGGCAAGCAATTCCGACGGTATAAATTAATGGCCGTGCAGATTCCCACAAGTTTATTATATCATTTAAAAATATTAAAAGGTCACAACGCACTGATTTCTAAATAGATTAACGTGTGAATGTTGGGTTACATCAAAAGTAATAGCTATTTAATTATGGTCTATCAAAGGCTATCGTGCCAACACGCCATTTTATATGTCAAAAACAATTTGGCGCGAAACTTCGCGGAAATAGGTACGCTAAGCAAGACCAAACTAAATAAACTGAACCTAAATCTGCAATTCCAGGAAATTGTCAACCCACGTGTAACTGCATTTTATTTTAAAAGCGATTTGTTGTGTTGTTTTGTCTCCCGTGACAACACCTTGAGGATACCACGCGAAACACTACAATTATTACCTTAAAAGCCAAATTAAACAGATTTTTAAAAGTAAGTAATTTTTGACTATAGCAGTGCCCATACGTGTTCTGAAGACTTACCTAATAATATATATCGTTAAACAAAAAGAACAACAAGTATAATATTATATGTTACGAATACATTAATAACTAAGTTAATACTTAGAAATAAGTTTTAAAAGCTCTCTCAATTTTAGAATTTAGCGACAATGAACTTTTAAAACTTATCGTAATAAATTAGAAACAATTTTTAAACACACTAATTAAGTTGTCAGAGCGAATCATTGCAGACTTGGTAATTAGAGTAAGGAATTTGCGTAACAAGTTTTGAAGGCGAATTTAAATTTTAACTTTTGCAATTAATTTTGATTACGATGTCAGAACATTTAGTTAACACTAATGTTAAGACCTAACTAGATGCCAAGGAGGTAATTCCTAGACCACCTTTCTTTTTTTAAATGATTGACATGGACAGACATGCCTTGAGGTTCACTTGGTGGTAGGTGATATACCCCAACTTATAGCATCTAAACGACTATATATATATGCTGTCGACCTATTTTGTCATAGGATATTTGGAAATCCACAGACTGAAACCGAAACGCGATTAAGCTTCACGGTTTTTCCATCTGTGGACGGTGGTTCGTGATACGGAATTTCTATATTCCTATCACCTATTTAATTTCTAGACGAAGTCCAGCACGTTTAAGAAAAATTAAAAATTAGAAACATGTTGGACCTGGTGGGGATCAAAACTACCCATTGATCATTAGCCCGTGAAAATCTATTCCTTATATACAATTCTAATCGCTTGGATACTGCCGCGGCGTATTTGAACGTCGAGCGCAAAGGGAAAAGTTTTTATGGCGTCAAAACTTTTTGTCTCATTGACACAGTTTTACAATGTATGTACCTGTAATTAGATAAGGGCAGTTGGTAACAGTCTGAGCTGTCTTTCTGAAGGCTTATCACAGTCGGCAGCGCTGGTGTTCAGAACAGTCGTGTGACGTATTTAATTCATTTAAAAAAGTGAAACAGTCATTATAATTCTTTGTATACATCATTATTTACAATGTAGATTATAATTAAAATTTATTGAAACCTTAAATCTTTAGGAAACAGCACATAACCTAGCTAATGATAAACAAACGTTAAAATTGTTATTTTAATGTCACGTCCGCTACAAAAATCATCATCACGTTCAAATTAAGTTTTAATAGTTTCAGCTGATGTTTCGTGTTTAGACACACCCTAAAAATTGCATGGTTCTGGCAATATCGTGACTGGGTTGCCAGCTAATGACATTTTACCAAATGAAAGTAGATCCTAGGTGAGCGGTGAATTATAGAAACATCGTCCTTACATTATACACTTGAAACAAATTTAAGATTGAATACAATTTATACCTCAGATTCGAACCCAATTCCAGGAGCGTACAGTGTTTTTGAAATTACATTTTGCTAGATATGCATATCAAAAATGATTAAGGAATATCAATGATCACAGACAAAATCTAGCTGGTCTATTGGTAGATTTCCGCTTGTCTATGTTTTTTTTATTACGTTATCTGTGCACATAATAAGGATGAACATGTACAAGTCGTGCAATCCTATTTTATGGTCGAATTCTCACTCATAAATTACAGTTATGAATAAGATTCCCACATTAAAACTGACGAAATTGGTACGTATTATTGTTCGAGAATTATCAGACTGATCGACAAATATGATTTGACTAGCATAAAGTAATAAGTTATTTCCACATATTCCACAGACTATAGACTTGAGTTACGTAAGTTGTCAATTTGATTCATAGATACCATACGAAATATTATTTTTAAATTACTTTGTTAATCTACTGACTTCCGGTAAATTTGCCAATAGACTATATAGAGTCAAATAATTTAAATTCTATTTTTTTAAGACAATAGATTATTATTTTATAGCAGCCAGAATAAAAGAGTTTAATCTTAAACGAATAGTATTAATAAATTTAGGGGTTTTTTTTAATAAATTGCTTTACAGTACGATTAATACTTAAAAGTTAAGAGAATGGAAGCTCTTCCAGAAAAGGTTAAAGCGAAACCCGTAATTAATTTTTGGCTAATTAGATACAAAGGTTTACGTATTAAAATGTATTTAACATTTACTTACCAATTTAACAAATTACATATGATAATGCACAACTTTTTGCCAGCGGTTGCCAAAGTATTCGATTTTTTAGGGTTTATAGAGCAAATACTCATAAACCGCCGATTAAACGATCGACACAGGTAATCGTTGAAACAGCCAATTTTTAAAATTTGAAAATTAACACTTAAAAACGTCCTTATGATTATGGACGTGGCATATTACAAACTTTTAGTTGAGTAAACTTTATGATATAATTGGGTCGAAATGTTATACTTTGTTATTTGTACCATCCACAAGATACGTTATGGATCTTATTATATAGTTTGTTATGTCGTATTCAAATATATTTCATCAATAAGTCTCATTTCTTAGTTGAGACGGTTTGGCAAGCGCTGCTTCAAAGCTATAAAGTTCTATAATCGGTAAAGTTTTACGATAATAGCTTTAAACTTCATAATATTCATTGATTTACATATTACTTTAAATAATTTGTGAGCCTTATACATTCTTAGCAATACCGAGAATTATCGACTCAAATTCATTACATTTATAAAAGTAAGGCTTTGTTTCTCGTTAACCAAAAATTGTTATTGAAAAAAAAAAGAACACCGAGAGCACTATAATTTGTATGAATTTAACATATTTTTAGGTTTACATTATTAACTGTCTGTATTTTATTTCAAATAACACTGCAGTAAAATGTTTTCGCGAGACTCAGTACCTTTTTACACGTGACGTGACACAGAGAGACTAAAGATGGAGGGTGTTTTTCGCGTTTTAAACCGTTAAAAGTTTTTTATTCAGGTTATATAAATAATTTGGGTGGCAGAAGAATTCCTTCCACATTTGGAATAGGGCTAGAAAACAGGGCTGCGGTATTTTACCAGAGACCATTATTATCAAAGTTGTTTTTTACAGTTAAAATAGAATTTGAATATTATGCCATCTTATGTTATGACATGTGAAAAATATTAAAGTTTTCAAACCTCTCTTTAGTTGTTTTATCTCCTCCGTCATAAAATCAACATATCCCTAATTCCAAAATTCCGAAACGTATTCCGATACAAACCGTTTGCAAAAATATTCAACTTTTATAGTTTTTAAAACGTTAAACAATGGCTTTTTACTATTTGTAGTCTTAAAGACGGTCAAACGCAAGACATCTGCATACAATACTCTATGACCAGTATCGTCAGCAAAAAAGGTTTCGTTTGTGAATCAAAACTTTACCATTCCTTAAACATTACATCTCAATAGCAAATTTAATTATATAAGTAAAGTCCCGTTTCTTTTGAGGAAATTTAATGTATATACGGCGAACACACTTCTGTGTCCGTTTAGCTTGTTGATTATTGAACACCTTGGTTGTCAAAAGCTATAGTTTATGTAAAGAACAAAGTGTACATATATGGTTTTTTAATAAAACAATTGGCTGTAGTTTAAGTGGATATATTTTATTAAAAATTAAGAGCTGTTTTGCTGACCGTCCAGAGAGGAATGCATTCGATAGAACAATGCATAGAGATCGATAGTGCAAGGACGGTACACTCACACAACTCGTTTATTAGCTATGGTATGCAGTTAGCAGGTAAAGCGTCACACTTCGCGGCCTTGTTTAGGATGGGCTTCTGACAAATGTTACATGGTTTGAACTACTTAGCCGAAATTAAAACTTGTCGTTTCGTTTAAGTTCTATTACTACAAAATAATACAATAGAATAGAAATATTTTACCATGGTGAGAAACTACTTGTCTACTGCTCCCGCTACCACTACCACTAACTAGTGCCGTAACGCGTTACGTCACTATGTCATTAGAAGTCATTAGTTACTTTAAAACTACATTGAAGTGTTAAGCCATATCTGTACTCGGTAATACACATTTGAACAATACACTTTTAACGCAATATCTATTACTTAAATTATATACGACGACACGTCGGGCTGTAGTCAAAATAAGTTCTAAATTATTTAATTAGTACATTTCGCGGTTTAAACCGTTAAAGTGTTACATTAAAATAAATTGGTGTGTGTAATAGGTGTTTAAAGTTCCTAAAACAAGTAAAATTTATGACAAATTCATTTAATTTTGTGTTTATGAATTTGTTTTGTCTAAAATAAATAAACGTGAAAATAATAAAATCTCTTTCCTTTCCAGATGTTGGTCTTCTGTATCATCGCGTCATCACTTTACACCGTTGTGACGTCAGCGGGTAACGAGTACCTCCCACCGACCAAGGGATACAACTACCCACGACCAGAAATACCTTTCACCACCAACAGAGTGAGATATTACTCATTACAGTCAAAACTCTACTTCAAAAATAAACAATCACTTCGATTAATTACTAACATGATTCATAACTTCTACAATTCCTTTTAAAAAGGAGTATAGACAACCATAATTATAATATGTAAACAAGATGCACTGTCAACCTTTTTAGACTAAAATTAAAACGATTGAACTTAACGATTTTTTCACCTGTGGGAGGAGTTTCGATATTATTACCACACATCTAACATCCAGATTTCCAGACGAAGACCAGTATTTTTTGGAAAATTACAAATTGATTAGTAATATGCTAGACCCGTTACCCGAACCCATTATCCGTTGATACCTAGCTACCATGACACTAACGGCCCGTCAAGCCACCATTTGCAAAAATATTTTGCGTCTGTTTGTAACTAATAACTATAACAAAATAATGTTTAGTGCACATGTATATGTTCGACAAAATTGTCAACCTTCTCTTAATTTAATATTTCCTTATTTTAATTGGATTTTATTTAACCTAACTACATTGGCAAATCATGTAAGTTTAGGTTAAATAAAAATCCACAGACTAGACATTTATACTATAGACTATATATTTATAATTATAGTAACATAATGCATGTAACTTTACGCAGAAAATAAAAATCCTTAGACTATAGACATTTATACTATAGAGTAACATTTAGCAGCGCCCACGCCACACATGAATCAAAACCTCTGTTTCACCTCATTACCCGTGAGGTCAGAGTGTAGTGGGACCCTTCTAAATAATATCACATTGTCAATGAAACAATGCACCAGCCTTGCCGCTACTTACCGTTGCCATTCAAATGTCACACAACTATAATGCACTAATAAAAACACCAAATTGGTTACATACTAGTTCCCTCATTTTTTCCTAAACCCGTGGGAATGCATTAAAATAATTATATATTTTATGATAGAGGACAGCCAAGCATGAGGTTCTATCTAAACAAATCTTATGGCTAGGTATTATACCTACCATACGAACAAGAAAAAATAATTAAACCCCTTTTTCGTATAACGTGTATAGCTTGTGATTTAATAGGAGGATAATTTTATGTAAAAGTTTATTTGTCTGTTGTAATCTCTGTACTAACTATCAATTGTGGTTTACAATGCATTCTCAGAAATTATTAAACAAATAGATGTAATATATACAGTCCACAGACAACAGACAACTTACAACGAGCAATTAGAGAAATGTATGTTTACCTATGAAAAAAAAATTGCTAACAGATCATTGTGGCATCGTTATAACTGCATGTACCTATATTATTATTTTTGTATTTTATAAATGGCAATTTTCAAGTATGGGTCAGTCTTCAAACAAACACCTATATAACATTATTTCTTTCTATAGCCAACGCCACCACCATACAGACCGACGCCTCCACCACAAAGACCTACTCCTCCGCCAGTGAGGCCAACGCCGCCTCCGCAACGACCTACTTACATACCACCAGGACCAACTCCCGGACCTATTCCAACTCCTCATGAGGTAAGAAACTTAAATTAATTTAAGTATTTGTAATATATAATGCCACTTATTTCCTTGTAGACCCAAAATATATAATAACTAATAATATTTAATATTTTTCACATATGATGGCACTGTATAAATTAAAAATCTATTAAAAATTGAAAAACGGCGTAAGGCTTTGGAGTCGTACAAACGCTCCCAGGGCTCCCTCTCAATGACCATAGCGGGCTGGTGGTGTGTTTAGTGGTTCTGGTAGACTATTGTCTCCGGGGAGGGTGTAGTACGACTTACCACACTCCCCACATCACTATTGCTCGACGTGGGTGCATTATTCATACCACCAGTTAAAAAAGAAAGTAAGATGTATGATAAAAAGAAAACAAATTTTTAACACCTAAGCCATTTTATGTATCATCAATATAATGATCGGGGCTTTTTATTGGATTTGGCGGCGAATAATTCTTCATTTTTTTCTCTGTTGGAATAAAAAATATACTAAGTTGATAGCCGAATCCCGCCGTGACTACGGCTGCTGTTAGTTTTACGAAAAGTTGGGTCGTTGTTCCAAAATGTTTAATTCCGCATTTTAAACCGATGAAAGTGTTTTTAAAAAATGTGCACTACTTGTGCAGTTTACACGATCATACACACTTTACTTAATACATGCAATATTAACTTTTAAATAAAATATTTATAGTCGTTTGAAAACGCGAAACATTATTGTTCAATAATTTTTTATTTTAACTAAGTACGACTTGGCGTTTCTGATGCTTTGCAGCAGCCATGGTTACGGAGAGACAATACAATATACACAATGAAATATTCTTACACCAACCATTTTGGTTAATAGTTCCTTGTTCCTCGTTAGTGTCAACTGAAAATAAGAATAGTTTAAAAAAAGGTTTGTGACATCTTAATTTAGGTCTTAAAAACAAGTAGGTACTAACAGTGTCCCATTTTGGCGTCTGTGTGTTCCTCTATATTGTTTTCTTCCAATTCATTCTGATTGGCTAAAAATACAATTAAATTAAAAAGCTCTTCACGTAACTAATTAACGGGTTTAGTGTCAAAATTACCCGGGGCTGTATTTTCATATTCAACATTCACTATTGCTCCATCAGGATTTTCTAAAAAAGATTTATTAATCAATAAGTGTTTATGTCGTTGTTAATTGCGTCAAATTAAAAAAATACTATGAATGTATATTTTTATAGTCTTTACTAAAATATGTAAATTGAATAACAATGTTTTTAAACGCACCGCCATTTTCATTATTTTCTAAGACATTTTCTTCTTCTGCTTCTGCTGCCGGTTCTAAATGATTGGTTACATTACAAGTATTCAATCTAACATAGTGGTTTAATAAATTTACTTTTACAAGAAACAAAGATATAGTAATATTTTCAAACGTACCTTCATTTTCAATATTTTCTAAGACATTTCCGTCTTGTCCCTCTGGTGCCGCTTCTAAATTATTGGTACGAAAGTGTGATTTTCATTTAAAACTTAAAATGTATCATATAATATTTTCCTTTTATAAATTATGTAAAATGATTAACAATATTTTAAAACGCACCTCCACTTCCCTTATTTTCTAAGACATTTTCATCTTGTGGTTCTGGTGCCGGTTCTAAATTAATGGTAAAGACGCAAAGGTTACATTTAAAGTATTAAATCTATAGTAATTTTTTTTTATGTTTTTTATATATATATGATATGTACGAGTATGTCTACCTGGTAAGATTAATTTGGAATAACGACGAGGCGCCAACGACATGTGGGTGAGATTTATAAAGATGAGGAGGAGGTTTGCAAAAACCAATTTTTGCGCCCAGGACATTGATGGAATGAGCAAAATAAATACCAATATTTTCAAACACACCTCCACTTCCCTTATTTTCTAAGACATTTTCATCTTGTGGTTCTGGTGCCGGTTCTAAAATTAGTAAGATTTTAGTTACATTTAAAATACAATATGTAACATAAAAAGTCGTTTAATATATATGCGTACTGACCTTCGTTCGTCTCTAGAAAAAAATATGAAAGATTCAAACTTAGGATTATTGTAGAATAATAACAATTTATGACATTACGAAAGCTGAAATCGAACCTGGGTTACTAGGTATTAAAACCATTCACCGTAATACCGTTGTTTTCATTCCTTTGCACAAAAAATATATATTTATTGCATACTTACCAGGTAAAAATTCTTCATCTACTGCAATCAAAGTAGTCACTTATTACAATCTAAAACTTACCCAATACAGGTAAATTAATATAATGCAAAGTGGAAAATCAAATTATTTTTCTTCAATAATTAGGAGGACAAATAAGGATATTATAGGTCACTAGATAGTAGGTGTTTCACCTATAAATAGTTTTCCAGCCATATAAAATTAAAACAAGATAGGCTGTCGACCTATTTTATCTTTGGATATTCGGAAATGCACAGAGTAAACCTTAACCGAAACGCGAAAAAATACAGTATTTTCTTTTAATTAAAACACTTTAACGTTTTAAAACGTGATATATTAGTTAAACTTATTTGAAATGTCTCTGGCTGCTGCAAAACATCCGAAACGTCGAGCCGAAGTTAAAAATCATTTCCAAACAAGTTTAACTAATATATCGCGTTTTAAACCGTTAAAGTGTTTTATTTAAATGTGTACTACACGCGTAAACTATGGACAGTATTTAACAGTCTTTTCATCTTTAGACGGTGGTTCGAGACCCGGACAAATAACAATCATATTATCAGACGAAGTCCAACGTTTTCGGAAAAATTATAAATTCACTAGATTCATATTATGCCCAATGATAATTGAACTCAATAACTGTTTATTATTCTTTATTATTATTGCTACCGTTACATCGACGAGATCGTGCGAGTTATATATAGGTCATAGATATTGACTTTTGGACCTAAGTTACTGATTAAACTAAACACTTTTAAGGGCTCGAACGCAAAATATATGATGTACGTAAATTATTTTAACAGCGGCCTGCCTTTCCGTCTTGTAATTAAAAAATATAAAATTCTTACGTTTTATCGGTCGGTCTGTAGTGCATTTCGTACTAATAAGTTTCGGTGTAGGCTCTTCGTTTAGTTTTCCTTTGAATCTGTGTGTCATTTTCATTTTGTTTGCGCGAACTGGAAGTAACGAATTACTTAAGTATTATAGAGCGTCCCATTTCCCTATTTATTCGTCAGTCTGTCTCGTAAAACAAAACACATACGTGGAACGAAAACGCCTGAAAGGACATTTGAATTTATTTATATCAACTTATTCTACCTTATAAATTTAAATAAAACACTTTAACGGTTTAAAACTTGATTTATATCTTTTATAGATGTATACTTATTTTAACTATAGCCCGACGTTTCGGATGCTTTGAAGTAAAAGCTGCAAATATTGCGTTTAAACCGTAGAAGTGTTTTATTTAAATTCGAATGTACGATTAATTAGAAAACTACAATTTCTATAGAGTACCAATAGAAACATTGCGATACAAAGCTGATAGTGGTAGTAAACAGTTTTTCTTATTTGACAATGTACAAGTTTTCCTTAATTCCCTGTAATTCCACTCACCATTTTCAAAGCCTGGAATCGATTATTGTAAAAAAGTATATTATACGTATATGGGATATTCATAGAAATTTGACATTAAATTTATATTTTGCAACATAAGTTCAATTTGGAGCTACGAAATATGTCACGAAGTATTTCAAAGTTATAATACCCTCGATTATTTTTTTTACTGTTAAAACACATATTTTTAGCAATAAAACATGTTCCCCTCTGATTTCTCTAGTCTGTGTCATATCCTGAGTTTGACAAGCCAACTTTGAAACATCTTCCAAAAATCATCAAATAATAAATGACGAAATTATGGGGAAAAAACAAAAGCTTTTAGTAATAAGTACTTTTAGCTACTTTTTTGTAAGTCGGTTAATAATTACCAAATAGAGTACACTTGGAGATGTCACCCTACTATGAAGCTAATGTAATTGATCTTACTTTACATACGGGTAATGTACAGACATTATCATATGCCTAAGAATACTTAATTCTCAAAAAAGTTTCATAATTTTATTTAACAAGATATTACAACGCAATATATTGTCAAAGGTAAGGGCTAAAATAAATATTAATCTTATTATATCCTTTTTTTTAAATTAATTCAAATAAAATCTTACTTGATAGTATTTCACCGTATTCTATTAAAAAAAAAAAAAAAAAGATTATAAAAAAATAAACACTTATTAAAACAAAACACTGCACTAATACAAGACATAGTTATCCTTTCCACTCAGAGAACAACAATTTATAACTAATAGAATTACCTATATTCATCAGTTTTACTTTTTTATCTAAAACGAATATATACAAACAAAATTAATGAAGAAGAATTATTTTTAATTTAATTTCATTAAAAGTAATTTCCGTAAGTTCGTACCATAATCTGGGTCTGTAATGGATATGTTTCTTTTTAAATATCTTTGTGTGATAAATTTTAGTACCAGCTGATATTCATACCTATGTCATTGTTCGTCCGAACAATTGGTAATATGGAAGCCATTATCTGAAATTGATATATACCTCTATATATTTAATTAAATAATACACCTTTTCAAGGTAAAAAACGCACAACTCATTAATAATTTGATTTAAATCTATGAACCGACGTTTCGGGCACTTTTCAAAAGCCCTATATTTAAAAAACAGATAGCGCTACCCTAGCTTGATTTTACATTAGGCCGACCGCTATTTTTAGTCCGTAACCACCGCTGCCGAAAAACATCAGACACGTCGGGTCTTTGCAAAAAATCAATTAAACAGTATACTTAGCGTTTTAAACCGGTAAAAATAGCCTAATATAATGTACCAATCGCGTCGTAATTTAGGATTTAGTAGGTAATAAATTTTTTACCAATTAAACAACTAATGACAAATTAGAAATATGTAGTGGATTATTTCATGTGATGTAAAACAATACAAACTTACAATTATACATAAAACACCTTGCACTAGAATCATATTTTTAGAACACTAAAAAAACATTTTTTTCATTGCAATAAGAAATTGTGCAAGCCACAAGGTAACGAATAAAATTATATTTGACTATAACATTATGTTTTATGCAACTCAGCTATGTAATAAAATAAAAAGGTTTATTTCATCGTCGTAAAAGCTATTTCAACGACTTGTAACTTTGATTAGATAGCTACAATTTCCCGCTTCCTTCTTTAATTACGTATGCTTATGTAAAATAAAATACTGTCTGTAGTTGACGCGAGTAGTACACATTTAAATAAAACGCTTTAACGGTTTAAAACGCGATATATATGAGTTAAACTTATTTGGAAATAATTTTAACTACGCTCCGACGTTTCGGATGCTTTACAGCAGCCGTGACCAGTTTCACTTATATACATCTCGTTTTAAACCGTTAGTGTTTTATTTAATATATGTATACCAGAGTTTTTGGTTAATAACTAAAATGCATGTTTGTTTGTCTTTATTACTTCTGTTTGTAGAATACCACAAAAACATTTCATCTTTGTACTTTTATATGCTATATATTTTTCTAATTAATTACAGCACCACCACGAAGGCCACGACCACCATGATCATCATCACCATCATGAGCCCGGTATGCCATTTGACTTCGCATACGCTGTCAACGAGGATGGTAACGACTACAGCCACAACGCGATTTCCGACGGCGATGTCACAAGGGGACAGTACCGTGTGGCGCTGCCCGATGGTCGTACACAAATCGTGAAATACACGGCTGACTGGAAGAATGGATTCAATGCTGAAGTAAGTGATCTTCCTTATAAATTGTGTAACGCTTTCATGGCCATCGTTCAGCCCGAAAAACAATGGCATACATTGTACGGATTTGAAACCAGGACCTCTATAACGCAATGCTAGGCAACCTGTTGAACCTTTTACCTTCAGAGGCGATCATATTTATACTAAGACAGTTATATAAAACAATTTTTAACGTTTTAAAACGAAAAATATATACTTTTTTATTTACACTTTATTAGCGTAAATAAAAAAAGTTAACAAATATATTTCGCGTTTTATTGTAATGTTTTTTACAAAAACTTGCCCAACGTTTGTGTTTTTGGTAATATTACCAAGACCTTATAGAAGAATCTTTAATACGGTATAAATGGTTATATTATTATAACCAGTTGTCTGGATAAATTAATTTCTAAACGATTCGGTTGTTTTAAATAAGTATAAGCCAAAATAAATAGAAAGAAGCCCAAAATGCTACAATATTGTAGTCCTAAGAACTAGTTTTAGGATCTTATTTGGTTACTGTCAGTGATTTATGCGAGTAGTACAAATTTAAATAAAACACTTTAACGGATTAAAACGCAATATATTTTAGTTAAACTTACGCCCCGAAGCTTAACCCGACACGTCGGACGTTTTATTTAAATGGATCTTATTTGATTTGTAATATTTTTGTCGCCATAAAACATTTTCATTTCCTTTCATCGTGATATTTAGTATCAGCATCAGTACAACATTAACGAGGCGGGATTTAATAGCTATGTTATATAATAATGTTACTAGTATTACTTAATGAAGTTGAGGGTAGGAAGGTGTAACTCAAGTAGATAGCAACATGTATTTTTCTGGGGCGTCTCTTAAATTCTTCGTTAAATTGTTAGAATATTTATAACATAATGCCACTACGTTACAGGTGTCTTACGAGGGTGAAGCGAGCTACCCTGATCAACCAAATGGGATCCGAACAGGCGGACAAGCATACGCACCTGCGAGCCAAGGAGGCGGTTACCAGTATTAAAAATATAAATAAAAACCAACAACGCTGTACATAAACGCATTGCTTAGGTAATATTACCAAATATGACTGCATTACGAACATTTCTCCTCTGTGAGAAAATTGGTGTTAAACAGATTTTGAGCAGAAAATTTGTAATAATATCGATTTCAAAGTTTATAATAAGTATTTAAAATCAAGAGAGAACTATCTAAAAATAGAACGAAATTGTAATAAACAAATTAAGTATGTCGTAAGATAAAAAAATATATTTAACATACTATATTCTTGTAGTATTAAGCACCACTGTTATAGTTACCATTTTGCCCAATACAAATAAGAACTATTTAAAAAGTAAATGGACAAATATTGTCCTAGTAAACTATACCGGTAAACAATTTTGGGTTCCATGTACAAAGAAAAATAGATGCAACCTTTGTAACATGATTGTTTTATAACAAAAAATAACAGTAGAAGTAGAATATAGTTTAACTCAAACAGCCGACGAAATAAAATTCGTAGGTACATTAGTGAAATAAATAAAAAACATCAGTAATATAAGACAAAACACTTAATACAATGTCATCTATAGTAAAAACTTATTAAAAATAAATCAGATGAACCTTAAAATGTAAAATACTCAACAACACTGCCTTGTATATGTAAGTTTAAAATAAGTATTCAATGTAGACTTATGCATAAGTATATATTTTAAATAAATATATTTTTTCACATAAAGAATTCTTTTCTTTCAAATATATATCACCATCAAGTATTTATTTAGAAAGATAGGTAGATTAAGAAGTGTCAATTAATTTCCATTAATTTTATTATAATTCACACACCATTCTTTATCAGAAGATAAACTTCAGATTTATATACTTTTTAAATAGACAAACCATCATTAAACATATATTGAAAATCAAAAATACTATCTATGTTATCTTTATGCACTAAGCTCATATGCCTTTCCAATTCCTTCTTCAAAACAAATTTTTTACCACATGCAAGGCAAACCTCTCTCTTTTCTCCGTGTTTGCGTTTTATATGATCGTTGACCCGACTTCTATTAACAAACCGTTGATTACACACTAGACATTCAAATGTTTTTTTCATTATAATGCAACTTCAAGTGATTATAAAGACTTTTTTTGTAATGAAATGTTTCACCACAGATTTCGCAGATCACATCCTTTAAATGAGTGTGTGTTTTGCTGTGTTCTGCTAGAGCGCTTTTGGTATAAAACCGTTTAGAACAAGTACAAATGTATGGTTTACAATTCAGATGTTTACTATTAATGTGTCCTTCCAATGTTGTCTTACATTTTGTTGTGTAAGGACAAGTATTACAAGAGTATCCTTTTCTTATTCTCTGCTTGTGTTGTTTTAAATGTTTAGCTAAATCTTGCTGTGCTTTAAAGCAAATAGGACATGTTAGTTCTTCAATTTCTATATTTACCAAATTCCCAGCCTCTTTATCATCAGTAGAATTAATTTTTCTATCACGACTTTCATCAACTGACCTTTCAGTATATACAGAATCTATATAGATTTTACCATTTGTTAATACTTGGTTGTTAATTTTTTTATTGACATTGTCAACTATAAGGTGTAGAAGTTCTTCAATACGCTTTTTTCTTCTTAAATAAGTATAAATATTTAATACTAAGTCTACACATTTTTGACAAGCTTGGCCTAATATAATGTCCTGGAAAGTAAAAACAAAGAACATTAATTTATAGCCTGAATTATTGATATGATATTTTTATTTAACTTTAGGGAATCTTTTTTTTCTCCCAAAATCTTACATTTACTTCAGAAAACTTCTTACAAACCTCTTTAAATAATAATAGTTTAACTATTAAAAAATCTCAACTCAAAACCTTTATATTTTAGTACGTAGGAACAACTTTTAGGTTTACCTACATTCTTCCAAAAAATTGATTATATACTTACTTGTTTTGGAAAAATTTCTTTCATAAGTGCCACTAAACTAAGTTGTTGACTTCGTAAACCCTCTATGTATATGTCCTCTTCATAAACATTCAACATCTCATCAGTATTACCTTGTTTGAAACACATAAAGCAAACTGATACATTTTTATTTGGGTCTATCAATAACTGTATGAGGTCTAATATGTTAGGCATTGTAGACGTTTGATTAAGCGTTAATAAAAAAAAATCACATAAAAGCCACACAATATTTTGATGACGGTTGAGGACGGATGAGTACATTTCGATTTAATTGCTTTTTAATTAGTAGAAGTCTTTAAATCGTTTTTTTATCTTTTCATAAAATTAATACTTGTGTATCCCTACAAGTGTTTTAAATATTAATATTAGGACAATACTGTACACAAAAGTAAGTCAAAATTTCAAAACTGATCAAAACAAAGTCAACAAGTTAGTTAAATTTTTTTATAATATTTTATGGCCTGGTAACAAGACTTTTAAGCCAACTTAGGTCATTTCAACTTAACCACAAGTCGCAATGACATTGGCATTATAAATGGATTAATGTTGCTTTTTACTTCCCGTATTGCGTCTAATGTAGGATGCGTTCATCCATTCAGAAATGAGGAAGCCAAAATTAGGAAGATGGTTTAACTGACAAGATAAACAAGAGAAGGCAGAAACTAGATGGCGATTATGAATGATCGGCATGATCGATTTATTTTGTATTACTAATGTTTGTATATAATCCATTGTACAGTTAATAATTACTAATCGTTTCATCGATGTACTACTAATCGTGTATAATGAATTGGACAGTTGTTCCATGACTTTAGTAGTTCCATAACTTAGCAGTATTAGTAACTACTAATCGTTCTAATCGAGATATTTTTATAATCGAATTTATATTAGTACATCTCATAATCGTTCACTGCTAGCAGAATCATTTGAAAATCTATTTAGTTACTGATGAGCTTTTCAAAGCAAAGAGATATTAATCAATAAAGTTACTAATAAAATGATAAATAGAATATTTCTTAAATGATAATCAATGACATATGTTATAAGAAAATATTTATTGCATTTTCGCTGTACAAGCTAAACTGACAACAAGCCCTATTTCATGTTTAATAGAAAGTAACAAACGTAAACGTTTGTGAAATTTTACATAACTATTAAAACTCAAGGGCACGATGGATTCAGCATCAATGAAGATGCACGTGATATCACATGTTTGAATCAGTTTATTTTAAATGATTTAATATAACACAAAACACCAAATAATAGAAAAAAAAACTAGTTTCCTATTCTTAAAAATAAAAGTTTAAATCTATATGTTCAATATGTTTTTCTATTGCGCTACATATAACTTTGTACCCCACAACCAGTTGTTAAATGATTTTTCAAGTCAGAACTGCTATCAACGATCTGCTTACATATTCTACAGCAATATCTTCCTCCATGAGACTTTTTCATGTGTAGTTTCATACCAGACTCAGAATAAAATGATCTTGTACAGATAGGACAGATATGCGGTTTTATATTTAAATGCTTGCGTAGATGAACTACCAACGTCTTCCTACATTTAAAGTTTTTATGACAAAACTTGCATTCCTCCTTGGATTTTAAGCTGTGTAACTTTTTGTGGCTGCTCAAGTTATATTCAGTATAAAATTGTTTTTCACACATGTCACAGTGGTAAGGCTTCATTTGTAAATGCACTTTATTGATATGCAGAGAAAGTTCATTGGCATTTGAACAAGCTTTTTCACAGAAACTGCATGTTTCAGTGTTGATCCGGTTCAAATTGAATTTGATGATGTGCCGTTGCATATGTATATCAAAATGTACCTGTGTTCTATAATATTTGTTACATAAGGGACATTCTTTGTCATAATGAGTCTTCATATGTTTTTTTAAATTCTCTGAATTCTCAAAAGATCTTCCGCATATGCCGCAAATAGATTCTTTTTCTAAATTCAATATGTGGGCCGTTTTCACATGCTCTCTCAGATAAAATTTTGATTTAAAACTCTTGGAACACATTTTACACTTTAAAATTCTAAAAATATGTCTTATCACATGTTCCTTTAGAAAATAGTCAGATATAAAGTGTTTACTGCATAAAGGACATGTGTACTTGGACTGTTGTTTCTTCTTAAATCTCAAGAATTCCCCTAAATATTCTGAATTTATGTTATTTCGTTGATAACCATTAACTGTTGAAAATTGAAATTTCTTACTATACGTCTTGGTCACATTTTTTGCAGGATTATCAATAATAATATCATCTGTGAAAGCACTGTGATTACTCTTCATATCAATGTCACTATTGGAGTCTAGCACTCTGAATTCATCTTCTAAGAATTCTTCTTTATCTCCATCTTTTGATGTGGACACATCTATGTCGGGGCACAGTATGTTTTGCGATATTTCAATTAGAACATTTTTAGTCTCATCTACATTTTCAAGACTATCTACCATTGTTGTGATACATTTATCCAGCCTATATCTAATATTTCTAACACTTAATATAAATATATATGAAATTAAGAGTTTATCAAGACAGGTTTTGCAAATTTTATTGCCAGGAACTAAGGGAAGTGTGATCTGCAACAAAAAAATAAGGTGTTTAAATAAAAAATAAAAAGCAGAATAAAATGTGTTGTTTTATAGTATTACACAACAGTACCTATGTTATTCAGTTTAATAGAATTGTAATGCGAAATGGAGTTAGACCTAGCGGTTGATAATCAAATTCATCAATAATTTAATTGCTTTAACATAAATTCGGTTCTAATAAAAGTTTAAATTATAGAACTTTATTATGTACAAAGTTACTATTTAATAAAAGTGGAACTCCTTCGCGTTGGTTTTTTACGTTTTCTTTCGGCTTGCGCAGTCCCAATACTAAACATCATTCTATTGTTTATGGGAGCTTGCCATTCAGCATTGGGTGTGATACCGATTTGTGCATGTGTGGGAATATAGTCAACAGTACTATTCTGTGTAATATTTCTTTTCTCTGGAATATTGTTTCCTTCCTCAAAATCCATAACTTCTACATTGGATTGAGTTTCAGTATCCATTAGAGTTTCTTCTTGATTCAAGTAGGCATTTCCAGGATTGAAAATGGGTAGTTCCTTACTAGTCTTATCTGGACTTAAATTTTGACTTCCATTGTTTACGTGGTAACCAGTATTTTTGTTTATATTATCATCAATTTTTGGCAAAGATTCACTTTTTTTTTGGCACTTCTCATCTATTATCAATGTAGTAGATGAATCACATTTATTTTTATATAGAATATTATTGAGCAATGATAGATTTTCAATACAAGTTATAGTAATAGGAGCTGAAGGACTACATTCATCACTAGTTTTGGAACATAAAAATGTATTTCCATTTTTAAAGCTTACTTTTATGTTACTAGTGAGAAACCTATTCTCTTCACAGCAAATACAAGTAGCCCGCTTGATATTGTTAGTAAGACATATTTTGCATTGCCATATATCAGTTTCTGTAGATTTTGTTTCTTCCTATACTATGTATAAATATTTTTTTTATTTTTTAATAATCAAATTCCATTTAAAATATGGGAGTTACTTCTTGAAGTCTTTCACTAATAGCATTATAACTTTCATATTTATTGTGTTAGACTTTTTATTGTAACGCAGTTTTAAATATTTATGTGGAACAAGTAGGCTTTTAAATATCCAACATTTGTTTGCAAATGATTCTCTTTCAAAATCTTCTCTTTTTATTAATCAGTGTCTCTTGTTTGGAATTGTCTATTTGATCTATTTGATTTGGTGATATTTGATTACTGTTATTCAAAGACATGATTTCAGTACCAATTTCAGTATTTTTTGGCTGATGTGGTGTAATGCTAATATTAACAAAATAATTATTTGCATTAGGTTCCTTTTCATATATAGAGTTTCTAACATTTTCATAGGTTAGCAAGTGCACTTTTTCTGGCACTGAAAAGACAAAGTGTCTATTTTCTTTATTAATTTTTCTAAGTCTCTGTTCTGTTGTATTTTTTATTTTCTTATTGAGTCCTATAAAAACTTCTTTTTTGCGCTTCAAAGGACATAAGATTGGAGCTTGTAATGGAATTAATAGTTCTTGGTATTTGTATGATCGCTAAAAAAATATATACCAAGTAAGTTTAGGGAGTAACCCTAAATCATACACCAATATTTATATCTAAGGAGCAAGACAACAGAATGAGATGGCTTCAATAGACCTAACAGGTACAACATTGGGAAATTTTAGATGTGGGAAGTTGTAAAAATTACCAATCAACCTTAAAGGCATAATAAACTACCTAATTTCATTCAAAATAATTGCAAAATATTGCACTAGTCTTAATCTACCCATTATAAGAATGAAGTAAATGTTTAGAGTAATACTTACATCAGGAAATATAGTTGATGCAATTGTGTGTATAGTCTTCTCCCCAACCAACCCCTTGCCCATACCTTGAAAGTGCATACTCTCATTTAAATTTACTGTAACATCTTTATTGAAACATATATCACAATTGCCTTCAGGTTTCATTACCAAGTCTTTAAGAGCGCTTGTAAATCTATGTTTTTCAATATGCAATAAATGTTCATTGAGCGAATGATTTCTACATCCGCACTGTTTGCATGTAAACATGTAACACTCGGTGTTCTGAATATCTTCATGACCTAGACGCATGTGTCTCTTCAGTTGTGTATATTTAACAAAAGCTTTCCCACATTCCTTACAATGGTACCACATAGTTTGAGGATGAGCTTTCTCATGGTTTACTAGTGACATTTGGTTTGGAAGTACTTGCCAACATTTAGGGCATTCTAAATTATTGCTGTCATTGTTTGTTGATAAGGTATTTAAATGGATCAAGTTAATGATTGGTTCAGCATAATCAATTACATTTCTGTGCTCAGTATATAAAATATTATGATTTGGTTTGAGTTTTGGTTTTCCTCTTTTCTTTACTGGTTCCATTGGATCAAGTTTATTGAATTTTTCATTTATGTCTTCAAAGAAATTGTTAAATGCCCTTTCTGCTTGCTCACAACGCTGAGTAAAAAGATAGCACTGCAATGCGTTTTCAAAGCAACTAGTGCATATTTTATTTGGGTAATTTTCGTCATAAATAACCTGAAAGGAGATTAAATTGGCTTAATAATTATTTCTGCATCATTAATGTAGGTACAACAAATAAATTATACATCAGTAAATGTTGTTTCTTACCTTAATTGGATGAAAACTACCAATTATATCTTTGATTGTGACTTCATAAAGACCGCTTTTTCCCGCCAAAACTAGTACTTCATCAAGTTCACATAGATTATTAGTAATATTTAAACAATATCTGCACACACGTAATCTCAGTGTCCCGTTGAGAAGAAATTGTAATGCTTCTCGAGATGACAAAGTATCTGATAAGTTTAATTTTGGCATCCAATCTACCTCGCTTATTCTCGAAATACGGGAGTAAGTTTTTACTTCCTTGGCAGAATCTGTCTCCATACTTTATACTAAAGTCGAATTTATGTAAACGTATCGACAGAAATTCTTTTTGATTTGTACTAAAACAAGAATAAAATAAAAATGATATGGATTAGCTCGCAATAAAAGTACATACCCTTCAATACAAAAGCACATTGGAACATACCAAATTATTCACAAAACATCACGAACATTAAAATTATATTTCAATGATGTAAATGTTAATGTCAATGTCAAGTATTCCATGGGTTTTCCACAGACTAAGTAATAAATATTAATAGGATAAGTCTTAGCATCTGTGCTTCGATAGGCTATTTTTATTTCATGAGATATTTATAATAATTTGATTTTATTGTCATTTGAATTCAATAACGGTTCAACACTCATAGTACATTTTGTCGTATATGGAAAAAGTATAAAAAAATATATCTTCCTAAATTTAAATTAAAAAGGGAAAATAAGTGAGTGTTGGGATTTGTTTAATCCTTAATTAACTATAGATAGAAAAGAAATCCATGATAGTTCGTGTTATATTTTATAACGAGTTGGGCTATTTTAGGTATCCAAATTCGTTTTTGCAAACCCCATTATAATTATAAACTTGAGCTGTTACCCACATCGGTGGCGTCCCTTTCCGTCTCTCTTGCTAATTAATCTGTTAAATAAGATCGACATAATATTATAGCGTCGTGGACTTTGTTTTAGATTTTTTGGGTTATCTTGAACCGTTTTTTGCAGCGTACGTCTCGGACACCCATATTGATGAACAATTTTCCCAATTTTATATACATTTCTTGCTGTATCTTCGCTTGTATTAGTCACAGGCCGAAGTTTTATAGCCTATAGCTTTCCTCAATAAATGCTGTAACCAACACAAAAAAAAATTCAATTCAAATCTATGGTTCCTAGATTAGCGCGTTCAAACAAACAAACAAACTCTTAAACTTTATATATTAGTGTAGATTATTTGTTTACCATTTCAGTCAAATAAGAAAAAAATACTTTATGACAAATCGTGGGTTAATCAAAATCAGCTGACATCCATCAAAATAGCTTATGGTAGTCTGTCAATGTCTGTTATTATTTTTATAAAAACTTGTTTTGCCAACTGGACATTGTATTGTCATTTGCAAAATGCAATTTATTTATTGTTTACAAGTTTTTTTACGCAAAAAATCTGTGACATAGACTCTTTTGGTATATATGTGTTTAGAAACTATTGTGTAAAATGTCGTGGCTTAATTTGAATCAAAGTTTAAGCAGTATCAAAGGACAGATCACAAATTTTGCTTCAGAAGTGTTAACTGAAGCTGTAGCGCCGATAAATGAAGACGTAACTTCTGAAAATGTTGCTTTAACAGACGAACTAGAGACGAAATGTCATAATCAAGAGCTCGAGGTTTGTAAACTAGATTTTTTGAGACTTTTAATGCACTATATATTATCTTGTTGACAGCTGACTTGAAGGTTATGTTGTTGTAATTTTGTCATAACATTTTTCTTTACTACACTTATAATGTGTATTTAAATTAATAGACCATAAATTTAACTTAATTTTTCCACTATTTCTCATCTAGTCCTATACCAATCGTTTATGTTTACCTTCTACTACACTATTAAAATTATGTTTCATTTCATTTATAATTAATTTTCCTTCAAAATTCCATAATAAATTATTTATGATCATATTACTAACAAAATGTTCTTTCATTTATAAATATTTAAAGGCAAAAAGGTTAAGTGCAGCCTATTTTAATGTTATATGGCTAAGTTATTTCATCTTCCCTCAAGCGAACGCCATGCTCATCTGTCCTTCCTAAAGAAAAGATAATTTATGAAAATCTATTGTTAGTTGTAAGAACAACATGAATAAAGAATATTAACAGCTGCTATGATTTCAATCCCTAAAAGAATATCTTCATTCTATTGTGATAGTAGATAATATTGTAATGCTTTATATCTCAGAGATACACAGTCCACTCTCATAGCATCAAATACTGACCTGCCGACAGCAATAGTAATACTCAAATTAACACATTACTTTTAAATTTTAATACATCATTATCAATTTTTATTGACTTTAATCACTATACTTCTGGCGACCAATAGTTCATGATTTGCCAAGTGGCCTTTAGTCTTAAGTCTGTGCCCTACCTTCTAGTACATTAGATTCCTTATAATCAGTATTGGTCGCTTAAACAGTTTAATATGGAATTTGCTCATTTCGGAGCATATTTAGTAATTGCAGAGAATTATACTATAGCTATTTAGTGGAGTGAAATCCCATTTAACTTTGTATGCTACCTATATGATACCTTTTATTTATATGCTAGGGGATGATTAGAATTCTGTGCCCTGTCAATATAATGTGTTTCACAAGGTGTGAACACAAAACGTATAGTGCCATAGGCAATACTTTTAACCATAGAAATAAAGAAGAAGTAGCGTTCTTACTTCAACTGATAACAACTAATTGCAATACAATAAATTTTATAAAGAGTTAATTATTTATATAATTTACTTGTTTAACCGGTTTGTATGGTAATTCTTTCTATATCATTTTCATGTTCTAATTTTAATGAGGTTTCTAAGCCAACATTTATATATTTGATAATTAAAAAGTCATCTTTGAATAATACTTACCTTGTAATTGTTGTAAAAAGAAAATATCAAAGTTATTCTAATAGAAATATTTATTTAAAATATAAGGTTATATTTTCCAATTGATGTCAGATTTATAGTATTTTTAGATAAAGCCTATGTCAGAATCAGATCTTTTGTTGATCAATAGAGCTAATTTGAACTACCTACATATTTACTTAATGTAGTTTTAAATAATATTATAAGAGATTACCAAAATCTCTCAATCTTTTTTTTTTCTTATTAGGTACTCTTAGAAAATTAAACCTTTCAATTAAAGGGAAAAAAATAACAAAACATTGCTAGCAATTGGTTAGAAATGTAAACGCCCTTCTATTATTAAATAATAATAATTTAACGAATTTTGAGCGACTGCTCGAATGCATACTGTGGTACGCCTGAATGCATTTATAATAAGTCCGTTAGCGTGGGGTAGATAGCAGAATACTATCTTGTTTGAACACCTTATCAAAGATAAGCGAGCTTTGCCTTGCCAGCTATACATATATATATTACATAAAGTTAGAAATAGTTATTTTTAAAGCTTTATTCCTGAAACTCAACGAAAGCAATTATATATTTAGTAGCTAGTAATGTATGTATCCTGGACATGCCATATATCGCAACTTTTTAAGATAATCAATACGTTTGCCCGGATTGCACAGGAAGAGCGTCACAAAAGTACCTCCGAATATTAGGGCTGTACCCGCTGTTTAACATATAATCTCTAGTCTTTTATTTCCGCCAAAAATTCTAATCTTTTCACCAGACACGCTGAATCTTTATAGTTATATAGTATGGTACGAATTAAAGGATAGAGCAATGCTAGTTACTTATAATTAAACAAACACAAGACTCAAACCATTTAGGTATAAGCGTATCAACGATGTATTTTTGTGAATTACGATGGTTTAACGCTTACTTCTGTAAAGGACGTGTTTGTAAGATATTTTGTTAATAAAGAAAGGGCTCGTTGGTCGAATGTTAGCAGCGTACGGCTAATAATCAACGGGTCTCGTGAATCTAAATTTTTTCTGAAATGGACTTACTTGAAATTTGGATATTAAATGGGTGGTAGGAATATAGAACCGTCCAAATCACGAGCCTCCGTCCACATATAAAAAGCCGCGGAGGTTAATCGAGTTTCGGTTCCAGTTTGAGGATTTCCGACTATCCAAAGCCAAAAAAGGTCGACAGCCCATCTTGTTTATATGCTATAGGCTGGGGTATATTACCTTTCATCAAGTGGTATATTACCCTATGATTGTCTGTCCTCTATCATGAACAAAAATACGCGAATAAGAGGAATTTAAAAATGTATTAATTGGGGAAATATAATTTCATTTAGTGAATTTTGGCATCCCTATTTAAAAACTTACACTACATACACACAAACCACTTACAATGCGAATACATTCCACTCTGACCTATTGGCTGCTCGCATTTACATTCCAAATTTAAAATTCAAAATCCTCACGTGCTATTGGTCGACACTTTTTATAAATTGTCGATGACAATGTTCTTTTTCATGAAACCGGTTTTCGAAAATTTATCCGCCATTTTCCAAGTACTTCAATTAATAGATAAAGTTATCAAATAATGGGAACATTTAATTTAAAACGGGTGTCAAGCCGATATGAAAATTGATTTTTTTTTCGTGTTTAAAAAACTGAATTTATGTACATATTCCATTGTTGTGTTTAATCATTAATTATATAGTTAGTATACAAGGGTTCTATTTTTCATATATGTATGTAGTTACACTAGCGACCCGCCTCGGCTTCGCTCCGGTGCAGTGCTGATACTAAATAGGCACACTACGGAAAATCTATGAATGTTGTATATAAAACCCTTCCCCTTAAATCACCCTATTCATTAAAAAAACATATCAAAATCGTTGCGTGGTTTTAAAGATATAAACGTACTTACATGAGGGCAGAAAAAGAGACTTTGTTTTATACTATGTAGTTATAGTGAATAGGTATTCACTATTACTACCAACAGTCAGTAGAGTATTATATACCTACTTAATATTTATATATTCTAAAAATACATCGCAGAAACCGTATGAAATATTCGTCATATTATATAAATTATAAGTCATTGTGTATGCTATTTTCTTTGAATAAGTTTAAACATTTCATACATTAATTTTTTGTGTCCACTGTCCAATGACGTATAGCAATCATTACTTGACAGATGTCTGATAGATAAGGGGAATATCATCAAATAAAGTTATAACAAAATCGTCATTGATTTACCCTTACTTTCGTTTGCAAATCTTATCTATGGTTATTCTATATTTCATTATAATTTAAATCAATATGATTTCCTGTTTTCGCCTGTTACCTACGTGAATTTGGATAACTGGTTGTTTGTTACTCTTTCACGCCAAAATATAGAACATACTAATACATTTTGTATGCCAGAACACAAAATCTACCTACATTGGTAGGTTTTGTGTTCAGAAATTGTAAACTTTGTAGTTAAAAAATGCTTCAAATATAATAGTATTTTAACGTTTTAGTATATATCATTAGTTAAATTCTTTGATCTCGTGAGCAGGGCAGGGCTGTAAAGCATCCGAAACGTTAACACGTATTAAACAGTTAAAAAAATTAACTTGTTAGTAGTCGCGTCAGTGATGTTGCTCTTTTCCACTCTGTAGAATCGCGACAAATAGACAGACAAACATTATAATCTAAATAATGTTTTAAATTTTAAAGAGAATAAAGTATATTTTATTTTACAGAAAATATTAGCTTTTCATAAAATATCTGTGCATACGACAAGAATATTAGCTGTTTAATTCCGTTTAATCCTGGTTTAGAGCTAAAAACAATTATTGTCCACATAATGACGTATCCATTGTCGGTTTTCAGATTGCTGATCTTAAGAAGCTAAATGAGGAACTTCAGGCCACCCTGCAATCTGAGGTAAGTTAATTAAAATATTTCTACGAGGATAATTGATACTGTTCCACAAAAAAATTATAAATAAAAAAAGTTGACCCCTTGA